>JAQPPZ010001408.1:6084054-7300865 GCA_028583015.1 Wollemia nobilis | reverse complement strand
CAACCACGACACACCCAATATTTATTATTGTTATTGTTATTAATTTAAATATTACTTTTATTAATAAAACTACAATTTATTTTAAAAATTAAATATTAATTAATAAATTTTGTTTAATGAAGTTTATATATATATATAATTTAAATTATTTACGCTTTATGCATCACAATAGGTCATTTTATTAGTATTGCGATATAAAAAAAATATTAAAAGTTTACATTAGACAACAAGAATCTAATTGGAAGATGCATGATGATTATGCTATGTTGTAATTATTTTAATGTAAAATTTAAAATATTGTTTTAACAAATATTTTGCCTTGCATTATCATTGTTGTAATTATTATTATTTTATATTGGTCATGGCTATGTCAACAAAAAAAAAATTATGGGATGGCATTAAATGTAAAAAAAGTATACATCTAGTAGCCTGGGATACTTGTTGCCAACATTTAACAAATGGTGGTCTTGGTTTGAGGAAGTTGAGAGATCTAAATAGAGTCCTTCTAGCTAAACATGGTTGGAGGTTTTGCACTGGAGGATCAAGGAAATGGCTAGCATTATCCAAAAAAAATACTTGGAGGGCAGAAACCACTTTACCAGTTGTTCTAATCCTCCATGTGGGTCTATTTTTTGACAAAATTTAATCAATAATAAGAAAGTTCTATGGTAAGGTGTAAAATGGAGACTAGGAAATGGAGACAAAATTAAATTTTGGAAAGACCCTTGGATTCAAGAGGAGCCTTTAGAAAACTATATAAATTTCAAATATATTAAAGAACATTTAACCAGAACTTATGGTAAGAAAAATAATGGTTACATTCATAGGGTGGGTGATTTTTAGGAGTGGAAAATCATGTAAGAAGATATGCAAGCCCTCGAGGGTAAATATCTGCAAAACCTCCTAAAGAGTTATTACTTAGGTATAGGTTTAGGGGATCAGATAATTTGAGGAAGAAACCAGCAAGGCAAGTACTTGGTGAAGGATGGATATAGAGTCTTGGGTAAAGTAACCTTAGAGAAACCCGAGCATAAAACAATTTGGAAGCTAAACATCATCCCTAAGGTTGCTATGTTTTTTGGACTGCCATTCTCAATAAAATTCTTACAAAAGATAATATGTTCAAAAGAGAGATTGTGGTTTCAATTGTTTATGTCTTATGTAACAAAGAGGATGAGTGTGTGGACCACCTATTTGGAACTTGTGATTTTTTTTGTGATATCCTAAATATGTTATTGAGATAAGTTAATGTTGTTTGGGTCATCCATATTCTCTAATCAAGATTTGGAAATACTGGAACTTAGGAAGTAGTATTTTTTGGGAAAAAATGCATTCCACATATTTGCTAGGGGATTTTGTTGGAAAGAAATAAACGAGTGTTTAAAAACAAATCTAGAGAAATAATTAGGTTTTATGCCAAGATAAAAATAGCCCTATTGGAGGATTTTATTAAAAAAATTGTTGGCCAATATTGCAATGATCCTCTCTAGATAAAATGATATCTTAAATATGAAAAAAATCAATAAGGCGAGACTAGATACTATATGGGAATGTCACCACAAATATTGGGTAAAAATTAACTTTGATGGAGCTACAAAAGGTAACCCGGGTCATGTTGGTAATGGGGGCCTCATTAGGAGTTATAGAGGCTAGGTAGTGGTTGCATATTCTTTGGATCTAGAAATTACCACAAATCACCAAGCTGAAGAAAGGGCAATGCTTACAGACTCTGAATTACAGTGAATTTAGATTTTAGGACAATTGTTCTTAAGGGGGATTCCAAGAATATTATAACTTCCCTTCAAAAAGGGTATTTAAATTATTATAATATTTGATAAATAATTACATATGTGAGGACTATATTTGAAAACCTAGAATATATTCAAGTAAAACTTATTTATAGTAAAACTTATTTATAGAGAGGGAAAAAAAACTATCAATAAAATGGTGAATATGGAAGTTAAATTTAAAAATTTGAAGGTCTGGTTATATGCCCCCATGGATTTGGAATATATTTAAGAATTGATAATGAAGCCAACCGATAAAGAGGGTAGAGTAAAGTAGAATACTTATTAGGATCATGTGATGAAGGATTTAAGAACACTAAATTACATTATTATTAGTTTTTTCTTTATTATTTATGTAAAACATCGAGCACTGCATTAGCCATGTTAAATAGAAGGATAGCGGAAAAAATATTATTTTATCTTCTCCATCAACAAGTTTAGTCTAGGTTTTTTTGTTTTTTATATTAAAGGATCTTGAAGGGTCGGGGCCCTTCAAGGTCCTTTTTTATCAATATCAATATATATATATATATATATATATATATATATATATATATATATATATATATATATATATATATATATATATATAGTTTTTCACAGACAAGAAAGTGTTTATGGTTTGATTAAACTTGCCATAATTCTTTTAAGTTTGTATATATATAATAAATATTTTAATTTTCATAAAAGCATTTTCTATAAAGGTGGTGTATAACCCTGTAGTTTACTAATATATGGTTTTATATAATATATGTGATATGATTGCAATGAAAATTTTAACTACTATTTTTTTAAATTCAAAATTATTAAATTTGTTTTTTTTGGTATTATTAAAAACAAAGAGGGTTTTAAAGGGATCCCACAACCACTACATTCAAAACGCCACTTGGGTGAGAAAGACTAGAACTAAACCCTACAAGACACCATGAAGCATACCAAAAAAATACTGTAAAAAAATAAGACCCTAGGAAAAATAATAAGAGGAGAACTGAGATAGTTCTACCCCAAACTACCCATCCCTTGAGCAACAAAAGCAGCCAGACAAGAAATATCCTTAGACCTCCAAATTTTCCTTTGATTAATATCAATGAGCTTCAAATTGTGAACTACCAAGCACTCTATATCCTTGGAGAGCTTCAAGGCATAGACCTCCTCGAACAACTTCTTTCGATGGTAGTAACTAAGAAGTACATCAAATTTAGGAGGGGAAGATAGGGGAGGAGTCATTTTTCTCACCCACTTTACTATGAAAGTGTTTAGATTTATGTAAGCCACTACCCACAATAACACGGGTGGGCCTCACATCCATAAGATCCTCCATAACCACCTTAGGAGACACATTAAATTTAATAAAGGGGCCAACCAAGGGAGTACAATTACCACCATCATAAGCCTTACCCTTAATCCCTTTAGAAAAAAATGAATCTTTCTAGAAACCTTCTTATGGCCCAAACCAAAGATAAACTAATAAATATCATCACTACACTCAGAGTCAACCTCATAAATCATCTTAGAGCCATCAACATAATAACTAGGAAAATCCACAACCACCTTAGAGCCACCCACCATGGGACCAAGTAAATCTGCAAAAGGCTTTAGAATATCATCAGAAACTAAACCATGTTCCAAAGCGGCATGTTCAAACACAATCAAGGCAAGGTGTTGATGGATGGGGGCCTAACCACAACCACCTTGCACGTTCACAAAAGACTTCTTCAAATATTGGAAAAGAAACAAAGGAATATTCATGCGAGCATGACGATGCAAGTGGTTTAAGAACATAGCATGAAAACTCCTAATTATCTCATAGGAAGAATCTAAAGTAAAATAATCCATAATAACCCAATTATTAAATTTGTTTATTTAACAAGCATAGTTTATTTTTTTTAACTAAAAAAAAGTATTGTGTATTAGATTAAATTGAAATATTTAGTTAAATTGTTTAAATCAAAGTTGATTAACTATTTATGAGGGATGTGAAATTGTAAATTTAATACACTCTAATGGATTATATGTTGAATCTAAAATAATCACCATTGACTTTATATAATGAAGAAATAGAAGTTCCACTTCCATGAGCCCATTCATAGATTATATTATCATTTCATATCACTAGAAGCTTTAGATATTGATAACACAACCTTGATTTTTAGTCCTAGAGGCTATGACAATTATCTATAAAAACATATGAAATTAGAATTCAAGAGTGATGCACCTTGTGAGGGCCATAACTTTTGCTTTGTGAAATTAGGCTTCTTTTTTTAGAACATGAATAATTGCATGGAGAACTTAATAAAGATTGCCCTTTATGTTTATGCATAAGAAAATACCTCTAGGATACCCAAAGTAGATTTTAATGTAATTGTTAGATTTTGCAACTAAACATTTATCAGAACTACTAGTGTAGAACTAGAGTGGGGTTGCTATCTTGGGATAGTGGTTATTATTGAATAATAGGTGCATGATTCTACTTTGGATGTCATTTGAGTTTTATTAATTTCTTTAGGGTTACTAAAAATAGCAAGTGAGTTGATAAAAATAGAAAGTGACTAAAATTAGTAAGGTGATAGCGTAGGCTAGGGTTTTTATTTTTGGGAGTATAAGAAGTGGGAGACTCTATTGTAAGGGGGGTGTGAATTCAGATAATTAAAGGAATTATTTGCAGGTTTCTTTTATTGGTGTATTTTGTATGATGTCTTGTCTTACAATTTTACCCTTAGAGTCCATTGTTGGTATCCTACAGTCAAATTACATCAATTAGTATCAAAGCGAGTGATATCTCACTAGTGGAAAGAAGATGAATAGAAGAGGGATAGGGTGAGGGATATATAACCAAATGAATAACTAGATGGAGGATCTGCATGTATAAATAGTATGGATGATTGGTGCAATTAACTGCATGGTGGAGGCCCACATAAATTTAGACCCAAATCTAGGATCTAATAATGAGATCATGGCTGAGGAAGGTATATCTGAGGATCACATAGAAGAAGAATAAAAATATTTGAAATGAGGTTGATCCAAGCCTTATAAGGACTTAAATGAAGTTGAGATGGAATCAAGATCGATATATCTGAGTATGTTGGTGATTTAAAACTAAAGGAGATATTTGATTGGGCAAATAGTATGGAGAAGTATTTTGAATGGAGTAATATGGCTGAGGAAAAGAAGGTGACACTCACGTGCACAAATTTGAAAGGACATGCTCTAATTTTATGGGATAATCAACAAACAGAACGATAGAAGAAAGGAAAAGAAAAGATCAAGGATTTGAATAAGATGAAGAAGTTGCAAGAAAATTTTGTGCCTATAGACTATTCCTAAACTTTGTTTCATAGATTTTAGAACCTCCAACAAAAGTCCCAAAGCATTGAGGACTACACCAATGAGTTCTACAAGCTATCTATCCATGTGAGCATAATTATACTGAAGAGTAAAGGGCTACAACGTATGTAAATATCCTAAGTTATGCTATTCAAGATGAGTTGAGTATGCATCGTAACATTATCGTAGAAGGTGCATATCAGATGGTCTTGAGAGCCAAAGAAAATCATAAGAAGAGTAATTATAGAAGAGGGAAGAAGGGATTGGTATGTTCTGCAAATTGAGGACATGGAGGATCTAGATCATCAAAGGGAGAATTCTTAAATACATAGAAATAGGAAGAGATAAAGTAAGGTCATGGTACCTACCAAAGAGGAAGAAGGAATAGAGGAGGTCGAGGTAAAGGGGAAGGTCAAATTAGGAATGGATCATGAAAGCCATATGCCTATTTTAGATGTGGTGAGGAAGGTCACAAATCATTTCAGTGCACCCACTATGATGCTGAAGAGAAGAATCAGGTAGGATAGACTAGACTCAACCTGTATGAGGAAGAGGATGAAACTAATATAGAATTTGCTACATATGCAGGCAAGAATCTCATTATAAAGAGAACATTTATTGCTCAAAAGAAGGCAAAAATGCAAGTGGATGAGGGTGGTGAGTCCTAGCTACAAATAAATATCTTTCGCATAATATGCACATCAAGAGGAAAGGTATACAAAGTAATCATTGATGGTGGTAGTTGTGAGGCTATGGTCTCTAATGTAATGGTAGATAAAATGAATCTAAAATCTGATAAGTACCCACATCCCTATCACATTTCATGGATCAAGAAAAAAAATGAGGTGACTATTAATAAAATATGTTTAGTAAAATTCTCAATCGAGAATACTTATAAAGATGAATTTTGGTGTGACACGATTCCTATGGATGCTTATCACATAATGTTGGGGAGGCCTTGGCAGTATGATAGGAATACCATCCATGATGGGGGTCAAAATACATACACATTTTGGAAGGATGATGCCAAGGTAGTATTTTTACCTCTTCAGGAAGAAGGGCAGAGCAAGAGATTGCTGATTGCAAATGATTTTATCATAGAGGCATAAGAATTTGGTTGGTGCTATGCATTAACAATGAAGAATATAGAGGTAGATGAGGCTCCTATACCACCAATAGTATCTAGGTTGTTAAGGAGTATGCGGATGTCATACCAAATGAGTTACCTAATGGGTTACCATCGAAGAAGGATATTCAACATCACATTGATCTAATTTCTAGGTTAATTCTTCTGAACCAGGTAGCCTATCGGTTTATCCCAACCCAGAATGTAGAGTTGAATAAGCAAGCGATAGAATTTATACATAAAGGATTAGTAATATAGAGCAAGAGTTCTTGTGCAACTCTCACCCTATTAACTCTGAAGAAGGATGGCTCATGGTAGATGTGTGTAGATAGTAGGTCCATAAATAAAATTACTATCAGGTACAGGTTCCCAATACCTAGAGTGGATGATATGATGGATGTCTTAATAGGGGCTAACTACTTTAGTAAGATTTATCTATGGAGTGCTTATTATCATATCAGAATTAAAGAGGGGGATGAGTGGAATACTACTTCCAAAACTTGAGATGGGTTGTATGAGTGGATGATGGTGGCATTTGGGTTATCAAATGTGCCCAGTACCTTTATGCGGTTGATGAACCAAGTGCTATGGGACTACATTGGTAAGTTTGTGGTTGTTTATTTTTATGATATTTTGATTTTTAGAAAAAGTGAATAAGAGCACTTGTACTATGTGAGGTTGGTGTTAGAGTTATTACGTAAAGAGAAATTGTATGCTAATTTGAAGAAGTGTAGATTTCTTCAAGAAAGTTTGGTTTTTTGGGCTTTGTAATTTCCAAGGATGGCTTGGATATGGATGAGGAAAAGGTGAAGGCAATTCTTGAATGGCCTATTCCAAGGAGTTAGGGTTATGCATAGTGGTGAATATTCACATATTGGGAAAATATTAGGATTTCCAAAATTAGAAATTGACAAATATGAGGACCCTCAATGTCAGCCCATTCACCTAATATTTGTAGGACCAATTGTTTCTTGGGGTAAATTCATCATACTATATATCCAAACATAGGTATATTTGTACTTGTTGAAAATATCTTTTTGAGCATGATCTAATGGTGGTGTTTTTATAAATTTATAAGGTAATTTAATAGGACAAAATATTTCTGAAAGATGACCTTACTTTTTAGGGCTTCAAATACCCCAAATTTTGGTGTGAATGTTAGAATTTCCAAAAATAGACATGCAAAGCATTACACAAAATATGAAGAAAAAAAGTAGAACTGATTCATTTATTCCATGGATCAAATTTGAATAAATAGTAAATTTGATCATTGAGATCTATTGTATTACAACAACTCATCAAATTTTATCTAGACTATGCTCAGAGTTCACCTGACTTATGGAGTAGAAACTCAAGTATGTCTATCCTAGTAGAACTTAAGAGAATAATTACTTATTCTAACACCCCCACTCAGTGATATTAGGTGTGTATGATACAAATGAGTCCTGGAAATAGGTCATGATGAGGTACTAATGTACAATGATCTTATTTTATGAGATGGTAAAAACCACATGGGAAAAAACCATCTATCAAAAAGGAAAAAAAAGAGGCATGTCTTCGGTTTGCGAATATTGTCCTCATTGACAAAAAAAATATGAGTCCCAAAAATAAGGCCTGATGAGGTACTCATTTACAATATATATATGGTAAAAATACCTCTTGGAAAAAAACCATCTGTCAAAAAAATAAACATAGAGGCATGTCTTCAAATGGTGAATATTGTCCTCATGAAAAAAATAATGAGTCCTGAAAACTTGGCCTGATGAGGTACTCATGTACAATATATAATTTAGGAGAGATGATCAAAAAACCACGTGGGAAAAAACCATTCTCCAAAGAATACAACAGTAATAAGAAATAAGAGGAGAAAGACTGATGTTTTAATGCAGCTGATTTACCCCCAGTTTCTCTCACAACTGAATGTAACACAAAGAAGGAAATGACTTGGTGAAGATGTCTACAATTTGATTTTTAGTCAGAATATAGTCTAAGGATATTTTATCTATCTAAATATGCTATTGAATTAAGTGCATGTGAATCTCAATGTGCTTGGTGCGCTGATGCTCAACTAGATTGCATGCAATATGAATAGTGCTCTAATTGTCACACCAAAGAGTAACAAGTTTTTTATGGGAAAAAACAAATTCTCTCAGTATCTGATGAAGCCAAAGAGCTTCTTGACTTGCCAAAACTACAACCTTGTATTCTGCCTCTGTATATGATAAGGCCATTGCTTCTTGTTTTTTGCATAACCAAGCAATTGGTGAAGAACCAAGACAAAATACATAGCCAAAAGTTGAACATCTATCTTCTAGCCCAAACATAATCCATGTAACCAATGATATCCATGGATTTTCCCTCATATAAGAGCCCAAAGTGAGGAGTTCCTTGCAAGTAGTAGAGGATTATTTTTTCTACTTGCCAATGACTAAAATGAGGTTGATGTGAGAATCTGGATATCAATCCAACAACATATGAGATATCTGGGCGAGTATGAGTAAGGTATAACAAAATCCCTAAAAGTTGACAGTATAGAGTTGCACCACATAGAGGAGATGTGCAAGAAGTAATTAGAGTGAATCTAGACTGAAAAGGTGTAGGAGATGGTTTGCAATCTATCATCTTAAAACTTTGAAGAGGTTCTAGAGTATATTTTTGTTGACACAATTAAATTCTTGCATCTGTTTGATTTATTTGAATTCCAAGGAAGTAATGAGCTAAACCCATATCATCCATTTCAAATATTTTAGAAAGGGAGTCCTTGATAGTTTGAATGTGAGTGATGTCACTACCAGTGAGTAGTAGGTCATCAATATAGAGAATAAGTATGGTGATTTTTTCTTTATCTCTCCAAATGTAGATTGTGGCATCAGACTCACAATGAGAAAAACTTGATGAAAGAAGGAAGGAGTCCATTTTTTTATACCAAGCTCTAGGAGCTTATTTGAGGCCATAGAGAGACTTCATTAGCCTACAAACAAGGGAGGATTCTTGAGTGAAACCAATAGGTTATTCCATGAATATCTCTTTCTTTAAGTCCCCATGTAAGAAAGCACTTTTTACATCCATTTGAAAGAGAGGGCACTTTTGAGAAGAAACTAGAGCAGGAACCAGTCTAACCGAATCCATTTTGGCAACTGGTGTAAAAGTTTCAGAATAATCAAACCCTTCAATTTGAGAGAAATATTTGGATACCAGGTGGGCTTTGTGTTTTCATATTTCATCTTGTAAATCCATTTACAATGAACTAATTTCTTTCCTTTTGGTAGGGGAACTAAACACAAGTTTTGTTTTTGATTAAGGAAGATAATTAATTATCCATGGCATCATACCATTATTTAATACCAGTTACTTCTTTGAATGATTAAGGATCTATGGAAATGGACTAACAGACAAGACTAGTGCCTATGGAGTTGCCTAATCTGGATGATGGAAGATTTTTGATGTAAGGAGTAGCTTATTTAACAATGGTGTGGGCCCATTTTGGCATAGTGGAAGGAGTAGTAGGAGTGGCTAGATTTTGAGTTGGAGTTATAGGTTCCTCATCTTGATCATTAATCTCTAAATTAATCTCTAAAATTGGTTCTTCATTATATTGAGGCTCTAACATTGGAGAAGGCTCAAGAGAACCAATGGTGGAAGAGGATGGTTGAGGATATTTATGAGGGAATGTTTCATCAAATTAGATGTTCCTATCAAAAAATACCTCATGAGTTGTGGGATCAAGGAGCCTTTATGCTTCCATTTCCTCACAATAACCGATAAAGATGAGCTTTTTGCTTTTCTTATCTAGAGCCTTCATTTTCTTCTTTGGGATATGCACCCAAGCAGTACATCCAAAAATATTGAAGAAAGAAATATTAGGTTTTGAGTCATTCCATGCTTCCTCGGAAGTCAAATTACCAAGAGCTTTATGAGGTGTACGATTTTGAATATAGTTTGCACAATTAATTGCTTCTACCCAAATTTTTTTTGGAAGATATCTTGAGTGGAGCATACAATTTGCCATTTATTTTAGAGTTCTATTTTTCCTCTCTGCAATGCCATTTTGTTGTGGATTATGGGAAATATAATGTTTATGAATTATGCCATGACTTGATAAAAAAATTGAGAATCATTACTGAAGTATTCTCCTCCATTATCTGTACAAATTTGCTTTATTTTGCAAGAGGCATGATTTTCAACTAAGGCTTTCAAGATTTTGAAGTGGGATAAAACATCACTTTTGTATTTTAGGAAGTATACCCAAGTTCTTCTAGAAAAATCATCAATGAAGGTTAAAGCATATTTTTCTCCTTTGAAAGAAGGCTCTGGGAAGACCATCAAGCCACTATGGATTAATTCTAGAGGGGATGAAGCTTTTAGAGAACCACTTGGGTGGAAAGGATCTTGATGTTGCTTTCCAAGAGCACATCCAAGATATACTCCATCAATAGAAGAGACTTGTGGTAACCCTATTACCATATTATGGGTGTTCAATTCCTTTAGATATTTATAACTGAGATGTCCAAACCTTTAATGCCAAATTTTTCTTTTAAGATATCCATGTGCAACACCCACTTTTGTTGGTCAGGTGTGGAAACTCTTTGTTCTAGAAAATATTTGAGACTTTGATGGTCAGTTTTCATGGATAAGTGACACCCAATGAGGTAAGGTCGCAAATGTGTGACTGCATGCAATATGGCTAACATTTCCTTAGCATATGTGGATTTCCCCAGATTACGATCAGAGAGTGCCTTTCTAGTAAAAGCCACAGGTCATCCTTCTTGCATCAATACTACCCCAATACTATGACTAGAAGCATCACTTTCAATGACCAATGGTTTAGATAAATCTGGCATGGCTAAGATGGGAGTGGTGGTCATAGCATGCTTGAGTTCAATGAAGGCTTGGTCAGTAGGCCATGTCCAAGTGAAGGAATATTTTTTCAAAATGGAGGTGACGGGGGCAACTATCTTCCCATAATTGTAGACAAATTTGTGATAATATCCTGTAAGCCCTAAAAATCCTTGAATTCCCTTGAGGATGCAAGGTTTTGGCCACTCTTGAACTGCTTGAATCTTCTTAGGGTCAACCTTAACGTCATCCTGTGAGACAATGTGTACCAGATACTCTACTTCAATCAAACCAAAGGAACACTTGGATATTTTGACAAAAAGGTGATGGGTGACCAACATATGTAAAGTTTGATCCACATTATTGAGGTGCTATTCCCATGTACGGCTGTAAATCAAGATGTCATCGAAGAACACAAGGATGAAGTTTCACAGAAAGGGCTGAAAGATGTTGTTCATAAGACTTTGAAATGTATAAGGAGCATTTGTGAGACCAAATGGCATTACCAAGAATTCATAATGACCTTCATGAGTGTAAAATGTAGTTTTGGGGATGTCCTCATCCTTGAGCCAGATCTTATGGTACCCAGAGCGGAGATCAAGCTTAGTGAAATACATGGTCCCATGTAGTTCATCGAGTAATTCATCAACCAGTGGAATAGGAAATTTATCCTTGGATATAGTATTGTTGAGTTCCTGGTATTCAATACATAGGTGCCATGAGCCATATTTCTTGGGAACAAGTAGGACATGAAAGGAGTAAGGGCTAGTACTAGGCCGAATGACACCAGCTATGAGTAATTCCTATACCAAATTTTCCATTTCTAATTTCATGGCATGAGGGTACCTGTATGGCCTGATATTTGATGATGCACTACCCAGGAGCAATGGGATATCATGGTCATGAAAGTGATACGATGGTAGTGTAGTTGGCTCTGCAAAGACAACATCATGTTTGTGTAGAACTAGTTGTAGGTCTGATGGAATTTTATCCATTAGTGAAGTGGTTGGTTGGATGGAGAAGAGTTGTGCAATGAACCCATGTTTTTATTTCTTTAGCACTTTCTCCATGCAATTGGAACTAATGAGGTGAGGTGTTCCTGTAGGGGAGCCCTTGAGTAAGTGTGTTTGTCCATTTTAGGAGAATTGCATCCAAAGTTTTGCAAAGTTCCAACTGATAGTGCCCAAAATACTCAACCGTAGATCCCAAAACCATATCACATCCTCCCAGCTAGATGGTAAAAATGTCCTGCTTGAGTTCATAGTCCCCTATCCTAAGCTTGACATTGCAAAATTTTCCTTTACAAGGTAATGTTCCCCCATTGGTTACCATGACCTCGAATGAATTACAAGTGTGGATATAGCAATTTTATTGCTTAGAAACTCGAGGATAAATGAAGTTATGTGTGTTACCTGAATAAATAAGGATGGTAAGATGTTGGCCCTTGAAAAATCCCACAAATTTCATGGTTTGTGGAATGGTAATTCCTACAAGATCATGGACTGAAATATATGCCTCAAACCCCTATGTATCTTCTTCCTATGGAGAAGGTGTTTCAGGAGGGTCCTCATCCTCATCACTCTGGTCAATGTTAGCAGGTTCCTCAACATCTATCAAGAAAAGTCTATTGTTTGCACACTTATGTCATTTAAATTTTTTTTTATCACAATTATAATATAATCCTTGGGCATGACATGCATCCATATCCTCTGTAGTCAGTATCTTGGGTGTAGTAGGTTTACTATCCATTTAATTTTGGGTTTGAAAAGGAAATGAAGGTCGATTTTGAGGAAACCGTGAGGGGCGTCTTTGGTTTGAGAGTTTAGATTTGGCCAGACAGGTAAAAATAATAGCTTCCATCATGGAATGTGGTTTCAACATCTTTACTTCAGCGTGGAGATCCCCTTTTAACCCACTAATAAAATAACTCATGAAGAACCCTTTCATCAATCCTCTTGTATTATTGGCCAATTTTTGAAATTGAGTTTGGTAGTCACAAACTGAGGATGTTTGGTGTAGTTTGTTCAAGGCCCCTATGAAGTCCTCATACTCACTAGGCCAAAATCAGGTCAGTAGTTGGGACTCAAAGTCCTCTCAAGAGAGATCTGGGTTGGAATTACGTAACCACTGGAACCAATGTAGAGCCTCAGATTCCAAATTGAAGGAAGCCATATGAACTCGATGATATATGGGAACATTATGAAGTCTAAAGAATTGATCAACCCTACATAACCACCCATCAACATCCTTCTCATTAAATCGAGCGAAGTCCAATTTTGAAATTTTAAAGAATGTGTCATGGTCATTCATTGTATATTTTTCATCCCGGTGTTCTATTTTGAGTGGTCCCTTATGTAACTTGCTACCCACATCTATCCGTGTTTCTTCTAAGTGAGTGCTAGTGGCCTCATGATCTAGACGAAGACCTTGGACCTCTTCCCTTATGGAGAAAATTGACAAGTTCAAATTCTTAATGGCTTTTGTTAAGGAGTCCATCTGTTTTAGCTCTTTTTGATGTCCATGGGTACCCTGGGCCATTTTGGAACCTTTTGTGACCAGTTACTAAAATTAGAATCGGGTTTCAGGACTTACTATTTTTAGTAAGTGTCCAAAAAAGTGCTTGGGTGGTATATATCAAAATAATCAGATCGAAGAGGTGGTCACAATAAGCTATATCCCACAACACTACTTTTTTTTATCTCCTATTTTATCGAGTCTAACGGTGTTTACAATTTTTGATTTTGAGCTATAGTGCAAAATTTGGGTACTGGAGAACTATCTATAATTTGTATCTAGTCACTCACTTAATGTTTTGCTCAGCTCGGACAGTCTCTCTGACACTGCTTACCTCACTGGTCTGAAGATTCCCTGTATTGTGTAGGTTACTATTATGACAATTCTATTTTGACATTGAAAACTGTAATTTCCAACCTGACTGTGCTGACTTGACTAACCTGACTGTTACTGCCATTGTAAATTTGACTGTTATTCTCTAGACTATCAACTTAACTATCACTCTCATATTCTATCTTGAATTCATGCAATGTATGCCATTTTTTTTGGTAGAGGATTTATTTCTCATATGCTGACTTTTGGGAATTTGGAATGCAAGTTTACAAACAAGGAGTTTTGGTTTGTGATTTTGTTGCAGGTTGAATTTTTAACAAAACTAGGGCATGCTAATTAAAGGAGTATGTAATACCCATAGGCCCTTAGTTATACTGCAGTGACAAACAATAGTGCTCAGACCAATATTTTAGGCCACTAGCTAAGGAGGATTCCACACATACCCTTGAGCACACTATCTGCCTCTCTAACAGTATGGAAGGGTAATCATTTGGGATGTTGTGTCCTATGGAATATGGATGATACAAGACCGATAAGCTTCCTACTGGATAAAATTTTGTTAACCCTAGAATGGTCTCCCGATACACCCGAAGATGCATGGGAGCTCAAGTCCGTGTGCGAGTTTTTTTTGAGGCCTAGGTATTGTAGCCTGATCGCCCCTCACTTCACTAGACAATGTATGGGTTATCTAGCTTAGCCAATAATGATAGATCCTTTGTGATATTTTAAAACCCCTGACACAAGGTTTCTACGTACTCAACTAAAAATACTATATATATATATATTTTTTGATTGGTATTTGTATTTTTTTTTATAATAGTAAAAAAAAATTACATGAAAATAACAGACGATTATACCTAACAAGAAAGAATCGTTACTTTTGTAGCAGAACTTGGCCCTGGAAAGCACTTTGATACCACTTGTTAGGATCCTACTATAAAATAAAATCAAATAAACACACTCTCACATAATTGCTTGGAAATAAACTCACATAAACATCATATTAATATTCAGAACAAAATACACATTATAACAAAAATTTGCATAAAGGAACAATCTCACAATAAGATAGAATCGCAGGCCTCTTCGATGGGACAACCTCCTTCAACACTTCATTAATTTACAAAAATATGAATACATTGGTGCCTTCTCGGGTATTTAAAGAGTTCCCTTCCATGGTTGGCTTACATGCAAAATGCCACCTGGATTACATGATAGTGCCACTCGAATTACATGCATAATGCCACTTTAATTACATGCACAAGGCCGCCTTACATACCTATATACCATGTGTTACATAAAAATGGTGTCATTTTTCATAGGCACTATATAAGATAAAACTTAAAACATTAAAAAATATTAATCATGGGTGCTACCCACGTTATTTAGGAATTATTACATCATGGAAGTTATTACATTAAGGGTTAGGATGGGATCCTAACAAAGGCCCCTTCTAAATTTTTGAATCCTTTGAAGTGAAATAGGTGAGTTTTGTGATCAATATCTTCTTTTTCTATGAGAGAGTTGGGATATTGAAGGTCTCTTATCTCAACTCCCGATGGTTAGAAGAGAATTGTTTTACCCTTTCCAAAAGTACAAATCTGATAGAAAGAGAGAAGATTTGTTGCAATGTTAGAACATATAGAACATTATTGATATAAGCACCATTAATGGATATATCACCTTTTCATTTGACTGGAATAAAGGATGAGTCACCAACTTATATGCTACATGTTGAACTTGAGGATATTGAAGTAAAGACTCATATGAGGAAGGCATGTGTCATAAATATAGAACCTAGTATTTGATGAAGTGTTTGTGGTCTTGCTTTCAACATTTAAGGCTTTTCATATCTGCTTATTATTTTCTATATTTTGATCCTTCATTTCTACCTCTAGTTGTTGTAGTCTTTTCCAATATTTTTTTATAAAATGACCATTCTTTTTGTAGTGAGTACAAGTAATGGAACTCCTTTCTTTCTTTTTGAAATTTTATTTAATAGATGTGGATGCTACTAAGGCTTTTTAGGAAGAGGAAGAGGTCTCATAATTTGTAAGTTTGGTTTCTTCTCTAGTTAGCCTATTACAAAATTCATCTAAGGATGGCATTTTAGAACTTGCACCAAGAGCATATTTTGTAAATTAAAAAGTAGTTGCAAAAATTTAAAATAAACCATTTACTTTAAAATAATTATATAGATGTATTCTTCTTCTATTTTATTCTTGCCACTGCCTTTGTATTGAGTGATTAATTCTTTAAATTTGGTCAGAAAGTCAACAATATTGTTGAAGTCTTTAGGAGATAATGTTGTTAATTATGGCTCTAGCTGCATTGACCTTATTTTATCTATTTTTCCAAATATGTTCTTTAGTTTCTCCCAACTTTCATAAGGAGTTTTATAATCCGTAATGTGAAACCATAATCTTTCATACATCTTCCCTTTATGAACAAATATTTCATATTCTTTTTCAAATTCAGGTTGCTTCTCTTCTAGCAGGTGTGTGAGCCCTTTTTGATAAATTAGATTTAATATTTTGGATTTCCATGTATTATAGTTATGAGGGGTGAGAGGATCAATTATATTCATTGTATTCATTTTGCCAAAGAAATTTGAAGTGAACCAATAATTCCCCCCTTAACTTCAAGTATATTATCTTAGAGAATACAATGTAGCTTTAAAGAAGGAAACAAAATCCTGAGAGAAATACCAATCTCCTCAATTTACCCACCTTGATGAGAGGGAAACTATAAGTAAATGAGGAGGTTTGATATATCTGAATTAGGCTAATGAAGCAATAATATTAGGCTAGGCCTTTATACTTATTCTTCTCAATACCCGCCCTTACGAGAGGGAAACTATAAGTAATGAGAGGAATGGTATGTGGAACTTAGGCTTTTGATGCAAATATAATCCACCAAACCAATATATTGTATTTCTCAATAACCCGCCCTTACATGAGGGAAACTATAAGTTTTTGAGAAGTGCAATACTTGGAATTTAGGTGATATTGGAAGTGCTCTAAAGAAAATAATTGAATCCTTTATTTTAAGATGTATTGAATTAAAAAGGAAATATTTAAAAAAAGAATTGAAATGAAATGAATTTTATGACCAAGTGGCTAAAAAATGCCACAGATTAGTTTATCATCCAAATATATTTCCTTTAGTTGATATAAGTATGAACTTTTTCTTAAAAAATAGAATAAAGCAAGAGGTGGCAAATAGAATTGCCACTAAAAAAATATAGAAGAGAGATTAAAGAAGATAGACACACAACCCCCCCTTCAAAATTCAATACTAAATGGTGCAATAATTAGCACCTTTAACCCCCCCTCCAAAAAATACCTTTGTATTTACTATAGTTACAATTGAATCTTCCACTTCTTGAAGATAGCCTTTGTAAAAATATAAAGGCTTAGCGAAAAAAAGTTAAAAAATTTCTTAAGATAAATACAAAGCTTTAGATTTTTTTATAAGGCTACACCTTCGAAATTGAAGGGACTATAAAAAACTCATTAGAAAAAATCCTAATTGAAGGAGAGGAGGAAAATAGATATGATAATGATTTTGCATTAATGGAATAGAAGGCACCTTGCATTCAGATCAAAATAGAAAGACGTGGTTAGCTCCTATCCCAAAGGACAAGGACAAAGTTGCACCACGAATAGGAATTAAGACACTCCTAAAAAAATCTTCTTCGGTGCTTAACGATGATGAGACCTCTGCATAAAATAAATTTACAATAAATAAGCCAAATTTTTATTCTTAAATACCTCTCTACCAAACAAAATGGGTCCCCCTGCAATGAAACAAATGTTAATTAAAAGTAATCTTTATTTCACTGGTGTACACCATGAAACAAATAGTGAAGCTTGGAATGGATTGTTCGCTTCAATGGGTTTCCTCTATGTTGCGCAGTCGTAGACCCAGCGTTTTACCTTTGGAAAACTTGCAGATGAAATTGTTAATATAAGAGGTGTAAGTGAAGTCTCCTCGGAATGTATTCTTATTTTCACTTTGTTTAACTGCACTGTCTAAAAAATATGTAGGTGGATTCCTTCAAATAAGATTTTTCCTCCTTCGTTGAGTAGTCACAGACCTAGCGTCTTCATTTTGGAAATAATTTCAACCTGTAGATGAGATAGATAACATAAGAGGCATAATAGGAAAAAAAATATATTGATTACCTAGTAAGAATGCTTAATGAAAGATAACAAAAAGTATTAAAGAAAATAATCGAAGTGATGCATCGCCTGTTGAGAACTAAGTAGAGATCAAAAAAAAATAACCAAGCTTCTTGAGAAAAAATAACGATTGGAATGCCAAAGGAAGAGGGCTTGAATTAGATAAATAGAAGCTTTTTGATATCCATTATCAACAGTGTCAATTGGGAAGAGGATATATTGGTGCTAACTAGAGATGTATCCAGTAGAAGTGGGCTCCTTTGAAGAATGCCTATGAGCAATTGAAGAGGACATTATATTTTATAGCGCATGAGATCAAACATTTTAAAAAATGTTACATAGTGCAACTGAAGATGATGTTCCTAACAACAGTGATAGATATAATGATTTGCACCAAGATTTTGCTTTGGAGAGCATGCAGCTCAGATCTCCAATGGTGGAGATATCGAACATGAGTTGATTGGCATGAAGAGAGGCATCACGAGGGGCGATGATGGCACCCAATTTTGGGTGCTCATTGCATGATTTGCGAACATCAATAGGGCTTTTCTGAGAGCAACAATAAGGCAACGAAGAGAAGATTTTTCCTTCAAAGGAAAACACTAAAGATAGGATAAATTAACCTATATTTTCAAGCTATATAAAAAAAATGTTTATATTTGATTGAAAAAAAAGGGTGTTCCTTTATTTTAAGGAAAAAATGAAAAAATAAATTAGAGGATAATACATATGACTAATTTCATACAAGTGAGCTAGTCAAAGAGTTACCCAAAAGAACAAATCTATGAAAAAATGGACAATATTTCTGAATAAAAAATTTACACTAAAAAACAATGAATCTTCCCTTCCCCTTTTTTTCTTGAGAAGAAGACAAATATTATTTAGAATAACCCATTTATATATATATATATCTCAAAAATATAGCTAAAAAAAACTATATATAAAAGCTTGTTGTAGACTTGAACCCCAAAAAAAGGAGAATTCAACAAAGGATACAATGAACCAGCTCCTAGAACCTTCAAGAGAGAATGCTAGAAAAATCTATCCTGCTCTGGTACCATGTTAGAATTTCCTAAAATAGACATGCAAAGTATTACACAAAATATGAAGAAAATAGTAGAATTGATTGATTTATTCCATGGATCAACTTTGTATAAATAACAAAGTTGATCATTGAGAGCTATTGGATTACAACAACTCATCAAATCTGATCTAGACTATACTGAGAGTTCACCTAACTCATGGAGAAGTGGAAACTCAAGTATGTCTATCCTAGTAGAACTTAAGATAATAATTACTTATTCTAATAGTGAAGATGGTTGGTTTGATTTGCTTAGGATTCACCTTGATTCATATTGATTTTGATTAAGATTCACCATTTTTTTACAAGTACATTTTGATTCCAACCCCTTATGCATAACCCTACACAAAGTGTAACATAGGTGAGAAGTTTCCATGGTTTGGCAACTTTTTATAGGAAGTTCATTAGAAAATTTAGCAGAATTCTTGCACCCATAACAGAGTGTATGAAGGGGAAAAACTTTTTATGGACAACTTTGATTTTTGAACTCTTGAAGAAGAAGGTTTTAAAAGCACTTGTGTTGGTGTTACATAATTTTAGAAAAGTATTTGAATTTGAATGTGATGCTTCACATGTGGGGATTGGCACTATGCTAAGCCAAGAGGGATGGCCAATTGTATTTTTTAGAAAAAAATTGAATGAGGTAAGAAAGAATTACTCCACTTATGATGTAGAATTTTATGTAATTATGTAGGTACTGAGGTATTGGTGATATTATTTGTTATCTAAGGAGTTTGCATTGTACACTGATCACGAAGCCTTATAGTATGTCAATTCTCAAAAGAAATTTAATACTATACATGCCAAGTGCGTCTCCTTTTTGCAAGAATACTCATTTATGTTGAAGCATAAGTCTGGTAAGCAGAATAAGGTTGTTGATACATTAAGCAAGAAAGTACTATTGGTAACCACCATGGAGAATACAGTGGTAGGATTTGAGGGAGTTAAGGATTTGTATGAATTTGATGCAGATTTTAGAAGCATTGTACAACAATACAAAACTCCAATTATGGGTGAGGCTGGTCAAATATTTGTTGAGTATGTTATGCAAGATGGCTATCTATTTAAGGGGAAACAATTGTGCATACCTATTGGTTCCATGCAAGAGAATATCATCCATGAGCTACATAGTGGTGGTTTGGTAGGACACTTTGGCATAGACAAAATAGTTGCTCTTATGGAGAAAAAGTACTATTGGCCATGATTGAAGAGATAAGTTATTCGATTTGTATCCAGATGTAGAGTGTGTCAGGTGGCTAAAGGCCATGTACAGAATATAGGGTTGTATATGCCTTTATTGGGTCCCCTAGGATCATGGACCAACTTGAGCATGTATTTTATGCTAGGGCAACCCCATACTTAGTGATGTAAAGATTCCATTTTTTTTGTAGTATATAGGTTTTCTACGATGGCTCATTTTATTGCTTGCCAAAAAACCAATGATGCAACCAAGATTGCAGTAATTTTTTTGATGAAGTGGTGAGACTACATGGAGCTCTAAATACCATCACTTTAGATCGGGATGTTAAGTTCTTGAGTCATTTTTTGTGGATATTGTGTAAGAAATTGAATACAAAGCTAAAATTTAGTAGTGCTTATCATCCACATATTGATAGACAAATCGAGGTCGTGAATTGGAGTTTGGGCAACCTTATAAGGTGCATAGTTGGTGAGAAGCAATGACAATCGGATTTAGTCCTATCACAAGCAATATTTGCATATAACAACTCACTGAACCACTCGACAGGAAAATCACCATTTCAAATTGTTTATGGCCAAAACCCTAAGGGTGTTGTAGATTTGGTTGAATTACCAATACATGAGCATGTTAGTGATGATGTAGAAGCATTTGTTAAACATATAAAACAACTGTAGGAAGAGGTCAGAGACAAGTTGCAGAATAGTAATACTATGTATAAAAATGTTATTGATGTGCAGAAGTACATCCAAGTATTCCAGTTTGAGGACATGGTGATGGTTCACTTTCGAAAGGAGGGATTTCCCAAGGGGACATATAATAAGTTTCAAATAAAGAAAAATGGTCCTTATAGGATTCTACAAAAAATGAATGACAATGCTTATAAGGTGGAATTTCCATTTGATCTCGATATTTCACCAATTTTCAATGTCTTTGATTTGCATGAATTTCATGGTGATATTACAATTGTTAAAGAGATGAACACCATAGTTTTGGAGAAGCAAATCCCCAAGAAAAAGAAGGAATGCATTGTGTAGGTCCTTGATAGGAAAGTGATCACCACACGCAATAGTAACTATAGGAAATACTTGGTATAGTTGGAAGGATTATCCCAGGATAACAACACTTAGATTTCTAAATATAAAATCAAAAGGCTCGACATTGAAAAGCTCGAGGTATTTCTTCAGCAGAACTCGTAGGGGCTGAGTTCATTTTCAAACCAGAGGAGAATGATGCATCTTGTTAGGGCCATAAATTTTGCTATGAGTGTCCATTTTGCCTTGTTCCTTGTTTAGAACATGCAAAATTGTATGGAGAACTTAAGAAAAATTGCCCTTTGTGTTTACATGCAAGAAAATGCCTCTAGGAGGCCCAAAAGTAGTTTTTAACATAATTGTTAGTTTTTGCAATTGAAAAGTTATCATAACTACTAGTGTAGAACTAGAGTGGGGTTGCTATCTTGGGATAGTGGTTATTATTGAATAACTGGTGCATGATTCCATTTTGGATGCCATCTGAGTTTATTTTTATTTTTTATTTTTTTAGGGTTACTAAAAATAGCAAGTGAGTTGATAAAAATAGAAAATAACTAAAAGTAGTAAAGGGGTAGTGTAGGCTAGGGTTTTTATTTTTGGGAGTATAAGAACTAGAAAACTCTATTGCATGGTTATGCATAAGGGGTAGTACCAAAAAAGTATTTATCAAATCGGGGTGAATCAACATGAAAACTATATAAACTATGGGGCGAATTTTTCAAAATTTTGAAGAAATTTTTTCAAAACATGGTGATTTTTTTTTCAACTACAAGTATCAAAAAAATTATTAGAAGGCGACTAGAAGAAGGTGACTGGTAGAAGGCGACTAATAGAAGGCAACTAACAGAAGGTAAATGATAGAAGGCGACTAGCAGAAGGCAACTGACACAAGGCGACTGGCAGAAGGCGACTAGTAGAAGGCGATTGACACAAGGTGATTGGTATAATGTGACTAACACAAGGCAACTGGTAGAAGGTGACTAACATAAGGAAATTGGTAGAAGGTGACTCGTAGAAGGCAACTGGCTAAAGGTGATCGACACAAAGTGATTGTCACAAGGTGAATGGCAAAAAGGTGACTGGCAAAAGGTGTCTAACATAAGGGGACTACCACAAGGGGACTGGTAGAAGGCGACTGACAGAAGGTGACTGGTAGAAGGTGATTGGAAGATGGTGACTGACATAATGTGTTTAGCAAAAAGTGACTGGTAGAAGGTGACTGGCACATGGTGACTGGCATATAGTGAGTGGCAGTAGGTGACTAGTAGAAGGCGAGTGGCACATGGTGACTGACAAATGGCTAGTGGTGCAAGGTGATTGAAATATGGTGAATGGTGCAAGGTGACTAACAAATTGAGAGTGGCATAAGGCAACTGGAAAATGGTGAGTGGAACAAGGCAACTACCATAATAGTAAATAATATGGCACTACATGTCCTCCCTTTTGCCACGTGTCATTCATGTGTTAACTCCTACCATGCGGAAAATCTATAAATTCATTTGCAGGTTTATTTGTAGATTTTCCCAAAGCAACTTTAAAATATTTTTCCAACATTTTCAGTGTGTTTTCCATAACGGTTTTAGAGCATTTCCAAGAAATTTTAGTGCATTTTGGCAACATTTTTAGAGTGTTTTAGCAGCATTTTGGCATCATTTTTATAAGGTTTTTCCAGCGTTTTCTTGCTTTTTAGAGATGGCTAGTTGTTCCTCCCCTCTTCCATCCAAAGTTCATTTCAAGTACACCTTTTGCCCTAATCTCAATAGCATTTTCAACACTCCTGATAGAGATTCCTAGTGGATTTACATTGCTGGGCTTGTTGATGTGTTGAATATGCCTCAGTTGAACATTAACATTTAGTTGATGCAACAGATAATTTCTTGTTACAACCATGACATGTGCACTGTTTCGATCCATGTGGATAATAATGAAATTGTTTTTTCGGTTAAACCCTTCGATGTGCAGTGACTAATAGAGCTGTAATTTTTGGATGGTGTATTGGTGAACAACCAGTATGTATTAACCGACAATGATAAATCCACCCTAGGAAACCTTTACGCTGTTCATCCTGAAAATATCAAAGGTATAGTTTGAAAATTTATTTTTTATTTAACATTAAATATTGTTCTGCTATAGTTTCATTTCTCTAAAAATGTTCTCCTTGTTTTATTTTTTGCTTTCTAATAATGTTCTCTTTTTTCAGTCAATTCTTCTAAGTCCAAAAGGGGCTTAAAAATTTTGAATGTTAGATTCAAATTTCTATATGCTTGCATTGAATTTTTTAGGCAATGATTATTCTGCAGGGGTGACCTACAAAAATGTATTTTTGGGCACTTTATTTATTGCTTTGTTGTATTGATGGCAGTAAATTTGATTGGTGCACACACATTTCCAACTGCCTGAAGCACGACCTTTTGAGTGCCCAAAAAATTCAAGCATATGCTTACATAGTGACTGCCAACAACTTTATTCTTTGTTTATTTCAGTAAGCTTATTTCAACCTTCAACAGAGTAGTCCTCCCACTGCATTGCACCCCAGTTTGTTTTCTATTGGCATTTCTGATGGTGAGATACAAGTAAAAATATTTGTTGAAATATCTTTATTTTATTTTTTTAATTTTATTTTTTTATTCTCTAATTTTGTTTTGAAAAAAAAAAAGAGCATCTCAGTATTCAAGTAAGAGGGATGTTGCATTTAGGATTCTGTAAGTATCTGTTGATTCTGACACGCAATCGCAGTCATCACCAATGACTCCCAACAAACGTGTGAGGTTTGATGATGGTCGGAGTCATCATACACCTACGATACATTTTACTAGAGAAACAGTTACAGTCGACGTAGAAGAGGTTACCTCCAACCCACAAGGTAACCTTACTCTACATTGTTCAAAAATGTTTTTTTAAATGATTTATTTTTTTGACTTAAAATTATGTTTTTTTAATGTGTTTTACGTATTTTTTAGAAAAATGGAAAATGGTTGAAAAATCAATGGTTGCAGAGTCTGATTCAGGTGTGTATATTTTGAATAAATCTTTTTTAATGCTATTATTATTTACAAATGATTTATTTTATGTTCTTGTATGAAATTTAACAGAGGGACCTCATATATTCAAAAGGCTGAAAAAAGGATGGCTCCACCATCTAACCCTCCATGACCATAGCAAAAACCACATCCATAGCCACAGCCACAGGCACAACCACAACCACAACCACAACCATATCCACAACCATATCCACAACCACAGCCACAACAGGTAGGTCCACCCAAAGCAAGTTTAGGTCCATCCACTTTAGGTTCCACCTACAAGGAACCAATCACGCATGCATGGTAAAACGTTCCTTACACCGCCACCTCATAATACAAGAAGTGCTATAGAGACACAAAATATGTCATCATCTAATATTTTTGTTGTATCGATATTAACCTTGGAGAATTTTTTAAATGTTGAGGGTGCATCTCAAATGCCCTCAGGAACTCTTGATTGTGACTTTCTTTATCAGGGTATGAATCCTAAAAATTTCCCTTTAAAGGCAAGTGATATTCTTGAGGATGAAGAGGGAATTTATGGAGAAGAAGATGATGTCAATGTAGATGCCACTGAAGTTTCCCCCTTCGCTGCATAGCAAGTCACCACCCGTACTATTATAGAAGATGATACCCTAAACATTTTCAAAAATGTGTTATTAGCCGATGCATGTAAAGTTGTAGTTCTTAATACTCTTCTTTTGGATATTGATAAATTGAAGGAATGGGAATATCAGGAAAAGGTTTTGATTAAAGACATCAATCGTCGATATAAGAATTTTTCAAAAAGAAAAGTGTTGTTTCTCAAGATGGAGAATGAGCCCCAAAAGCTCGATGCCTTGCTACATAAAGCTGAATCTGGCACTATGGAGACCGAGTCTACATACAAAGATGAAATTCTTGTCGTTGTTATGAATCATTTGGAAAACCTCAATGTAGAAGCCCAAGCATATTTCAATGAATGGGCACTTGATCAGAACAAAGTAGAAGTTGCAGAAACAACATGACTTACAGTTGATGTAAGTTCTACATCTAACTAAAAAATATATTTTTTTGTTCAATATGTTTTGTTTATAAATGTTAAACTTTTTTATTTTTTTTTTGTAGTCTAATTTCCAGCACCTAAAGCAACAAGTCAGTTCCATGAAAGTTTTGATCAAGACTACAAAAATTAGCATTAATAATGCTATTGAATTGAAGAAGAGGTTACAACAGACGGTTAGAAAAAATAATTACCTAAAGAAGGTTATCAAATATGGGGGCTTGGATTTCGAGGCTAAACTAAAAGAAAAGGAGAAGGAGCTGAATGCACCTTTCGAATAAGATCCAGCGAAGGAAGAGAGTTCCTTGTTATCGAGGATCAACACTATAGCAAAATTTTTGGTTAGGGCAAGGGCATTAGAAGAAAAGGATATTGAGGTAGATGTGGGTGGACCTTCAGGAAAAAATTGAAAAAAATAGATCTTTGTTGTGTTGGGTTTCATGTGAAACAAAAAATCTTTATATATTTATATTTTTATAAATATTTAAGACTGGTATTATTTTGAAAATTGAAATCAATGTTAGATGCAATTTTTGAAAAATTCATATTATCATTTTGAATTTTAGATTTTAATTATTTTTATGTTTTAATTTGAAGCAGAATAAATAATGTTTGATATGTTTTTTTTGATATGTTTGATATCCTTTTTGAGAATTGAAATCAATGAATGAGACTATTGTCAAAAATCAATGAATGAGACTATTGTCAAAAAATGTTTTATCTATTGGAAATTTTGTTTTCAATGTTGTTTTATTAAGATTATATGTGTTGATGTAAAAATAAATTTGAAGTGGAAGAAATAATTTTTGATATGTTTTGTAAATTGCAAATGAATGGTATAATTTTTTAGAATTAAAACAATGAATGAGACTATTTCTGAAAAATATGTTATCTATTTACAATTTTGTTTTGAATGTTGCTATTTTGTGATTATGTGTTGATGCATTAAGTAATTTTAAGTGGAAGAAATATTGTTTGATATGTTTTGTAAATTGTAAATGAATGATATCATTTTTGAGAATTGAAACAATGAATGAGACTATTTTCAAAAAATGTATTATCTATTAGAAATTTTGTTTTGAATGTTGTTATTTTAGGATTATATGTGTTGATGTATTAAGTAGTTTGAACCAAAAGAAATAATGTTTTATATATATTGTAAATTTTAAATGAATGGTATCCTTTTTTAGAATTGAAACAATGAATGACTATTTCCGAAAAATATGTTATCTATTGGAAATTTCAAGTGGAATAAATAATTTTTTATATGTATTTTAAATAACGAATGAATGGTATCTTCTCTAAATATTGAATTCAATGAAAGAGAGTATGTTTTGATTATTTATTATGATGTAAAATTTTGTTGTTCTTAATTTGAAGTGGAAGAAATAATGTTTGATATTTGTTATCTTTTTAGAACTTTGTTTTGAATGTTGTTATGTTTTGATTGTTTGTGTTGATATATTAAGTAATATTGAATTATGTGAATGCAGTAAGATGTTATTTTATGTTATATGAATTAATTTGAAATGTCATAAAATACAGCATAGGCAATTAATTTCACGAATAACAAATATTACAAGAAAAATAATGTAACATGCAAAATCAAATCAAATGATAACATCCTTTCATTCAGATATGTGAAATAAAATCAAATAATAACATGTGAACTCAAATTAAATCAAATGAAAACATCCTTTCATTTTGATATGTGAAATCAAATAAAATGATAATATGTGAAATCAAATCAAATAATAATATATGAACTTAAATCAAAACAAATGATAACATCCTTTCATTTTGATATGTGAAATCAAAACAAATAATAGCATCCTTTCATTCTTATATACGAAATCAAATCAAATTATAGCATCCTTTCATTTAGATATGTGAAATAAAATCAAATAATAACATGTGAACTCAAATTAAATCAAATGAAAACATCCTTTCATTATGATATGTGAAATCAAATCAAATGATAATATGTGAAATCAAATCAAATAATAATATGTGAACTCAAATCAAAACAAATGATAACATCCTTTCATTCTGATTTGTGAAATCAAAACAAATAATAGCATCCTTTCATTCTGATATACGAAATCAAATCAAATGATATCATCGTTTCATTCAGATATGTGAAATCAAATCAAATAATATCATGTGAACTCAAATTAAATCAAATGAAAACATCCTTTCATTCTGATATGTGAAATCAAATAAAATGATAGCTTCCTCTCATTTTGATATGTGAAATCAAATTAAATGATAATATATGAAATAAAATCAAATGAATGCATATTTGCATCATAATGTTGGAAGCTAGAACAAACTCTTTTCAGATTGTACAAAATGTTCTGCACTCATTCCCAAAATTTATGTCATCACAATCTAACCAGTGTTACCATCATCCTCATCATTACAAATATTTGTTACACCTCTTCTCTTTTCCAAATAACTCCAATGTGACAATGATATTTTGTAAGGAAACTCCTCCACCTAATAGGCCGACACATATACTCAAGAAATTCTCCAATTTTTTGTCCAAACTATTTCAAAATTTAGATTTTATATATGAAAGTGCACTAAACACCCTTTCATCTTCCATGGATCCCAAAATCATAGTTTGATATAATTCATATAAATGAAAATATTCACTCATAGTATATTTTAAGATAGTACTTGGTTGTAATATTCTCCACAAATGTGAAATAGAACCTGATTCATGACGGTTAGAGAGCTATGAAACTTGAGCAGACATTGTTGTTCCAAAACAGTTGGATTGTTTTTTCAAAAGATATTTGTTCAGAATGCCATTGATTTCAATGCCATTGACTACAACACTTTGACTAAAATGGCTAGCAAGTCTGCCCATGTATTTGAGGAACAAAGAATTTATAATCTGGTATTCATTACAAGGATCCCAAAATATTGGATTTACCATACCCATAGCCTCTAGCAATTCATCTCTTTGAAAACGGTCTTTGATTTCTTTTGTCAATGATTCTGCTATTTGTTTTAGTTTAAGTTTTGTATCATTTGTAACCACACGAAATCTATTGTAGGTTATGGGTATTTTCTCAACTTCATTTGTAGCTATATCCAATTGCACACCATAACAATATAAAGGTATTTCATTTTCATAAATATTAATACATAGATGATAATTAATATTGAACTTCAAAAAGCTCTGAGAACTATTCACACTTGTTAATGCTATGCAACTCTCAAACAAGGGATCCATAAAATTTTGACCAAATGCATACATCATATCAATATGCATGCAAATTTGTATTCTCGTCCTGATGAAATCCATAATATAAATTGATCTTTCTTGTGCAATTTTGATCAAAGTATTCATTTTTTTCAACATTGGAAAAATTCCACACAATGTGAGAAGAGTTTCAAAGTCACTCATTCGAAAAATTAAATATTTAGCCTTATCAACCACCCTACGATTTGCATACATAAACCCTATAAAGGATTGATATTATTTGAAAACTCTTAATGCCAGTAGATACATCAAAATCCACCTAGTATCCACATCTTTCAATAATTTTTTACCTTTGGTAACTCCTAGTGCAAACTGTTGAAACTCTGAAAATATTTTTGGACTAAGTGAAAAATATTCATGAATTTCACAGACAAGCTCTTCCACTCTGGCAACATTTGTAAATGTATCCACAATTTTGTATGCAAGATTCATTCTGTGAGCCATGCAATGAATATGGATCAAATATGGGGAAACCAATGTTTGTAGTCTAACACAAAGACCATTCCTATGTCATTGCATTGTAGCGGCACCATAAGCTCCTACAAAAATTAACTTAGTGGCTATTTCAATTTCATTCATTCCTACTTCTTTTAAACTAGTTACAACAACATTGTAAATGTTTTTTGCATTACAATTTTCCACAATTTTATGTATTCTTAGTAAATGAGGTTGCCTTGAATGATTTTCCAATGTGTAAACATGGATGCAAATCCAAGATGTATTTTCAAATGTAGTCACCTCATCAATTGAAAGTGAAAGGAATTTTGCCTTTTTTACTTTCTCTCTAAGGTCATTTTTCTCAACCAATGATAGACATTTTGTCATTTCCCAACCACTTTGATCTAACCAATGAGTGTTGGGTAAGTTCTGCACATTAGCTAGTCAAAATAGAGATTTATAATCTATGAAATCAGACATAGGTCTACCCTTCTTAAGAATAGAAAATACAATAGCAAAATGTAAACTTTTTGAAGCTAAAGTTAACTTATTCATTTTTTGAAATTGGGCTTGAATCGTTGAACCTTTATCAACCAATGTTTGCTTTTATTTTATTTCTTTATCATATTATTCCACATATCTCATATGTGAGCACTCTGATACATCCTTCCACCTATAAGTTTTTTGTGTTGCTCGATCACCTTATTTTGTTTTGATATAAACCTTTCCACAATGTTTTGCTACTGTATCTTTCTTAAGTTGCAATCTATGCTCCTTTCTATGTTTCCAAATGCAAATTACACATATTAATTCTATTATATCATCACTACTATTATCTGGAAGCATTGGCTCAATAAATGGAAATTTTGATATCCAATCAGGCTGAAATGATCTGTTAATTGTCCACCTAGATAACCTTGCATGTTTATTTTTTTAGATGAAGATTCTTCAAAAGTAGGGACTGCATAAGAACTATTAGTTTCTTTTCCACTTGGCGGGTTAGATTTAGGAATCTCTTCATGTTGTTATATTTGATTGAGATTATCTTCATGTGTGGACTTTCGATTATTTTGGATATGTGGAAGTGGAGGAATAATAGGATTAACAGTATTTTATGTAGAGATAATTCCAGTGTCAATAGTGGATTCATTATCACTATGGCATTTAAAATCATACTAGTATTTTCTACAGATAAAAGTGAACAAAGCCATCAAACAAAAAACACACTTCTTTATGAAATTGAGGACATTATATTAAAAATTAACAAAGTAAAAAAATTAATTGGTGAGTAAAGGTGTTCATACCTTCAATTTGTGTAGATTTTGATGGTAGACTGGATTTTGAAATATTAGGAAAGTATTTGAGGATACTCCTTTTATTGGAATACTCTCCTCCCTTATTTCCATTGCTTGTAGTTGACATTTTTACCTGTATGAATAGAAGAATAACATGAACAAAGAACATCATTTTTAAATATGAAAATAATAGGTATAAAAGAGAACTACTACTAGAGACAACATAATATGTGACTGTCCCATGAATATTGTTCACACGCTAGAATAAACCTCCTTATTGAGTGTCCATTAATAAAATGAAAAATGAAATTTAATGGTAAAAGAAGCATACAAATAAATTGAGTCACCTTCTACCAGTCAACTTATATCGGTTGCATTTTGACAGTCACCTTCTTCCAGTCACCTTCTGCTAGTCACCTTCTATCAATCACATTCTACTAGTTGCCTTTTGTTAGTCACCTTTTGTTAGTCATATTCTATCAGTCACCTTCTACTAGTCACCTTCTATCAGTCATCTTCTGTCAGTAGCCTTATCCTAGTCACTTTCTATCAGTCACCTATTAGTTGAATTCTATCAGTCACCTTCTATCATTCACATTCTGGCAGTCGCATTATACCAGTTACCTTCTATCAGTCACCTTCAGTAAATCACCTTTTACCAGTAGGCTTCTGTCAGTCACCTTCAGCTAGTCGCCTTCTGTCAGTCACCTTCTACAAGTCACCTTCTGTTAGTCGCCTTCTGTTAGTCACCTTATGTCAATCGCTTTCTCTAGTCCCCTTCTGCTAGTCACCTTCTGTCAGTCCCCTTTTGCTAGTCACCTTTCATCAATCGCCTTCCACTAGTCACCTTTTGTTAGTCACCTTCTGTCAATCACCTTATGTCATTCACCTTCTACCAGTCGCCTTTTGGCAATCATGGACTCTGGTTTTTTTGGTACTCTACTTTGTATTGCTCACTATCCAAAAAAAAATGTCATAATTGTGTGGGAGTCGTTGTCAGGGTTAGCTATATATAATGGGGTTGGGCGGGAAAACTTATTATAGTGGGGTGAATTTACCCTAAAAAAAATTAGATCTCGAAATTTTTGGGTGAACGGGCCAACCTCTATGGTCCCAAAAATTATAAAATTGACATTTTACAAATCCGAAAATTTGCCACTAAGCAAAACCCTGCTCTATTGAAAGGGGATTTGAATTTAGATAATGAAAGGAAGCATTTGTAGGTTTCTTTTACTAGTATAGTTTGAATGATGTCTTGTCTTAAAATTTTACCCTTGGAGTCCATTGTCAGTCTCCTGTAGTGAATTTACATCAAAGAGTTACAACTCCTACAAATTCCTTTCTTTGTAATTTAAAATTATCGCATCAATCTTGGATTTCTCTAGAAAATATGGACATTGGCTCTCTTGCCCTAGCACTACAACACTGCCCAATTGTTTCCAGCCTTGAATCTTGCCCTATAACTACAACATTGCTAAATTGTTTCCCTCCTTCACTCTTGGCCTAACACTGCTCAACTCTTGCTTACCTTTACTCTTTTCCTAACACTACATCACTACAATACTGATCTTGCCTTAGCACTACAACACTCCTCAAATTTTATCTGCATTTGCTCTTGCCTTAAAACTGCAATACTATTCTTTCCCTATCACTCTAGTAATGCTCAATTGTTGCCCACCTTAACTCTTGCCCTAACAATGGAGCATTACAAGCATGCTCTTGCCCTATCACTACTACAATATTTCTCAATTGTTACCTATATTTGCTCTTGCCCTAACACTACAATAATTTTGATTTTGATTTTAATTTTTAAAATGAGATCTAATTTAATTCCATTTTAATTTCGATAGAAGTTTTGTAATATTATTTTTATTAAGTAAACAATCTTCAAGAAGTCTCTAAATTTCTTGTGTTAAAAATTTAGTGCAATATTTTAATGCCACTTTAATAAAAGATAATAAAATAATATTATCTTTCTTGCTATATTATAAGAAACTGTAGCAAGACCAATAGAAAATATTAATAATTAGTAGGCATGAGGTCATTAGGATATCATTCCAAATTAGAATCTTTACAAACACTTTGAATTAAAATAAATGAAGTAGAATATTCAATTTCATAGTTTAATGTTATTTTGACATATCTCACAACTCTTTTACAACATTAAAAAGTTCTTTTAGGGAGTTTAACATAGATGTAGACATTGAACCTACACTATGCAATATTTGTTTTGGTATTTTATAAATACTTTAGACTACCAACAAGATGTCCATAAAACTTACTAAGAATAATTTATATCATTCAACAATGAGTAGAAACAACTTTAATATCTTTCATATAAAATGTGTCCATCCAATCTTGAGCATACAATTTATATATATTTCACTAAAATTAATCTTTAATTTTTAATATACATATATATATATATATATATACATATATATATATATATATATATATATATATATATATATATATATATATATATATATATATATATATATATATATATATATTTCTTATTAAACTTTTAGTTTTAATAAATTGTGTGACATGCTAAAATTAGTCATTTAAATATTTCTTTAAATTGCTACTTCGTAATATCAATCAAAGATGAGCACTACAAGTAATTATCAAATCAACAACATACAAAACTATGGTAAATATAATATTGTTGTAATTCCTAATTATAATTTAGGATCCTTCATACCTCTAGTAAAATATAATTATTGTTTTTTGAAAACTAGTCTCTATATTATTATTTTTAAGCAAATAAATAATTATTTAATCTACAAACTAAATGTTCATTGCCTTTCTTAACAATTTTTTTTTTTTTAGAAATATTTTTATTCATGAAAATATCCATTCAAAAATTTATTTTTAACATCTATTTTCAATATATATATATATATATATATATATATATATATATATATATATGATCGAGAGAGATTATTTAAATTGTATTTTTAATAAATTATGTGACATGATAAAAGTAGCCATTTAAATATTTTACTAAATTGAGACTTTGTAATATCAATCAAATATGGCTCAAAGGAACCTCTATGCCTCGCTGGGCCCTTGTTTCCATATTCGACGAATGCAAGACTCTAATTGGTGTCTATCCATAATTAATCATTCAACATCAATACCGGGAAGGAAACAAAGCTGCGGACTGGCTTGCTAATAAGGGAGTTGACGCAACAGACATCCAGGTCTGGATATATTCCTTTCCAATCGGCCTAAGGGATGTATCTTCAAGTTCCAATGTTTGCACAATGTGAGTGGGTTACTGGTCTTCGGGTTTTTCGGCTACGTTTTGGCATTTTGGAGCGTTTTCGCGTCATTTTTCTAAGTTGGTTGCAAAATCTCAGCTTGCTACGGTATCATTTTTGCCTAGGCCGCAAGGTTGCTTTTTGTTGCAATATCGCGACACTTTTCTCTCCCTCTGGTGCGGCTTTTCGACTTGTCGCGATATCGCGACACCTTTTCTCTCTGGGAGCTTTTCTACAAAGTTGTCACGATATCGCGACACCTTTTCCCTTCGGGTTCCTCTTTGCAAACTTGTCGCGATATCGTGACACATTTTCCCTTCGGGCGTCTTTTTGCAAACTTGTCACGATATCGTGACACTTTTGGCCTTCAGGCACGGTCTTGCTTTTTGTCGTGATATCGCGACACCTTTTCTCTCTCCAACGGCGGTCTTCCATTCGGTCGCAATATCGCGATAGTTTTTCTCTTCAATGGCGGTCTTCCATTATGTCGCGATATCGTGACACTTTTTCTCCTCGGGTGCCTTTGCGAAAACTTGTCGCGATATCACGACACTTTTTCTCTCCGGGTGGCTTTGCACAAACTTGTCGCCATATCGCGACATTTTTCTTTCTTCAAATGCGGTCTTCATTTTTGTCGTGATTTCATGATGCTTCTTCTCTCTCCATCGGCGGGCTTCAAGGTTGTCGCGATATCGCGGCCTTTTTTCTCTCCAACGGCGGACTTTCTTTTTTGTCGCGATATCGCGACATTTTTTCTCTTCAACGACAGTCTTTCTTTTTGTCATGATTTCGTGACACTATTTACTCTTGGCAGCAGGCTTCCATTTTCGTCGTGATTTTGGGGTTCTTTTTTGGATGCGGTCTTCATTCTTGTCGCGATTTTGTGACACCTTTTCTCTTCGGCAGTGTTCTCAATTATTGTAGCGATTTCGTGACTCCTTTTTCTTGTCATGATTTCGCGACTTTTCTTCTCGACCGGCTCCAACCCTGCAACTTGTCGCGATATCACGACACTTTGCATCATGTCGCGATATCGTGACTTCTTCCCATCTTTGGCTCCGATGGCGATTCTTGTCCCGATTTCATGATCTCTTCTCCTTCGGCTTCAACGGCGCTTCTTGTCGTGATTTCGTGACATCACCATTTTGGTCGTGATTTCGCGACACCTTCCCTAAGGTGGAGGTTTACAAGCATTCCTTTCCTTTCTTCTTGGACCACCTCGGTCGATTTGGATTTATTGTAATATCTCTTGTACAATATTCAGGGACCTTTCAAAACCCTTTCTACCAATCAAAAAAAAAAATATGGGCACTAGAAGTAATTATCAAATCAACAACATACAAAACAATGGTAAAATAATAATGATGTAATTCCTATTGTATAGTTTAGGATCCTTCATACCTATAGTAAAACATTGAGATATAATAAAATAATTATTTTTTTTGAAAACCAATCTCTATATTATTATTTTTAACCATATAAATATTTATGTAAGCTACAAACTAATTTGTCATTGTCTTTCTTAACAATGTTTTTGAGAAATATATTTATTCATGAACATCTCCATTTAAAAATATACTTTTAATATTCATCTGATATAGCTTGCATTCTATTAATGTATTTACATGTAATAGGAACATAATTATGTGGACTTCAGTGATATATCAAAGAGTTTTATTATAATATGCATCTTTAATTCAAGAAAAACATCTTGGAATGAATCCAACTTTTTGCTTCATAAATTCATTTTGAGTTTTGTGTTTTATTTTAAACAACCATTTTCAATAAATTTAATTGTTTGTATGTAGATAACAAAATGATATTCCATTTTTGATTATCGAGCAAGGAATTACATTCTTAAAGCATGGAATTTCCCAATAAGAATTACGTTTTGCTTGAAAATTTACTTAGGATTATTTATTTTTATTACTTTTGACATCAATAAATAATTATAACTATTGTTCCGTCTAGTTTTAGTTAGAGCATACCTACTTAAATTTTCATTTATTTCTTTAATATGTTTCTCTAACAACTTAGGATTCTTTTGTAAATGCAAATTAGACGAATATATAGAATTATCAATCCATATTTAATGTTTACTTCATATGTAACCAATTTTGTTCTTTAATTATTAATCTATTATATCTCAAATACTTATGATATTCATTATTAGTATACATAGTTCTTTTGAAAGTCCTAAGAACATTTCAACTTACAGCTAAATTGTTTTTAATCAAAATATGAAATTGAGTAAAGAAATCAAGTAGTAGATTTTTAAATTTAAAAAAATAAGCCTATGTTATCATTATAGACAAAACTAAGTGGTAAAGGATACCTTTTCGTTGGCCCTAATAGATCATTATATATTGAATATAAATTTCTACCTATTCACCAAGCTTTACTTATGCGAAGTGGTATCCTATTGATTTATGGATTTTTATGGTCATGAAACATTAGCAAATATCATTAAACATAGCAATTCAAGGTATATAATCAATCATTTAAGATAAAAACTCTTAAAATTAATGTGACTTAACTTCTCATGCCATAAACTATTTTTTTTAAGTTTGAAAATAAGAGAATAACAAATAATAGTAGGTTTGAGTTCATAAAAGCTAGAAATATTACCCCAATCCAACCTATCTATAGGAACAATTTTAAACTTTAAATTTGGATGTTTAATATAAAAAATATCGTTGTAAGTCTTTAAATTATTATATTTAAATAACTTAGAAGGAAAAAATAATTTTATCTTGATTTTAGCAACAAACAACATATATTTATATTTAAAATTAGGTGCTAATATTTCTTATGACTTGAACCTTACACATGTCATCATTTACAAGTTGCAGAGTATTATTATAATAACCATGGGAAGCCATGTTCTATCACTTTTCAATCTTAAATTCACTCCTTACAAATATAGCTTTGATGGAAAAAAGTGAATTTATATCGTAGTTTAGGCTTATTAGGTTTTTTCTTTTGTTTAGATACAGGTAAGATTTAAATTCCTTTTTGGGTTTAGATATAAGTAAATCTATATCTGAGTTAGGCTTATTAGGATTTTCTTTTGTTTAGTTCTTATTGTTGTTCTTCGTTGCCCAAAGGGTGGTTTAAGTTAAATTTTTATGGGGCTTTCAAGGGAAACCCAAGTATTGCAGATTTTGGGGGAGTTATCTGTGATAGTTGAGGAATTTTTTTATTTAATGGTTGATAAAAAGGGTTTTGAAAGGTCTCGAAACCTTTTACACAAATACAAAAAATACAACTAGCCAGAAGTGAACTAACTAAACTAAAAATGAACAACCCCAAAGGGGAATGAAACAACCAACTTTAAACCAGAACGAAAGTGCAGAAAAAAAAAAGGAAGTTTTATTTATGCCTACACAAAAAATATTGGCACTCAATATTCCCATTTTGCTGAAGCGAGAGCTGCTTTCCTTGGCATGAGGTTGTTGAAGGATCTAGGAATTCACAATGCTATCATCGAGGGTGACTCCTTTAATGTAATTAAAATGTTGAAGGGGGAATGTCAAGCATGTTGGAAGGTGTCCAATTTGATAAAGGAGACCATATGGAACATTTATTCTTTGAGTATTGCATTAATTGTGCACATGTTTTGGGAAGCCAATATCATCGTAGACTTAATGGTGAATCTTAGCATTACTACTTAGGGATTTTTAGTATGGAATATGGATTTTCCAGATGAAATTATACATTGATCCATTGATGATAGCTCTTAATGTTGTCAAATGGTGTTGATAGGTCTGTTTTGTGGTGGTCTGCATGGTGCCTTCGCGGGTCCCTAATGACATGGTGTAATTATGAAGGAATTAATTTTTCATCATTGTCAAGAGTAGCCATTTCTTTTTCTTGGTTCCATGTTGTCCCTTACTAGGATAGTGGATGAATCCTTTGAGAAAGACAGTTTTTGGGGTCATTGATTTTTTTATTTTGAATCTTTTTTGTGGTTAGGAGAAACATGGTTGAGAGGATTGTTTGGAAGGGTTTAGGGTGTTGAACTCTCTCGGTTCTCCCCGAACCCCTACTAGATTATTTTTTGGTTCTATGTGGTCTCCTTGTTCTTTGTTTTTAGGCACTAGTTGGTGTTGGTAGGTGTCCCTAGGTGGTTGCCTTTGGGACTTTCACTTTGTAAAAGGTTGTGGGGATCCTTTCAAAACCCTCTTTTATTAATAGTACCAAAAAAAATATTGAAATTGTTTATTTAGCATATTTAGTGGCTATCGAGGGCACTTTTTTTGTAATTATGTGGTATTATGGCAAAGGTGGTTGTGATTTTTTACCCATCGGGTCTAATGAGGGACCACCTTTGGGGTATGGACCTCTCGGTAGTTCGATTTCACCCTTTTCTTGGGTCTCAGGAAAATTAAGTACTGTGGAAGGGGTTAAGTCTGGGCCCAAGATTTCATTTGTGGAAGCTGTTGCTGTTCGTGGAACCTGAGATATTTTGGAGCCCTGTTCTATGGAGGTAGAGTCCTTCTGAATTTGTATTCCCAATTTTATCATGAATTTTCTTCTAAATAAGGGATATTTTGACTTGGTGAGAAAGTTTTCGTGTGGTATACTAGACCTTGAGGTCCTCAACCATTGGGTACTATCATGATGGAAACCCAGTGGTACCCTTGCCTTGGCTTCCCTTCCTCATGATTTCTTCTTGATTTGGCTCTCCTCTACAGCTAATTCCCAAAAAATTCTTGATGGGGGTCCCTTGTTCTTTAGCAAGTGTGGTTTGTTCATGCATTTGGGGATCTAATTTTAATCCCGCCTTGCAAAAGGTCAATATTGTTACTATTTCAGTGTGGCTCCTAGAATTACCAACCTTCCTAGGGCATGATAATGTGTTCAATGTCATGGCTTCTACTTTAGGAGACTTCATATTCTTTGACTCTCTCTCTCTTTCAGCAAATAGATGTCAATTTGTTTGTATGTGTGTAATGGTGGATTTGGAGAAGGAGCTCCCTAAGTCGGTTGAATTGGTTTCCCACTTGGGTTGTTGGATTCAACTAGTGGTCTATGAGAACTAACCTATCCCTTATGGAAAATATGGTCAAAGTAGTCATATTTAGAAATATTGTCCTTTGTCTTGACCTCAAAAGCCCTCTAAAATTATTTCTAATCATCCAACTTATCAAGGGGCTACTTCAAGCCTGGGAATAGCTATTAAGAAATGGAAGGTTTGGCAGAAGAAGGCTCTAAGCCCTTCTAAAGAGCAACCAGTGATGTCTTTGAGTGGGTCAAATCCCATTGGAAGGGACCAAGTTGATCAAATAATACCTGCTGCTGTCTCCCCCTCACTAAAATATTCTGCTCCCACTCCTCACCTAGAGGTGGTTCTCTAGCTTGAGAAGGCAATGTCACTTTTGCCTCTGGTTAACTCATTTGGTTGTCTCAAAATGGAGGCCACGAAGGCTCTAGACATGATGATGGAGAATGTGGTTTCTACTCCCAAAGTGGTATGCGCTTCCTTGAAGGATTCCTTCTCGATGCCTTCAAGTGGTTTGAGTATCCCAATCAGCTTTCCTAAAGTAATTTTTGAAAAGGGCTCTCCAAACCCAAAGATAATAAGTCAATGTAAGAAGGGTTTGGACCTTGGCTTGTCCAAAAATCTAGGTAGGCCCCCTAGCAAATTTGATACAAAGAAAAAAATGGAGGAGACTTTGGCCAATGGTGGGCAAGCAAGGCTTGTTGTTGAATAGGATAATGGAGATAAGCATCTAAATCTTGATAGCTTTAAACCTTCACTCTTCGGAGGGCCAATCAAGAAACTCTCCTTTTAATCTCAATGAAGCTATGCTCATGGAACGTGATAGGGCTAAATAGCTCCTCCAAAAAGTGTTTGTTGGATTTTCTTAGGAATTAAAAATCCCCTAATTTTTTGTGCATCCAAGAGTCCAAACTTGATGCTTCTTCATGAAATTTGGTTCGTAATGTAGTTTGAAAACACTCTGGATTTGCGGCAAGTGAGGCTTTTGGTTCCTATCAGTGGTCTTTTATTTTTTGAGACCCTTCTAATTTTTATAGCCACGTGGTTTTTTCCTCTTCAAGGGTAATAAATATTATTTTCTAATGTAAGACAACCCATAGAATGTGGGTCATCTCTAATATCTATGCACCAAATTCCCCTACTGATAGAAGGATATTTTGGCATATTCTACTCGATATGAGAGCCTCCTTTCAAGAAGAGGCGTGGGTAGTTTTGCGGGATTTTAACACCCCTCTTTTTCCTTTAGAAAGATAAGGTGGCAATGAAGTGGATGCCAAAAGCATAAATGATTTTGTGGATTTTGTTAATGTCACATGTTTAATATATTTAGAATCAAAGCGCTCGAAGTTCACATGGAGTAATAGGATTGCGGGGGCCAATTTGATTCTTAGTAGATTAGATAGAGTTTTTATGTCCAACTCCTATCTCCATATTTTTGGTGTAGCCATTTTGTCCACTCTTCCTTGGATTGGTTTAGACCATAACCCTTTGTGGTTGGAGGTCCCCAACAGTCAACCTTTTTCCCCTTGCCTATTTCATTTTGAAATGATGTGGTGTTCGCATCCTGATTTTGATACCTCTTTGTGGAACTGGTGGTCAGAGGAGGTCAGGGGTATGAAAAGACTATCCAATAAGCTTAAAAGGCTAAGGTCCAATAGTAAGGTTTGTTATAAGTTTTCATTTGGTAACATTTTCAGAGAGAAAGAAATGATTTGTGGGTAGCTTTTAGAGATTGAATCCAAATTGGAAACGTAGGGAGGTTCTATGGATATTCTCTTGGAGGAGTGATATTTTCTTTTAGAGCTTCATAATATTAAAGCTAGAGAATATATCCACTGCAAGAAAAAATCTCAAGAAATATGGCTTAAGGAAGGGGATTGTAATTCTTGGTTATTTCACACCTCCACCCTGCGTCGAAGGAGCCACAATTACATAAAGGAAATTAAAATTAGTGATGGCATTTCGACTTAGGATATATTTTGAATAAAGGAGGAGGTTGTGGAGTTCTTCTCCTCCATTTTGTGCTTGACCCCAGCAAGGGCAATAAATGATGAAAAATTTATACTAGAAGAAATCTCGTGTTTGGTTATGAAGGAGATGAATGAGGGGCTAGTTACTCCTTTTTTAGAAAAAGAAATTTTTAATGCATTAAATTATATGAGCCCTATTAAGGTGTCTGGTCTTGATGGTTTCCCCCTAGGGTTATTCCATAAGTATTGGCATATCTTCATCTTGGATGTTTGTGCGATGGTTTGAGACTATCAAGATTCGATGGTCATCCCTAAATCAGTGAATTCGATGCTATTAGACCTGGTGCCAAAGAAATACAATGTTTCCTCTTTCAATGACTTTAGAACTATAAATTTATGCAACACTATCTATAAGATTCTTTCTAAAACCTTAGACAAGAGGTTGAAAGTTGTCCTACCTCTTCTAGTGGATAGTGCCCAATGTGCCATTGTCCTTGATAGCTAAATTTTAGATAGGGTGATTGTGGTACATGAACTCCTCCACTAAGTTAAAAAGAGTGAGCAAGCAACATTCTTTGTCAAGTTAGATGTAAGCAAGGCTTATGATAGGGTATCATGGCAATTTTTATTCTGCATCCTAAAGGAATTTGATTTTAGTGAAATATGGATGGGGCTCATAGAGGCTTGTGTTTCTTCTACCTACTTCTTTGTCCTGGTTAATGGATCTCAAGTAGGGTTATTTTAGTTGTTATGTGGTCTACTCTAAGGTGACCCTCTATCCCCATTCCTTTTCATTATTGTGGTGGAGGTGCTTGGTCATTCGATTTTCCATCGAAGCTTTGATTTTGGTCTAAGGTCAGTTTTCCCTACCCATCGATCTCTCACCAATAGTTTGTTGATGACACCTTCCTCTCTTGTGAGACATCGATATTCCATGCAAGGGATGTGAGGTCTATTTTGATAAGCTACAATAAGGCTACCAGGTAGTAGATAATTTTTTAAAAAATCTTCATTTATTTTGTTAATACTCTAGAGACCCGATAAAGGAGAATAGCTGACATTTTAAATTATCATATTTCTTATCTCTTGGCCTCTTACCTGGGGCTCCCACTTTTTTTTTTCATATTAAGGATGATTTTTGAACCTTGTTGTTGAAAGAGTCCAACTAAAATTAACATCTTCGAAAGGGGTATTACCTAGTCAAGCAGAAAAGGTGGTGTTGGTCCAAAGCACCTTGTAGAGCATCCCCATCTATATTTTATCTCTCTTTCATTTACCCTCTAATGTGGCCACTAAACTGGATAGCATCTACAAATTCTTTCTATGGGTAGGCCCTGAGTTGAAAGGAAAATTCCACCTTGTCTAGTGAGAGAATATTTGTAAGAGGAAGAGGCAAGGGGGTCTCAATCTCAAAAACGTAGTCGTGATGAAAAAAGCTCTTGTGGTGAAACTTGGGTGGAAAGTTGCTGTGAATTCTAACATTCTTTGGTGTAATATCCCTAAGGATAAATATAAATTTGATTATTTTTTAGCAGATTTCCTCCCCAGTGGAGGGTTAGCCTTTTGGAAAAGCCTCATCAAATCTCACAGGTTCCTCAAGTCTTGTTGCAGTTGTATTATTGAAAGTGGTAAGGCGATTAATTTTTGGGATGAAATTTGGGCCAGGGAAAGTCCCTTAGGGGATGATATGTGGTTTGCCTCCCTTGTTGCTCATTTTAGAACCCATTGGCTTGAAAATGTGGCATACTTTATTACTATCCAAGATGGACATATATTTTAGTCTCCTTCCCTTCCAGAGCTGGTCGTCGATGCAGATGTAAGATTATGGTACACTTTATTGGTGAAGCTAAGATTTATTATGGTATATTATATTTTAATAGATGATATATTGATGTGTATGGGGGATCCGAAGGGGTCCTATTTGGTTAAATCTACCTATGTTGCTCTTAGCTCAGTGGAGGAAGACTTTTTTCCTACAAATCAAATTTGGTTAAAAAATATAACGTTGAATATTAACATTTTCTATTGGTTGGTTGTGCAAAAAAAATTCTCTTCATCTATAATATTCTCAAGAGGGGGATGTGCCTACTCAATAGGTGCTATTTATGCAAGAATAATTAGGAATTAATGGCTCATATTTTTCTTAGATGTCATAGTGCATAGAATATTATGGATTCCATTCTCTCTTAGTTGGACATTGTTTGGGTATTTCCTAATTCCTTAATGGACTGTGTCATCCAATGGAAGTCACCCTTTCTTTCTTCATGTCTTAAATATTTTTGGAAATTTCTCCTCCCACACTCCTTCTAGGGAGTGTGGAAGGAAAGGAACTCAAGGGTATTAAAATAAGTGGAAAATAATATCATCCAAATTATCCTCAATATCCTATGGAAGGTGTTAGAAAATGTGTCTTCGACTCTCAACAATTGAATCCTTACAAATTAATTCTGACACTCTCCCCAAGCGAGCAGTTGTTGGAAGAATGGCTTGGTTTTGTGTCGTTAGTCCACCCCCTCCTACTCCTGACTCAAGGAGGGATCTTCGATGGTCTTCACCACCCATTGGGTTGTTTAAACTTAACTTTGACAGTGCCTCTAAAGGTAAACCTGGATTAGCTAATGCAGGCAATGCAATAAGGGACATCAATGGTGATCTTATTCTGGTTTTTGCGGACTACCTTGGAGTCGAATATTCCATGGAGGCTAAATCTAGAATGACCTTCATTGGATTGGAGAAACTTAAGAACCTTAGCATCAAAAATGTAATTATTGAAGGGGATTCCCTATCTATCATCAACATGCTTCATGGAGTTTCTCATTTGGGATTGAAAAGAGCTAATTTAATTGATAAAGCAACTTGTCTTGCTCATTCCTTTTCTAGCATGGAGTTCTCCCACATTTTTAGAGAAGGCAATTCAGTAGTTGATCTCCTGGAAAACTTGGCAATTCATTCTCAAGGCTTATCTATATGGTAGTGGTATTTTTCCAATGATGTTGTACTTCACATCTGGGAGGAAGCTCATTAAATCACATATTTCGGTTCCTTTTAGAGATATAGGCGATCTAGTTGGTGCCTGCAAGTTTAAGCACTTTATGGTGTGTAATAGCCTTTATTATGTTATCCCTTCAGTACGTTCCTACCTTCACTGATTATCCCTTTTAGCCCCCTGGTGATTTCACCCTTTATTATGCCCGGGCTTGTCGAACGTTGCAGCCTATTGTGACTTTCAAATTTTAAACTATGCATTTATTTGGGTTGGTAGTTTTTAGCCCCCATGTTTTCCTTCTATTTTTTAAGGTCAAATTGTTTAGGTTTTGTTCCCTAGCTTGCCTTCGTGGGGATGGTGTGAACTCCCTCGTTTCCCCTTCCCTGGGGGGTGCTTGCCTTGGTTTGTAATACCTTGTTGTCCTTTTGGGTGGGCCTCCCTTATGGAGGTCATCTTGTGCTTTAATTGGCCTCTAGAATTTCTTATTGTATAAGGTTATGGGGCTCCTTTCAAAACCCTCTTTTAATATTAATACCAAAAATAAAAGATTGAAATTTATTTGAATCAAATTGCTCAACATCTTTAGATTATTTAATATTTGTAATAATTTATGACAATATGGTACAATGTGTTCTTTCTACAATAACAAAAATCATGTTTTCTATGATTATTATTATTGTGATGATGATAATTACTGTAAGGAGGTTTACTTTTATTGTTATATTTATTATTAAATTGTTGTTTATGTTTGATTCTACATTGGTGAATATATTTATTACTAATTTAGCATGCTCCTTTATCATAAGTCACCATATTCTAATACATTAGCTTCATTTAGTCGTAAACCAATTATAAAATAAACCAAAATTTATTTCTTTTGCAAAAAGAAACAAATTAATATGGAAAAGAGTATTAGTGATCATAAAATACTGAGAAGGCATTGAGAGGATTTTTAAAGAAAAATAGGATATAGATTTAGTTAAATGGGAGTAGGTACTATCATTTTATTTGTATATAAATATATCTAAATTTCATAACAAATTCATTCATATTCTAAAATTTTTTATACTTTAAGTCTCTTAATTAATCTTGCAACTAGATTTTTCAAATTAATTAGGATCATTATAAACTTATTTGAGATTCCACTTATCATTTTTGTATTGTGAAGTGGATGGATATGATTCTCAAATCACATCTATGGTAAAATTAAGCAAGTGTAATATAAATATGAATTCCATGTGTTTTTCCTATTGAAAATAATTTTAGGATGTTAATTAAATTTTAAAATGTAATGTAGTTATCCTAAAATTTGTTTAGTTAAATAAAAATTATATCCATCATTTTTCAAAAATTAAATAAAATAAGTTAATTATAGATATAAATAAAATAAAATAAATGTAATTAATTTTAATAAATATGGGAAGCCAAAGGGTCCTTGGTTCAATGGTTAGGACAAATATTTTATGTAAGTACATCAAGGTTCAAATATCGGTGGCACCAAAATGTTCAATGTGAGTAAGCCGACGTAAAAGGAAAAGAGTATATATAATGTTTTTCAAGAATATTAGAATGTAAGGGAATAAGATTGGCTCCCATTTGTTTTTTCTTGTCATCTTGCTAATTTACTTGCTGCAGATATGCCTGGTTGTGATTGTTGTTTGTTGGATGTATTTTGGTCGGGTGCTCGATGGTTTTGGGAATCTCTTTCTTGTGGCCCCTGTAAGGGTTATTGTTTTGGGATTCTTTATTTCTTGTATTATTTTATTGATATGTAAAAATTTTGAACTTCTAAATTTTAAACAGATAATTATATATATAGATATAAAATTAAAAAATGAACTAGATATCTAAATTTTAGTTATTATACTATACTCTAAATAAAACTACAAATTAAATAATAGACAAAATGATTAAATGAAATTAACTCAACTAGTTAAATTTACCAACTTTAAAGAGGAGACACATGTTCAAATTTTGTGAAGTGTTGCATAAATAATTTCCAATTTATTATAATACTACTATGTGGTCATGATGTAATATGGATAAAAAATTTTAAGTTCCATATAAAAATTTACAAAAATTAGACAAATCAAATTTATGTGAATACTAAATTTTCAATAAAGAAAACTTGAAAAACACACAAATAAAGAAACTAGAAAACATTCAAATGAAGGAATTCTAAGAATTATGTTGAATACCTTAAAATAGTATAAAACCTAACAATAGTATGAAAAAAGTGAAGATAAATAAATAACTTTTCTCTCTTCTTTATGCTTTTGCATTAACCATATAGAATAATGAAGTCCAATCTTCCATAGAGGTTGAAGCTAGAGCGACCTTCATTGGCTTGGAGTAGCTTAAGAACCTTGGCATTAGAAATGCAATTTCTGAAGGGGATTCCCTATCCATAATCAACATACTTCGTGGAATTTCTCATTTGGGATGGAAAAGGGCTAATTTAATTGATTAAGCAACTTGGATTGCTCATTCCTTTTCTAGCATGGAGTTCTCCCACACTTTTAGAGAAGGCAATTTAGTGGTTGATCTTTTAGAAAATTTTGTAGTTAATTCTCAAGGCTTAGTGGGATTTTTACAATGTTGTACTTCACGTTAGGGAGGAGGCTCATTAATTATTGTTATATTTCGATTCCTTTTGGATATCTAGGCGATCTGGTTGGTGCCTGTAGGTTTAAGCAATTTATTTTGTGTACTAGCCTTTATTATGTTATCCCCTCAGTACGTTCCTACCTTCCCTGATTATCCCTTTCGGCCCCTGGTGATTTTGCCCTTTCTTATGCCCGAGCTTGTCGAATGTTGTAGCCTATTGTGACTTTCAAATTTTAAACGATGCATTTATTTAGGTTGGTAGTTTTTAGACCCCCATGTTTTACTTCTATTTTCTAAGGTCAAATTGTTTAGGTTTTGTTCCCTGGCTTGCCTTCATGGGGATGGTGTGAACTCCCTCGGTTCCCATTCCCTCGAGGGTGCTTGCCTTGGTTTGTAATACAGTGTTACCCTTTTGGGTGGGCCTCCCTTATGGAGGTCATCTTGTGCTTTAATTGGCCTCCGATATTTCTTGTTGTATAAGGTTGTGGGGCTCCTTTCAAAACCCTATTTTAATATTAATACCAAAAATAAAACATTGAAATTTCTTTGAATCAAATTGCTGAACACAATGTGTTCTTTCTACAATAACAAAAATCATTTTTTCTATGATTATTATTATTGTGATGATGATAATTATTTCAATGAGGTTTACATTTATTGTTATATTTATTATTAAATCGTTGCTTATATTTGATTCTATATTGGTTAATATATTTATTACTAATGTAGCATGCTCCTTTATCATAAGTCACCATATTCTAAGACATTAGCCTTATTTAGTTGTAAAAAAATTATAAAATAAACCAAAATTTATTTCTTTTGCAAAAAGAAACAACTTAATATGGAAAAGAATTTAGTGATCATAAAATACTATGAAGGCATTGAGAGGATTTTTAGAGAAAAAAAAGGATATAGATTTAGTTAAATGGGAATAGTTTCTATCATTTTATTTGAATATAAATATATCTAAATTTCATAAGAAATTCATTCATATTCTAAAAATTGTTATACTTTAAATCTCTTAATTATTCTTGCAACTATTTTTTTCTAATTGATTAGGATCATTATAAACTTATTTGAGATTCCATTTTATCAGTTTTGTATTGTGAAGTGGATGGATATGATTCTCAAATCACTTCTATGGTAAAATTAAACAAGTGTAATCTAAATATGAATTCCATGTGTGTTTCTTATTGAAAATAATTGGAGGATGTTAATTAAATTTTAAAAAGTAATGTAGTTATGCTAACTAAATTGTTTAGTTAAATAAAAATTATATATATCAATTTTCAAAAATTAAATAAAATGAGTTAATTATAGATCCAAATAAAATAAAATAAATGTAATTGATTTTAATAAATATGGGAATCCAAAGGGTCCTTAGTTCAATGGTTAGAAAAAATAGTTGATGTAGCCCATACCAAGGTTGAAATCTCTGGTGGCACTAAATAGCTCAATGTGAGTAAACCAATGTAAAAGGGAAAGAGTATATATAATTTTTTTCAAGAAGACTAGAATGTAAGGGAATGAGATCAGCTCCCATTTAATTTTTCTCCTCATCTTGCTAATTTACTTGTTGCAGATATGCCTGGTTGAGGTTGTTGTTTTTTGGGTGTCTTTTGGTTGGGTGCTTGGTGGTTTTGGGAATCTCTTTCTTGTGGCCCCTCTAAGGGTTATTGTTTTTGGATTCTCTATTTCTTGTATGGTTTTATTGATATTTTGAACTTCTAAATTTTAAACAGATAATTATATATAGATATATAATTAAAAAAAATGTACTAGATATCTAAATTTTAGTTATTAGACTATACTCTAAATAAAACTACAAATAAAATAATAGACAACATGATTAAATGAAATTAATTCAACTAGTTAAATTTACCAACTTTAAAGAGGAGACACAGGTTCAAATTTTGTGAAGTGTTGCATGCATAATTTCCAATTTATTATAATACTACTATCTGGTCATGATGTAATATGGATAAAAAAATTTTAGTTCCATATAACAAATTTAAAAAAAGTAGACAAATTAAATTTATGTGAATACTAAATTTTCAATAAAGAAAACTTGAAAAACACACAAATAAATAAACTAGAAAATATTCAAATGAAGGAATTCTAAGAATTATGTTGCATTCCTTAAAAGGCTACAAAACCTGACAATAGAATGAAAAAAAGTGAAGATAAAAAAATAATTTTGCACTCTTCTTTATGCTTTTGCATTAATCATATAGAATAATGGAGTCCAATCTTCCACAGAGGCTGAAGCTAGAGTGGTCTTCATTGGCTTGGAGTAGCTTAAGAACCTTGGCATCAAAAATGCAATTTCTAAAGGTGATTCCCTATCCATAATCAACATGCTTCGTTGAGTTTCTTGTCTGGGATGGAAAAGATCTAATTTAATTGATGAAGCAACTTGGGTTGCTCATTCCTTTTATAGCATGGAGTTCTCCCACATTTTTAGAGAAGGTAATTTAGTGGTTGATCTCTTAGCAAACTTGGGAGTTCATTCTCAAGGCTTATCTATCTGGCAATGGGATTTTCCCAATGGTGTTGTACTTCACATCAGGGAGGAAGCTCGTTAAATCTTGTCATATTTTGGTTCCTTTCAAAGATTTGGGCAATCTAGTTGGTACCTGCAGGTTTACGTGCTTTAAGGTGTGTACTGGACTTTATTATGCTATCCACTCAGTACATTCCTATCTTCATTGATTATCTCTTTCTGCCCCTTGGTGATGTTGCCCCTTCTTATGCCTGGTCTTGTCAAACATTGCAGCCTATTGTGAATTTCAAATTTTAAATGATGCATTTATTTGGGTTAGTAGTTTTTGGTCCCCCATGTTTTCCTACTATTCTTTAGGGCCGAATTGTTTGGGTTTTTCTCCATGGCTTGCCTTCGTAGGGATGGTATGAACTCCCTTGGTTCCCCTTCCCTGGGGGTTGCTTGCCTCAGTTTGTAATACATTATTGTCCTTTTGGATGGGCCTCCATTATGGAGTTCGTCTTGTGCTTTAATTGGCCTATGGGATTTCTTGTTGTATTATGTTGTGGGGCTCCTTTCAAAACCCTGTTTTAATATTAATACCAAAAATAAAATATTGAAATTTATTTGAATCAAATTTCTCAACATCTTTATATTATCTAATATTTTTATTATTTTATGAAAATATGGTACAATGTGTTCTTTCTACAATAATAAAAATCATATTTTCTATGATTATTATTATTGTGATGACGGTAATTATTGTAAGGAAGTTTACTTTTACTACTATACTTATTATTAAATTGTTTCTTATGTTTGATTATTCATTGGTGAATATATTTATTACTGAGGTAGCATACTCCTTTATCATAAGTCACCATATTCTAAGACATTAGCTTCATTTAGTTGTAAAAAATTATAAAATAAACCAAAATTTATTTATTTTGCAAAAAGAAACAACTTAATATGGAAAAGAATATTAGTGATCATAAAATACTGAGAAGGCATTGAAAATATTTTTAGAGAAAAATAGGATATAGATTTAGTTAAATGGGAGTAGTTCCTATCATTTTATTTGAACATAAATCTATTCTAAATTTCATAAGAAATTCATTCATATTCTAAAAATTGTTATACTTTAAGTCTCTTAATTAATATTGCAGCTAAATTATTCTAATTCATATTATATGAAAATAATGAAATGATAAAATTTTGGAATATGGAATTCATATTCCAATTATTTGTAATAAAATTTTAATTTTTTTAATTTTTTTTCAACAAGGAAACAATGAAAAACATAAAAATGTCTTTTAAAATGAATAATATTTCTAATAAAATATTATTTGATTTTATAAATATTTTTTTAATCAACTATAAGTATTACTTAAACAATGATCTCAATTTTCGTAGTAGATAAACTTATGAATTCATGTTAGTAGTAGATAAACTTATGAATTCATGTTAGTTCAAAGAATTAATTATGGATTCAATCTTGAATAAGACAAGAAATATGCAATATTATAGAACAATTCCATACAACCCCTTGTAATGTCCCATACTTGGAATTACAAAAGAATTCCATACAACCCCTTGTAATGTCCCATACCTGGAATTACACAGAACATCTCCTTAATAAAGACAAATTGTGAGATTGGTTAGATGAAAGGGAGGTGTCAAAACTAAGGTTCCAAATACAATGCCCCATATTTTAGGTGCTTATGAAGTGCACCACATTCAAATCCATACATAAAATATTTGTATTGATGCATATTTTAACCTAGCTTTGGTAATAATTTTTTTTCTAAAAATCATGAATATTGTAAACTAGTTAGCAAGGGTTGATCATACACCACTGATGATTATTGTGTTTCATAATGCTATGGTTTATCATAGATATTTTGGTAGATGATGGAATTGGTCCATGTGTTATTCCATTGTCCTTGATAAATCATATCAAGATTAGTTGAGAATATGTCTTATTGAATTGGAATTGTTGTTATGCTTATAATAGTCACCCTCAAGATCATATTGGTTGTATTTGGTTATCCATTTTAGTAATACATAAATAAGTGAGAGTAAATTTTATGTTTTTTTTTAAATTTTAATACTAATTATAACATATATTTTTGGGAAGCCCTTTGACCAATAAAATGAAAGTAGTTGCCTCTGCCATATGTCAAATTATTAATTTTTTATAGAGATAAAAAAATTACCTTGGAAGGAGACTTGGATCCTTGGATACCTTTCCCTAAAAATCATGAAATTTGATTTATGCCTTCTATAGATTAAACACAAAAGGTTTTGATCTATGAACATGAAAAGCAATGGGCTTCTAGGAGAATGCTATACAAGGGGTGTCCTCACTTTCATTTCCAATACCCTTAGGACATATATGAATTATAATATGACCTCCTAGACATGGACATCATCAACCATCTCCAATAAAAAATATTTCATAAGTGATAACCATTGTGAAAGCCTAAAAAGAGAGATAATGTCTTGTTTTATCAAAATTTTCCCAAATTACACAAAGCTCATGAAGAAGTTAAAAAGGCTTAACCAAGTAATTTATCAGGAAGATATTGATAATATGGAATAGGAGAGTGACAATGATAGTAATAGTGATATAAATCATGCTAAATAGGTTTAATGGAAATTTCTATCTTTAATGATGATTTCTATTTAGATATAACTATACATGATGTTTCTAGTAGAAATAATGATCATTTGTATTTTTATTGCATGATAAAAAAATGAATATTTTAATTATAAAGCTAATATAGATAGGAAAAATAACATGTTATTGAACTCAAGCTAAAAAGAATTCTTTTTGAAGTTATAATTTAGACGATGCAGTTGGACATTCTATTCATTTTAAGTCTAATTCTCTAATTATCCATGTTTATAAAGAATATTTTATACTTGAATTTATTATATGCCTAAAATTTTTAGGAGTATATTCTAAAGAATTCTAAGGAGTATATTTAAAGAGTTGGGATTACCTCTAAAAGTGATAATCCTCATTATAATTGATTTATCTATATTTTGTACTATGTACGATGATGATTTATAACTCATCCTATCTATAATACTAGACTTGTTTAGTTTTATTAAATCTACTTTACCTAAGCCATGATTACCACTTAAGAAGATGATAACAATATAAACAAATTTTTATATATAAAATTTTAACATAATGATTCATCTATTTTATTTTTTTCCTTGCTATATCAATGGTGCACATGTATTGGAAAGCCAATGTTGTTGCAGACTTAATGGTGAATCTAGGTATTACTACCCAAGTATTTTTTGTATGGCAAATGGATTTTTAAGATGAAATTATATGTCGATCTATTTATGATGGCATGGTGTAAGTACGAAGAAATTAATTTTTCATCATTGTTGGGAGTAGTCATTTCTTGTTCTTGGGATCATGATGTCTCTCCATGGGATAGTGGATGAATCCTTTGAGAAAGGCAGTTTTTGGGGCCATTGATTTTTTTGATTTTGAATATTTTTCTGATTAGGAGGAACTTGGTCGAGAGGATTGTTTGGGGGGTTTCAAGTGTTGAACTCTCTTGGTTCTCCCTAAAACCCTACCAATTTTTTTTTGGTCTGTGTGGTCTCCTCGTTGTTTGTGCTTGAGCACCAACTAGTGTTGTTCGATGGTCCCTAGGTGGTTGCGTTTGGGAATTTCGTGTGGGGATCCTTTCGAAACTCTCTTTTATTAATAGTACCACAAAAAAAAAAATTCTTTGAATCAAATTGCTCAACATATTTAAATTATTTAAATTATTTAATATTTTATGACAATATTGTACATGTTCTTTCTACAATAACAAAAATCATATTTTCTATGATTATTATTATTATTGTGATGATGATTATTATTATAAGGATGTTTAATTTTATTGTTATATTTTTTTTGAATTATTGCTTATGTTTGATTCTATATTGGTGAATATATTTATTACTAATGTAGCATGCTCCATTATCATAAGTCACCATATTGTAAGATATTAGCTTCATTTAACTATAAGAAATTATAAAATAAACCAAATTTTATTTTTTTTTCAAAAAGAAACAACTTAATATGGAAAATAATATTAGTGACCATAAAATGCTAAGAAGGCGTTGAGAGGATTTTTATAGAAAATTAGGATATAGATTTAGTGAAATGGGAGTGGTTCCTATCATTTTATTTGAATATAAATATATCTAAATATCAGAAATTCAGTCATATTCTAAAAATTGTTATATTTTAAGTCTCTTAATTAATATTGCAACTAAATTTTTCTAATTGATTAGGATCATTATAAACTTATTTGAGATTTCACTTACCATTTTTGCGTTCTGAAGTGGATGGATATGATTCTCAGATCACATATATGGCAAACATTAAGCAAGTGTAATCTAAATATGAATTCCATGTGTGTTTCCTATTGAAAATTATTGGAGGATGTTTATTAAATTTAAAAAAGTAATGTAGTTATGCTAACTAAATTGTGTGGTTAAACAAAAATTATATCTATCATTTTTCAAAAATTAAATACAATGGGTTAATTATGGATCCAAATAAAATAAAATTAATGTAATTAATTTTAATAAATATGAGAATCCAAAGGTTCTTTCGTTCAATGGTTGGGACAAATAGTTGACGTAGTCCACACCAAGATTCAAATCTCAGTGGCACCAAATAGCTCAATGTGATTAAGTCGATGTAAAAGGGAAAGAGTATATATAATATTTTTTCAGAAAGACTAGAATGTAAGGGAATATGATCAACTCCCATTGGATATGCTTGGTTGAGGTTGTTGTTTGTTGGGTGCCTTTTCATCAGGTGCTCAGTGGTTTTGGGATTCTTTGTATCTTGTATGGTTTCATTGATATGGGAAAATTTTGAACTTCTAAATTTTAAATAGTTAATTATATATATAATGTAAAAAAAATGAACTAAATATCTAAAAAATAGACAAAATAATTAAATGAAATTAACTCAACTAGGTAAATTTGCCAACTTTAAAGAAGAGACACACGTTCAAATTTTGTGAAGTGTTCCATGCATAATTTACAAGTTATTATAATGCTACTATGTGAACATGATGTAATATGGATAAAACTCTTTTAGTTCCATATAACAAATTTACAAAAATTAAACAAATTAAATTTATTTGAATACTAAATTTTCAATAAAGAAATTTTGAAAAACACACAAATAAAGAAACTAGAAAACATTCAAATGAAGGAATTCTAGGAATTATGTTGCATACCTTAAAATAGTATAAACGATAATAATGTGAAAAAAAATCAAGATAAAAAAATAATGTTGCACTCTTCTTTATTCTTTTGCATTAAACATGTAGAATAATAGAACAAAAATAGAGTTTGAAGACTTGGATTGTGAAGATCCAAAGAATCAAATTTTATGGTTTTGATGCATATAAGTTAGTAAACAAAGGGTAATAACATAAATTATTGTTACAATTTGATAATGAGGACATACATGAATGATGGTGACGTACATGAAAATATTAAGAAAAAAGTGTTGGAATTTACAAGGAAGAGAAACTAGGATTGGTTTAAAAATCCATGCAACCTTGTCCTAGCACCTATAAGATAAGTAGATGAAGTAGATTAAAAATGATATGTGCAAAAACGAGGAGATAAATAGGAGGTTTAACATCTATAAGAGATGCATAAATCGTCTCAATAACCAGAAAGTACAAAAAGTACTTTAAAATATGTCTCCATAGAACCCTCTCCCAAAGGAGACAAGGATGGAATGTAGGGCTAAAACTAGGATTAAATCTCTACACCTAGATGAAAGAACTTATATCTATTTTTTAATATAAGGATGAATTCTTTCTTATAGTTAATAGCATGAATGGAAACCTTCCAATATTTTATTATGATAAAATATAAAACCATTGAGTATAAGTTTTAGGTAATATCATATTTCTTATATTTCATCTATAATAGGTCTTTTTGAGATAGTTATCTATTCTAGCTTTGAAGCATCAAACTAATATGAACTATTTCATATGAAAAACTCTAAAATATATCTTTTTAAAATATAAATGGATCTTTGTTTTATGAATTTAAAATTTTGTAAGCTAGATTTTTAAGAAAGTAAGGTATTCTATTGCTTTATTACTTTTGAATTTTATTGTGTGCTTTATTTATTTTATTGTTAATCTACATAATATTTGATGATAGAAATCATTTTTTTTATGATAACTCAAGTATAACATGCCATACCATTCATAAGCATAATTTTAACATTGCCATTTGACTTCTATATTGTTTTATTACTTTTTTGAATTTTTTTGTGTGCTTTACTTATTTTATTGTTAATTTACATAATATTTGATGATAAAAATCATTATTTTATGAGAACTCAATTATAACATACCACACCATTCATAAGCATAATTTTAACATTGTCATTTGAATAAGCATAATTTATTAAATTCATGTATATGGAATTCACTTTACAACAATACAAAACAATGAACCAAAGTCATCTAAAATAATTTGGAGCTTTTAAGATAAAACCTTTGATGTTTCATGCATGGATCATTGAGGTCTTCACTTTTTATGCTTCATGTTATAAATTTTGTCCTAATTATATTTTTGGTTTTTAGCTATCAAATATTTTTGTTCTAAAAAATATATGTTTAATTTGTCTCACTACTTCATTATAATATAAAGCGGTGTTTAATAATGATGAATTTAGAAATACTTTTAATTACTACTAAATTAATATTACATGATCATTTACAATAATATTTATTATTTAAAAAAATTATTTGGTATATATATCTATGTATAACATTTTTTTAATAGGTTATATGTGACTTCTATTGGGGCCACTGCCTTAAAAAACTAAAATATTACATTTGTTATAGCATACATTTTTTTATCATAGTTTTATCATTTATTTGTTCTCTTAAATATATTCTTCAAATTCCTTGAAATGTTTCAACAATAATATCAACGACATTATTTTAACTAAGACATAAAATCTTACTTGGCTAGTTGCCTTTTAAAAGTTGAATTTTACTAGGATGAATATCAACACCAATTTGCTAATTTATGTGCTATTCAATTTTTTTCTCTATAAATATGCTTACACTACCAAGAGATTGCCTCTAGTAATATATGATGAGCATCAACATTAATATTATTTTTTATCTAGTTTCAACATCATTTTTGTTAATAGCATTTATGATAATTTGTAAGTCCCCCTCAATTGAAAGATATTTTCATCCCTTTTCTGTTGTAATTTTAATATTTGTAAGAAGTGTCGTATCCTTTGCATAGTTGTTAGTTGAAGTTCCATATAATTCTCAATAGGTAAAGATAATTTTACCTTCACTATTTTTAAAAGCACCACCTCCACCAGATTTTCCTAGATTTCCTTTGTAAGCAACATCAAAATTAAATTTTGATAAACCCAATTTTTGACATTTCTATTTTACCATAGATCAAAGTAGATCCTTTGTTTCAAATATGTTGTTATAGATGACTCTAATGTTAAAATATTAGAACCAAGTTATTAGTACAAATTTTTCTACAATTAAGACTTTCCATGATGAGAACCATATTTGTAGATATTATGCAAGAAAGGTATTTTTTTCTACAATAGAGACTTTCCATGATGAGCATCATATTTGTAGATATTATGCAAGAAATTTACTAATACGGTTGTAAACATGGGCATAATTTTGATATTTATTTTTAAAAAAATTGTTATTCCTTTCAAGACATAAATTCCAAAAAATAATAGGAAGGTCAATCTTCCGAAGAATACATAATGCTTTAGCTTTAAAATAATTTATCCAACCTTTTATCAACTTTTTCAAAATTGGTGGAGCTACCCGATATAATTTCATATTAAAAAAAAACTAAGTGGTGAGTAAATGGACAATGAAGAAGTAAATGGACTGACATTTCTAAATCCTTCCCACACAAGGCACATCTAAAAGTTCTATAATATCCTCTTATTTTTAGACTATCTCTCATAAGAATTTTACTTTGAACTCCTAACAAAAGAAATGTTGAGGCCTTAGGGAGAGCCTCTAATGACCAAACATTCTTCCAAAAAAAATCTTTGGGACAAGAAATTTTTTATTGTTCTAAATTCTCATGTCCTAAGTTGTCTGAGTATCTACCATCCTTTGATAAATTCCAAACCAACTCATCCTTTCATGTAAAATTATTCTCAAGTTTATTGACAATTTTTTTGAGTTCCTCTTCTTCAAATAGGTTTGTAAAATAAATTCGTGATCTAGAGTTTTTGCTTATAATAATATAATATTTGACCTTTGCACCTTTACATGCTAGGCACACTTGAGGCAATGGTTTTTATTTTGTTTTAGAGATAAGATGATAAGGCTTCATCCAAGCATAAAACCAAAAATTTGCATAACTCCATTATATAATACTAGTTGCTTCTTTGAATGATTAAGGATCTATGGAAATGGACTAATAGACAAGGCTAGTGCCTATGGAGTTGCCTAATCTGGATGATGGAAGATTTTTGATGTAAGGAGTAGCTTATTTAACAATGGTGTGGGCCCATTTTGGCATAGTGGAAGGAGTAGTAGGAGTGGTTGGATTTTGAGTTGGAGTTATAGGTTCCTCATCTTGATCATTAATCTCTAAATTAATTTCTAAAATTGGTTCTTCATTATATTGAGGCTCTAACATTCGAGAAGGCTCAAGAGAACCAATGGTGGAAGAGGATGGTTGAGGATATTTATGAGGGAATGTTTCATCAAATTGGACGTTCCTATAAAAAAATACCTCATGAATTGTGGGATCAAGGAGCCTTTATGCTTCCATTTCCTCACAATAACTGATAAATATGAGCTTTTTGCTTTTCTTATCTAGATCCTTCATTTTCTTCTTTGGGATATGCACCCAAGTAGTACATCCAAAAATATTGAAGAAAGAAATATCAGGTTTTGAGTTAGTCCATGCTTCCTCGGGAGTCAAATTACCAAGAGCTTTATGAGGTGTACGATTTTGAATATAGTTTGCACAATTAATTGCTTCTACCCAAATTTTTTTTGGAAGATATCTTGAGTGGAGCATACAATTTGCCATTTCTTTTAGAGTTCTATTTTTCCTCTCTGCAATGCCTTTTTGTTGTGGATTATGGGAGATAGAATGTTTATGAATTATGCCATGACTTGATAAAAAAATTGAGAATCATTACTGAAGTATTCTCCTCCATTATCTGTATGAATTCGCTTGATTTTGCTAGAGGCATGAATTTCAACTAAGGCTTTCAAGATTTTGAAGTGGGATAGAACATCACTTTTGTATTTTATGAAGTATACCCAAGTTCTTCTGGAAAAATCACCAATGAAGGTTAAAGCATATTTTTCTCCTTTGAAAGAAGGCTCTGGGAAGACCATCAAGCCACTATGGATTAACTTTAGAGGGGATGAAGCTTTTAGAGAACCACTTGGGTGGAAAGGAACTTGATGTTGCTTTCCAATATCACATCTAGGATATGCTCCATCAATAGAAGAGACTTGTGGTAACCCTGTTACCATATTATGGGTGTTCAATTCCTTTAGGTAGTTATAACTGAGATGTCCAAACCTTTCATGCCAAAGTTTGCTTTCAAGATATCCATGTGCAACACCCACTTTTGTTGGTCAGGCATGGCAACTCTTTGTTCCAAAAAATATTTGAGACTTTGATGGTCGATTTTCATGGAGAAGTGACACCCAATGAGGTAAGGTCGCAAATGTGTGAATGCATGCAATATGGCTAACATTTCCTTAGCATATGTGGATTTCCCCAGATTACGATCAGAGAGTGCCTTTCTAGTAAAAGCCATAGGTCATCCTTCTTGCATCAATACTACCCCAATACCATGACCATAAGCATCACTTTCAATGACAAATGGTTTAGATAAATCTGGCATGGCTAATACGTGAGTGGTGGTCATAGCATGCTTGAGTTCAATTAAGGCTTGGTCAGTAGGCCATGTCCAAGTGAAGGAATATTTTTTCAAAATGGAGGTGAGGGGGGCAACTATATTCCCATAATTATAGACAAATTTGTGATAATAGCCTGTAATCCCTAAAAAAACTTGAAGTCCCTTGAGGGTGCGAGGTTTTGGCCACTCTTGAACTGCTTGAATCTTATTAGGGTCAACCTTGACGTCATCCTGTGAGACAATGTGTCCCAGATACTCTAATTCAATCAAACCAAAGGAACACTTGGACCTTTTGACAAAAAGGTTATGGGTGACCAACATATGTAAAGTTTGATCCACATGATTGAGGTGCTATTCCCATGTACGACTGTAAATCAAGATGTCGTCAAAGAACACAAGGATGAAGTTTCATAGAAAGGGTCAGAAGATGTTGTTCATAAGACTTTGGAATGTAGAAGGAGCATTTGTGAGACCAAATGGCATTACCAAGAATTCATAATGACCTTCATGAGTATAAAATGTAGTTTTGGGGATGTCCTCATCCTTGAGCTGGATCTTATGGTACCCAAAGCGGAGATCAAGCTTGGTGAAATACATGGTTTTGTGTAGTTCATCGAGTAATTCATCAACCACTGGAATAGAAAATTTATCCTTGGTTGTAGTATTTTTGAGTTCCCGATAGTCAATACATAGGTGCCATGAGCCATATTTATTGGGAACAAGTAGGACAGGTGAGGAGTAGGGGCTAGTACTAGGCTGAATGACACCATCTATGATTAATTCCTATACCAATTTTTCCATTTCTAATTTCATGGCATGAGGGTACCTGTATGGTCTAATATTTGGTGATGCACTACCCAGGAGCAATGGGATATCATGATCATGAAAGCAACGCGGTGGTAGTGTAGTTGGCTCTACAAAGACAATATCATGTTTGTGTATAACTAGTTGTAGGTCTGATGGAATTTTAGCCATTAGTGAAGTGGTTGGTTGGATGGAGAAGAGTTGTGCAATGAACCCATGTTTTTATTTCTTTAGCACTTTCTCCATGTTATTGGAACTAATGAGGTGAGGTGTTCCTACAGGGGAACCCTTGAGTAAGTGTGTTTGTCCATTTTTGGAGAATTGCATCTAGAGTTCTGTAAAGTTCCAACTGATAGTGCCCAACATACTCAACCATAGATCCCAAAACCATATCACATCCTCCCAGCTGGATGGCAAAAATGTCCTTCTTGAGTTCATAGTCCCCTATCCTAAGATTGACATTGCAACATTTTCCTTTACAAGGTAATGTTCCCCCATTGGCTACCATGACCTTGAATGAATTACAAGTGTGGATATAGCAATTTTCTTGCTTAGAAACTCAAGGATAAATGAAGTTGTGTGTGTTACCTGAATCAATAAGGATGGTAAGACGTTGGCCCTTGAAAAATCCCACAACTTTCAGGGTTTGTGGAGTGGTAATGCCTACAAGAGCATGGAATGAAATCTCTACCTCAGACCCTTGTGTATCTTCTTCCTGTGGAGAAGGTGTTTCAGGAGGGCCCTCATCCTCATCACTCTGGTCAATGTTAGCAGGTTCTTCAACATCTATCAAGAAAAGTCTATTGTTTGTACACTTATGTCATTTAAAAAACTTTTTATCACAATTATAATATAATCCTTGGGCATGACATGCATCCATATCCTCTGTAGTTAGTCTCTTGGGTGTAGTAGGTTTACTATCCATTGAATTTTGGGTTCAAAAATGAAATGAAGGTCGGTTTTGAGGAAACTGCAAGGGGCGTCTTTGGTTTGAGAGTTTAGATTTGACCAGACAGGTAAAACTGATAGCTTCCATCATGGAATGTGGTTTCAACATCTTTACTTCAGCTTGGAGATCCCCTTTTAACCCACTGATAAAACAACTCGTGAAGAACCGTTTCGTCAATCCTCTTGTATTATTGGCCAATTTTTGAAATTGAGTTTGGTAGTCACAAACTAAGGATGTTTGGTGTAGTTTGGTCAAGTCCCCTATGAATTCCTCATACTCACTAGGCCCAAATCGGGTTAGTAGTTGGGACTCAAAGTCCTCTCAAGAGAAATTTGGGTTGGAATTACATAACCACTGGAACCAGTGTAGAGCCTCAGATTCCAAATTGAAGGAAGCCATATGAACTCGATGATATATGGGAACATTATGAAGTCTAAAGAATTGATCAGCCCTACATAACCACCCATCAAAATCCTTCCCATTAAATCGAGGGAAGTCCAATTTTGACATTTTAAAGGATGGGTCATGGTCATTCCTTGTATATTTTTCAGCCTGGTGTTCTATTTTGAGTGGTCCCTTATGTAACTTGCTACCCACATCTATTCATGTTTCTTCTAAGTGAGCGCTAGTGGCCTCATGATCTAGATGAAGACCTTGGACCTCTTCCCTTATGGAGAAAATTGAAAAGTTCAAATTCTTAATGGATTTTGTTAAGGAGTCCATCTATTTTAGCTCTTTTTGATGTCCACGAGTACCCTGGGCCATTTTGGAACCTTTTGTGACCAGTTACTAAAATTAGAATCGGGTTTTAGGACTTACTATTTTTAGTAAGTGTCCAAAAAAGTGCTTGGTTGGTATATATCAAAATGATCAGATCGAAGAGGTGGTCACAATGAGCTATATCCCACAACACTACTTTTTTTTATCTTTTATTTTACCGAGTCTAACGGTGTTTACAGTTTTTTATTTTGAGCTATAGTGCAAAAGTTGGGTACTGGAGCACTATCTATAATTTGTCTCTGGTCACTCACTCAATATTTTTCTTAGCTTGAAAAATCTTTCTGACACTGCTTACCTCATTGGTCTGAAGATTCCTTGTATTGTGTAGGTTATTGTTATGACAATTCTATTCTGACACTAAAAACTGTAATTTTTGACCTGACTGTGCTGACCTGACTGACTTGACTGTTACTACCACTGTAAATTTGACATTTATTCTCTAGACTATCAACTTAACTATCACCCTCATATTCTATCCCGAATTCATGCAATGTATGCTATTTTTTTTGGTAGAGGATTTCTTTCTCATATGCTGAATTTTGGGAATTTGGAATGCAAGTTTACAAACAGGGAGTTTTGGTTTGTGATTTTTTTGCAAGTTGAAGTTTTAACAAAACCAGGGTATGCTAAGTAAAGGAGTATGTAACACCCATAGGCCCTCTGTTATACTGCAGTGACAAACAATAGTGCTCGGACCAATATTTCAGGCCACTACCCAAGGAGGATTCCAGACATACCCTTGAGCAAACTATCTACCTCTCTAACAGTATGGGAGGGTAATCATCTGGGATGTTGTGTACCGTAAACTATGGATGATACAAGATCGATAAGTTTCCTACTGGATAAAATTTTGTTAACCCTATAATGGTCTCTCGATACACCTGAAGATGTGTGGGAGCTCAAGTCCATGTGCGAGTTTTGTTTGAGGCCTAGGTATTGGAGCCTGATCACACCTCACTTCACTAGACAATGTATGGGCTATCTAGCTTAGCCAATAACGATAGATCCTTTGTGATATTTTAAAACACCTAACACAAGGTTTCTACCTACTCAACCAAAAATACTATATATATATTTTTTTGATTGGTATTTGTATTTTTTTTTTATAATAGTAAAAAAAAATTACATGAAAATAACAGACAATTATACCTAACAAGAAAGAATCGTTACTGTTGTAGCAGAACTTGGCCCTGGAAAATGATCTGATACCACTTGTTAGGATCCTACTATAAAATCAAATCAAATAAACACACTCTCACACAATTGCATGGAAATAAAATCACATAAATATCATATTAATATTTAGAACAAAATACATATTATAACAAAAAATTGCATAAAGGAACATTCTCATAATAAGATAGAATCGCAGGCCTCTTCAAGGGGGCAACCTCCTTCAACACTTCATTAATGTACAAAAATATGAATACATTGGTGCCTTCTCGGGTATTTAAAGAGTTCTCTTCCATGGTTGGCTTACATGCAAAATGCCACCTGATTACATGATAGTGCCACTCGAATTACATGCATAATGCCACTCGAATTACATGCACAAGGCCACCTTACATACCTATCTACCATGTGTTACATAAAAAGGGTGTCATTTTTCATAGGAATTATATAAGCTAAAACTTAAAACATTACAAAATATTAATCATGGGTACTACCCACGTTATTTAGGAATTATTACATCATGGAAGTTATTACATTAAGGGTTAGGATGGGATCCTAACAGAGGCCCCTTCTAATTTTTTTAATCCTTTGAAGTGAAATAGGTGAGTTTTGTGATCAATATCTTCTTTTTCTATGAGAGAGTTGGGATATTGAAGGTCTCTTATCTCAACTCCTGATGGTTAGAAGATAATTGTTTTGCCCTTTCTAGAAGTACAAATATGATAGACAGAGAGAAGATTTGTTGCAATTTTAGAACATACATAACATTATTGATATAAGCACCATTAATGGATATATCACCTTTTCATTTGACTGGAATAAAGGATGAGTCACCAAATTATATGCTACATGTTGAACTTGAGGATATTGAAGTAAAGACTCATCTGAGGAAGTCATGTGATGAGTTGCTCATGAATATAGAACCTAGTATTTGATGAAGTTTTTGTGGTCTTGCTTTCAAAATTTAAGGCTTTTCATATATGCTTCTTATTTTCTATATTTTGATCCTTCATTTCTACCTCTAGTTGTTGTAGTCTTTTCCAATATTTGTTTATAAAATGACCATTCTTTTTGTAGTGAGTACAAGTAATGGAACTCCTTTCTTTCTTGTTGAAATTTTATTTCGTAGAGGTGGATGCTACTAAGGCTTTTTATGAAGAGGAAGAGGTCTCATAATTTGCAAGTTTGGTTTCTTCTCTAGTTAGCCTATTACAAAATTCTTCTAAGGATGGCATTTTAGAACTTGCACCAAGAGCATATTTTGTAAATTAAAAGGTAGTTGCAAAAATTTGAAATAAACAATTTACTTTAAAATAATTATATAGATGTATTATTCTTCTATTTTATTCTTGCCACTGCCTTTGTATTGAGTGATTAATTCTTTAAATCTAGTCAGAAAGTCAACAATATTGTTGAAGGCTTTAGGAGATAATGTTGTTAATTATGGCTCTAGCTGCATTGACCTTATTTGATCTACTTTTCCAAATATGTTCTTTAGTTTCTCCCAACTTTCATAAGGAGTTTTATAATCCGTAATGTGAAACCATAATATTTCATACATCTTCCATTTATGAACAAATATTTCATATTCTTTTTCAAATTCAGGTTGCTTCTCTTCTAGCAGGTGTGTGAGCCCTTTTTGATAAATGAGATTTAATATTTTGGATTTCCATGTATGATAGTTATGAGGGGTGAGAGGATCAATTATATTCATTGTATTCATTTTGCCAAAGAAATTTGAAGTGAACCAATAATTCCCCCTTAACTTCAAGTATATTATCTTAGAGAATACAATGTAGCTTTAAATAAGGAAACAAAAGCCTGAGAGAAATACCAATCTCCTCAATTTACCCACCCTGACGAGAGGGAAACTATAAGTAAATGAGGAGGTTTGATATATCTGAATTAGGCTAATGAAGCAATAATATTAGGCCAGGCCTTTATACTTATTCTTCTCAATACCCGCCCTTACGAGAGGGAAACTATAAGTAATGAGAGGAATGGTACGTGGAACTTAGGCTTTTGATGCAAAGATAATCCACCAAACCAATATATTGTATTTCTCAATAACCCACCCTTACGTGAGGGAAACTATAAGTTTTTGAGAAGTGCAATACTTGGAATTTAGGTGATATTGGAAGTGCTCTAAAGAAAATAATTGAATCCTTTATTTTTAGATGTATTGAATTAAAAAGGAAATTTTTAAAAAAATAATTGAAATGAAATGAATTTTATGACCAAGTGGCTAAAAAATGCCACAGATTAGTTTATCATCCAAATATATTTCCTTTAGTTGATATAAGTATGAAATTTTTCTTAAAAAATAGAATAAAGCAAGAGGTGGCAAATAGAATTGCCACTAAAAAAATATAGAAGAGAGATTAAAAAAGATAGTCACATAACCCCCCATTCAAAATTCAATACTAAATGGTGCAATAATTAGCACCTTTAACCCCCCCTCCAAAAAATACCTTTGTATTTACTATAGTTACAATTGACTCTTTTTCACTTTTTGAAGATAGCCTTTGTAAAAAGATAAAGGCTTAGTGAAAAAAAGTTAAAAATTTTCTTAAGATAAATACAAAGATTTAGATTTTTTTATAAGGCTACACCTTCGAAATTGAAGGGACTATAAAAAACTCATTAGAAAAAAGCCTAATCGAAGGAGAGGAGGAAAATAGATATGATAATGCTTTTGCATTAATGACATAGAAGGCGCCTTGCATTCAGATCAAAATAGAAAGACGTGGTCAGCTCCTATCCCAAAGGACAAGGATAGAGTTGCACCACAAATAGGAATTAAGACACTCCTGAAAAAAGCTTCTTCGGTGCTTAACGATGATGAGACCTCTGCATAAAATAAAGTTACAATAAAGAAGCCAAATTTTGATTCTTAAATACCTCTCTACCAAACGAAATGGGTCCCCCTACAATGAAACAAATGTTAATTAAAAGTAATATTTATTTCACTGGTGTACACCATGAAATAGACAGTGAAGCTTGGAATGGATTGTTCACTTCAATGGGTTTCCTCTATGTTGTGCAGTCGTAGACCCAATGTTTTACCTTTGGAAAACCTGCATATGAAATTGTTAATAGAAGAGGTGTAAGTGAAGTCTCCTTGAAATGTATTCTTATTTTCACTTTGTTTAACTGCACAGTCTAAAAAATATGTATGTGGATGCCTTCGAACAAGGTTTTTCCTCCTTCGTTGAGTAGTCATAGACCCAACGTCTTGATTTTGGAAATCGTTTAAACTTGTAGATGAGATAGATAACAGAAGAGGCATAATAGGGAAAAAAAAATATATCGATTACCTAGTAAGAATGCTTAATGAAAGATTATCAAAAATTATTAAAGAAAATAATTGAAGTGATGCATTGCCTATTGAGAACTAAGTAGAGATCAGAAAAAAATAACCAAGCTTCTTGAGCAAAAATAATGATTGGAATGCCAAAGGAAGAGGGCCCGAATTAGATAAATAGAAGCTTTTTTATAGCCATTATCAACAATGCCAATCGGGAAGAGGAGATATTGGTGCTAACTAGAGATATATCCAGTAGAAGTGGGATCCTTTGAAGAATGCCAATGAGCAACTAAAGAGGACATCAGATTTTATAGTGCATGAGATCAAACATTTTAAAAAATATTACACAGTGCAACCAGAGATGATGTTCCTAACAACAATGACAAATATAATGATTTACACAAATATTTTGCTTTGTAGAGCGTGTGGCTCATATATTCAATGGTGGAGATATCGAACAGGAGTTGATTGGCATGAAGAGAGGCATCATGAGGGGTGATGATGGCACCCAATTTTGGGTGCTCATTGCATGATTTGCGAACCTCAATAGGGCTTCTCCGAGAGCAACGATAAGGCAATGAAGAGGAGCTTTTTCCTGCAAAGGAAAACACTAAAGATAGGATAAATTAACCTATATTTTCAAGCTATAAAAAAATGTTTATATTTGCTTGAAAAAAAATGGTGTTCCTTTATTTTAAGGAAAAAATGAAAAAATAAATTAGAGGATAATAAATATGACTAATTTCATACAAGTGAGCTAGTCAAAGAGTTACCCAAAAGAACAAATCTATGAAAAAATGGGCAATATTTCTGAATAAAAAATTTACACTAAAAAACAATGAATCTTCCCTTCCCCTTTTTTTTTGAGAAGAAGACAAATATTATTCAGAATAACCCATTTATATATATCTCAAAAATATAGCTAAAAAAAACTATATATAAAAGCTTGTTGTAGACTTGAACCCCCCAAAAAAGGAGAAGTCAACAAAGGATACAATGAACCAGCTCCTAGAACCTTCAAGAGAGAATGCTAGCAAAATCTATCCTGCTCTGGTACCATGTTAGAATTTCCTAAAATAGACATGCAAAGCATTACACAAAATATGAAGAAAAGAGTAGAATTGATTGATTTATTCCATGGATCAACTTTGTATAAATAACAAAGTTGATCATTGAGAGCTATTGGATTACAAAAACTCATCAAATATGATCTAGACTATACTGAGAGTTCTCATAACTCATGGAGGAGTGGAAACTCAAGTATGTCTATCCTAGTAGAACTTAAGATAATAATTACTTATTCTAATAGTGAAGATGGTTGATTTGATTTGCTTAGGATTCATCTTGATTCATATTGATTTTGATTAGGATTCACCATTTTTTTACAAGTACATTTTGAGTCCAACCCCTTATGCATAACCCTACACAAAGTGTAACATAGGTGAGAAGTTTCCATGGTTTGGCAACTTTTTATAGGAAGTTCATTAGAAACTTTAGCAGAATTCTTGCACCCATAACAGAGTGTATGAAGGGGAAAAACTTTTTATGGACAACTTTGATTTTTGAGCTCTTGAAGAAGAAGGTTTTAAAAGCACTTGTGCTGGTATTACATAATTTTAGAAAAATATTTGAATTTGACTGTGATGCTTCACATGTGGGGGGTGGCACTGTGCTAAGCCAAGAGGGATGGCTAGTTGTATTTTTTAGAAAAAAATTGAATGAGGTAAGAAAGAATTACTCCACTTATGATGTAGAATTTTATGCAATTATGTAGGTACTGAGGTATTGGTGATATTATTTGTTATCTAAGGAGTTTGCATTGTACACTGATCACAAATCCTTACGGTATGTCAATTCTCAAAAGAAATTAAATACTATAGTTTCCAAGTGGGTCTCCTTTTTGTAAGAATACTCATTTATGTTGAAGCATAAGTCCGATAAGTAGAATAAGGTTGTTGATACATTAAGCAAGAGAGTACTATTGGTAACCACCATGGAGAATACAGTGGTAGGCTTTGAGGTAATTAAGGATTTGTATGAATCTGATGCAGATTTTAGAAGCATTGTACAACAATACAAAACTCCAATTATGGGTGAGGCTAGTCAAATATTTGTTGAGTATGTTATGCAAGATGGCTATCTATTTAAGGGGAAACAGTTGTGCATACCTATTGGTTCCATGCAAGAGAATATCATCCATGAGCTCCATAGTGGTGGTTTGGTAGGACACTTTGGCATAGACAAAATAGTTGCTCTTATGGAGAAAAAGTACTATTGGCCATGATTGAAGAGATATGTAATTTGATTTGTATCCAGATGTAGAGTGTGTCAAGTGTCTAAAGGCCATGTATAGAATATAGGGTTGTATATGCCCTTATTGGTTCCCCTAGGATCATGGACCAACTTGAGCATGTATTTTGTGCTAGGGCGACCCCATACTTAGTGATGTAAAGATTCCATTTTTTTTGTAGTAGATAGGTTTTTTACGATGGCTCATTTTCTTGCTTGCCAAAAAACCAATGATGCAACCAATATTGCAGTACTTTTTTTGATGAAGTGGTGAGACTACATGGAGCTCTAAATACCATCACTTTAGATCAGGATGTTAAGTTCTTGAGTCATTTTTTGTGGATATTGTGTAAGAAACTAAATACAAAGCTAAAATTTAGTAGTTCTTATCATCCACATATTGATAGACAAATCGAGGTCATGAATTGGAGTTTGGGAAACCTTATAAGGTGCATAGTTGGTGAGAAGCAATGACAATCGGATTTAGCCCTATCACAAGCAATATTTGCATATAACAAATCAGTGAACCACTCGACAGGAAAATCACCATTTCAAATTGTTTGGCCCCAAGGGTGTTCTAGATTTGGTTGAATTACCAATCCATAAGCATGTTAGTGATGATGTAGAAGCATTTGCTAAACATATAAAACAACTACAGGAAGATGTCAGAGACAAGTTGTATAATAGTAATACTATGTATAAAAAGGTTATTGATGTGCACAAGTACATCCAAGTATTCCATGTTGAGGACATGGTGATGGTTCACCTTCGAAAGGAGGGATTTCCCAAGGGGACATATAATAAGTTTCAAATAAATAAAAATGGTCCTTATAGGATTCTACAAAAAATAAATGACAATGATTATAAGGTGGAATTTCCATTTGATCTCGATATTTCACCAATTTTCAATGTCTGTGATTTGCATGAATTTCATGGTGATATTACAATTGTTGAAGAGGCGAACACCATAGTTTTGGAGAAGCAAATCTCCAAGAAAAATAAGGAATGCATTGTGTAGGTCCTTGATAGGAAAGTGATCACCACACGCAATAGTAACTATAGGAAATAGTTGGTATAGTTGGAAGAATTATCCTAGACTGACAACACTTATATTTCTAAAGATAAAATCAAAAGGCTTGACATTGAAAAGCTCGAGGTATTTCTTCAGCAGAACTCGCAGGGGCTGAGTTCATTTTCAAACCAAGGGAGAATGATGCATCTTGTCAGGGCCATAACTTTTGCTATGAGTGTCCATTTTGCCCTGTTCCTTGTTTAGAACATGCAAAATTGTATGGAGAACTTAAGAAAAGTTGCCCTTTGTGTTTACATGCAATAAAATCCCTCTAGGAGGCCCAAAAGTAGTTTTTAATGTAATTGTTAGTTTTTGCAATTGAAAAGTTATCATAACTACTAGTGTAGAACTAGAGTGGGGTTGCTATCTTGGGATAGTGGTTATTATTGAATAACGGGTGCATGATTCCATTTTGGATGCCATCTAAGTTTATTTTTATTTTTAATATTTTTAGGGTTACTAAAAATAGCAAGTGAGTTGATAAAAATAGAAAATAACTAAAAGTAGTAAATGGGTAGTGTAGGCTAGGGTTTTTCTTTTGGGGAGTATAAGAATTGGAAAACTCTATTGCATGGTTGTGCATAAGGGGTAGTACTGAAAAAGTATTTATCAAATTGGGGTGAATCAACGTGAAAACTATATAAACTGTGGGGCGAGTTTTTCAAAATTTTGAAGAAATTTTTTCAAAACATGGTGATTTTTTTTTCAACTACAAGTATCAAAAAAAATTATCAAAAGGCGACTAGCAGAAGGCAACTGGTAGAATGCAACTAACAGAAGGCAACTAAACGAAGGTGAATGACAGAATGCGACTAGCAGAAGGCAACTGACACAAGGCGACTGGTAGAAGGGGACTAGTAGAAGGTGACTGACACAAGGCGATTGGTAGAAGGCAACTAACACAAGGCAACTGGTAGAAGGTGACTGACATAAGGAAATTGGTAGAAGGTGACTCGTAGAAGGCAACTAGCTAAAGGTGACCAAAACAAAGTGACTGTCACAAGGTGACTGCCAAGAAGGTAACTGGCAAAAGGTGTCTGACATAAGGGGACTACCACAAGGGGACTGGTAGAAGGTGACTTGCAAAAGGTGATTGGTAGAAGGTGATTGGCAGATGGTGATTGACATAATGCATCTAGCAGAAAGTGATTGGCAGAAGGTGATTGGCACATGGTGACTGACAAATGGCAAGTGGCACATGGTGACTGGCAAATGGTGAGTGGCAAAAGGCGAGTGGAACTAGGCGACTAGTAGAAGGTGAGTGGCACATGGTGACTAACAAATGGCTAGTGGTGCAAGGTGACTGATAGATGGTGAGTGGTGCAAGGTGACTGACAAATGGTGAGTGGCATAAGGCGACTGGCAAATGGTGAGTGGAACAAGGCAACTACCATAATAGTAAATAATATGGCACTACGTGTCCTCCCATTCATGTGTTAACTCCGACCATGTGGAAAATCTATAAATTCATTTGCAGGGTCATTTGCAGGTTCATTTGCAGATTTTCCCAAAGCAACTTTAAAATCTTTTTCCAGCATTTTTAGGGTGTTTTCCATAACGGTTTTAGAGTGTTTTTAGAGCATTTCCAAGCAATTTTAGTGCATTTTGGCAACATTTTTATAGTGTTTTGGCATCATTTTGGCATCATTTTTATAAGGTTTTGCCAGTGTTTTCTTGCTTTTCAGAGATGGCTAGTTGTTCCTCCCCTCTTCCATACAAAGTTCATTTCAAGTACACCTTCTGCCCCAATCTTAATAGCATTTTCAACACTCCTAATAGAGATTCCTAGTGGATTTACATTGCTGGACTTGTTGATGTGTTGAATATGCCTCAGTTGAACATTAACGTTCAGTTGATGCAACAAATCATTTCTTGTTACAACCATGACATGTGCATTGTTTCAATCCATCTGGATAATAATGAAATTGTTTTTTCGATTAAACCCTTCGATGTGCAGTGTCTAATAGAGCTATAATTTTTGGATGGTGTATTGTTGAACAACCAGTACGTCTTAACTGACAATGATAAATCCACCCTAAGAAACCTTTACATTGTTCATCCTGACAATATCAAAGGTATAGTTTGAAAATTTATTTTTTATTTAACATTAAATATTGTTCTGCTATAGTTTCTTTTCTCTAAAAATGTTCTCCTTGTTTTATTTTTTGTTTTCTAATAATGTTCTCTTTTTTTAGTCAATTCTTCTAAGTCCAAAAGGGGCTTAAAAATTTTGAATGTTAGATTCAAATTTCTATATGCTTGCATTGATTTTTTTAGGCAAGGATTATTCTGTAGGGGTGACCTACAAAAATGCATTTTTGGGCACTTTCTTTATTGCTTTGTTGTATTGATGGCAGTAAATTTAACTGGTGCATGCACATTTCCAACCGCCTGAAGCATGACCTTTTGAGTGCCCAAAAAATTCAAGCATCTAATTACATAGTGACTACCAGCAATTTTATTCTTTGTTTATTTCAGGAAGCTTATTTCAACCTTCAACAGAGTAGTCCTCCCATTGCATTGCACCCCATTTTGTTTTCTATTGGCATGTCTTATGGTGAGATACAGGTAAAAATATTTGTTGAAATATATTTATTTTCTTTTTTTAATTTTATATTTTTATTCTCTAATTTTTTTTTGAAAACAGAAAAGAGCATCTCAGTATTCAAGTAAGAGGGATGTCACATTTAGGATTCTGTAAGTATTTGTTGATTCTGACACGCAATCACAGTCATCACCAATGACTCCCAACAAATGTGTGAGGTCTGATGATGGTCGGATTCAACATACACCTACAGTACATTTCTATGGAGAAACGATTCACGATCCAACGTAGAAGAGGTTACCTCCAACCCACAAGGTAACCTTACTCTACATTGTTCAAAAATGTTTTTTTAAATGATTTATTTTTTTGACTTAAAATTATGTTTTTTTAATGTGTTTTATGTATTTTTTAGACAAAGGGAAAATGGTTGAAACATCAATGGTTGCAGAGTCTGATTCAGGTGTGTATATTTTGAATAAATATTTTTTAATGCTATTATTATTTACAAATGATTTATTTTATGTTCTTGTATGAAATTTAACAGAGGGGCCTCATATATTCAAAAGGCTAAAAAAAAGGATGGCTCCACCATCTAACCCTCCATGACCATAGCCAAAACCACATCCATAGCCATAGCCACAGACACAACCACAACCACAACCATATCCACAACCACAGCCATAACAGGTACGTCCACCCAAAGCAATTTTAGGTCCATCCACTTCAGGTTCCACCTACGAGGAACCAATCACGCATGCATGGTAAAACGTTCCTCACATCGCCACCTCATAATACAAGAAGTGCTATAGAGACACAAAATATGTCATCATCTAATATTTTTGTTGTATCGATATTAACCTTGGAGAATTTTTTAAATGTTGAGGGTGCATCTCAAATGCCCTCGGGAACTCTTGATTGTGACTTTCTTTATCAGGGTATGAATCCTAAAAATTTCCATTTAAAGGCAAGTGATATTCTTGAGGATGAAGAGGGCATTTATGGAGAAGAAGATGATGTCAATGTAGATGCCACCGAAGTTTTCCCCTTTGCCACATAGTAAGTCACCACCCGTACTATTACAAAAGATGATATCCTAAACATTTTTAAAAATATGTTATTAGCCGATGCATGTAAAGTTGTAGTTCATAATACTCTTCTTTTGGATATTTATAAATTGAAGGAATGGGAATATCGGGCAAAGGTTTTGATTAAAGACATCAATGGTCGATATAATAATTTTTCAAAAATAAAAGTGTTGTTTCTCAAGATGGAGAATGAGCCCCAAAAGCTCGATGCCTTGCTACATAAAGTTGAATCTGGAACTATGGAGACCGAGTCTACATACAAAGATGAAATTCTTGCCGTTTTTATGAATCATTTGGAAAATCTCAATGTAGAAGCCCAATCATATTTCAATGAATGGGCACTTGATCAGAACAAAGTAGCAGTTGCAGAAACACCATGACTTACAGTTGATGTAAGTTCTACATCTAACAAAAAAATATTTTTTTTTGTTCAATATGTTTTGTTTATAAATATTAAGATTTTTTATTTTTGTTTTGTAGTCTAATTTCCAGCACCTAAAGCAACAAGTCAGTGCCATGAAAGTTTTTATCAAGACAACAAAAATTAGCATTAATAATGCTATTGAATTGAAGAAGAGGTTATAACAGATGGTTAGAGAAAATAATTACCTAAAGAAGGTTATCAAATATGGGTGCCTGGATGTCGAGGCTAAACTAAAGGAAAAGGAGAAGGAGCTGAATGCACCTTTCGAATAAGATCCAGCGAAGGAAGAGAGTTCCTAGTTATCGAGGATCAACACTATAGCAAAATTTTTGGTTAGGGTAGGGGCATTAGAAGAAAAGGATATTGAGGTAGATGTGGGTAGACCTTCAGGAAAAATGGAAAAAAAATAGATCTTTGTTGTGTTGGGTTTCATGTGAAACAAAAACTCTTTATATCTTTATATTTTTATAAATATTTAAGACTGGTATTTTTTTGAAAATTGAAATCAATGTTAGAGGCAATTTTTGAAAAATTCATATTATCATTTTGAAGTTTATTTTTTAATTATTTTTATGTTTTAATTTGAAGCGGAATAAATAATGTTTGATATGTTTGATATCCTTTTTGAGAATTGAAATCAATGAATGAGACTATTGTCAAAAATCAATGAATGAGACTATTGTCAAAAAAATGTTTTATCTATTGGAAATTTTGTTTTCAATGTTTTTATGTTAAGATTATATGTGTTGATGTAAAAATAAATTTGAAGTGGAAGAAATAATGTTTGATATGTTTTGTAAATTGCAAATGAATGGTATAATTTTTTAGAATTAAAACAATGAATGAGACTATTTCTGAAAAATATGTTATCTATTTACAATTTTATTTTGAATGTTGCTATGTTGTGATTATGTGTTGATGCATTAAGTAATTTTAAGTGGAAGAAATATTTTTTGATATGTTTTTTAAATTGTAAATGAATGGTATCATTTTTGAGAATTGAAACAATGAATGAGACTATTTTCGAAAAATGTGTTATCTATTGGAAATTTTGTTTTGAATGTTGTTATTTTAGGATTATATGTGTTGATGTATTAAGTAGTTTTAACTGAAACAAATAATGTTTGATATATATTGTAAATTGTAAATTAATGGTATCCTTTTTGAGAATTGAAACAATGAATGACTATTTTCGAAAAATATGTTATCTATTGGAAATTTTAAGTGGAATAAATAATTTTTTATATGTATTTTAAATAACGAATGAATGGTATCTTCTCTAAATATTGAATTCAATGAAAGAGAGTATGTTTTGATTATTTATGATGATGTAAAATTTTTTTGTTCTTAATTTGAAGTGGAAGAAATAATGTTTGATATGTGTTATCTTTTTAGAACTTTGTTTTGAATGTTGTTATATTTTGATTGTTTGTGTTGATATATTAAGTAATATTGAATTATGTGAATGCAGTAAGATGTTCTTTTATGTTATATGAATTAATTTGAAATGTCATAAAATACAGCATAGAAAATTACTTTCATGAATAACAAATATTATAAGAAAAATAATGTAACATGCAAAATCAAATCAAATGATAGCATCCTTTCATTCAGATATGTGAAATAAAATCAAATAATAACATGTGAACTCAAATTAAATCAAATGAAAACATCCTTTCATTATGATATGTGAAATCAAATAAAATGATAGCTTCCTCTCATTATGATATGTGAAATCAAATTAAATGATAATATGTGAAATAAAATCAAATGAATGCATATTTGCATCATAATGTTGGAAGCTAGAACAAACTCTTTTAAGATTGTACAAAATGTTCTGCACTCATTCCCAAAATTTATGTCATCACAATCTAACCAGTGTTACCATCATCCTCATCATTATAAATATTCGTTACACCTCTTCTCTTTTACAAAGAACTCCAATGTGATAATGCTCTTTCGTAAGGAAACTCCTCCACCTCATAGGCTGACACATATAATCTCAAGAAATTATCCAAATTTTTGTCCAACCTATTTCAAACTTTAGATTTTATATATGAAAGTGCACTGAACACCCTTTCATCTTCCATGGATCCCAAAATCATAGATTGATATAATTCATATAAATGAAAATATTCACTCATAGTATATTTTAAGATAGTACTTGGTTGTAATATTCTCCACAAATGTGAAATAGAACCTGCTTCATGACAGTTAGAGAGCTATGAAACTTGAGCAGAAATTGTTGTTCCAAAATAGTTGGATTATTTTGTCAAAAGATATTTGTTTAGAATGCCATTGATTTCAATGCCATTGACTACAACACTTTTACTAAAATGGCTAGCAAGTCTGTCCATGTATTTGAGGAACAAAGAATTTATAATCTGGTATTCATTACAAGGATCCCAAAACATTGGATTTACCACACCCATAGCCTCTAGCAATTCATCTCTTTGAAAACGGTCTCTGATTTCTTTTGTCAATGATTTTGCTATTTGTTTTAGTTTAAGTTTTGTATCATGCACAACGACACGAAATCTATTGTAGGTTATGGGTATTTTATCAACTTCATCTATAGCTATATCTAATTGCACACCATAACAATATAAAGGTATTTCATTTTCACAGATATTAATACATAGATGGTAATTAATATTGAATTTCAAAAATCTTCGAGAACTATTCACACTTGTTAATGCTCTCCAACTCTCAAACAAGGGATCCATAAAATTTTGACCAAATGCATACATCATATCAATATGCATGCAAATTTGTATTCTTGCCCTGATGAAATCCATAATATAAATCGATCTTTCTTATGCAATTTTGATCAAAGTATTCATTTTTTCCAACATTGGAAGAATTCCACACAATGTGAGAAGAGTTTCAAAGTCACTCATTCAAAAAGGTAAATATTTAGCCTTATCAACCACCCTACGATTTGCATACATAAACCCTATAAAGGATTGATATTCTTTGAAAACTCTTAATGCCGGTAGATACATCGAAATCCACCTAGTATCCACATCTTTCAATAATTTTTTACCTTTGGTAACTCCTAGTGCAAACTGTTGAAAATCTAAAAATATTTTTGGACTACTTGAAAAATTTTCATGAATTTCACGAACAAGCTCTTCCACTCTGGCAACATTTGTAAATGTATCCACAATTTTGTATGCAAGATTCATTCTATGAGCCATGCAATGAATATGGATCAAATATGGGGAAACCGATGTTTGTAGTCTAACACAAAGACCATTATTGTGTCCTTGCATTGTAGCAGCACCATAAGCTCCTACACATATTAACTTAGTGGCTATTTCAATTTCATTCATTCCTACTTCTTCTTTTAAACTAGTTACAACAACATTGTAAATGTTTTCTACATTACAATTTTCCACCATTTTACGTATTCCTAGTAAATGAGGTTGCCTTGAATGATTTTCCAATTTGTAAACATGGATGCAAATCCAATATGTATTATCAAATGTAGTCACCTCATAAATTGAAAGTGAAATGAATTTTGCCTTTTTTACTTTCTCTCTGAGGTCATTCTGCTCAACCAATGATAGACATTTTGCCATTTCCCAACCACTTCGATCTAACCAATGAGAGTTGTGTAATTTTTGCACATTAGCTAGTCAAAATAGAGATTTATAATCTATGAAATCAGACATAGGTCTACCCTTCTTAAGAATAGAAAATACAATAGCAAAATGTAAACTTTTTGAAGCTAAAGTTAACTTATTCATTTTTGAAATTGGGCTTGAATCGTTGAACCTTTCTCAACCAATGTTTGCTTTTATTTTATTTCTTTATCATATTATTCCACATATCTCATATGTGCGCACTCTGATGCATCCTTCCACCTATAAGTTTTTTGTGTTGCTCGATCACCTTCTTTTGTTTTGATATAAACATTTCCACAATGTTTTTCTATTGTATCTTTCTTAAGTTGTAATCTATGCTCCTTTCCATGTTTCCAAATGCAAATTACACATATTAATTCTATTATATCATCACTACTATTCTATGGAAGCATTGGCTCAATAAATGGAAATTTTGATATCCAATCAGGCTGAAATGATCTGTTAATTGTCCACCTAGATAACCTTGCACGTTTATTTTTTTTAGATGAAGATTCTTCGAAAGTAGGGACTGCATAAGAACTATTAGTTTCTTTTCCACTTGGCATGTTAGATTCAGGAATCTCTTCATGTTGTTCTATTTGATTGAGATTATCTTCATGTGTGGACTTTTGATTATCGTGGATATGTGGAAGTGGAGGAATACCAGGATTAACAGTATTTTATGTAGAGATAATTCCAGTTTCAATAGTAGATTCATTATCACTATGGCATTTAAAATCATACTAGTATTTTCTACATATAAAAGTGAACAAAGCCATCAAACAAAAAAAACACTTCTTTATGAATTGAGGACATTATATTAAAAATTAACAAAGTAAAAAAATTAACTGGTGAGTAAAGGTGTTCATATCTTCAATTTGTGCAGATTTTGATGGCAGACTGGATTTTGAAATATTAGAAAAGTATTTGAGGATACTCCTTTTATTGGAAGACTCTCCTCCCTTCTTTCCATTGCTTGTAGTTGACATTTTTACCTGTATGAATAGAAGAATAACATGAATAAATAACATCATTTTTAAATATGAAAATAATAGGTATAAAAGAGAACTACTACTAGAGACAATAGAATATGTGACTGTCCCATGAATATTGTTCACACGTAGAATAAACCTCCTTATTGAGTATCCATTAATAAAATGAAAAATAAAATTTAATGGTAAAAGAAGCATACGAATAAATTGAGTCACCTTCTACCAGTCAACTTATATCGGTTGCCTTTTGACAGTCACCTTCTTTCAGTAATTTTCTTCCAGTTGCCTTCTATCAATCACCTTCTACCAGTTGCCTTTTATCGGTCACCTTTTGTCAGTTATCTTCTATCATTCACCTTCTGTTAGTCACCTTCTATCAGTCATCTTCAGTCAGTCGCCTTATCCTAGTCATATTTTATAAGTCACCTTCTATTAGTTGCCTTCTATCAGTCACCTTCTGTCATTCACCTTCTGGTAGTCGCCTTATACCAGTTACCTTCTATCAGTAACCTTCAGTCAATCGTCTTTTACCAATAGGCTTCTGTCAATCACCTTCAGCCAGTCGCCTTCTGTTAGTCACCTTCTGCAAGTCACCTTTTGTTAGTCACCTTCTGTTAGTCACCTTATGCCAGTCACTTTCTCCAGTCCCCTTCTGCTAGTCACCTTCTGTCAGTACCCTTCTGCTAGTCACCTTTCATCAATCACCTTTCGCTAGTCACCTTCTATCAGTCACCTTCTGTCATTCGCATTATGTCAGTCGCCTTCTGCCAGTCGCCTTCTGGCAATCATGGACTCTAGTTTTGTCAATACTCTACTTTGTATCGCTCGCTATCCAAAGAAAAATGTCATAATTGTATGGGAGTCATTGTCAGGGTTAGCTATATATAATGGGGTATAAGGGGCGATTTGGGTGGGAAACCTTATGACAGTGGGGCGAATTTACCCTAAAAAAATAGATCTCGAAATTTTTGGGTGAACGGACCAACTTCTATGGTCCCAAAAATTGTAAAATTGACATTTTAGAAATTCAAAAATTTGCCACTAAGCAAAACCCTGCTCTATTGAAAGGGGATTTGAATTTAGATAATGAAAGGAAGCATTTGTAGGTTTCTTTTACTAGTATAGTTTGAATGATGTCTTGTCTTACAATTTTACCCTTGGAGTCCATTGTCGGTCTCCTGCAGTGAATTTACATCAAAGAGTTACAACTCCTACAAATTCCATTCTTTGTAATTTAAAATTATCGCATCAATCTTGGAATTCTCAAGAAAATATGGACATTGGCTCTCTTGCTCTAGCACTACAACACTGCCCAATTGTTTCCATCCTTGAATCTTGCCCTATAACTACAACATTGCTAAATTGTTTCCCTCTTTCACTCTTGGCCTAATACTGCTCAAATCTTGCTTACCTTTACTCTTTCCCTAACACTACATCACTACAATACTAATCTTTCCTTAGCACTACAACACTCCTCAAATTTTATCTGCATTTGCTCTTGCCTTGAAACTGCAATACTATTCTTTCCCTATCACTCTAGTAATGCTCAATTGTTGCCCACATTCACTCTTGCCCTAACAATGGAGCATTACAAGCATGCTCTTGCCCTAGCACTACTACAATATTTCTCAATTGTTACCTATCTTTGCTCTTGCCCTAACACTACAATAATTTTGATTTTGATTTTAATTTTTAAAATGAGATCTAATTTAATTCCATTTTGATTTCGATAGAAGTTTTGTAATATTATTTTTATTAAGTAAACAATCTTCAAGAAGTCTCTAAATTTCTTGTGTTAAAAATTTAGTGCAATATTTTTATGCCACTTTAATAAAAGATAATAAAATAATATTATCTTTCTTACTATATTATAAGAAACTGTAGCAAGACCAATAGAAAATATTAATAATTAGTAGGCATGAGGTCATTAGGATATCATTCCAAATTAGAATCTTTACAAACACTTTGAATAATGAAGTAGAATATTCAATTTCATAGTTTAATGTTATTTTGACATATCTCACAACTCTTTTACAACATTAAAAAGTTCTTTTAGAGAGTTTAACATAGATGTAGACATTGAACCTACACTATGCAATATTTGTTTTGGTATTTTATAAATACTTTAGACTACCAACAAGATGTCCATAAAACTTACTAAGAATAATTTATATCATTCAACAATGAGTAGAAACAACTTTAATATCTTTCATATAAAATGTGTCCATCCAATCTTGAGCATACAATTTATATATATTTCACTAAAATTAATCTTTAATTTTTAATATATATATATATATTTCTTATCAAAATTTTATTTTTAATAAATTGTGTGACATGCTAAAATTAGTCATTTAAATATTTCTTTAAATTGGTACTTTGTAATATCAATCAAAGATAAGCACTACAAGTAATTATCAAATCAACAACATACAAAACTATGGTAAATATAATATTGTTGTAATTCATAATTATAATTTAGGATCCTTCATACCTCTAGTAATTCATTGAGATATAATATAATTATTGTTTTTTGAAAACTAGTCTCTATATTATTATTTTTAAGCAAATAAATAATTATTTAATCTACAAACTAAATGTTCATTGCCTTTCTTAACAATTTTTTTTTTTTTTTTAGAAATATTTTTAATCATGAAAATATCCATTCAAAAATTTATTTTTAACATCTATTTTCAATATATAAATAAATATATATATATATATATATATATATATATATATATATATATATATATATATATATATATATATATATATATATATATATATATATATATATATATATATCGAGAGAGATTATTTAAATTGTATTTTTAATAAATTATGTGACATGATAAAAGTAGCCATTTAAATATTTTACTAAATTGAGACTTTGTAATATCAATCAAATATGGGCACTAGAAGTAATTATCAAATCAACAACATAAAAAACAATGGTAAAATAATAATGACGCAATTCCTATTATATAGTTTAGGATCCTTCATACCTATAGTAAAACATTGAGATATAATAAAATAATTATTTTTTTGAAAACCAATCTCTATATTATTATTTTTAACCATATAAATATTTATGTAAACTACAAACTAAATTGTCATTGTCTTTCTTAACAATGTTTTTGAGAAATATATTTATTCATGAACATCTCCATTTAAAAATATACTTTTAATATCCATCTAATATAGCTTGCATTCTATTAATGTAGTTACATGTAATAGGAACCTAATTATGTGGACTTCAGTGATATATCAAAGAGTTTTATTATAATATGCATCTTTAATTCAAGAAAAACATCATGGAATGAATCCAACTTTTTGCTTCATAAATTCATTTTGAGTATTGTGCTTTATTTTAAACAACCATTTTCAAGAAATTTAATTGTTTGTATGTAGATAACAAAATGATATTCCATGTTTGATTATCGAGCAAAGAATTACATTCTTAAAGCATGGAATTTCCCAATAAGAATTACGTTTTGCTTGAAAATTTACTTAGGATTATTTATTTTTATTACTTTTGACATCAATAAATAATTATGACTATTGTTCCGTCTAGTTTTAGTTAGAGCATACCTACTTAAATTTTCATTTATTTCTTTAATATGTTTCTCTAACAACTTAGGATTCTTTTGTAAATGCACATTAGAAGAATATATAAAATTATCAATCCATGTTTAATGTTTGCTTCATATTTAACCAATTTTGTTCTTTAATTATTAATCCATTATATCTCAAATACTTATGATATTCATTATTAGTATACATAGTTCTTTTGAAAGTCCTACGAACATTTCAACTTACAGCTAAATTGTTTTTAATCAAAATATGAAATTTAGTAAAGAAATCAAGTAGTAGATGTTTAGATTTCAAAAAATAAGCCTATGTTATCCTCGAATAATGATAGACAAAACTAAGTGGTAAAAGATACCTTTTCGTTGGCCCTAATAGATCATTATATATTGAATATAAATTTTTACCTATTCACCAAGCCTTACTAATGCGAAGTGGTATCCTATTGATTTATGGATTTTTATGGTCATGAAACATTAGCAAATATCATTAAACATAGCAATTCAAGGTATATAATCAATCATTTAAATATTATTCATAAGATAAACACTCTTAAAATTAATGTGACTTAACTTCTCATGCCATAAACTATTTTGTTTAAGTTTGAAAATAAGAGAATAACAAATAATAGTAGGTTTGAGTTCATAAAAGCTAGAAATATTACCTGCATCCAACCTATCTATAGGAACAATTTTAAACTTTAAATTTGGATGTTTAATATAAAAAATATCGTTGTAAGTCTTTAAATTATTATATTTAAATAACTTAGAAGGAAAAAATAATTTTATCTTGATTTTAGCAACAAACAACATATATTTATATTTAAAATTAGGTGCTAATATTTCTTATGACTTGAACCTTACACATGTCATCATTTACAAGTTGTAGAGTATTATTATAATAATCATGGGAAGCCATGTTCTATCACTTTTCAATCTTAAATTCACTCCTTACAAATATAGCTTTGATGGAAAAAAGTGAATTTATATCTTAGAGTAGGCTTATTAGGTTTTTTCTTTTGTTTAGATACAAGTAAGATTGAAATTCCTTTTTGGGTTTAGATATAAGTAAATCTATATCTGAGTTAGGCTTATTAGGTTTTTCTTTTTTTTAGTTCTTATTGTTGGTCTTCGTTGCCCAAAGGGTGGTTTAAGTTAAATTTTTATGGGGCTTTCAAGGGAAACCCAAGTATTACAGATTTTGGGGGAGTTATCTGTGATAGTTGAGGAGATTTTTTTTATTGGTTGATAAAAAGGGTTTTGAAAGGTATCAAAACATTTTACACAAATACAAAAAATACAACTAGCTAGAAGTGAAATAACTAAACTAAAAATAAACAACCCCAAAGGGGAATGAAACAACCAACTTTAAACCATAACGAAAGTGCAGACAAAAAAAAACATAAGTTTTATTTATGCCTACACAAAAAATATTGGCACTCAATCTTCCCATTTTGCTGAAGCGAGAGCTGCTTTCCTTGGCATGAGGTTGTTGAAGGATCTAGGAATTCACAATGCTATCATCGAGGGTAACTTCTTTAATGTAATTAAAATGCTAAAGAAGGGATGTCAAGCTGGTTGGAAGGTGTCCAATTTGATAAAGGAGACCATATGGAACATTTAATCTTTGAGTATTGCATGTATTGTGCACATGTTTTGGGAAGCCAATATCATCGTAGACTTAATGGTGAATCTTAGCATTACTACTTAGGGATTTTTAGTATGGAATATGGATTTTCCAGATGAAATTATACATTGATCCATTGATGATAGCTCTTAATGTTGTCAAATGGTGGTGATGGGTCTATTTTTGTGGTGGTTTGCATGGTGCCTTTGTGGGTCCCTAATGACATGGTGTAATTATGAAGGAATTAATTTTTCATCATTGTCAAGAGTAGCCATTTCTTTTTCTTGGTTCCATGTTGTCCCTTACTAGGATAGTGGATGAATCCTTTGAGAAAGACAGTTTTTGGGGTCATTGATTTTTTGATTTTGAATCTATTTTATGGTTAGGATAAACATGGTTGAGAGGATTTTTTGGAAGGGTTTAGGGTGTTGAATTCTCTCGGTTCTCCCCGAACCCCTACCAAATTATTTTTTTATTCTATGTGGTCTCCTTGTTCTTTGTGTTTAGGCACTAGTTGGTGTTGTTAGGTGGTCCCTAGGTGGTTGCCTTTGGGACTTTAACTTTGTAAAAGGTTGTGGGGATCCTTTCAAAACCCTCTTTTATTAATAGTACCAAAAAAATATTAAAATTGTTTATTTAGCATATTTAGTGGCTATCGAGGGCACTTTTTTTTTAAGTATGTGGTATTATGGCAAAGGTGGTTGTGATTTTTTTCCCATCGGGTCTAATGAGGGGCCACCTTTGGGGTCTGGACCTCTTGGCACCTCGATTTCACCCTCTTCCTGGGTATCAGGAAAATTAAGTACTGTGGAAGGGGTTAAGTTTGGGCCCAAGATTTCATTTGTGGAAGTTGTTGTTGTTTGTGGAGCCTGAGATATTTTGGAGCCCTATTCTATGGAGGTAGAGTCCTTCTAAATTTGTATTCCCAATTTTATCATGAATTTTCTTCTAAATAAAGGATCTTTTGACTTGGTGAGAAAGTTTTCGTGTGGTATACCAGACCTTGAGGTCCTCAACCATTGGGTACTATCATGATGGAAACCCAATGGTACCCTTGCCTTGGCTTCCTTTCCTCATGATTTCTTCTTGATTTGGCTCTCCTCTACAGCTAATTCCCAAAAAATTCTTGATTGGGGTCCCTTGTTCTTTGGCAAGTGTGGCTTGTTCTTGCATCATTAGGGATCTAATTTTAACCCTGCCTTGTAAAATTTCAATCTAGTTACTATTTTAGTGTGGCTCCTATAATTACCAACCTTCCTATGGCATGAGAATGTGTTCAAAGTCGTGGTTTCTACTTTAGGAGATTTCATATTATTTGACTCTCTCTCTCTCTCTTTCAGCAAATAGATGTCAATTTGTTTGTATTTGTGTAATGGTGGATTTGGAGAAGGAGCTCCCTAAGTCAGTTGAATTGGTTTACCACTTGGGTTGTTGGATTCAACTAGTGTTCTATGAGAACTAACCTATCCCTTATGGAAAATATGGTCAAAGAAGTCATATTCAGAAATATTGTCCTTTGTCCTGACCTCAAAAGCCCTCTAAAATTAATTCTAATCATCCAACTTATCAAGGGGCTACTTCAAGCCTAGGAATAGCTATTAAGAAATGGAAGGTTTGGTAGAAGAAGGCTCTAAGCCCTTCTAAAGAGCAACCAATGATGTCTTTGAGTGCGTCAAATACCATTGGAAGGGACCAAGATGATCAAATAATACCTGATGTTGTCTCCCCCTCACTAAAATATTATTCTCCCACTCCTCACATAGAGGTGGTTATCGAGCTTGAGAAGGCAATGTCACTTTTACCTCTGGTTAACTCATTTGGTTGTATCAAAATGGAGTCCACGAAGGCTCTAGACATGATGATGGAGAATGTGGTTTCTGTTCCCAAAGTAGCATGCACTTCCTTGAAGGATTCCTTCTCGATGCCTTCGAGTGGTTTGAGTAGCCCAATCGGCTTTCCTAAAGTAATTTTTGAAAAGGGCTCTCCAAACCCAAATATAATAAGTCAGTGTAATAAGGGTTTGGACCTTGGCTTGTCCAAACATCTAGGTAGGCCCCCTAGCAAATTTGATACAAAGAAACAAATGGAGGAGGCTTTGGCCAATGGTGGGCAAGCAAGGCTTGTTGTTGAATAGGAGAATGGAGATAAGCATCTAAATATTGATAGCTTTAAACCTTCACTCTTCGGAGGGCCAATCAAGAAACTCTCCTTTGAATCTCAATGAAGTTATGCTCATGGAACGTGATAGGGCTAAATAGCTCCTCCAAAAAGTGTTTGTGGGCTTTTCTTAGGAATGAAAAATACCCTATTTTTTTGTTCATCCAAGAGTCCAAACTTGATGCTTCTTCATGAAATTTGGTTCATAATGTAGTTCGGAAACACTCTGGATTTGCGGCAAGTGAGGCTTTCGGTTCCTATCGATGGTCTTTTATTTTTTGAGACCCTTATAATTTTTATAGCCACGTGGTTTTTTCCTCTTCAAGGGTAATAAATATTCTTTTCTAGTGTAAGACAACCCATAGAATGTGGGTCATCTCTAATATCTATGTGTCAAATTCCCCTACTGATAGAAGGATATTTTGGCATATTCTACTCAATATGAGAGCCTCCTTTCAAGAAGAGGCGTGGGTAGTTTTGGGGGATTTTAACACCCCTCTTTTTCCTTTAGAAAGAGAAGGTGGCAATGAATTGGATGCCAAAAGCATAAATTATTTTGTGGATTTTGTTAATGTCACATGTTTAATATGTTTAGACTTAAAGTGCTCGAAGTTCACATGGAGTAATAGGAGGGCGGGGGCCAATTTGATTCTTAGTAGACTAGATAGAGTTTTTATGTCTAACTCCTGTCTCCATATTTTTGGTGTAGGCATTTTTTTCACTCTTCCTTGGATTGGTTTAGACCATAACCCTTTGTGGTTGGAGGTCCCCAACAGTCAGCCTTTTTCCCCCTGCCCATTTCATTTTGAAATGATGTGGTGCTCGCATCCTGATTTTGATACCTCTTTGTGGAATTGGTGGCCGGAGAAGGTCATGGGTATGAAAATACTATCCAATAAGCTTAAAAGGCTAAGGTCCAATCTTAAGGTTTGTTATAAGTTTTCATTTGGTAACATTTTTAGAGAGAAAGAAATGATTCGTGGGTAGCTTTTAGAGATTGAATCCAAATTGGAAATGCAGGGAGGTTCTATGGATATTCTCTTGGAGGAGTGATATTTGCTTTTAGAGATTCATAATATTAAAGCTAGAGAATATACCCACTGCAAGAAAAAATCTCAAGAAATATGGCTTAAGGAAGGGGATTGTAATTCTTGGTTATTTCACACCTCCACCCTACGTCGAAGGAGCCACAATTACATAAAGGAAATTAAGATTAGTGATGGCATTTCGTCTTCAAATATATTTTGAATAAAGGAGGAGGTTGTGGAGTTCTTCTCATCCCTTTTGTGCTTGACCCCAGCAAGGGTAATAAATGATGACAATTTTAAACTAGAAGCAATCTTGTGTTTGGTTATGAAGGAGATGAATGAGGGGCTAGTTACTCCTTTTTTAGAAAAAAGAAATTTTTAATGCATTAAATTATATGAGCCCTCTTAATGTGTCTGGTCTTGATGGTTTCCCTCCAAGGTTCTTCCATTAGTATTCGCATATGTTCATCTTGGATGTTTGTGCGGTGGTTTGAGACTATCAAGATTCGATGGTCATCCCTAAATCAGTGAATTCGATGCTATTAGACCTAGTGCCAAAGAAATACAATGTGTCCTCTTTCAATGACTTTCGGCCTATAAGTTTATGCAACACTATCTATAAGATTCTTTCTAAAGCCTTAGACAAGAGGTTGAAAGTTGTCCTACCTCTTCTAGTGGATAGTGCCCAATGTGCCTTTGTCCTTGATAGCTAAATTTTAGATAGGGTGATTGTGGTACACGAACTCCTCCACTAAGTTAAAAAGAGTGAGCAGGCAACATTCTTCGTCAAGTTAGATGTAAGCAAGGCTTATGATAGGGTATCATGGCAATTTTTATTCCGCATCCTAAAGGAATTTGATTTTAGTGAAATATGGATGGGGCTCATAGAGGCTTGCGTTTCTTCTGCCTACTTCTTTGTCCTGGTTAATGGATCTCAAGCAGGGTTCTTTTAGTTGTTATGTGGTCTACTCTAAGGTGACCCTCTATCCCCATTCCTTTTCATTATTGTGGTGGAGGTTCATGGTCATTCAATTTTCCATTGAAGATTTGATTTTGGTCTAAGGTCAGTTTTTCCCTACAAATCGATCTCTCACCAGTAGTTTTTTGATGACACCCTCCTCTCTTGTGAGACATCGATATTCCATGCAAGGGATGTGAAGTCTATTTTGGTAAGCTACAATAAGGCTACCAGGTAGTAGATAATTTTTTAAAAAATCTTCATTTATTTTTCTAATACTCTAGAGACCCAATAAAGGAGAATAGCTGACATTTTAAATTATTGTATTTCTTATATCTTGGCCTCTTACCTAGGGCTCCCACTTTTTTTTCGTATTAAGGATGATTTTTGGACCTTGTTGTTGAAAGAGTCCAACTAAAATTAACATCTTCGAAAGGGGTATTACTTAGTCAAGAAAAAAAGGTTGTCTTGGTCCAAAGCACCTTGTAGAGCATCCCCATCTATATTTTATCTCTCTTTCATTTACCCTCTAAGGTGGCCACTAAACTGGATAGCATCTACAAATCCTTCCTATGGGTGGGCCTTGAGTTGAAAGGAAAATTCCACCTTGTCTTGTGGGAGAATATTTGTAAGAGGAAGAGGCAAGGGGGTCTCAATCTCAAAAATGTAGTCATGATGAACAAAGCTCTTGTGGTGAAACTTGGGTAGAAAGTTTCTATGAATTCTAACATTCTTTGGTGTAATATCCCTAAGGATAAATATAAATTTGATTATTTTTTAGCAGATTTCCTCCCCAGTGGAGGGTCAGCCTTTTGGAAAAGCCTCATCAAATCTCACAGGTTCCTCAAGTCTTGTTGCAGTTGTATTATTGGAAGTGGTAAGGCGATTAATTTTTGGGATGAAATTTGGGCCAAGGAAAGTCCCTTAGGGGATGATATGCGGTTTGCCTCCCTTTTTGCTCATTTTAGAACCCACTGGCTTGAAAATGTGGCATACTTTATTACTATCCAAGATGGACATAGATTTTAGTCTCCCTCCCTTCCAGAGCTGGTCGTCTATGTAGATGTAAGATTATGGTACACTTTATTGGTGGAGCTAAGGCTTATTATGGTATATTATATTTTAATAGATGATATATTGGTGTGGATGGGGGACCCGAAGGGGTCCTATTTGGTTAAATATACCTATGTTGCTCTTAGCTCAGTGGAGGAAGACCTTTTTCCCCTACAAATCAAATTTGGTTAAAAAATCTAATGCTAAAGATTATCATTTTCTATTGGTTGGTTGTGCAAACAAAAATTCTCTTCATCTATAATATTCTCAAGAGGGGGATGTGCCTACTCAATAGGTGTTATTTATGCAAGAATAATTAGGAATCAATGGCTCATATTTTTCTCAGATGTCATAGTGCGTAGACTATTCTGGATTCCATTCTCTCTTAGTTGGACATTGTTTGGGTATTTCCTAATTCCTTAATCAACTGTGTCATCCAATGGAAATCACCCTTTCTTTCTTCCTGTCTTAAATATTTTTGGAAATTTCTCCTCCCACACTCCTTCTAGGGAGTGTGGAAGGAAAGGAACTCAAGGGTATTCAAATAAGTGGAAAACAATATCATCCAAATTATCCTCAATATCCTATGGAAGGTGTTAGAAAATGTGTCTTCGACTCTCAACAATTTGAATCCTTAAAAATTAATTTTGACACTCTCCCCAAGAGAGCGGTTGTTGGAATAATGACTTGGTTTTGTGTTGTTAGTCCACCCCCTCCTACTCCTGACTCAAGGAAGGATCTTCGTTGGTCTTCACCACCCATTGGGTGGTTTAAAATTAACTTTGACAGTGCCTCTAAAGGCAAACCTGGATTAGCTAATGTGGGTGATGCAATAAGGGACATCAATGGTTATCTTATTCTGGTTTTTGCAGACTACCTTGGAGTCCAATATTCCATGGAGTTTGAATCTACAGTGGCCTTCATTGGATTGGAGCAGCTTAAGAACCTTAGCATCAAAAATGCAATTATTGAAGGGGATTCCCTATCTATCATCAGCATGCTTCATGGAGTTTCTCATTTGGGATTGAAAATATGTAATTTAATTGATAAGGCAACTTGTCTTGCTCATTCCTTTTCTAGCATGGAGTTCTCCCACATTTTAAGAGAAGGCAATTCAGTGGTTGATGTCTTGGAAAACAATTCGTTCTCAAGGCTTATCTATATGGTAGTGGTATTTTTTCCAATGATGTTGTACTTCACATAAGGGAGGAAGCTCATTAAATCATCATATTTTGGTTCCTTTCAGAGATCTAGGTGATCTGGTTAGTGCCTGCAGGTTTAAGCACTTTATGTTGTGTAATAGCCTTTATTATGCTATCCCCTCAGTACGTTCCTACCTTCCCTAACTATCCCTTTTAGCCCCCTGGTGATTTCACCCTTTATTATGCCCGGGCTTGTTGAACATTGTAGCCTATTGTGACTTTCAAATTTTAAACTATGCATTTATTTGGGTTGGTAGTTTTTAGCCCCCATGTTTTCCTTCTATATTTTAAGGTCAAATTGTTTAGATTTTGTTCCCTGGCTTGCATTCGTGGGGATGGTGTGAACTCCCTCGGTTCCCCTTCCCTAGGGGGTGCTTGCCTTGGTTTGTAATACCTTGTTGTCCTTTTGGGTGGGCCTCCCTTATGGAGGTCGTCTTGTGCTTTAATTGGACTCCAAAATTTCTTATTGTATAAGGTTATGGGGTTCCTTTCAAAACCCTCTTTAATATTAATACCAAAAATAAAAGATTGAAATTTCTTTGAATCAAATTGCTCAACATCTTTAGATTATTTAATATTTTTAATAATTTATGACAATATGGTACAATGTGTTCTTTCTACAATAACAAAAATCATGTTTTCTATGATTATTATTATTGTGATGATGATAATTACTGTAAGGAGGTTTACTTTTATTGTTATATTTATTATTAAATTGTTGTTTATGTTTGATTCTACATTGGTGAATATATTTATTACTAATGTAGCATGCTCCTTTATCATAAGTCACCATATTCTAAGACATTAGCTTCATTTAGTCATAAACCAATTATAAAATAAACCAAAATTTATTTCTTTTGCAAAAAGAAACAACTTAATATATGGAAAAGAATATTAGTGATCATAAAATACTGAGAAGGCATTGAGAGGATTTTTAAAGAAAAAAAGGATATAGATTTAGTTAAATGGGAGTAGGTCCTATCATTTTATTTGTATATAAATCTATCTAAATTTCATAACAAATTCATTCACATTCTAAAAATTGTTATACTTTAAGTCTCTTAATTAATCTTGCAACTAAATTTTTCTAATTGATTAGGATCATTATAAACTTATTTGAGATTCCACTTAACATTTTTGTATTGTGAAGTGGATGGATATGATTCTCAAATCACATCTATGGTAAAATTAAGCAAGTGTAATATAAATATGAATTCCATGTGTGTTTCCTATTGAAAATAATTTTAGCATGTTAATTAAATTTTAAAATGTAATGTAGTTATGCTAAAAATTGTTTAGTTAAATAAAAATTATATCTATCATTTTTCAAAAATTAAATAAAATGAGTTAATTATAGATCTAAATAAAATAAAATAAATGTAATTAATTTTAATAAATATGGGAAGCCAAAGGGTCCTTGGTTCAATGGTTAGGACAAATATTTTATGTAACGTACATCAAGGTTCAAATATCGATGGCACCAAAATGTTCAATGTGAGTAAGCCGATGTAAAAGGAAAAGAGTATATATAATGTTTTTCAAGAATACTAGAATGTAAGGGAATAGGATTAGCTCCCATTTGTTTTTTCTTGTCATCTTGCTAATTTACTTGCTGCAGATATGTCTGGTTGTGATTGTTGTTTGTTGGATGTATTTTGGTCGGGTGCTCGATGGTTTTGGGAATCTCTTTCTTGTGGCCCCTGTAAGGGTTATTGTTTTGGGATTCTTTATTTCTTGTACTATTTTATTGATGTGTAAAAATTTTGAACTTCTAAATTTTAAACAGATAATTATATATATAGATATAAAATTAAAAAATGAACTAGACATCTAAATTTTAGTTATTAGACTATACTCTAAATAAAACTACAAATTAAATAATAGACAAAATGATTAAATGAAATTAACTCAACTTGTTAAATTTACCAACTTTAAAGAGGAGACACATGTTCAAATTTTGTGAAGTGTTGCATAAATAATTTCCAATTTATTATAATACTACTATGTGGTCATGATGTAATATGGATAAAAATTTTTAAGTTCCATATAAAAATTTACAAAAATTAGACAAATCAAATTTATGTGAATACTAAATTTTCAATAAAGAAAACTTGAAAAACACACAAATAAAGAAACTAGAAAACATTCAAATGAAGGAATTCTAAGAATTATGTTGAATACCTTAAAATAGTACAAAACCTAACAATAGTATGAAAAAAGTGAAGATTAAAAAATAACTTTTCTCTCTTCTTTATGCTTTTGCTTTAATCATATAGAATAATGGTGTCCAATCTTCCACAGAGTTTGAAGCTAGAGTGACCTTCATTGGTTTGGAGTAGCTTAAGAACCTTGGCATCAGAAATGCAATTTTTGAAGGGGATTCCCTATCCATAATCAACATGCTTCGTGGACTTTCTCATTTGGGATGGAAAAGAGCTAATTTAATTGATTAAGCAACTTGGATTTCTCATTCCTTTTCTAGCATGGAGTTCTCCCACATTTTTAGAGAAGGCAATTTAGTGGTTGATCTTTAGCAAATTTGGTAGTTAATTATCAAGGCTTATTGGGATTTTTACAATGTTGTACTTCACGTCAGGGAGGAGGCTCATTAACTCTTGTTATATTTTGATTCCTTTTGGATATCTAGGCGATCCGGTTGGTTCCTATAGGTTTAAGCAATTTATGGTGTGTACTAGCCTTTATTATGTTATCCCCTCAGTACGTTCCTACCTTCCCTTTCCTACCTTCCCTGATTATCCCTTTCGGCCCCTGGTGATTTCTCCCTTTCTTATGCCCAGGCTTGTCGAACATTGTAGCCTATTGTGACTTTCAAATTTTTAACGATGTATTTATTTGGGTTGGTAGTTTTTAGCCCCCCATGTTTTACTTCTATTTTTTAAGGTCAAATTTTTTAGGGTTTTTTCCCTGGCTTGCCTTCGTGGGGATGGTGTGAACTCCCTTGGTTCCCATTCCCTCGGGGGTGCTTGCCTTGGTTTGTAATACATTGTTACCATTTTGGGTGGGTCTCCCTTATGGAGGTCATCTTGTGCTTTAATTGGCCTCTGAGATTTCTTGTTGTATAAGGTTGTGGGGCTCTTTTCAAAACCCTCTTTTAATATTAATACCAAAAATAAAACATTGAAATTTCTTTGAATCAAATTGTTGAACACAATTTGTTCTTTCTACAATAACAAAAATCATGTTTTCTATGATTATTATTATTGTGATGATGATAATTATTGTAAGAAGGTTTACATTTATTGTTATATTTATTATTAAATCGTTGCTTATATTTGATTCTCTATTGGTGAATATATTTATTACTAATGTAGCATGCTCATTTATCATAAGTCACCATATTCTAAGACATTAGCCTTATTTAGTTGTAAAAAAATTATAAAATAAACCAAAATTTATTTCTTTTGCAAAAAGAAACAACTTAATATGGAAAAGAATTTAGTGATCATAAAATACTATGAAGGCATTGAGAGGATTTTTAGAGAAAAAAAAGGATATAGATTTAGTTAAATGGGAATATTTTCTATCATTTTATTTGAATATAAATCTATCTAAATTTCATAAGAAATTCATTCATATTCTAAAAATTGTTATACTTTAAATCTCTTAATTATTCTTGCAACTAATTTTTTCTAATTGATTAGGATCATTATAAACTTATTTGAGATTCCATTTATCATTTTTGTATTGTGAAGTGGATGGATATGATTCTCAAATCACTTCTATGGTAAAATTAAACAAGTGTAATCTAAATATGAATTCCATGTGTGTTTCTTATTGAAAATAATTGGAGGATGTTAATTAAATTTTAAAAAGTAATGTAGTTATGCTAACTAAATTGTTTAGTTAAATAAAAATTATATCTATCAATTTTCAAAAATTAAATAAAATGAGTTAATTATAGATCCAAATAAAATAAAATAAATGTAATTAATTTTAATAAATATGGGAATCCAAAGGGTCCTTAGTTCAATGGTTAGGAAAAATAGTTGATGTAGCCCATACCAAGGTTGAAATCTCTGGTGGCACTAAATAGCTCAATGTGAGTAAGCCAATGTAAAAGGGAAAGAGTATATATATTTTTTTTCAAGAAGACTTGAATGTAAGGGAATGAGATCAACTCCCATTTGATTTTTCTCATCATCTTGCTAATTTACTTGTTGTAGATATGCCTTGTTGAGGTTGTTGTTTTTTGGGTGTCTTTTGGTTGGGTGCTTGGTGGTTTTGGGAATCTCTTTCTTGTGGCCCCTGTAAGGGTTCTTGTTTTGGGATTCTCTATTTCTTGTATGGTTTTATTAATATGGAAAAATTTTGAACTTCTAAATTTTAAACAAATAATTATATATAGATATATAATTAAAAAAAATGTACTAGATATATAAATTTTAGTTAGTATACTATACTCTAAATAAAACTACAAATTAAATAATAGACAACATGATTAAATGAAATTAACTCAACTAGTTAAATTTACCAACTTTAAAGAGGAGACACAGGTTCAAATTTTGTGAAGTGTTGCATGCATAATTTCCAATTTATTATAATACTACTATGTGGTCATGATGTAATATGGATAAAACATTTTTAGTTCTATATAAAAAATTTAAAAAAATTAGACAAATCAAATTTATGTGAATACTAAATTTTCAATAAAGAAAACTTGAAAAATACTAAATTTTCAATAAAGAAAACTTGAAAAACACACAAATAAATAAACTAGAAAATATTCAAATGAAGGAATTCTAAGAATTATGTTGCATACCTTAAAAGGCTACAAAACCTGACAATAGTATGAAAAAAAGTGAAGATAAAAAAATAAGTTTGCACTCTTCTTTATGCTTTTGCATTAATCATATAGAATAATGGAGTCCAATCTTCCATAGAGGTTGAAGCTAGAGTGGCCTTCATTGGCTTGGAGTAGCTTAAGAACCTTGGAATCAAAAATGCAATTTCTGAAGGTGATTCCCTATCCATAATCAACATGCTTCATTGAGTTTCTCGTTCGGGATGGAAAATATCTAATTTAATTGATGAAGCAACTTGGCTTGCTCATTCCTTTTCTAGCATGGAGTTCTCCCACATTTTTAGAGAAGGTAATTTAGTAGTTGATCTCTTAGCAAACTTGGAAGTTCATTTTCAAGGCTAATCTATCCGGTAGTGGGATTTTCCCAATGGTGTTGTACTTCACGTCAGGGAGGAAGCTCGTTAAATCTTGTCAAATTTTGGTTCCTTTCAATGATTTGGGCGATCTAGTTGGTACCTGTAGGTTTAAGTGCTTTAAGGTGTGTACTGGCCTTTATTATGCTATCCACTTAGTACATTCCTATCTTCTTCGATTATCTCTTTCTGCCCTTTGGTGATGTTGCCCCTTCTTATGCCTGGTATTGTCAAACATTGTAGTCTATTGTGACTTTCAAATTTTAAATGATGCATTTATTTGGGTTGGTAGTTTTTGGTCCCCCATGTTTTCCTACTATTCTTTAGGGCCGAATTTTTTGGGTTTTGCTCCATGTCTTGCCTTCATATGGATGGTATGAACTCCCTCGGTTCCCCTTCCCTGGGGGTTGCTTGCCTCAGTTTGTAATACATTATTGTCCTTTTGGATGGGCCTCCATTATGGAGGTCCTATTGTGCTTTAATTGGCCTATGGGATTTCTTGTTGTATTATGTTGTGGGGCTCCTTTCAAAACCCTCTTTTAATATTAATACCAGAAATAAAATATTGAAATTTATTTGAATCAAATTTCTCAACATCTTTAGATTATCCAATATTTTTATTATTTTATGACAATATGGTACAATGTGTTCTTTCTACAATAATAAAAACCATATTTTATATGATTATTATTATTGTGATGACGATAATTATTGTAAGGAAGTTTACTTTTACTACTATACTTATTATTAAATTGTTGCTTATGTTTGATTATATATTGGTGAATATATTTATTACTGAGGTAGCATACTCCTTTATAATAAGTCACCATATTCTAAGACATTAGCTTCATTTAGTTGTAAAAAATTATAAAATAAACCAAAATTTATTTCTTTTGCAAATAGAAACAACTTAATATGGAAAAGAATATTAGTGATCATAAAATACTGAGAAGGCATTGAGAAGATTTTTAGAGAAAAATAGGATATAGATTTAGTTAAATGGGAGTAGTTCCTATCATTTTATTTGAACATAAATCTATTCTAAATTTCATAAGAAATTCATTCATATTCTAAAAATTGTTATACTTTAAGTCTCTTAATTAATCTTGCAACTAAATTTTTCTAATTCATATTACATGAAAACAATGAAATGATAAAATTTTGGAATATGGAATTCATATTCCAATTATTTGTAATAAAATTTTAATTTTTTTCAACAAGGAAACAATGAAAAATATAAAAACGTCTTTTAACATGAATAATATTTCTAATAAAATATTATTTTATTTTATAAATATTTTTTTAATTAACTATAAGTATTACTTAAACAATGATCTCAATGTTCATAGTAGATAAACTTATGAATTCATGTTAGTTCAAAGAATTAATTATGGATTCAATCTTGAATAAGACAAGAAATATGCAATATTATAGAAAAATTCCATACAACCCCTTGTAATGTCCCATACTTGGAATTACAAAAGAATTCAATACAACCCCTTGTAATGTCCCATACCTGGAATTACACAGAACATCTCCTTAATAAAGACAAATTGTGAGATTGGTTAGATGAAAGGGAGGTGTCAAAAATAAGGTTCTAAATACAATGCCCCATATTTTAGGTGCTTATGAAGTGCACCACATTCAAATCCATACATAAAATATTTGTATTGATGCATATTTTAACCTAGGTTTGGTAATAAAATTTTCTCTAAAAATCATGAATATTGTAAACTAGTTAGCAAGGGTTGATCATACACCACTGATGATTATTGTGTTTCATAATGCTATGGTTTATCATAGAGATTTTTGTAGATGATGGAATTGGTCCATGTGTTATTCCATTGTCCTTGATAAATCATATCAAGACTAGTTGAGAATATGTCTTATTGAATTGAAATTGTTGTTATGTTTATAATAGTCACCCTCAAGATCATATTGGTTGTATTTGGTTATCCATTTTAGTAATACATAAATAAGTGAGAGTAAATTTTATGTTTTTTTTTTTTAATTTTAATACTAATTATAACATATATTTTTGGGAAGCCCTTTGACTAATAAAATGAGAGTAGTTACCTCCGCGATATGTCAAATTATTAATTTTTTATAGAGATAAAAAAATTACCTTGGAAGGAGACTTGGATCCTTGGATACCTTTCCCTACAAATCATGAAATTTGATTTATGCCTTCTATAGATTAAACACAAAAGGTTTTGATCTATGAACATGAAAAGCAATGGGCTTCTAGGAGAATGCTATACAAGGGGTGTCCTCACTTTCATTTCCAATACCCTTAGGACATATATGAATTATAATATGACCTCCTAGACATGAAAATCATCAACCATCTCCTATAAAAAAATAGTTCATAAGTGATAACCATTGTGAAAGCCTAAAAAGAGAGATAATGTCTTGTTTTATCAAAATTTTCCCAAATTACACAAAGCTCATGAAGAAGTTAAAAAGGCTTAACCAAGTAATTTATTAGGAAGATATTGATAATATGGAATAGGAAAGTGACAATGATAGTAATAGTGATATAAATCATGCTAAATAGGTTTAATGGAAATTTCTATCTTTAATGATGATTTTTATTTAGATATAAATATACATGATGTTTCTAGTAGAAATAATGATCATTTGTATTTTTATTGCATGATAAAAAAATGAATATTTTAATTATAAAGCTAAGATAGATAGGAAAAATAACATCGATAGAAACACTAATAATCTATTTACCATGTTATTGAACTCAAGCTAAAAAGAATTCTTTTTGAAGTTATAATTTAGACGATGCATTTGGACATTCTATTCATTTTAAGTCTAATTCTCTAATTATCCATGTTTATAAAGAATATTTTATACTTGAATTTATTATATGCCTAAAATTTTTAGGAGTCTATTCTAAAGAATTCTAAGGAGTATATTTAAAGGGTTGGGATTACCTCTAAAAGTGATAATCCTCATTATAATTGATTTATCTATAGTTTGTACTATGTACGATGATGATTTATAACTCATCCTATCTATAATATTAGACTTGTTTAGTTTTATTAAATCTACTTTACCTAAGCCATGATTACCACTTAAGAAGATGATAACAATATAAACAAATTTTTATATATAAAATTTTAACATAATGATTCATCTATTTTATTTTTTTCCTTGCTATATCAATGGTGCACATGTATTGGAAAGCCAATGTTGTTGCAGAATTAATGGTGAATCTAGGTATTACTACCCAAGTATTTTTTGTATGGCAGATGGATTTTTAAGATGAAATTATATGTCGAACTATTTATGATGGCATGGTGTAAGTACGAAGAAATTAATTTTTCATCATTGTTGGGAGTAGTCATTTCTTGTCCTTGGGATCACGATGTCTCTCCATGGGATAGTGGATGGATCCTTTTAGAAAGGCAATTTTTGGGGCCATTGATTTTTTTGATTTTGAATAATTTTCCGATTAGGAAGAACTTGGTGGAGAGGATTGTTTGGGGGGTTTCAAGTGTTAAACTCTCTTGGTTCTCCCTAAAACCCTACCAGATTTTTTTTGGTATGTGTGGTATCCTTGTTGTTTGTGTTTGGGCACCAACTAGTGTTGTTCGATGGTCCCTATGTGGTTGTGTTTGTGACTTTCGTGTGGGGATCCTTTCAAAACTCTCTTTTATTAATAGTACCACAAAAAAAAAAAATCTTTGAATCAAATTGCTCAACATATTTAGATTATTTAATATTTTTAATATTTTATGACAATATTGTACATGTTCTTTCTACAATAACAAAAATCATATTTTCTATGATTATTATTATTGTGATGATGATTATTATTATAAGGAGGTTTAATTTATTGTTATATATTTTTTGAATTATTGCTTATGTTTGATTCTATATTGGTGAATATATTTATTACTAATGTAGCATGCTCCATTATCATAAGTCACCATATTGTAAGATATTAGCTTCATTTAGCTATAAAAAATTATAAAATAAACCAAAATTTATTTCTTTTTCAAAAAGAAACAACTTAATATGGAAAATAATATTAGTGATCATAAAATGCTGAGAAGGCATTGAGAGGATTTTTATAGAAAAATAGGATATAGATTTAGTGAAATGGGAGTGGTTCCTATCATTTTATTTGAAAATAAATATATCTAAATATCAGAAATTCATTCATATTCTAAAAATTGTTATATTTTAAGTCTCTTAATTAATATTGCAACTAAATTTTTCTAACTGATTAGGATCATTATAAACTTATTTGATATTCCACTTACCATTTTTTGCATTCTGAAGTGGATGGATATGATTCTCAAATCACATATATGGCAAACATTAAGCAAGTGTAATCTAAATATGAATTCCATGTGTGTTTCCTATTGAAAATAATTGGAGGATGTTTATTAAATTTTAAGAAGTAATGTAGTTATGCTAACTAAATTGTGTGGTTAAAAAAAAATTATATCTATCATTTTTCAAAAATTAAATACAATGGGTTAATTATGGATCCAAATAAAATAAAATTAGTGTAATTAATTTTAATAAATATGAGAATACAAAAGGTCCTTCGTTCAATGGTTGGGAAAAATAGTTGACGTAGTCCACACCAAGATTCAAATCTCAATGGCACCAAATAGCTCAATGTGATTAAGTCGATGTAAAAGGGAAAGAGTATATATAATATTTTTTCAGGAAGACTAGAATGTAAGGGAATATGATCAACTCCCATTGGATATGCTTTGTTGAGGTTGTTGTTTTTTGGGTGCCTTTTTATCGAGTGCTTAGTGGTTTTGGGATTCTCTGTATCTTGTATGGTTTCATTGATATGGGAAAATTTTGAACTTCTAAATTTTAAATAGTTATATATATATATATATATATATATATATATATATATATATAATGTAAAACAAATGAACTAAATATCTAAATAATAGACAAAACGATTAAATGAAATTAAATCAACTACGTAAATTTACCAACTTTAAAGAAGAGACACACGTTCAAATTTTGTGAAGTGTTCCATGAAAAATTTACAAATTATAATACTACTATGTGGTCATGATGTAATATGGATAAAACTATTTTAGTTCCATATAACAAATTTACAAAAATTAAACAAATTAAATTTATTTGAATACTAAATTTTCAATAAAGAAATTTTGAAAAACACACAAATAAAGAAACTAAAAAACATTCAAATGAAGGAATTCTAGGAATTATGTTGCATACCTTAAAATAGTATAAACAATAATAATGTCAAAAAAAGTCAAGATAAAAAAATAACGTTGCACTCTTCTTTATTCTTTTGCATTAAACATGTAGAATAATAGAACAAAAATAGATTTTGAAGACTTGGATTGTGAAGATCCAAAGAATCAAATTTTATGGTTTTGATGCATATAAGTTAGTAAACAAAGGGTAATAACAAAAATTCTTGTTACAATTTGATAATGAGGACATACATGAATGATGGTGACGTACATGAAAATATTAAGAAAAAAGTGTTGGAATTTACAAGGAAGAGAAACTAGGATTGGTTTAAAAATCCATGCAACCTTGTCCTAGCACCTATAAGATAAGTAGATGAAGTACATAAAAAATGATATGTGCAAAAGCGAGGAGATAAATAGGAGGTTTAACATCTAGAAGAGATGCATAAATCATATCAATAACCATAAAGTACAAAAAGTACTTTAAAATATGTCTCCATAGAAACCTCTCCCAAAGGAGACAAGGATGAAATGTAGGGCTAAAACTAGGATTAAATCTCAACACTTGGACGAAAGAAGTTATCTCTATTTATTAATATAAGGATGAATTATTTCTTATAGTTTATAGCATGAATGGAAACCTTCCAATATTCTATTATGATAAAATATAAAACCATTGAGTATAAGTTTTAGGTAATATTATATTTATTATATTTCATCTATAATAGATATTTTTGAGATAGTTATCTATTCTAGCTTTGAAGCATCAAACTAATATGAACTATTTCATATGAAAAACTCTAAAATATATCTTTTTAAAATATAAATGGATCTTTGTTTTATGAATTTAAAATTTTGTAAGCTAGATTTTTAAGAAAGTAAGGTATTCTATTGCTTTATTACTTTTGAAATTTATTGTGTGCTTTATTTATTTTAGTGTTAATCTACATAATATTTGATGATAGAAATCATTTTTTTATGATAACTCAAGTATAACATGCCATACCATTCATAAGCATAATTTTAACATTGCCATTTGACTTCTATATTGCTTTATTACTTTTTTGAATTTTTTTGTGTGCTTTACTTATTTTATTGTTAATTTACATAATATTTGATGATAAAAATCATTATTTTATGAGAACTCAAGTATAACATACCACACCACTCATAAGCATAATTTTAACATTTTCATTTGAATAAGCATAATTTATTAAATTCGTGTATATCGAATTCACTTTACAACAATACAAAACAATGAACCAAAGTCATCTAAAATAATTTGGAGCTTTTAAGATAAAACCATTGATGTTTCATGGATGGATCATTGAGGTCTTCACTTTTTATGCTTCATGTTATAAATTTTGTCCTATTTATATTTTTGTTTTTTAGCTATCAAATATTTTTGTTCTAAAAAATATATGTTTAATTTGTCTCACTATTCATTATAATATAAAGCGGTGTTTAATAATGATGAATTTACAAATACTTTTAATTACTACTAAATTAATATTACATGATCATTTACAATGATATTAATTATTTAAAAAATTGATTTGGTATATATATCTATGTATAACATTTTCTAAATAGGTTATATGTGACTTCTATTGGGGCCACTGCCTTAAAAAACTAAAATATTACATTTGTTTTTTTTGAAAATTTTGAAAAAACTTGTATTAAAACAAAGATCAATTAAAATATGGGAAGAGACTCTTCTCAGCCGAAATCAGAGAGAACACAAGCTTACAATAGTAGAAGAAGATTTGCAATGAAGCCAAATCTCTTGAGCCATTAACTAGCTAGCAGGGGGTTGGCATGGACAGTTGATGCAGCTTGTCACGAAATCGTGACACTATTCTTCTCCTTAGGCCGTGAACATGCAACATGTCGCGATATCGCGACACCTTTCCCCTTTGGCCACAAAAAGGCAACATGTCATGATATCGTGACATTTTCCTTCTTTGACCACAAAAATTCATCAAGCCGCGATATCGCAACACTTTTCTCCTTTGGGCACGAAAGTGCAACATGTTGCGATATCGTGACACTTTTTCTCTCTCGACCGCGATGAAGCAACATGTCGCGATATCGTGACACCTTTTCTCCTTTGGCCACGAAAATGCAACATGTCGCGATATCGCGACACCATTTCTCCTTTGGTCGCAAAAATGCAACATGTCGCGATATCGCGACACCTTTTCTCCTTTGGCCACGAAAATGCAACATGTCGCGATATCGCGACACCTTTTCTCTCTTGGCCGTGAAAATGCAACATGTCGCGATATCGCGACACATTTTCTCCTTTGGCCGTGAAAAAAATATTACATTTGTTATAGCATACATTTTTTTATCATAGTTTTATTATTTCTTTGTTCTCTTAAATATATTCTTCAACTTCCTCAAAATATTTCAACAATAAGCTCAATGACATTATTTTAACTAAGACATAAAATCTTACTTGGCTAGTTGCCTTTTAAAAGTTGAATTTTACTAGGATGAAGATCAACACCAATTTGCTAATTTATGTGCTATTCAATTTTTTTCACTATAAATATGCTTACACTACCAAGAGATTGCCTCTAGTAATAGATGATGAGCATCAACAATAATATTATTTTTTATCTAGTTTCAACATCATTTTTGTTAATAGCATTTATGATAATTTGTAAGTCCCCCTCAATTGAAATATATTTTCATCCCTTTTCTGTTGTAATTTTAATATTTGTAAGAAGTGTTGTATCCTTTGCATAGTTGTTAGTTGAAGTTCCATATAATTCTCAATAGGTAAAGATAATTTTACCTTCACTATTTCTAAAAGCACCACCTGCACCAGATTTTCTTAGATTTCCTTTGTAAGCAACATCAAAATTAAATTTTGATAAACCCAATTTTTGACATTTCTATTTTACCATAGATCAAAGTAGATCCTTTGTTTCAAATATGTTGTTATAGATGACTCTTATGTTAAAATATTGGAGCCAAGTTATTAGTACAAATTTTGCTACAATTAAGAATTTCCATGATGAGAACCATATTTGTAGATATTATGCAAGAAAGGTACTTTTTTCTACAATAGAGACTTTCCATGATGAGCATCATATTTGTAGATATTATGCAAGAAATTTACTAATACGGTTGTAAACATGGGCATAATTTTGATATTTATTTTAAAAAAAATTGTTATTCCTTTCAAGACATAAATTCCAAAAAATAATAGGAAGGTCAATCCTCCGAAGAATACATAATGCTTTAGCTTTAAAATAATTTATCCAACATTTTATCATATTTTTCAAAATTTATGGACCTACTCGATATAATTTCATATTTAAAAAAAACTAAGTGGTGAGTAAATGGACAATGAATAAGTAAATGGACTAACATTTCTAAATCGTTCTCACACAAGGCACATCTAAAAGTTCTATAATATCCTCTTATTTGTAGACTATCTCTCATAAGAATTTTACTTTGAACTCCTAACAAAAGAAATGTTGAGGCCTTAGGGAGAGCCTCTAATGAACAAACATTCTTCCAAAAAAAATCTTTGGGAGAAAAAAATTTTGATTGTTCTAAATTCTCATATCCTAAGTTGTCTGAGTATCTACCATCCTTTGATAAATTCCAAACAAACTCATCCTTTCATGTAAAATTATTCTCAAGTTTATTGACAATTTTTTTGAGTTCCTCTTCTTCAAATAGGTTTGTAAAATAAATTCATGATCTAGAGTTTTTGCTTATAATAATATAATATTTGACCTTTGCACCTTTACATGCTAGGCACACTTGAGGCAATGGTTTTCATTTTTTTTTAGAGATAAGATGATAAGGCTTCATCTAAGCATCAAACCAAAAATTTGCATAACTCCCCTTGACCTAATATGTTTCTTTACCAATTGTAAACTCTTGATATAAAGTTGGTAGAGTTGTTTTTTTTAATAATTTTATTGCATCAGCAGAACCTATATATTTTTGAAGTAATATTTTTTCCAAATTTTCCTTGATCTCTGAATAATCTCCACCCAATATTTTTTCCTAATGTCAAATTTATAAGTCTATAATTAAGCATATTTGCTCCTCCAATATTCTTTCCTATTATAAATATGAAACCTAATTTTTTTTCTCAAAACCTTTCCATATAAAGTCTCTTTGATTTTTATCAATTTCTAATGGAATGCCTATTAGCAGTCTTGAAAGTGATATCATATAAATAGGAATAATTTGCAATGTAGTCTTTATGTGTTGTACCCTTCCTCCCATGGTTAAGAACTTATGTTTCCAACTTGCCAAGAAAGCTTTCATTCTATCCTAAAAAATATCCAAAGCTCCTTTTTATTTACTTTACTATACAAAGGAATACCCAAGTAGGTTGATGGAAAATTTTCAATTTTAAACCATAAAATATTCACAATAATTTATTTTAAATCTAGGGCAATATTAATGAAAAATATTACATTTTTAAGTATCTACCAACTATCCAATAGCCTTATCAAATCATGATAATATTTATTTAAACTCCATGGCCTATGGATGGCCCAAAAGAAAATGATCATCAATTAATTAGAGATGAGATTCAAAGGGATAATTATTTGCAACTTGAATACCCTTGAATTTTCTTTTCATTTTTACCTTTGAAAAGGCTCTCCCTAATGCTTTTGGGAGACTAATGAATAGATAAGGAGAAAAATTATCACCTTGACGAAGTCCACAAGATGACTTGAAGTACCCAACAAGAGAACCATTGATCAAAATACAAATTTGCAATTCTATAATAACATTTAATCTACCCACACCAACTATAATTAAAGCCAAACTTTTTGAGAATAGCATGTAGAAAATTCGAGGAAACCTATCACATGCTTTGTTCATATCTAATTTTGAAAGTATAACTCATTTTTTCATGGAATGAAGAGAATGTTTTGTCTCTTGTTCAATAATCATACCATCAAGAATTTGTTTACCATGAAGAAAGCCACCTTATTCCTTTGAAATAAGACACCCTAGAATGCATTTCACCCAATTTACCACAATTTTTTAATTGATCTTACAAATTATATTACAAATGCTTATAGCATGAAAATATTTAAGTTTAAATTGGATATTAATTATTATATTAATTTTATCAAAATAAAATACAACTATTTTTTTTATTTATTTAAAAAATAATAATTATAGTTTCTATTATTTGCATTCATGTTCTTTCTAATTAAAAATATATCCAAAAATAAATATCATAAAGTTATCCACAAACACTTTTTACATAATTGTTTTTTCAATATTTGTTTTTTTACATAAAAACATAAACAATTCTAAACTAGGTTTAAGAATTATTAAATTGAGAAAAATTTATAAATATCCATAAATTATAATATTTATTTTAAAAACAAAAAACATTAAATTTATTAAAAAATTATAAATTTTTATATAATTCTTTTTATAAAAATTTTAAACATAAACTTTTTTTTTTTTGGTCGAGGCCATAAAGGAGTTGAATGAATGAAAATGTTAGTATTCATTTAGTAAGCTTAATTTTTTTTATGTTAAATTATTTAACATATATTATCAATTCAATTTAAACTTTAAAATTTATAAATATCTTTAAATTATAATATTTATTTTAAAAACGAACAAATAATATATTTTATTACCTTATTAAAAATAATTAATTAATAAAAAAACACAAATGTATTAATACTTCCTTTATGTTTTGAATCAAATCATTCCCTTACCACGTGAACGGACTCAAACAGCAGTTGTGCATTTTTTTATTAAATTAAAAAAAAAAAAATTGAAAGGCCTAGAACCTTTTACATCACCAAAAAAAAAAAAAAAAAAGAGCGCAATAAGAGAGACCCACGACCAACACGGAAACCAGCCAAAATTATTTATTTATTTTAATATGATCATGATATATAACTGTGGACTACCAATACGCATAGTATAAAATAAAATTTATATATTACATGATAATATATTTTATTACTTCATTAAAAATAATTAATTAATTAAAAAATACACATCTTAATATTATATTGTATTAATACTTTCTTTCTCTTTTGCATCAAATCATTCCCGTACCATAACCACGTGAACGGACTCAAACAGCAGTTGGCATTTTTTTTTATTAAATTAAAAAAAAAAAATGAAAGGATCTCCTTTTACATCACCAAAAAGAGAGCGCAATCAGAGAGACTCACGGCCAACAGAGAAACGAGCCAAATTTATTTATTTATTTTAATATGATCATGATATATAATTTTCGACTACCAATAGCTTATTAAAAACTGTTATAATTTTTCTTTAAGGGGTAAGCTATCTTAATCACAAAACATGCCCTTATAAGCAGAAAATGTGAACCTCCAATAAATTCAAAGCCTGTTTAACGTCCGCTCAAAATCTGTATGCGTTGAAATTTTAATACTGTTTGCAAGAGCAAATAATCTAATGCACAAACAACGTCACAGTGGCGAGAACACTCTTCACGGGAATATTTCCATCAGTGACGAATTTCTTTATATTGGGAATCACAGATATCTTTCTAGAAATCTTGTAACAAGTTCATTGAGATTCGAATTCCGAAAGATAAGTAGAAAACATTTGCTCTTCAATAACTTTTGCTCTATAAACTTTTGACGTCCAATATTTAAATAAAATAGAGCAGAGGGATGTAACAGTACCAAGCATATGAAATAGCTAATAGTAAGCGTATCAGAGACTCCCGAATGCGACTGCCTGCAGTTAATTTTAATGTAGTAACTTCCAGCTACTGAAAATAACAAGAGCTGGTAAATTATCCCAAAACAAAGGACCTTCTAACATAAATAAGTTATTGGCACATAACTTACTAACTGGAGATAGACCTAGAGACACGAAGTTCCCCTCGACAAGTTATATATTAGTTAACCTATATATAGTTTTTAACACAACGAACCTATAAGCTACGAAATGTCAGATCTTCTACGGAACAATCTGTGTTTAGAGAGTCGGCGTTCGACCTGACTGCCCCGGAATTAACCGCATCGATATGTTTCATAGCGCAGGTTGCGATTCGCTCCAGCAGCTCCCCTTGATCCCTGAAACATGCAACACATAGTAAGTATTCCAATATATTGTTTCTCAGAACAAACAGAATCAAATTTATGGTAATTTACCCCTTGAAAATATAGCCCTCTATATACGAAACCTCCCGCAGAGCCTTCTTCCATTTCTGAAGTGTTCGAGCTTTGATTTTTTGTGTTTGCTCATGCGTCTGGAAAGATCGCGCATAGAGCCCATTCTTGTCTTCCATGCGAAGTTCAGATGGTCGGATTCCACAGAACAAGGGAATGATAGGAGCTCTGGTTTTGAGCATCAATTCTAATTCATACAAGCACCAATCCGAATCTGCATAATTAGGGGAGAAAATGGCTATATGCACGGAGGCGGTGCGTATAGCCTGCCCTATGGTTTCGGGTATTCTGTCTCCAACTTGGATGGAATTCTTGTCGAGGAACACCCTTCGTCCCTTGTTTTGGAGATTGTAATAAAGAAGGCTGGCTACTGTTTCCTTCACATCTGTTCCTCTATGATTAATGAAAACGTCATAACTATTCTTGGGTGGGATTAAATGAGAAGCAGAAGAATTGGCTGTGGCTTTTGCATGAAAGACAAATGGTGAAGAATTGTAAGAGAATTGAGTATTTCCCATGGCAGTGAAGGAGAAAAACGTACAATTGGAAGTGAAAAGACAGGCGTCAACAGCAGTAGTCTAATGCAAAAAATCGTTTAAAAAGCAGGTCCAAACGTTAGCAGCGAAAATTGAATTTTTTTGGGGGCTAGCCATTTAAACTTGTTTCGTACGTTCCTTTAATGTAATTTCGTTCTACTTAAATACATCTTCTCTTATGCTGTGCCCTGTGCCGTATTGGGAAACAACTAAACATAAGGTTGAAGTGACGTAGCCAAGGGCCCATGATGGAATGATTATGACGTCATCAATCTTGCTGAAAATGAAGTATCGGGACCCCCACGAGTACACACATTACCACCAAACATTTATTGGTTATTAAATGTGGGCATGATATCCTCGTTCCTTCAGTCAAAGCTCAGCCTATACGTTGAATTTCAATCAAATCGAATAAAGCAAGTGGGGTTTAACAAATGGATTCTCTATTACTTCAGCGAAGTGGGCAGCTAATAATATCTTTGACATAAGCAAATTTCTAACGAAATCTTTTGACCTGTCAAATCCTTTTAACGAAATTTATTATAACTTTTACACTCATAAAGCTTATAAATACATCTTAATATATATTTTTAATTTATTATAAAAAATACACTAACATTATACATAATGGATACCTCTATCTAAGGTGTATAACCCTAGACCTTTAGTGTCAAACCACTTAGCCCTTTGGAATGTGGCGGAAAAAGATATTCCCTTATCCAAATACAATTGTCACTAAGTCCGCCTGCATGCTATGTAAACTACAACATATCGAGTATATACCTGTATTGTCCTTTCAGTTTTAAAAAGATTTAATTAATATTAACACAAACAACTTTTGAACGTCTTACGGTCGTACATGAAAATTACACAGAAAGATTAGCTTCACCGAGCTGATTTGACTTATATTAGTCAGTCGAAAGTTGTGGGCCTCGTTTACTCAGTTATTTTGTAAAATAGTAATTAATGTGAAGATAATGCGACATAAAGTATAAAAGCCGATTCTATTCTTATTTTGACTATTTGACGAATTTGGAAACCACTGCACCTCGCCGTTTTCAAGAAGCGAATTTCATCGTGACATATATTCACGAGACAGATGCATAATAAGGCATCTATCATAACGGGTTTTTACTGTGAATATGCATCATCTGCATGGGACCAAGTCGAATAAAATGATTGCTCTCTTTTTACAAGCGAAAGGAATATATCTGACCTCCGTCAATTTGACAGAAAAATAAAGTTGCCGAAGGGAAAAAAGAGAGAAGAGATTAAGCCATAACATCCATAAAAGTTGAGTTTACCGAAAAAGTAACCTTCCAAGAGAAAAAAGAAATGGATGACAAATCAAGAGTATATTTATACAACGACTATTCCAATTATTTGTAATAAAATTTTATTTTTTTAAATTTTTTTCAACAAGGAACCAATGAAAAATATAAAACTGTCTTTTAACATGAATAATGTTTCTAATAAAATATTATTTGATTTTTAAAATATTTTTTAATCAATTATAATTATTAAGTAAACAATGATCTCAATGCTTGTAATAGATAAACTTATGAATTCATGTTAGTTCAAAGAATTAATTGTCGATTCAATCGTGAATAAGACAAGAAATATGCAATATTACAGAAGAATTCCATACACCCCTTTTAATGTCCCATACCTCACCTCGAATTATAGAAGAATTCATACAACCCCTTGTAATGTTATATACCTGGAATTACAGAGAACATCTCCTTAATAAAGACAAATTGTGATAATTGTTGGATGAAAGGGAGATGTCAGAACTAAGGTTCCAAATACAATTCCCCATATTTGAGGTGCTTATGAAGTGCAACACATTCAAATCCATGCATAAAATATTTGTATTTATGCACATTTTAACCTAGGTTTGGTAATAAACTTTTCTCTAAAAAAAACATGAATATTGTAGTCTAGTTAGCAAGGGTTGATCATACATGATTATTGTGTTACATAATGTTATGGTTGTTCATAGAGATTTTGGCAGATGAAGGAATTGGTCCATGTGTTATTTCATTGTCCTTCATAAATTATATGAATATTAGTTGAGAACATGTCTTATTGAATTGAAATTGTTGTTATGCTTACCCTCAAGATCCTATTGGTTGTATTTGGTTATCCATTTTAGTAATACATAAAGAAGTAAGAGTAAATTTTATATTTTTTTCTAATTTTAAAACTAATTATAACATATGTTTTTGGGAAGCCCATTGACCAATAAAATGAGAGTAGTTCCTCCTCCACATGTTAAATTGTTAATTTTTCTATAGAGATAAAACAATTACCTTGGAAGGAGACTTGGATCCTTGGAGACCTTCCTCTACAAATCATGAAAGTTGATTTATGCCTTCTATAGATGAAACATAGAAGGTTTTGATCTATGAACATGAAAAGCAATGGGCTTCTAGGAGAAAGATATAAAGGGACGTCATCAATTTTATTTCCAATACCCTTAGGAAATATATGAATTAGAATATGACCACCTAGATATGGACGTCATCAATCATCTACTATAAGAAATAGTTCATAAGTGATCACCATTGTGAAAGCCTAAAAAGAGAGATAATGTCTTGTTTTATCAACATTTGCCTAAATTACACAAAGCTCATGAAGAAGTCAAAAAGGCTTAACTAAGTAATGTATTATGAAGATATTTATAATATAGAATAGGAGAGCGACAATGATAGTAATAATTATATAAATCATGCTAAATAGGTTTAATGGAAATTTCTATATTTAATGATGATTTCTATTTAGATATAACTATACATGATGTTTCTAGTAGAGATAATGATCATTTGTATATTTATTGCATGATAAAAAATATATATTTTTTAATTATAAAGCTAAGCTAGATAGGAAAAAGAACATTGATATAGCTACTATTTCTAAATCAAATCCTTCAATGATGAAACATGAATAATCTATTTACCATTTTATTGAACTCAAGCTAAAATAATTTCTTTTTGAAGTTATAATTTAGACAATGTAGTCGGACATTCTATCCATTTTAAGTCTAATTCTCTAATTATCCATGTTTGTAAAGAATATTTTATACTTGAATTTATTATATGACTAAAAATTTTAAGAGTCTATTCTAAAGAATTGGGATTGCCTCTAAAAGTGATAATCCTGATTATAATTAATTTATCTATATTTTTGTACTATGTACAATGATGATTTATAACTCATCATATCTATAATATTGTTGAATATTAAGATTGATACATATTTTGATCAGTTTGTAATTGTTTTTGTGTTGTTGGTGGTTGTTGGCAGTTTTGGGTTTCTTGTAACTGTTTTTGTGTTGCTAGCAGTTTTGGGTTTCTTAGGGCTCTATTATTTTAGGGCTTTGCCTTTTTAAAAAAATGGGTACAAGGCTAGTGTGTAATTATTATTTTTATATATGCAATAACAATAGATTTGGTGTTGGAGATTCTATGTTGCAGCAACAAGCATAGAGTAATACATGTTATTATTTATGTTTTGTTATTTCATACTCTGCTATTACTCTGTTTCTATTTTTGGTTTGATATTGGGTTATAGGGATTATATCAAATTGGTATGAAATCTAGAATAGAAAAAAATGGGAATTTGCAACCTCAACTTCCACTATTTTCTACAAAGAACTATGATTACTGGAGTATCAAGATGAAAATATTGTTTGCTCTCAAAATTTGTGACATTTGGTGGAGAAAGGGTTTGCAAAACCTATATATGAAGCTGCTCTCAATACCTTGACACAGGATGAGCAAAAGCATTTGAAGGAGAATAGGAAAAAATATGCAAAAGCATTGTTTTTCATCCAACAAGCAATGGATGAAATAATTTTTCTAAAGGTTGCAACAACAAAAGGGTCAAACAAGCTTGGAACAGTCTTCAAGACACATATTAGGGCAAAAGTAAGGTAAAAGTGGTAAGATTACAAGTGCTTAGAAGAGAATTTGAATGTTTACAAATGAAAAATGTTGAGTCCATTTCAGATTTCTTTATCAAAGCTTTGCATGTTGTAAATCAAATCAAAACACATGATGAAATCTTAAAGGATAAAAAAATGTAGAGAAGATATTATGTAGCCTTCTCCCTAAATTTGATTCAGTTATTGTGGCAATAGAAGAATCAAAATATTTATCTATTTTTTCCATTGATGAACTCATGGGATCATTGCAAAATAATGAACAAAGATTGAACAGATCTGATAGCTCTTCTCTTGAGAATGCATTCAAGGCAAACAACAATAGAGGAGCAAGGGGTGGAAGATTCGATAATCGTGGTAATATTGGCAGATGGAATAATACATATGAAGATAGGAGATAGGAAAATCAAGGATCCAGTCATGGAAATCAATCTAATTATCATGAATTCCAAATGTATGATAAATCTAAACTTCAATGTCATTATTGCAAAAAAAATTGGGCATTTTGCAAGGGAGTGTAGAAAAAGGCAATATGATATGAATCAGGAGAATGCAAATTTTTCTAGGGAAAGTTAGATTGAAAACCAAGTTCAAAATGATGATAGAGAATCCATGTTTATTACTTGCAATGTAGCATAAGAAATTTCAAATGCAATGTGGTTTTTATACAGTGGTTGCAACAATCACATGAGTGGAAAGAAAGACATGTTTACTGATATTGATCATTCTATAAAATCATAAGTAAAATTGAGAGACAATAAAACTGTTGCAGTAACTGGTAAAGGAAAAGTGAACATTACTACCAAACAAGGTGCTAACAAATATATTCCTGATGTTTATTGTGTTCCTGAGCTTAAACATAATTTTATGAGTGTTGGCCAATTGGTGCAAAAAAATTTAGACTTTATTTTGAAGATAATGATTGTAAAATTATTGATAAACATAAAAGAGGGACATCTAGGTAGACGAAAGGTTACAAAAGATGAACCGTTTTGGTTCCATATGAAGACGAACAATTTTACGGAGGTCTCCTTGGGGAGAGGAAATGAATGGTTGGGGACTTCCTTGTCTACTCTACAAAAGGGACTTGATCCCTTGCATACGTGAGGTGGTTGAAAATGTTGAAATATGTGGATGTAAATTTTGTTAAAAATAATAAAATAGAAGTTGTCATTGCCATGTGGTTTTTCCTGCACATTACAGCTTTCCACATAAATCTCTGTGTTGCTTGTGTTATTATTTTTGTGTTCTATATTTTTTTTATTGTGCTTCCTCTTGCAGGTATAAATCTTGAAGTTTTTTCCTAATATTATGAACCTGATTGTTTTGAAGTGGCCATTGGGAATGAGAATTGGCAAAAATCCATGGATGAAGAAATTCAATCCATTGAAAGAAATCAAACTTGGGAATTAATGAATCTTCCTGTTGGTAAAAAAGCAATTGGTGTTAAGTGGGTTTACAAGACCAAAGTTGGAGTTGATGGATAGGTTTCAAAATATAAAGCAAGACTTGTTGCCAAAGGGTATTCTCAACAACCTGGTATTTATTACTTTGAAACCTTTGCTCCTGTAGCTAAATTAGATACTATTCGTTATGTTTTGGCAATGGCAGCTCATTATAAATGGAGAGTGTTTCAGTTAGATGTAAAATCTACATTTTTAAATGGTTTTTAGAGGAAGAAGTTTATGTTGAAAAGCATTTGGGTTATCAAGTTTAGGGATAGGTAGCCATAAAAAGGATTACAGTAGGTTAAATAAGAATAGACATCTAGGTTGGTAGACGTATGGGCTACCAGACATCTAGGTTGGTAGACATCTGGACCTGACATTTGGGCTGCCATATGTCTAAGCGGGTAGACATCTATACCTGTTGTCTGGGCTTCCAGATGTTTAGGTTGGTAGATATTTGGGCCTAACGTCTGGGCTACCAGATGTCTAGGCTGATAGATATCTAATCCTGATGTCTAACCAAGTAGACGTCTAGGCCAGATGTCAAACCAAGGAGATGTCAAAGCGATGGATGTCTAGGTAGATGAAATGTTATGAAATATGAAACATTTTGGTTCCATATGAAGATGAATAGTTTTACGAAGGTCTCCTTAGGGAGAGGAAATGAATGGTTGGGGCCTTCCTTGTCTGCTCTATAAAAGGGACTTGTTCCCTTGCATATGTTAGGTGGTTAAAAATGTTGAAATACATGGATGTAAATTTTACTAAAAATAATAAAAGAGAAGTTACCATTGCCCCATGGTTTTTATTGCACATTGTAGGTTTCCACGTAAATCTCTATGTCACTTGTGTTACTATTTTTGTGTTAAATTTTTGTTATTGTGCTTCCTCTTACAGGTATAAATCTTGAATTTTTTACCAACATATGGTATTAGAGCTAAGGTTTTGTGCAAGTGGGAGCTATAACAATGACAAAAGGTGTAACCAAGTTCAAAATTGATAAATTTGATGGCAACAAATTTGCTTTATAGAATATGAAGGTGAAGGATTTGTTGGTTCAAAATGACCAAGCTCAAGCCTTAGAAGGGGTCAAATCGAGCAACATGAAATATGAGGAGTGGACAACACTTGATAGGAAGGTAGCTTCTATAATATATATTTGCCTAGCGAACTCTGTCTTATTCAATGTAGCTAAAGAGAAGACCACGAAAGCCCTTTGGAAAATTTTTGAAAAGTTGTATGAAACAAAATAAGCAACTAACAAGGTTTTTCTAAAAAAGTAGCTTTATAGCTTGAGGATGAAGTAAAGTTAATCTATGATAGATCATCCGAATGAGTTTAATACTTTGATCAGTAAACTGGTTTTAGTTAATGTGAATATGGAGGATGAAGATAAGGCTATCACCCTACTTTGTTCCCTACCAAAAACTTGGGATCATATGGTGATGACCATTAGTAATTCATCATTAGGAACTCTCAAATTTGATGATGTGGTAGCTACTTTGTTGGTAGAAGAGTTGAGGCAAAAAATATCTCTTGAACCCTCAACTAATGAAGCCCTATCTATGATAGGCCGATCATTTGAGGGGAGTAAACAAGGTAGAAAATAGTCCAGATCTATGTCTAAAGGACTCAAGAAGAAAGGTAAGTGTTGGAATTATGGGAAGCCATACACTCCAAGAATGAATGTTGGCAATTAAATATTTGTGAAAAGCAAAATCAACCATCAGCAGAATCTAGTGCAAAATATTCAATAGAGATGGTAATATGTGAAGCCTTATGTATCAATAAAAATAGATGAATTTTATATACCTAGGTTTTGGACTCAGGTGCATCCTTCCAAATGTCTCCCCACAGAGATTGGTTTGATAAATATCAACCATACTATGATTGAAATGTCTATTTGGGTGACGATCATCCTTTAGAAATTGTGGAAAGAGAGGATATAAGGATTATGCTAGATGATGTTAGAGAAAGGATGTTATGTGATGTGTGATATGTGCCCAATTTGAGGAAGAATTTAATCTCAATCAAAATGATGAATAAGCTAGGGTATTATGTCACCTTCTATAACAACTACTACAAGATTACTAGAGGAGCTCTTGTAGTAGCAAAGGGAGAATCTTATAGGACTTTATACAATTTATGCAGTTATACGGTTACAAACCATGCAGCAGCAACAACTTTTATTTAGGATGTAGTAACGCTATGGCATCAACACCTAGGCCATATTTGTGAAAAAGGCCTAAAACCTCTACATGATATAGGTATACTTTTTGGGATTAAGTATTGTAATTTACACTTATGTGAGCACTGTATTTTTGGTAAACAAAAGAAGGTTTAGTTTATTGCAAGTACTGGTAAGAGTTTTTAATTTTTGCAACTTATATATTTGGATATATTTGGACCTGTCCCCACTCAATCCTTGAATGAAACTATCTATTTTTTTACTTTTATAGATGATTATTCTAGGAGAGTGTGGGTTTAATTTCTAAAGAATAAGTCAAAATATTTGCAAAAATTTAAGGAGTTCAAAGCACGAGTAGAAAAGAGTTTGGGTAAGTCAATTTTGTATCTCAGGTCAGATAATGGGGGTGAATATTGCTCCAAGGAATTTGATAAATTTTATATGCAAGAAGGTATTAAGCACTAGAAGATTGTACCATACACTCCACAACAAAATGGTGTGGCTGAGTAGATGAATCACATAATCATGGAACGTATAAGAAGTATGCTTAGTGCAACCATGTTGGAGAAAAATTTCTGGGTAGAGGCTGTTAATACAACTATTTATCTTATTAATAGTTCACCCATAGCTGCATTGGATGGATATATTTTGGATGAGGCTTGGTGTTGTAAGCCAGTTGATTACTCTCATTTGTGCACCTTTGGTTGTGATGTGTTTGGCCATGTACCCAAAGAAAAAAGGTCCAAGCTTGACCTAAAGTCAAGGAAATATGTTTTTCTCGACTATGGAGATATAGTAAATGGGTATAGACCATGGGATCCTACTGCCCATAAGGTAATTATTATTTAGGATGTAATTATTGATGAAAAATCCATGCAAAGGAAGGAAGTATAGTAAAACCCTAATGTTGTACATATTTAAATAGAATTGAGTGAAGATGAACATGTTGATGTTTTTTATAAGCATGTAGAACAACAAGTAGAATAAGAAGTAGATAAGCCACAACGATCACAAGAACAAGAGCCACAACTGATAGACCATTGGGTTAGAAGATCTACACATCCACAAAAGTTTTTGAAAAGATATTCTCATGTGTATCAGTCCTCTTTTGCTTTTTTAACTGATGATGGTGAATCTAGTTCATTTTAGGAAGCTAGAGAGTCTAAAAATGTAGGAAAGTGGAGTAAATACATGGAGGAGAAAATCGAGGCACTTCACAAGAATAAAACTTGGGAACTTGTGGATCTACAACCTGAAAGAAATACTGTTGGAAAAAAGTGGGTGTACAAAGTGAAGAAGAACATTGATGGGTTGTTGGAACGCTATAAAGCTTGCTTTGTGGCAAAGGTGAAGAGTTCTACCCAAACTTATTCCAAAATAATTCATACAAAAATAAATAACTCAAAAGAAAAAAACAACTCACAATAAATCATGCACATAGAATACACGAGATTTACCCTGGTTCACCCAATATGGGTTACTCTAGCAAACAAGAGCCACACCTCCTTTGATATTATTATTCACACTTTACCCGTAATGGGACATTACAATCAATATAAAGGAAACTCTTACAACCCTAAACCATAATGTGTTATTAGAATACCATGGGCACAATATCATGGGCTAAAACCACCCATACCCACTAATCACGAGAATCCCACCAATGCCTCCGAAAATAGCTCCGATAATATCTCCAAAAAAGTAGGAGCCCAAAAATGTTTCTAGGGGCTTTGCCCCTAGACCCCCATTAGGGGGGCAAATCCCCTCAAACTCCCTTGGCCCGCTCATCGGTGAGCAGGGCCACTAAATATGGGGTCTACCGTACAATACTTCCTTTGCAAAGAATAATACAAATACAACAATATCCCACTTGTTGAATACTTTGTAGAAATGTTGTAATCAATGTTAGTTCCAACACTCAGTCTTTCCAAACCCATTTCAATTGTACAAAACATAAACTTTTCTATGCTAACTACCTTGGTTAAAGCATCTGCAACATTTACCTTAGTATCCACTTTTTCCAGTAACACTTTCTTCTATTCAGTCATGTCCCTACTGAAGTGGTACTTTGTATAAATGTGCTTTGTTCTTGATTGGTAAGTTGGGTTCTTTACTAAAAATATAGCACTTTGGCTGTCATAATTTGTCTTCACAACTCCTTGAAAGAACTTAATCTCAACATATAGTATTTGTAGCCATACTGTTTCCTTACTTGCATTAGTGGTTGCCATGTATTCATCTTCAATGGTTGAAAGAGCAACAAAAGTTTACCTTTTGCTCATCCAACTAATAGCCCCTCCAAACAAGTTGAATACATAAACACTAGTAGATCTTCTATTGTCAAGATCTCCAGCCCCATGTGCATCAACAAAACCTTCTATATCCAATGATCTATTTTTGTTACATACACCTTCATAACGGTTTGAAAAATCAGATGTACCATGCAAATATCTAAAAACCCTTTTTACAGTAGTCCAATGCTCTTTACCAAGTTTAGACATGTATCTTCTCAAAACTCCCACTGCATGGGCCATATCTGGTCTAGTACATACCATGGCATACATTAAACTCCCTAAAACATTTGCATAAGGAACATGGGATATTTTTTCTACCTCTTCTTTTGTTTTTGGATATTGTTCAACAGATAATTTTTCCCCCAAAGGAATAGGTACCTTCACTGGTTTGCAATCCTGCATACTGAATCTCTTAAATATTGTTTCAACATACTTCTTTTGATTCAGCCACAACTTTTTGTTTGAAAAATTTCTATTTATTTGCATAACCAAAATAAAATTTGTAGGGTCAAGATGTTTCATGTCAAACTGTGATGCTAAATGAGACTTCACTTCCCTGATCATTTCCTTACTATTTTCAATTAGTAACATATCATCAACATACATAACTATAATGACAAGTATATTACCAATTTGTTTTGAGTATACACAATGATCAGCATTGCTACGAAGAAAATCAAGTCCTAAAACATAAGTATCAATTTTTTTATACTACATTCTAGGTGATTATTTTAGTTCGTACAAATATTTCTTTAACTTACATACAAAATCCTCCTTTCCTTCAATAATTAATCCTTCAGGCTATCTCATATAGATTTCTTCTTCCAAATATCCATGAAGTAATGTAATTTTTACATCCATTTTATCTATTTCAAGATTAAATGCAACAACCATAGATAAAAGAAATCTTATTGAAGTTAGCTTTGCAATAGAAGAAAATACTTCACCATAATCAGTTCCCTCTACCTGAGAATAGCCTTTAGCATCCAGGTGAGCTTTATATTTCTCCATTTTACCTTCAACATTCTACTTCTTATTGAAGATCCATTTGCAACCTATTGCTTTTCTCCCACCAGGTAATTTTACTAGATCTCATGTCTTGTTCTTTTTCAAGGCCATCATTTTATAATTCATGGCTTCTTCCCAAATATTTGCCTCTTCATAATTAACAACTTCTTTAATTGTTCTAGGATCTTCATCAATAACAAATAAAACAAAGGAATAAGGAAAAGTAGATGGACTATATCTATTAGGTTGCCTTGTTTCTCGTGTTGATCTCCTTACCACAGATGTATGAACATCTAGTTCATCCTCTTATTCTTATTCTAAGTAGGACCCTTCTTCCATGAGATAAAATTATACCTTTTCAGGTTCTTCTTCTGTTACTTCATTCTTGTGATCACTTTTCATTTCTCTAAACACCACATCTCTAATGTAAAATTTCCTTTTAGTTTATGGATTCCAAAGTTTATATCCTTTAACACATATTTATAACTAATAAAGATACATTTAAAAGCCTTATTATCAATATTACTTCTTTTATCCTTTGGAATATGCATGTATGCATCACAGCCAAAAACTCTAATATGTGAAAGAGAGGGTTTCTTAGCAAACCATGCTTCAAATGGATTTTGATATGGTAATGCTAATGTAGGAGATCGATTATGCAAGTAACATGCCACACTTATTGCCTCTGCCTATAATTCCTATGCTAGATCAACACCATTGAGCATACTTCTTGCCTTTTCTATCAGTGATATGTTCAATCTCTCAGCAACTCCATTTTGTTGTGGTGTATATGGAGTAGTATTCTATCTTGCAATACCACATCACTTACAAAAATCCTCTAATTTATTTTAACAATACTCTCCTCCTTTATCAGACCTCAACACCTTAATTTTTTTTCTTAGTTTGATTTTCAACAAGTGCTTTAAATTATCTAAACTTATCAAACACTTCATATTTACTTTTAAGAAAATAAATCCATGCATATCTTGAAAAATCATCAAAAAAATAAGCATAGTACCATGATTTTCCAAGATATGGAATAGGAATAGGACCAAAAATATCATTGTGAATCAAATCTAATACCCCTTTTGATCTTGCAACACTAGATGGGAAACTAACACGATTCTTCTTGCCATAAATACAATGTTCACATAAATAAAAAACCATTGAGCAATTAGGAATACCTTGGACCATACCTTTCATGTACAGGGTATGCAATCCCTTTTCTTCAATATATCCCATTCTTTGATGTCAGAGCATTGAAATTTTGTCTGATTCAGCCTCAGTAATAGTTGAGATACTACACTCATTTGTCATAGTGTTTCCCAATAGCTTATACAAGGTTCCAATCTGAACTTCTCTTGCTAACACCATAGATCCATGAACCATTTTGTATGAATCCTTACTGAAACTAATGTTTACTATTGCATCAACCATTTTTCTTACAAAAATTAAATTTCTAGCAAGGCCAAGAATATGCATCACACCTAGAAGGGTTTTAACCCTACCATCCTGCAATAATATTTTTACCCTTCCACGACCAATGATTCTAAGTTGTGAATCATCTCCCAACAGTACCTCATATCCATCATATATTTCATATTCACTAAACCACCCCCTATGAGAAGTCATATGAAAATAGACACTAGTATCGATCAACCAATCATTTCTATTTGAACGTGTAGAGTAGGATGCCAGATATACATCCCCTCCTTCATCAATGGATTTATTTATCTCTCTGGAAGTGGATTCATCAGATCTCTTTCTAGAATAAATATTCTTTGATTTGCAATCCTTCTTCATTTGTCCAAGCTTACCACATTTCCAAAATTTTCTCTCAAACCTTCCTCGAGACTTAGATCTACCTTTAGACTTAGATATATCATGAAATCTTATTTTATATTTTTCCTTGGCATGCCCTCTCACTGTTAAGGCATCCCTTAATGTGCTCTCTATGGATTTTCTCCTCATATCCTCTGATAATAGAGATGCCACAATATCTTCAAACTTCAATGTGGTTGAAGTTGTACTACCAATTGCTATAACTAGGTTATCCCATGAATATGGTAAAGAGTATAGAAAAGTAATACATTTATCTTCCTCACTCAACTTAATTTCAATAGATGCAAGTTGAATTACCATCATATTGAATGCAATAAGATGATCTACTACTGAATCCCCTTCATTCATCCTCAAATTATTTTGTTTCTTTTGAAAGAATAATTTCTTCACCAAGGAATTAGATTGATATAGATTCCCTAACTTATTCCAGAGATATTTTGCATTAGATTCTCCAAAAAAATTGATTAGGATAAAATCTGCAAGACACAGTCAAATTAGACTCCTCGCTTTCTGATTCAACTTTTCCTAATCTTCATTAGTTGTACTGGCAGGTTTTGTTTCAGAGATAATAGACCACTAATCTATGTCCATGAGCAGATCCTCCATCTTTAACTTCCATAACTCAAAAATTTTTCCATCAAATTTCTCAATCTCTATCCTTGAATGATTTGACATCATTTTTCTTCAAGCTCCTTTTGTGTAAAACTCCCACTTCATAATAGGTTTTCTATAACTCCTAGAAACCCTATATCCTCTTCAAATAAATTAAAACCCTAGCAATAAAGGCATATCTCTATGGCAAACATTCTGGCTCTGATACCATATGAATAGTTCCACCCAAACTTATTTTAGAATAATTAATACAAAAATAAATAACTTAGAAGAAAATAACAACTCATAATAAATCATGCACATAGAACACACGAGATTTACCCTGATTCACCCAATATGGGCTACTCTATAAAATAAGAGCCACACCTCTTTTGATATTATTATTCACACCTTACTTGTAATGGGACATTACAATCAATATAAAGGAAAATCTTACAACCCTAAACCACAATGTGGTATTAGAATATCGTGGGCACAATACCATGGGCTAAAACCATCCATACCCACTAATCATAGGAATCCCACCAAGACCTCTGAAAATAGCTTCGATAATATCTCTGAAAAAGTAGGAGCCCAAATTTTTTTTTGGGGCCATTGCCCCCAAACCCCCATCATCGGGGCTCCATCCCCTGAACCCCCCTGGCCCACTCATTAGTGAGTGATGTTGCTGAAGATAGGGCATACCATACAATACTTCCTCTAAAAAGAATGAGACACATCCAAAAAAAGGGCTATGTGCAAAAGTCAAGTGTTGAATTTAATGAGAATTTCTCTTCAGTTGTGAAGATGACTACTATTAGAGTTCTACTTGGACTCATATCTGCACAAGAGTTGGAATTGGAGCAGCTTGATGTAAATATTGCTTTCTTGTATGGTGATCTCGAGGAAGAGATATATATGGATCAGCTTGAGGGCTATGAAGAAAGAGACAAAGAGAATTTGGTTTGCAGACTAAAGAAATTATTGTATGGGTTGAAACTGGTGCCAATGATGTGGTATAAGAAATTTGACACCTTCATGAAGAGCCAAGGTTTTAGCAGGAGTGAAGCTGACCATTGTGCATACTATTGGAGGTTTTACGATGGTATTTTTATTATTTTGCTATTGTATGTTGATGATATGCTAGTTGTAGGCCCCAACATAAAGAAAATCATTAATATTAAGGCTTAGTTGGCTAGGACATTTTAAATGAAGTATTTAGGAGCAAAAAACTAAATTTTAGGGATGAAGATACACAGGGATAGAAAAGGAAAAAATATCTGGTTAAGTCAAAAGTCATATGTGAAAATGATTATGAAGTGCTTCAATATGCATAATGGTAAGCCAGTTAGTACCCCACTTCTTCAATACTTAAAGTTGTCTTGCAACTAGTGTCCTAGAATGGAAGCAGAGAAGACAAGCATGTCTCGTGTACCATATTCATTAGCAGTAGGAAGCCTCATGTAAGCCATGGTGACCACCAGATCGAATATTGCCTAAGTAGTGGGAGTAGTCAACCGGTACATGGAAAATCCTAGTAAGGAGCATTAGAATGTGGTGAAGTGGATATTCAGATATTTAAGAGCCACTTCAGATGTTGCCATTTACTTTGGATCAATATATTTACAAGTTACAGGTTTTCTGGATTTTGATTATGGTGGAGATAGAGATGGAAGAAAATACACTATAGGATATACCTTCACTCTTATAAGAGGAGCAGTGAGTTGGGCTTCAAAGTTGTAGTTTGTTATGACTTTATCAACCACTAAAGTAAAATACATTGCAGCAACTCATACTAGCAAAGAGCCAATTTGGCTAGAGCAATTATTGGGTGACTTCAAGGTAATACAGGAGAAAATTACACTGCATTATGATAGTCATAGTGCTATTCAGCTAGTGAAGAATCCAATATTCCATGATTATATGAAACACATTGATATCAAGTACCACTTTATCATAAATGTGGTGGAAGAAGGTAGGACCTGTTGTAAAATATTAACATTGAAGTGAATCTTGCAGATATTCTTACAAATATGATCAAGGTAGAGAAGTTTGAGTGATACAGAACTTCTTTGGGCTTGCTAAAAAGTAAAGAGGGTAGCATTGGGGCAATTGGCACTGGATGAAGACCTTTGGTAGAAGAATTCTTGAATATTGACTTCAAGTGGGAGAATGTTAGGAAGTGAAGTCACTATGTAGTACAGGCAGTCAAACAAAGTATTACAGCAGGTTATAGTAGGCTAGATGCCTGGGCCTAACATCTGGTCTGCCAAATGTCTAGGTTGGTAGACATATGGGCCTGACATCTGGGCTACCAGATGTCTAGACTGGTAGACATCTAGGCCTAATGTCTGGGATGCCATATGTTTAGGCTGGTAGATGTTCAGGCCTGACATCTGGGCTGCCATACATCTATGTTGGTATACATTCAGGTCTGACGTCTAACCAAGTGGACATCTAGGCCAAACATCAAGGCAAGTAGACATCAAAGTGGTGGATGTCTAGGTAGATGATAGGTTGTGGAAGATGAACCATTTCGATTCCATATGAAGATGAAAATTTTTGTGGAGGTCTCCTTGGGGAGAGGAAATTAACAGTTGGGGTCTTCCTTGTCTACTTTATAAATGGGACTTGATCCCTTGCATATGTGACGTGGTTGAAAATGTTGAAAGACATGGATGTAAATTTTACTGAAAATAATAAAAGAGAAGTTGACATTACCCCATGGATTTTTCTGCACATTGTAGGTTTCCACGTAAATATTTGTGTCACTTGTGTTACTGTTTTTGTTTTCTATATTTTTGTTATTGTCCTTCCTATAACAAGTATAAATCTTAAAGTTTTTTCCTAACATTTTGATCTGATTATTTTGAAGTGGCCATTAGGAATGAGAATTGGTAAAAAGCTATGGATGAAGAAATTCAATCCATTGAAAGAAATCAGACTTGGGAATTAATGAATCTTCCTGTTGGTAAAAAACAATTGGTGTTAAGTGGGTTTACAAGACCAAAGTTGGAGCTGATGGACAGGTTTCAAAATATAAAGCAAGACTTGTTGCCAAAGGGTATTCTCAACAACCTGGTATTGATTACTTTGAAACATTTATTCTTGTAGCTAGATTAGATACTATTCATTCTATTTTGGCAATGGCAGCTCATTATAAATGGAGAGTGTTTCAGTTAGATGTAAAATCTATGTTTTTAAATGGGTTTTTAGAGGAAGAAGTTTATGTTGAACAACCTTTGGGTTATCAAGTTTAGGGATAGGAACACAAAGTGTATCGGTTGAAGAAAGCATTGTATGGTCTTAAACAAGCCCCACAAGCATGGTACAGTCGTATTGATTCCTATTTTTTGAATAATGGTTTTTGCAAATCTAGTAGTGAGCCAACTCATTGTTTGTTTATATGTGGATGACTTAATCTATACTGGCAATTTGTCTCTTGATTTGTTTAAATCTAAGATGCACAAAGAATTTGATATGACAGATTTGGGGCTAATGAAATACTATTTGGGTATTGAAGTTACTCAAAATGAGAATGGCATTTTTATTTGTCAAAATAAATATGCTCATGATATCTTGAAGAAATTTCAAATGCACACATGTAGCCCAGCTCCTACACCTATTACAGCAGAATTGAAGTTAAGCAAACATGATAATAGTGCAAGAGTTGATTCCACCCTGTACAAGAGGCTTGTAGGTAGTTTAATGTATTTAACTTCTACAAGACCTGATCTCCAATATGCTGTGAGTTTGATTTCAAGGTTTATGGAGGAACCAAGAGCAACACATTGGCAAGCTGGTAAACAAATCCTGAGATACATTTGTGGGACAACATATTATGGCATATTCTATTCAAATGATCCTCTCTATTTTTTTTTTATTGGGTATTCTGACTGTGATTATGTAGGGAGTGTTGATGACAGAAAGAGTACTATAGGGTATATGTTTAATCTCGATTCAGGAGTTGTCTCATGGGCCTCACAAAAGCAACCAATTATGACTTTGTCCTCCACATAGGCTGAATATGTAGCAGCAACATCCACAACCTGTAATGCACTTTGGATGAAAAAGATCTTGCAAGATTTATAGCAACAACAAGAAGGTGCCACACAGATATATTGTGATAACAATTATGCCATTGAATTGTCCAAAAATCATATTTTTCATAAGAGGAGTAAGCATATAGATGTTCGATACCATTTTATCAGAGAGCTTGTTAACAAGAAGGAGGTTTATTTGGAGTTTTGCCAGTCTACTGATCAATATGCTGATATCCTTACCAAAGCATTACCACCAGCACATTTTGAAGCACTGAGGACATGCTTGGGAGTTACCAAATACACATATCAAACTTAAGGGGGAGTGTTAAATAAGTTTGTTTTTAACAGTTTTTATCTTTTGGGTTATCAAGCTTAAGGGGGAGTGTTGAATATTAAGCTTGATACATATTTTGGTCAGTTTGTAACTATTTTTGTGTTGTTGGCAGTTGGTTGCTGATAGTTTTGGGTTTCTTGTAACTGTTTCTGTGTTGCTAGCTATTGTTGGCAGCTTTGGGTTTCTTATAACTATTTATGTGTTGCTGGCGGTTGTTGGTAGCATTGGGTTTCTTGTAATTATTTTTGTGTTGCTGGTAGTTTTGGGTTTCTTAGGGCTCTGTTATTTTAGGGATTTTCTTTTTCAATAAAAATGGGTACAAGACTAGTGTGTAACGAGATTTTTGATATATACAATAACAATAGATTTGGTGTTTGAGATTCTATATTGCAACAACAAGCATAGAGTAATACCTGTTATTATTTGTGTTTTGTTATTTCATACCTTGCTGTTACTCTGTTTTTGTTTTTGGTTTGATATTGGGTTACATATATTTTATCAAATATTAGACTTGTTTAGTTTTATTAAATCTACTTTACCTAAGCCATGATTACCACTTAAGAAGATGATAACAATGTACACAAATTTTTATATATAAAATTTTAACATAATGATTCATGTATTTTATTTTTTCCCTTGCTATATCAAGTTTTTTTTCAATTTAAATATTATATCAGACAAGTGGTATGAGAAGTTGATTGATCATACACCTTATTCTGCTAGATACCTCATTAAGCCAAAATTATTTTCCAATTTCAAAGCTCAAACAATTGTGGCTTCACTAATGCGCTGCGGAAGGTTTCATACGTAGAGGGCTGTATTTTCAAGGGGTATATTATCCTATATTTTAATTCTGTTGGTTTCCATATACTCTACGTTGGAAAACCTACTATGTGTTGTATCTTTCAGGGATCAAACCTACTATGTGTTGTATCTTTCAGGGATCAAGGAGAGCTGCTGGACCGAACTGCAACCTCCGCAACTAGATATATAGCTTCCGCAAAATTATTGGCCCATTGAGTACACACTAAATTTTCTGTTGGAGGGGGTATATACTATAAAGGAGGACCACAAAAGTCTTTCCTTGTGGACTGCGTGTTTGTCGTTCTGCTCGTAATTTATTTTTATATTATCTATTGCGTACGAATAATAACTTTCCTTCTCCATATCTTATCTTTCATATTCACATGCAACAGAGGTTTTTATAAATTCTTTAACAAAAACAGAAAAAAGAAATATTTTATTAATACAATTTAATTACTTATATATTTTTTAATATTAATTTTTATTAAAAATAAATATTTATAATTAAAATAAATGATGATGTCTTAAGGAGAATCTCTACTGATCAAACGGTCCTTCAAAGAAAAATTTTAAGGAGAAGAAACTTTTGACTGTTCTAAATTCTCATATCCCAATTTGATTGATTATCTACCATCCTTTGATAAATTCCAAACCAATTCATCTTTTCATGTAAAAGTATTTTCAAGCTTGTTTGCAATTTGTTTGAGTTCCTCTCCTTCAACTAGGTTAGTAAAATAAATTCATGATCTAGAGTTTTTGATCATAATAATATAATTTTTGACCTTTGGACCTGTACATGCTAGCCACACATGAGCCAATGGTTTCAATTTTGAGTTAGAAATAAGATGATAAGGCTTCATCCAAGCATCAAGCCAAAAATTTGCATAACTCCCCTCCTTGAATGACCATCTAATATGTTTCTTTATCAATTGCAAACTCTCTCATATAAAGTTTCATGTTGATCATCCTTTAGGTAGAGTTCTTTTCTTAAACAATTTTCTTGCATCAAGAACCTATATATTTTTGAAGTAATATATTTCCTATTCTTTCCTTGATCTCTGAATATTCTCCACCCAATATTTGCTCCTAATGGAAAATTCATAAGTTTATAATTATGCAAGCATCTCCTCAGATATTCTTTCCTTTACAAACCTAATCCCACTTAGAAAGATGAAACCTAATTATCTCCTCACAACCTTTCCATAGAAAATCTCTTTGATTTTGATTAATTTCTATGGAATACCTATTTGAATTTTTATGAATTTTATCTTGAAAGTAACATTATATAAATAGGAATGGATTACAATGTAGTCTTCATGAGTTGTATCCTTCCTACCATGGTTAAGAAGTTATGTTTTAAACCTACCAAGCAAGCTTTCATTCTATCCAAAAAAGAGATCCAAAGCTCCTTTTATTTCCTTTATTAGACAAAGGAATACCCAAGTAGGTTGATGGAAATTTTTTAATTTTAAACCTTAAAATATTCACAATAATTGTTTTGTAAATCTATGGTAATATTAATGAAAAAATCCTAGATTTTAAAGCATCTACCAACTATCCAGTAACTTTCTCATAGCATTGTAATATTTATTTAAAGCCCATGGCCTATGGATGGAATGAAAGAAAAGTATCCTCAATAAATTGGAGATGAGATTCAAAGGAACCATTATTTACAACTTGAATACCTTGACTTTTCCTTCCATTTTTACCTTTGAAAAGTCTCTCTGTAATGTTTTTGCCACAATAATGAATAGTTAAGGAGAAATATGATCACCTTGATGAAGTTCACAAGATGAATTGAAGTACCCAATAGGAGAACTATTGATCAAAATAGAAAATTTTGCAATGCTAGAACAACATTTAATCCACTCACACCAACTATAATCAAAGTTTGCCACAATAATGAATAGATAAGGAGAAAGAGGATCACCTTGATGAACTTCGCAAGATGACTTGAAATACCCAATAGGAGAACTATTGTTCAAAATAGAAAATTTTACAATGCTATAACAACATTTAATCCACTCACACCAACTATAATCAAAGTTTGCCACAATAATGAATAGATAAGGAGAAAGAGGATCACCTTGATGAACTTCGCAAGATGACTTGAAATACCCAATAGGAGAACTATTGTTCAAAATAGAAAATTTTGCAATGCTATAACAACATTTAATCCACTCACACCAACTATAATCAAAGTTATTTTTTTAATAGCATGTAGAAAATTCCAGAAAACCCTATCATATGCTTTGTTCATATCTAATTTCAAAAGCATACTTAATTTATTCATGGAATGAAGAGAATGTATGACCTCTTGTCCAATAATTATATTATCAGAAATTTGTTTACCATGAACAAAGCCACCTCAAAGACACCCTAAAATGCCCTTCACCCTTTTTCCCATAATTTTTTAAATGATCTTATAAATTATATTACATAGGTTTCCTAAAAGAAAATATTTAATTTAACTTAAGTATTAATTATTATATTATTTTTATCAAAATAAAATACAATTGTTTTTTATTTATGTAAAAAATAATAATTATAATTTCTATTATTTGTATTCATTTTTTTAATTAAAACTATATCCAACAATAGATATCATTAAAATTATCCACAAACATTCTTTACACAACTAATTTTTCAATATTTATATTTATACATTTAATTTTACAAAAATATAACCAGTTCTAAACCAGGTTTAAGAATTAAAATATTATAATATTTATTTTAAAAATAAAAAATAACAAATTTATTATTTAGTATATTAAAAAAATTATAGTTTATATAATACTTTTTTTTATCGTTTTTAAACATATATATTTTTTTCCCTCTCGAGGCAATAAAGGAATTTCTCTCGAGGCAATAAAGGAATTAAATGAATGAAAATATAATAGAATTTTAAAACTCAAAGTCTACACTTTAAAATATTATTTAACATATATTATCAATTAAATATAAAATATAAAATATTTAAATATTTTTAAATTATAATATATATATATATAATTTAATTAATATATAAAAAAATTAATATAATAGTTAAGATAAATAGTTGATATAGTCTATATTAATGTTTAAATTTTGATGGTATCAAATAGCTCAATGTAACTAAATGAATGTAAAAAGGAAAAGACAACCCTTTCAAAACCATATTTATATATAACAAATTGATAAGTTTTTATATAATTTTTTGGTTTAAATTTTTAAACATAAATTATATTTTTTATTTTGTTTTGAGGTAAGAAAGGAGCTGAATGAAAATGTTAATACTTGTTTAATTTTATAATAAGTTTTCAAAACTCAATGCTTAAAATATTTTTAAATATTATAACAAATTTAAAATAATAATATCAATATAATTTGCATATTATAAAACAATATATTTATTACTTTATTAAAAATAATTAATTAATAAAAAATACGAATCTTAATATTATATTTTGTATTAATTCTTCCTTTCTATTTTGCATCAAATCATTCCCATATCATAACCACGTGAATGGACTCAAACAGCAGTCGTGCAATTTTTTTTTTATAAAGTTGGAAAAAAGATTTTTGCATCAAATCATTCCCATATCATAACCACGTGAACGGACTCAAACAGCAGTTGTGCATAGAAAATTTTTTTTTGCATCCATAACCACGTGAGCGGACACAGATAGCAGTTGTGCGTTTTTTTATTAAGTTCAAAAGAAAGATTTTGAAAAGATATGGAACCTTTTACGCAATAAGAGAAACCAGCAACAATGATCACGTTGTAACTGTTGACTCCCTATAATTTATTAAAATATCTTTAATTTTTATGTAAGAGGTAAGCTATCTTAATCACAAAAGAGAAACCAGCCAAAATTATTTATTTATTTTAATATGATCATGTTATAACTACTTATAATTTATTTTAAAAAAATTAATTTTTATTTAAGAGGTAAGCTATTTTTTTAGGGTAAATATTTATTATGTAATTACGATATAACCGTAACATAGCATAGGGGAGAGATTTGAATCTGGGTAATTGGAGAGTTTTAACTACCCACTTGCACTCAACTCTTTTACATGTAAATGTGAGCCTCCAATAAATTCAAAGCTTGTGTAACTTCCGCTCAAAATCTTTATACGTTGAAATTTTAATTCTGTTTGCATGAACAAACAATCTTACGCACAACCAACGTCACAGTGGCGAGAACACTCTCCACGGGAATATTTCCATCAGTGAGGAATTTCTTAATATTGGGAACCACAGATATCTTTCTGAAAATCTTGTAACAAGTTCATTGAGATTCAAATTCCGAAATATGAGTACAAAAAATTTGCTCTCCAATAACTTTTGCTCTATAAACTTTTGACGTCCTTTAACGCCCTAGTTGGGCATATTACTTATTGAATATTTAAATAAAATAGAGCAGAGGGACGTAACAGTAGCAAGCGTAAGCGTATCAGAACTTCCCGAATGCGACTACCAGTAACTTCCAGCTACTGAAAAGAACAAGAGCTGGTAAATTATCCCAAAACAGAGGACCTTCTCACATAAATAATACAACACGATCGATAAAAAAAAATCTATTATTGGCACATAACTTACTAACTCGAAGTAGACCCGGAGACAGGAAGTTCCCCCCGACAAGTTAATTCATGGTTAACCTATATATTGTTTTTAACACAACGAACCTATAAGATTCTTGCATACTGTATTATAAGCTACGAAACGTCAGATCTTCTTCCACGAAACAATCTGTGCTTATTAAGTTGGCGTTCGACCTGACTGCCCCGGAATTAACCGCATCGATATGTTTCATAACGCTTGTTGCGATTAGCTCCAGCAGCTCTCCTTGATCCCTGAAACATGCAACACACAGTAAGTATTTCAATATATTGTTTCTCACAACAAACAGAATTAAATTTATGGTAATCTACCCCTTGAAAATATAGCCCTCTATATAGGAAACCTCCCGCAGAGCCTTCTTCCATTTCTGAAGTGATCGAGCTTTGATTTTTTGTGTTTGCTCATGCGTCTGGAATGATCGCGCATACAGCCCATTCTTGTCTTCCATGCGGAGTTCAGATGGTCGGATTCCACAGAACAAGGGAATGATAGGAGCTCTGGTTTTGAGCATCAATTCCAATTCATACAAGCACCAATCCGAATCTGCATAATTAGGGGAGAAATGGCTATATGCACGGAGGCGGTGAGTATAGCCTGCTCTATGGTTTCGGGTATTCTGTCTTCAACTTGGATGGAATTCTTGTCGAGGAACACCCTTCGTCCCTTGTTTTGGAGATTGTAATAAAGAAGGCTGGCTACTGTTTCCTTCACATCTGTTCCTCTGTGATTAATGAAAACGTCATAACTATTCTTGGGTGGGAGTAAATGAGAAGCAGAAGTATTGGCTTTGGCTTTTGCATGAAAGACAAAGGGTGAAGAATTGTAAAAGAATTGAGAATTTCCCATGGCAGTGAAGGAGAAAAACGTACAATTTGTAGTGATAAGATAGGCGTCAAGAGCAGTAGTCTAATGCAAAATATCGTTTAAAAAGCAGGTCCAAACGTTAGCAGCGAAAATTGATTTTTTTTTTGGTACTAGCCACTTAAACTTGTTTCGGACGTTCCTATAATGTAATTTGGTTCTTCTTAAATACCTCTTCTCTTGTTCTGTGCCCTGTTGGGAAACAACTAAACATAAGGTTGAAGTGACGTAGCCAAGGGCCCATGATCGTATGATTATAATGTGACCAATCTTGCTGAAAATGAAGTAACGAGACCCGCACGAGTATACACTTTTCTACGAAAACATTTATTGGTTATTAAATGTGGGCATGTTATCCTCGTTCCTTCAGTCAAAGCTCAGCCTATACGTTGAATTTCAAATCGAATAAAGCCAGTGTGGTTTAACAAATGGATTCTCCACTACGTTCGAGCAGTGGGCAGTTAATAATATCTTTGACTGATGCTTCTTGTCCTCCTAAACAAAATAAGCAATTTTCTAATGAAATCCTTTGCCCTGTCAAATCCTTTTAACAAATCCAGCAATGTTTGCACAACGGAGATTGTTCCTTTGATTTTCCAAACTTATCCGTCGGTGACAATTGGACAATCGCTTTATGGAAATCCTTTCCTACGTGAAACATACGGATGGTTTCAAACCTTTGTAGGGTGTAAACATACGGATCGTTTCAGAACTGTTGTAGCTTTTAGCTGAACTGCAACAGTTCTGAAACGATCCGTATGTTCATGAAAATCTAACTAAATATGAGATATGAAAATAACCTCTACTAGGGTTTTCATTTCATAAACATATATGAAAATAACCTCTACAGGGTTTAATTTCATAAACATATCTCATTTCGTTCATGGAATCCCTTACTCGTATCTTGGGAATGCTAAAGTTACACATATTTGAGTCTATTTTTGGTGTTTGTGTTTAATTATACCATGTAATTATTAAAAATGATGTTAAAATGTTTTCTCTAAATAAATTTAGAAAAGTTAAAAAAAATAAAAGATAAAAATAACTAATAAATAAAGTTAAAAGCAATAACATAAATCCGAATAACAATTCCTAAAAAAATAATAAAAAAACAAGTAATAAATAAAGTCAACTAAAATAATAAAGTTTTAAAAAAATTAAGATAAATATTATAATAAAAATAAGTATTTTATTATTGACACTTTCATAGGATTACAAATAAATTGTGTTTCTATCGATTAAAATATCTCCATTTAGTGTAAACAATCTCCATTTAACATAAACATTATTTTTTTTAAATTAAGTAAATACTTCTTATACATTTATATATTCATAGTGGGGATTAAATCTACAAGTGGCCTCCTTACCCGTAGACCACATCATGGGGATCATAAACATTTCATTTATTCAATATAAAAGAATATTAAATGTATTACTTTATGTAATTAATTTCTATCACAATTGATATATATTATACTATGTTTTTATTTTCGTGTTGAAAATTCTATTATAAACATAATTTAAAATATTATAGTATAAAACAAATCAACTTTAAAAAATTTGACATGTTAATACTTATTATTATAACTTTTACTCTCATAAAGCTTATGAAACCATCTTTATTTTTATTTAATTTATTATACATAGAAGGGACACTAACATTATACATAGTGGATACATCTATCTAAGGTGTATAACCCTGGACCTTTACTGTCAAACCGCTTAAAATGACACGTTGTACCCTGGCATGGAGATACATATATGCGTGGATACTATAGTTTCAGTCCTTTGGGAATGTGGTGGAAAAAATATTCCATTATCCAAGTACAATGGTCACGTTAATTTGCTAGGTAAGGATCCACCATATATTAGTAAGTCCACCCGCATGCTATGTAAACTATAACATATCGAGTATATACATGTATATACGGTCGTACATGAGCGTACACAGAAAGATTGGCTTCACCGTGCTCATTTAAATTATTTTAGTCAGTCGAAAGTTGTGGTCCTAATAATAATTAATGTACACATAATGCGCTATAAAGTATAAAAGCCGATTCTTCTTTTGACGATTTGACGAATTTAGAAACCCCTGCACCTCGCTGTGTTCGAGAAGCGAATTTTATCGTGACATATATTCACCAGACAGATGGATAAGAGGGCATCTATCATAACGGGTTTTCACTGTGAATATGCATCATCTGCATGGGACCAAGTCGAATAAAATGATTGCTCTCTTTCTACAAGCGAAGGAATATACCTGACCTCCGTCAATTTGAAAGAAAAATGAGGTTGGGGAAGGAAAAGAAAAAAGAGAAGAGATTAAGCCATAACATCCATAAAAGTTGAGTTTACTGAAAAAGGAACCGTCCAAGAGAAAAAGAAAAGGGGACAAATCAAAAGAGTACATTTATGCAACGAATATTCCAACTTTTTTAATAAGATTTTAATTTTTTTGAACCAATTAAATATATAAAAATTTGGCACCTGGGGTGCAGCGCGATGGTATGAGCTTAGCTTTGGCTCTTCTTCGGGAGGTCCAAGGTTCAAACCACGACGTAGGTGAATGTGTGAGGGGATGGGTGTGTAGTGGTTTTGTGTTAAATTCTTTATTAATAAGTATAGCTCTTGGATTTACGAGGAGTCATGAGAGGAGATTGCTCAACTCTGTGAGTCCATCATAAAGGTTTCTCACAATAACCAAATAAAAAATAATATTTATAAAAATATCTTTTTAACATGAATATTCTTTCTAAGACATTATTTGATTTTATAAATCTTTTTTTGCACCAAAATATTAATCAACTATAACAATTAGTTAAACAATGATCTCAATGCTCGTGGCAGATAAACTTATGAATTCATTTTAGTTGTAAGAATTAATTCTCGAGTGAAAATTGATTAGACGTTTTCGCAGGACTAGCCAAACTACCGAACTCATTTCGGCCATATCTCACTCATCTGTATTCGGATTGAGCTAAAATTTTGAGGGTATATGCCTAAAAAATCCTAGAACGTCTCCACCATTTTGCATATCATTTGGAGCAACACAGATCCTAGCACATCCCAATGTGTGAACGAGATATTTGGCAAGCGGCTATGCGAGAGTTTCATCTGGGTTGAGTGCAAGCAGCTCCAAAGGTTGGTTTTTAGGGCTTTTGGGCCCTAGCGACCAATATTTTTGTGGTTTATGCTCAATATTTTAGCAGGAAATGTTGCAGGGGATACAAGATGGGTTAGAAATTTATCTTTCAATAGATCATACTGTGAACTTGAGTGACAACGGCTTCCAATTTGTTGCACTAAAGAAAAGTGGAAACCATACCTTTCCACGACATCTAGGGAAAGGATTAAAGAGATAACAAAACAAGTTTCAAGCAGTTGATCAAAAAATGACTCATATCTCAAGTGAATCTGGTGCTAAGGTGCACCCACAAAATAATTCTACTGTGAAAACCCTTGTCAAGGGTAAGAATTTTGAAGACTCAATCCCAAAAATGAATTTTAGGGATGCCCTTCATGGTGGACAACCTCAACCCAATGCTAATATCAATATTAGGGCTTCCTATAAACCTCTAATAATGCCTAATATTGATCCCAGGAAAATGAAATTAGGATGTCTTAAAGTAGTTGATGGTACTCCTATTGTTAAGCTTGATATGGGTAACATTCAGATTAGCATTGAAGATTTGGAAAAAAAAGGACTAATTTTTCGGTTCGTGGGTTTTCGTCCGAGTCTATCTACTTTCAAAGTTTGGGCGGCAAAAATATGGAAAACTAAAGGTGAGTTACAAATCTCTATTTATCCATATGGTTATTTTCTTGTTTTATTTGCTAATAATGAAGATAGAAAGAAAACTTTTCAAGGGGGTCCTTGGTTTTTTGGAAGGGCAGGGCTTTTCATGAAGCCCTGACATACTAAATTTAAATCCAAAGAAGATATGCCTTCTATAGTTCCCGTGTGGGTTAGACTCTTTGGCCTCCCTATTGAATTTTGGAATCTTACTATTTTTTCTTCAATTGGAAACTCTTTAGGAACTTTTATGATGACTGCTGATTGTACTCAAAATTTTGAACATATTATTTATGCTTGGATTTGTGTTTTAATGGATTTTGACAAACCCCTACCTAAAAAGATCACATTACAATTTGGGGAAGACACTTGGGAGAAAGTAGTGGACTATGAGAACATTCCTTTTCATTGTAGAATTTTCCATGAATATGGTCATTTGGCCAGTGCTTGCCCAAATAAAATTTTTGATCAAAAGAAAGAAGATATAAACTCAGCAGGTTTCCAAATATCTAAGAAAAAGAACACTAAAAAAAAAATAGTTATGAAGGATCAGTCAAAGTCATCTACTAATATGTTTGAAATCCTTTCCACAAATGATGTCCCAAGTGAGGAAGAGGAAATAATGGAAACTGAAATCTTAGAAACACAATTTAAATATGAAGGGAAGAACTCAAAGATAAACCAACAAATCAAAGGTTTTCAACAGAAGAAGAAGAAAAAAAAAAAAATTACACAAGAAAAACAATATTTCAAATGTCAAAACTTCAAATAATGCAGGTCCCAATATAGACTCCGTCGAACCATCTAGTAAAATTTTGACTGGTACGAACATTCTTCAAGGTTAAAAGCCATCTCAGATTCATTTCATAAACATATCTTATTTCATGAAAATCTAAAGATATGAAAATAACCTCTACAGGGTTTATTTCATAAACATATCCCATTTCGTTGATGGAATCCCTTACTTGTATCTTGAGAATGTTAAAGATACATATTTGAGCCTATTTTTGGTTTTTGTGTTTAATTATACCCAAATAATTATTAAAAAGGTTTTAAAATGTTTTAAAATTTGTTTTGTCTAAATAAATTTAGAAAAGTTAAAAAAAATAAAACATAAAAACAACTAATAAATAAAGCTAAAAACAATGACATAAATCAAAATAAAAATTTCTAAAAAAATATTAAAAAAAAACAAGTTAAAAAAATAAAACAAAAAAAAACTAATAAATAAAATCAAATAAAATAATTAGTTCTAAAAAAATTAAGAAAAAGATTAAAATAAAAATAAGTATTCTAAAGGTTCGAGGTGTAGACCAATTGGTTCATCCAAACCCCATAGCGGAGGTCCAAAGTCCAAATCTTGGGTCTCGTTGGACTAAACGCTTGTCCCTTTCCTGGTGCTTTCAGCGGCGTAAAAAGTTTAAAATGATTGTGGCATGGTGGTTATAGGGGTGGACTGCACGAAGATCTGTGTGGCGGCTTTCGGGGTGGACAACACAAAATATTGTGGCGGCCATAAAAGCTGGACAACCTGCCCGGATTCATGGCGGCTACCGATTCCACCATGTAAATACAAAAAAAAAAAAAAAAAAATATTCTATTATTAACACTTTCATAGGATTACAAATAAATTGTGTTTCTATCGATTAAAATATTTCCATTTAGTGTATACAATCTCCATTCAACATAAACATCTCATTATTTTTTTATTGAGGAAATACTTCTTATACATTTACATATCCATAATGGGGATTGAACCCGGATATAATGCAAGTGGTGTCCTTGCCAATAAACCACATCACGCAGATCATAAATATCTCATTTATTCAATATAAGAGAATATTAAATGTATTACTTTATGTAATTAATTTCTACCACAATTGATATATATTATACTATGTTTTTATTTTCGTGTTGAAAATTTTATTATAAACATAATTTAAAATATTATAGTATAAAACAAATCAACATTAAAAAATTTGACATGTAAATACTTATTATTATAACTTTTACACTCATAAAGCTTATGAATTTTTGTTTAATTTATTATAAATAGAAGGGACACTAACATTATACATAGTGGATACCTCTATCTAAGGTGTATAACCCTAGACCTTTACTGTCAAACCACTTATAATGACACGTTGTACTTGGGCATGGAGATACATATATGCGTGGATACTATACTTTTAGTCCTTTAGGAATGTGGTGGAAAAAATATTCCATTATCCAAGTACAATGGTCACGTTAATTTGCTAGGTAAGGATCCACCATATATTAGTAAGTCCACCCGCATGCTATGTAAACTACAACATAGCATGCTATGTAAACTATCTAAGGTGTATAACCCTAGACCTTTACTGTCAAACCACTTATAATGACACGTTGTACTTGGGCATGGAGATACATATATGCGTGGATACTATACTTTTAGTCCTTTAGGAATGTGGTGGAAAAAATATTCCATTATCCAAGTACAATGGTCACGTTAATTTGCTAGGTAAGGATCCACCATATATTAGTAAGTCCACCCGCATGCTATGTAAACTACAACATATCGAGTATATACTTGTATTGTCCTTTCAGTTTTAAAAAGATTTAATTAATATTAACACAAACAGCTTTTGAACGTCTTACGTTCGTACATGAAAAGTACACAGAAAGATTAGCTTCAGCGTGCTCATTTGAGTTATATTAGTCAGTCGAAAGTTGTGGGCCTCGTTTACTCACTTATTTTGTAAAATAGTAATTAATGTAAAGATAATGCGATATAAAGTATAAAAGCCGATTCTTATTTTGACGGTTTGACGAATTAAACCCCTGCACCTCACTGTGTTCGAGAAGCGAATTTTATCGTGACATATATTCACCAGACAGATGGATAAGAGGGCATCTATCATAACGGTTTTTTAATGTGAATATGCATCATCTGCATGGGACCAAGTCGAATAAAATGATTGCTCTCTTTCTACAAGCGAAGGAATATACCTGACCTCCGTCAATTTGAAAGAAAAATGAGGTTGGGGAAGGAAAAGGAAAAAGAGAAGAGATTAAGCCATAACATCCATAAAAGTTGAGTTTACTGAAAAAGGAACCGTCCAAGAGAAAAAGAAAAGGTGACAAATCAAAAGAGTACATTTATGCAACGAATATTCCAACTTTTTAAATAAGATTTTAATTTTTTTGAACCAATTAAATATATAAAAATTTGGCACCTGGGGTGGTGCAGTGCAACGATACGGGCTTTGGCTTTTTTTCGGGTAACCTTTATCATATTATTATAAGATTTAGTTTCAAATTAATACCCTGTTTTAAATCCCTATATATTTAAAAAACAAAAATACTTATAAAAAATACAAAAAAAAAAAAAAAACCTTTCAAAAACATATTATATCTCACCAAAAGAAAATAATAATGCCACAACTAATGAGAGCTTAATTCATATCAACTCATCTTAAACAAATTAAAGAACTTAAGAGTACTCATATGATGGTTGAATAATGGAGATTGCTCAAGCTTGTGAGTCTGTCATAAAGGTTTTTCACATTATTTGATTTTATAAATATTTTTCTGCACCAAAAGATTAATCAACTATAACAATTAGTTAAACAATGATCTCAATGCTCGTAGCAGATAAACTTATGAATTCATCTTAGTTCTAAGAATTAATTCTCAAGTCATTTATGAATAAGACAAGAAATATGAAAATATTACATAAGAATTCCATACAATAATTCTCGAGTCATTTATGAATAAGACCAGAAATATGGAAATATTACATAATACTACTCCTTGTAATTCCCTATATATGGAATTACACATAACATCTCTTTACTAAAGACAAATTGTCAGAATTGTTGGATGAAAGGGAGATGTTAGACCTAGGGTTCCAAATACTATGTCTACTATTTTAGGTTCTTTAATACAAATACTATGCCTACTATTTTAGGTTATTCCATACAACCCCTTGTAGTGTCTCATACCTGGAATTACACGTAAAATAACCTTACCAAAGAAAAAAAGTGAGAATTATTGGATGAAAAGGAGATGTTAGAACTAGGGTTCCAAATACAATGCCTACCATTTTATGTGCTTATGAGGTGCAACACATTCAAATCCATAGATAAAATATTTGTATTGAAGCACATACTAATCTAGGTTTGGTAATATTTTTTTTTTTCTGAAAATCATTATTGTTGTAGACTACTAAGCAAGGGTTGATGATACACCACTAATCATCATTGTGTTTTATAATTCTATGGTTGTCCATAGATATTTTGGTAGATGGAGGAATTGGTACATGTGTTATGTCATTGTCCTTGATAAATCATCTTAAGATTTCTTGAGAACATGTGTTATTGACCTAAAATTGTTGTTATGCTTATAATAGTCACCCTCAAGATCTTATTGGTTGTATTTGGTTATCCATGCTTGTAATATGTAGAAGTGAGAGTGAAATTTATGTTGTTTGATTTTAATACCAATTATAACATATTTTTGGGAAGCCCTTGGACTAATAAAATGATAGTAGTTTCCTCCTTCACATGTCAAATTGTTAAATTTTTCTATAAATATAAAAAATTTACCTTGTAAGGAGGATCCTTGGGGATCTTCCCCTCCAAATCATGAAATTTGATTCATGCCTTTTATGGATTAAACACAAAAGGTTGTGATATATGAACATGAAAAGCATGTTAGCTTTTGAGGATCTATATTGAATAAAATGCAACCACAAGATATAAAATAAGCAGGCAATATTAACTATATGATAATGAAAATACAATATACTGGAAAAGTATATGAGAAACTTGTGCAATAACTCAGAAAATAGCCATTAATGAAAGCTCACAAAAATAGTACAATGTAATATAATGGAGGACTTGAACACTCCATGAATAATGCATGATCTACATTGTACCTACTAAACTCACTATACTTCCTAACTCTCTAGCTTCTAATCTAGCACTATCAAAGGCATATATATAGGGATATATTTCCCTTGACCTTTCATCTACCTATGACTCTTCAACTACCTATACTATGACTCACGTATGTGTGGACTACATGCACATTTACATAATTGCACATTTTAACACTTATGCATTTATGACATTGCATGAAGTAACTACTCAACCATTAATCTAAGACAAACTCCTACTATACTTATGTACCCAAGGTGGTACATTGACATGTACCAAATAATTTAATATATTCCAACTCCCCTTGTATTACATTATTTGGGTTTAGTCTTCAATACATGTCTTCATCTTTTGAATGTTCTTCAACTTGATTTGGTCCTTCTTCTTCTTTTGGTTCAACCCTTGTACTTTATTCATTGTATTTTTTATTTGTATCCTAATGAGTATCTTCATCTTGTTCCTTCCTATCATGCTTCCTCTTCCTCCTTTGTATTCATCTTCTTTGTTTATGTATTTTTACTAGAGGAATATCTTCTTCATGATGATTTAGTATATCATCACAATAATATTGACTAGGATTGCTATTTTACTTCATGTTTTGAAAGAGTTCAAAAACAATTAATGATAGATATATCATAAAGCATTCTTATGATGTGAATACAACTATATTTTGAGTATTCCACCAGGCTCTAAAAAAGCACTTCATGAAGATAACCAATTAATGTTCTAAAGTTCTCTTCTTTTATTTCCTTCAAAAACAAAGATAATATTTATTTCAATTTTTTAGGAAAGTGTTTAAATCCATCAAAGGTTTCTATTAGATTTTGTATATAAAATCCAAGTTCATGAAATAGCTCTTCACTATTTAATTAAATGCATTCTTAATTATTTCATCCATCTTGCTTTAAGTAGTAAACCTTTTTCGTTTTTGAACTTTAAAGGTTCACTACCTTATGTATCCCTTGTGTTTTGAGAATAAATGGTTTTGATACGAATTTTGTTTTCCAAATATCTAGGAAGAATACCCTTTAATTTCCAATTATTTAGAACAATTTTTATGGAAGTTTTATATTTCAAAACCTTTGAAGTTGTCTACCTTATGACTCCCTAGTTTTAAGTATATGATCAAACTTGATAAGAGTTTTCTAATTCTCAAGTTTTGTAGAACCCCTTATATCTCCCAAGTATTTGAGTGTATTATAGTCTTGATAAAGTGCTTAGCTTCCTTTAGATATCCTTTTGAATTGGATCCCTAATTTTTTGAAGATAATTTTATTATAATTTCAAACTCTTATATCTCACCTTATTTATCCCTATTGATATATGCACTTTCACTAATATTATCTATTTTTCAAGACTCTATAGTTGGATTCCTTTTGTCCCTTCAATTTGTATAAGAGACAAGTATAACTAATAATTTCCAACTTTTAAGCAATGCTATGAAAACTTCTTTTACCCTTTAATTCTCAATGGTTTAGTTTTCTAAATTTCAATGAACTAAATTTTGATGTAGTACTCCTTATATCTCCCTAATTTAGAAATCTAGAAAAACCATATATTTGCAATTTCAATTTTACTTTAATTTGTAAAAACCTTATGTTTCCTTGTTTAATGAATTGCAAATATTTAATGCACTATGAGCAATAGTTTCAATGCTTCTATCTTCTACTTCCTTCTAAGGCATTCAATATGCTTTCCAAGGTTATTCTTTATCACCTTATTACTCCTATTATTTAAATAACCCTACAACATAAAACTTGATTGATTGTAACTTTAATATATGCCTTATTTCTCCTTTGTACTTTGCAAAGGTTATGAGGATAAATCTTACCTTCAAGGTGCTAAAATTTTATGTGCAATATCATTGTACTTTGTGCTTGAATGATATTGTAATAAATGTGGTGTTTTGATCATTTAATGGTGTTTGACTGCATTAACTGCTTCATAGTGCTCTATCCTTCATCATCTTCATCCTACATAATTATCTTGTGCACTCTCAAGATGGTCTTCTTCTCCCTTCACTGCACTTTGACCTATGTAATCATCATGTTAGTGATCTCTTTAGACTAGGCTATTAATACACTCTTTCTCCCTTTGAAATGCATGCCACATGGTGCTTTATGTTGCACTAGAATGTAGGACTCCTTTTTAGGTGATGTTGGGAGGTTACAACCTTTTGAAGGTGTTAATGTAGATGGTGCATACCTTGTAATATTCTTTGAGAATTGCAATAATAATTGTTATTCCTTCTTGGCTCAAATGGAGCATTACTCCAAACATGGATTCTCTTTCTCCTTTGTGTAGGTATTTTGTCAATGATGATATATAGGTGCTCTTAATTCTTTGTTCCAAGTGGTACAATATTCCTTTTGTTGGTGTGGCAAGATACACCTTCCCTTGCATGCAACCAAACTCTTCAACATATCTTATTACCTATTCTTGCCAAATTTATTTGCAAGTTACTTCACTTCTCTTGTAACAATAAGCTTTCTTGATGTTCAATGTATGGTGGCTCCTCTCCAATGAAGGTGGCTTCTCCTATGCATTTTGAATGCTTTCTTCTATGTGGTGTTTCATCCAATATCTTCTCCACTTCTGCATGGATAATGTTTTGTTGTTATTCGTAGTCTTTATCTTATGTTATTCACCTTGTGCTATTTTTATTGCAACTTATATATTTGTTGCTTTATGTTGTTCAAGATTCTTCTTCTTCTTACTGTAAGTTCTTTTTGCACTATAAGTACTAATTTCATGGGACTTTGGTATTGTATTTGGTATCTTTAAACACCTTGAATAGAAATATATTGAGGTCTTTGATGGATCTATCTCCTTTTATTCATAGCTTGTGCTTAAACCTTAATAAAACCTACCTCTTGATGACTATAATTTTGTGCTACATTGGTGTACCTTTGTCTACCTTTTGGTGCTATTTAAAACCTAAAATAACTTAGTAATAAACTAAGATAGAATACCTTAGTTGCACCTAGATTTTGAGACCTTCTTAGTCTCTTTATGTAGTTTTCTTTCTTGATTATAGTATGGTGACATCCAGTCTAAAATTTTGTGGTTATAATGCTTCATTTTTTGGCTTCTATTCATCAAGACTTGGTATAGTTATTTTGTTCTCAATGGTGTCTTTTGACACTTCAACTCAACATTTTTTTGTGCACTAATCTTCCTTTCTTGCTTAATAATTAATGCAATTTAATGTCTCTTATAAATAACTTGTATTATGCACTATAGTCTATGCAACCTTTACTTTAGAATAATATATTCCAAAATATAATAGGAAGTTGATATTTTATTTCTCTTGAAATATATCTAACTCCTATTTCTTATGTGCAGGTTTTAACCTTGTAAAAACTATCTTTTGCACTACCTTGAAGACTTAAAATAGAAACCTTCCTCTTGTAACTTTAAACCTTAAATTTGATACTTAATAAAACTTAATAATAATATAAATATAAATGTTCAAATAATGAATCTTTTGCACCAATGTTGAATACCTTTTAACCTCTATATGGTGATGGATTTCTTGGTGATTCGATTCACCTAAATGTTGCTATGTGTTTGATGGATTTGTAGCTCTTTCTTTGCTGTCCAAAATCAACTCTTACCCAGGTGTTGTAGGTGAGTTGGAGGGGAGAGAGAAATCCTCCAAGGGAGGTCCCAGGTTCGAATCTCCACTCTACCAAAAAGCTGAATTGGGTATCCAAAAATCTAATTGATAATGTTGGTGCGGACAGGGTCGGGTGCGACTCTCAGGTGACTTTGACAGTGTAGAACCCCCTGTTGGTGGTCTCTCAGACCAATGTGGCCCTGCAAGGGGTTTTTCGCTTAAAAAAAAATCAACTCTTTAATTATTCTAATATGTAGCTTTAATTGATGTGATTTTCCTCCTGGAAACATAACTATTTTACAATGTTTAAACCCTTCTAACTTGCTACCTAAAACTATAGTTTTATGGCTACAACTCTCCTCCAAGTATCCTTCTTCTCACTTGACTTATCCTCAAGTCTTCTCCAGTGGATTTATTCAAGTATCCTTCAATGAGGTTTTTCTAGCATTCTCCTTCCTTCTTCCTTTGCTAAACCTTTCCTATTTTCAATTTTCCAAAACTAAAAGTTCTTCAACAAGACCTTTCTCTTGGGTCTCCTCCTTATAGAGCTACTTTCTTTTTTCTTCACTCTGAAGTCTTCAATATTCAAATTTCTATGAGGACCTCCTTATTGGTTCTCCTAAATCTTCAATGGAGATCTCTTTCTTGAGTCTCCTTAATTTGCTTGCTTGAAATTTACAACTCTTGCAATGGGATATTTTTCTTAAGGCCTACAAAATATTCAATCTATTAGCTTTAACAACATTAAATCACAACAATGAATAGAGATCAAAGCAATAAGACATATTATTGAATGAATAGAAGTGATACATGTTGAGTAGATATATGAGGGTCTTTATATAGGAAATTAGATTCCTTAGCCAACACTCTACCTAGCTATACAAGGGATAACTTGTACATATACAACTTGCACATTGACACTTGTGCATTTATTATATTGCATGTAGATACTAGATAACTTCCTCCTGAAGTAAATACCCAAATGATGTAAAATATTCTAATACCCCCTGTATTACATTATTTGGTATGAAGTCCTTTTGAGTCACATAGATGATATATGAATTTTTAAAACATGATTTTTCCAAGTACCTTTGTAAAAATATCTACCAATTGATCTTCTATAAAAATATACTTGAGTATGATATGCTTATTCTGAAAATATTATCTAATAAAATGACAATGTGTTTCAATGTCCTTTGTTATTTATTGTAAGAATGGATTCTTGATCAAATTCATCACTCCTTGATTGTCATAAAATATCATAGTGGGATTTTATTTTATTCCCATGTTAGATAGTATGTATTGTAACCATAGATCCTCATAGATAGTGTTTCTAGCTACTTGTACTTTGCTTCAGTTCATGATTGGGCTATTGTATGTTGTTCCTTGTTGTGTTAGGATGTAGGCACTGATACGAGATAAAAGACATAGCCCGAGGTATATTTCCTATCATCAATGGACCCTACATAATATAAAATTGAGTATCCCTGTAGAAAAAATTCTTTGATATCCTTCATATAAGTCAATCCATAATCTATAGTCTTATTGACATATTGTAATATTCTATTTGTAGCTTTCCAGTGGATTTACCTTGGTTCTTGCATGAATTTTGAAAGGTAATTGACTATAGATGCTATGTCTGGTTGGCTATTTGTAAAGTATAAAAGACTTACAATCAATTGATGATACATTGTAGCTAAAACCAATTGTGTTCTATCATTTTTGGATAGTTGAATTATTTGTTCCATTGGTATATCTTTAGGCTTACATTCTATAATTTTGTACTTATCAAGGAGAGATTTTGCATATTTTGATTGAGTGATAACTATTATATCATTTTATTGATAAATTTCTAAACTTAGGTAGTAGTTCATTAACCCTAGATCTGTCATTTCAAATTCTTTCTCTAGATATTTTTTGATATCACTTATTAACATCTCTAAACTTCAAGTAATCACTATGTCATTGACATATACTATAAGAATCAAGGTATTATTTCCAATTTTCTTGGTATATAGACTAGGGTTTGATGATATCCTTTTGAAATCATGATGTAGTAGATGATTATTGATCTTTATATTCCATGCTATGGAAGCTTATTTCAAATCATATAGAGATTTATTCAATTTGCATACCTTGCTTTCTTGTTCTTGAATAAAAAATCCTTCAGTTTGTATTACATAAATTTCTTCTTCTAAGTAACCATTAAGGAATGCACTCTTTACATCCATTTGATGAATTTTACACCCTTAAAGTGTATCTAGTGCACAAACAATTTGGATTGTAGTCATTCGAGCTGTTGGTGCAAATGTTTCTTCATAATCAATTCCTTTTGTCTAAGGATATCCTTTTGATTCTAGTCATGCTTTGTATTTATCAAGTGTTCCATTTGCTTTGCATTTGATTTTGTAAACCCACTTTCATCCCACTACTTTATTTCTTGGAGGTAGATTTACTAGATTCTAAGTCTTATTATTTTTGAGTGATGCATATTCAACTTCTATAACTAGCTTCCAGTGTGAATCTTTCAGTGCTTGAAAGGTTGATATTGGTTCTGCTTAGTTACTTAGCATTCCTTTATTTATTCTGGTCATACTACAAGTTTGAGGTCTTGTAGAAGTGAGATCAAACATCATTTCTAGATTTTATTATCTAAGAGTGTCTGTGAGCCATATTGGTTATTTTTTAGGTGGTATCGTTGGTGCTTCTATATATTTTTCTTGAGATTCTGATTCTAACTCTATACTCATTTGTCTTCTTCAAACATATTTATGAGGACTTATGTGTTACCACTAGATTTATCTGCATAAATCTTGGCTTTTTCATCAAATACCACGTCTCTACTGATGTAAACTTTCTTTGTAGATGAATCTACTTTTTTGTATCTTGTAGATTATTTATCGTAACCAACAAATATCCCTACCATTATTTTATCATCTAGTTTAGTCCTCCTTTATTTTGGAACATGCATGTAGGCTTTGCATCCGAAGACCTTTAGCTTTTATATTTTGGGATTTTATCCTGACCAAGATTCTTCTAGTGTAATATATTTGAGTACCCTTGTTGGAAGTCTATTTTGTATGTAGACTTCTATTTGAACTGCTTCAATCCAATATTTGTGATCCAAATGCACTTTTTTTAACATTATTGATCTATTTCTTCTTTTTGTAATTCCATTTTGTTGAGGTGAATATGCTATATTAAATTATCTCTTAATTCTATTTTATTCAAGGAATGAGTCAAATTCTTTGGAAAAGTTTTTGCTTCTTTATTTGAGTAAAGTGCCTTTATGGTGTTCCATGATTCCTTATATGCTTGAAATTTGAATTGTTTGAAGTGGTTGAATGTTTCTAATTTGTACTTAATTAAAGATACCCATATTTTTCTAGTGTGACCATCAATAAATAATTGAAAGTATTTATGTCCTCAAACACTATAAAATTTCATTGGTTCACATAAATATGTATATATTATTTCTAGAGGTTGTTGAGATTTGTGTTGATAAATTTTGAAAGGGATTATATGTTGTTTTCCTGCTAGAAATTATGGACATACAATAGTTTCTAGAGATAATTTAGGTAGAACTTCTACCATTCAATATCTTGATAATTCCCTTATTGATGTTTCATTAGTATGTCCTAGTCATTTATGTCACAATTATGAAGTATTGATGGAAAGAGAAGAGTGAATAGCAGTTTCTAGAATAAATAGATATTTTTATATGATCCTGATGCTATCATTTTCTCCTATCTGGAAAGATGACATTATTTTCTACTAGCGAGAACATTGAACTCAATGGTTAAATCTTGATCCATAAGTTGAGAGATAAAAAAAATATTAGCAGTTAATATTGAAACATACAAGACATTTTTTATCATACCTCTTTCATATTTTAGATTTATTTGAATATATCCAATTCCTTTTACTTCATATATATTTCTATCTGCTACGACAACTATTTTTTCTTTTGTCTTCTTCATTGATTTGAACCAATGTATATTTCTTGTCATATGCTTACTTGCACCTGAATATATACCAATAACCCATGGCCAAGATTTGTGAAATACCTTATGTATTACAAGTATGTTAAGGATAATATATAGTGCTTTTATAGAATTATAGTTCAATATTTGATTGATTTTCTAAAGTTTTATAGCATACCAAAATCAATTCCTATTATCCCTTATTACTACTATTTTTTTTTGGTATTAATTTAAAGAGAGGGTTTTGAAAGGGTCCCCACAAACTTATACATACAACCAAACTCTCAACCATAATAACAATCTCCAAAATATTATACCTATTAGTAATAATCGAGAGAGTTTAATTCGTAATAACCATAATAATTCCAGAGAGAACTTATAAAAGCACAACACTTTGAAGCCAAAATAAACTCTAAGAAAATCTAGTCAAAGGGCAAAGTGAGACCGAACACCCATTCCAACGAGAGCCAAAGGGATGTCCGACTCCTCCTTATAAAAACAAAGCATCATGAGCCTCTTTCCTAGCAAGGGAGACTACATCATTCGGGATATCATTTTTCCACACCAAAAAAGCAGCACAGTGGACACCACGGTTGGCCAACATATCAGCCAATGCATTCCCCTCATAGAACACATGGTGAATGTTCACCTATTCAAAAGCATACAATAATCTCCTAGCTTCGGAAATAATATTGAGAACATTCTAGCTAGGTGTACACTCCCCTTTAAGCATCTTGATTATGTTCAAAGAGTCACCTTCAATTTCCATATTTCGACAGCCAACATCCTCTAACAATTTCACCCTCATAAAAGCTGCATGAGCCTCTGTAAAGTGTGAATATTAGGAATCAAGGGGTTCAAAAAATACCATGAGGATGTCACCATTTTCATTTTGCATAACGTCGCCTACTCCAGCCTTGTCGAGGTTACCCTTTGAGGCCCCATCAAAGTTGAGTTTTAACCAATTGGGAGCCAAATTGGTGCACTTAATTCCTACTCTAGGGTCAGGTTAGGGGGGATGCGAGGAAGAGGGCTCCAACCAAATTTAAATTCTAAATCAACTTCATCAGACGAGGAGTGCGCCTTGGGCTGCTTACCCACAAAGGTAGCTAAGACATTCTCCAATGCTCTGTTAATGATCTTAGTACCCACGTTGATAGCATCGGTCTCAACATCATTAAAATCATAGGCATTATGTTCTTTCCACACCCCCACCATGCATGGGGAAGCATAATTTTCCATAACCAAGATAGTTGTTGGGACACGAACGATGAACACCATTGAAGGATGTTGTCCATAAACGTACCTAAAAAAACCCAATAAATGTTAAACCAATTAAAAATAAACATAAATACCTGCCATGTGAATGGGTAGATGAGTAGATGTTGCCTAGATTCCTAGTCCAATTTGCACAGATAGCATCTTTTCACCATAATACAACCCCTCTTTCAAATATTCTCCAAAGAAAGTATTTTATTTTGAGTCGCCAACCAGAAATAACTATTGATATTTTGTATTAGTCTTTTAATCCAAATAAGATTCACTAGAAAAGGAGCCTCATATTCTGGGAGAAGGAATAAGCTGATTTCATAGTAAAGTCACCTTCAACTTCCCTGCTCCAAATCAAATGGTCTTTGGAATCGTCCTATCTGATCGCATACCTATTAAGTTCCACTAAAAGTCTCTGCCAACTAACCAAATCATTCTGGTTGGACATCCAATAGAGATGAGAATTCCATGAACACCTACCATTGACAATAGGCATATATTAGGAAACCCAAATTTTGCCTTCCTCCATCGCTTTCAAAGCAAGAGCCCTAAGATTTGGGTCATCCAATAATGGCTCTTCCCTCAACCAATGGTCTTCCCAAAACTTGATGTTTCTCCCATCACCAATGATCCATCTGTTTTTAGCCTTCACAAAGTCCTTGATCTTTGTTAAGCTTCTCCAAAAAATGGATCCTCTTGGGGTCAAATTTCCTCGCTCTTCCTGATAGAGTTGCCATCCTCCTTAATAATCTCCACTATTCTATTCCTACTCCTTCGTCGCATGGTGGACGCAGGAAAGAACCATGTATTCTTGTCACCTTATCTTAGCCATAATTCTCTCAATTTTTGCTTCCAGTGCAACTCAATATCCGCTTGTTTTTTATGATAATTGGCTAAGCACTCCCTTTCCTCCCTTAATAACACCTCATCGAGTCCCTGTGACTCAATATTTTTCTCTATTTCAGTGACCTTATTTAAAGCTTCCAACTCCCTAAAGATATTACCATACATGTTCTTATTCCAACATTTTATTTGATGATGAAACCTTCAAATTTTGAAGGTAACTTTAAAAAGGCCTGATCCCGACGCTTCTTCATCCCATCATTTTTTCATGTAATCTTCAAAGTTAGGGAATTTGCACCACATTACTTCAAATTGAAAGGGTATCAGAACAAAATAAGATTTTTCAATAGTATCCAAAAGGAGAGGATTATGATCCGATCCCACTCTTGGCAAGATGGAAAGCATCGCATCCCCAAATAAATTGAGACTTCTAGATAAAACTAGCACTTTGTCTAGTCATCTCAGGATTAAACCATTACCCGACCTTATGTTACTCCATGTAAACTACCCCCTTTCAAATCCATGTCTCATAATTCTATGAAAGAAATGAAATCTTCCACGTCAGCAAGACTACGCTCTTCAGGGCCACTTCCACCCCTTCTCTTTGAATGATATAGAGGGGAGTTAAAATCTCCAATCACTAACCAATGTTCATTAATGAATTTTTGACGCATTTCTAGCAACAAATACCAAAATTATCCTTTCATAAGTGGTATTAGAAGTGTAGATATTGGATACCACCCAACACCTTTGGGTTTTGTTGCACCAAAAAAGAATATTTATCACTCTACGTGAAGAAAAGATTACATACCCATAAAATTTATGTGAATTCTAGAAAAAATGAGTCCACCCACTGTTCCCACAACTTGACTGGCCATGAAACCCGAGTCCTTCCATAATGCCCTTTGGATTGATCTCCACGACTCGGCCTTAAGCTTTGATTCTTAAATGCATAACATATTAGGGGCCAATTCGCTTCTCAAGGATACCAATAAGCTCTTCTTAGAGGAGCTATTAAGCCCTCTTATGTTCCATGAACAAATTTTCATGGGAAGTGGGAACTCACTTTCTCTCCACCACCTACCCACGAGCTCAAGAAACCATCCAATCTCAATCATTTTTTGCCTTCACCAATTTTTAGAACTAGTCTAGATTGACCACCATTGGCCATAGACTTATTGGCCTTTCTTTTCTTGCTTACTTTAGACACAGGCCTACCAAGTTTACAGGCCTTGCCCAAATCCATCAAACATATTTTATGAATACGAGTTTTAGGGTCAAGAGAGCTCTTCTCCATAATCACTGGCTATGGAGACGGGGAAGCAGGAGCCACATCCATCACTAAAGCTTCATTTCTTACCATGAGGGGGAACAACCATCCATATTATTGGCCATACGAGGAGATAAGGATAGAAAATGAGCCACTGAGGATGGTGGGCATTCCCTTAAAGACCTCACTAGGGTCACCATCTAGGTTTTAGAGCACGATGGATCCAAGTCTTCTGCTAGAGCATTTAGAAACTTGAAAGATTTGTCTAAGGCGATAGAAGCATCCACCAGATTGATTTCTAGAAACAAGTCCACCTCTAGCCTATTAGAATTATCCATTGTAATATTTGAACACATCGGTTTGACCAACTCCTCGTACCTAACCATAGGTACCAACAGAGGGGAGAAAAGAGGAGGAGCCAAATTTCGAAGAGCCATCGAAGGAATAGTGACTTCCTTGACCGACGGGGAAAAAAATGATTTCTTCTTCCATATTCTTTGCTTCTTTGAGGGGAAATACCAAACAAACTTGCTAACACCAGAAATAGAGGCTGGTCTCTTCCCTTTCTCCATCGCAAACACAAATCCTTACGAGAGCTACACCCTAGAAGGGGCATCCCCCAACTTTCTTTTGTAATGCAAATATGAATGACCTTTGCTCCCACAAGCTGAACATGAAAAGCTATCATGTTCGTAGATGATTACCTGCTTCCACATTCCTTCCAAAGAGTTGATAAAAATAGATTTTGGTAGATCTTTGGATAAGTATGCGAGAACACTTAGGTGAATAAATTGCCTTTTGCCTTTCGATATAGAAGAGGCATCAAAAGATATAATTTTACCAATTGCATAAATAGAGAGGGACTTTAGGAAGACGAATCCAAACCAGAACCATGTCCACTTTGTGATTATTATAGGGTTAAATCCATAGTCCCATTTCCTCAAATACATCCCACACTTTTCAAAAAACCATGGCATTTTTCCAACACTCGATCAACATCAAAGGGGTCTGACAGAGAAAAGACAAAAAAGTTCCTCAGGAGAAGAGATAAATAGAGGTTTCCAATTTACTTCCAATGGGTTATGGCCCATATCTTTAAATAATCAACATTTGGTTTGCTCTCGAAGAGTTTTACCACTAAATTACCAGACAGATTCGTCACTAGAGAGGACACAGTTGAGTCAAAGATAGAGATTTAAATTTGGGGATGAACATCTCCATAAACAACCCAATTGGCTAAGTCTATGCTCCCCCCATTACTTTTGGGTGTATCCTCCCCAATATCTTGGCCACGAGGCTTTTCCAAATAAAGAGATTCCACCGGTTTGTCAAGAGATTCCCCATCTGGATACCACATTTCATCAAAATCACACACTAGCAATGCAAAAGAGAGGATCAAATGAGATAACTACTCATAAAACTGCAAGAATCCAAACACAAATGCAAACCGATGAAATCCAACCCAAGATACACTAAAGCGAAGAGACACAACCATCGAGCAGAGCGAAGAGTAGACATATCCTTATTACTCCTATTGAACTAAGCACCGTTTCCAAATTTTAAAGAGGTTATAATGGTGGATATTTTATCTCATTTTGAGACATTTGAGAAAATAATTTTATGAATATTTAACTTATGAAAAAACTCTCTTTATAAATAACCCTTTGAGAATTAGATTAAGGGTATCTAATTTTCCAATTAAATAATTTGATGTAGTAGCCCTTATGACTCCCTAATATTTGGATAGATTAGATCACAATTAATATTTGTAAATATTAAATATTTATCCACATAGAAAACCTTATTAATCCTAGGTTTTATATTGAAAATATTTGAATTAATTTGATAAAATATTTCCCTTGATATATGGCTTTCAATGTAAAGAAATTCCTTTGACTTAACCATTATAAATCTAAGGAAATAAAGCACATATTAATAAAAATAATTTATCTTTCTCCAAGAGAAGTTTGGCACTGATTTAAGATATGCTTGGACTATAAAATATACGTATACATTGTGGATGTTGCAGTTGTATTCTCCAACGGAAACACTTTGGGCTTTAATACATTCCAAATTTGGAATCCTCTAGTCTCTTCCCTTGAATCTAATTGGCTTGAGAATTAAAGGCTCTAACACCTTCTTGACATGCTACAACTTGGTTCTTTTCACTCAAACAATGAGATAGATAGTTTCCACGATAAAGAATACTCTCTTGAATTTTTATGACCTTAAAATGGAGAAGATTTTTCTCTGATGTGCCAGGTGGCACAACAATTTCCCTTCAAGTGTTTAAGGATATTTTAATTCCAATGAAATGTTTGTCTACCTTCTTGTAATCTAAGACATTATGTTCTTTAGTAAAATGCTTGGTCTTCCTATTTGAAAAGTGTATCCCATACACTCAATATAGCAACTTTTTCATGTAACTCCTCCTTGAAGATGAGTGTTCTCTTGATTCGAGCATTAGGATTTTCTCCAAGGTTATGCACAAGCACAAAATATCATAAATTGGCTCTTGAGAAGCTATCAAGCAAATAGGTGAAAAACCACAAAGTAGACTTATTGAAGCACCACCAAAGATGGAGCCACCACCATAGAAGAGGAGCAACTATTTTATGGAGAAGAGCCACCACTAAGTTTTAGAAGTAAAGAAGCACCAACAAGCATTGAAGAGTTACTAAGTATGTACATTGGAAGTTACAACTATTAAGTAGCAAAAGATATTATGAGTGTTAAGGAAGGTCAAGGACATTTGAGTGTCAAAGACATTAGAAAATCAAATGCAAGTGTTAAGAGGAGCATAGCCATCATTTATTACTTTAGTTAAGAACTTAGAATACTTTGAATTCCACTTGGTGTAGACGAAAGGGAGCATCAATAGTAATTGAGGGAAGAAAATAATTTAAGGATATTTTATGAAGAATGATACTTATCAAAGGTAACACCCATGTTGTGATTCCATCACCAAACTGTGTAGAAGTAACTTAGCTAAAAGAAATTCCTAAATAAGTTATTGAATGACATGTGGCGCATGAGAAGAAAAATATAAATAGGTTGGAGAATCCCAAATGATCTACATCATGCATATTAAGCACATTCACGAGTCAGAGTGCATATAGCAAAAACAAGGACAATCAAATTTTGAAAGAGCATTATACACAAGGAAGAGCAATAAATGCAATGAAAGGATATCATGTAAGCATTGAATACTAAAAGGATTCAATATCATTATAGTATTTTTGTCACGTGTAAGAATTTAGTACTTCAATACAATAAAACCATTCACACTATGAAAGGATTCAAGATCAAAATCCATACAATATTCCACATCAAAAATATAAAATTACGTCAAGCACAAGAAACTCTACAAGTCAAAATGCAAAAGATATTTGGTTTATTGATTGTAGTGCAAGTCATCACATGACATGAAATTTATAATGATTTGATTGTCTTGATGTCACTAACAATCTTAGGTTAAAAATTTCAGATGGAAAATCCTATCTTATACATGGATATTGGTGTGTAACACCTAGTACATCATTTTCAATATTTTTGTTACATGATGTAATGTATGTTTCTAGATTAACATCAAATCTTATTTTAGTAGCCAAGTTGGTAGAGAGTAGAAGTATGGTTTATTTTAGATCTATAAATGTGGTAAATAAGTACCTCATCATAAATAAAAATGAGATAGAAGCTACAGGATCAATCCACAATGATATATATGTTCTAGAATCAATTAAGATTTCACAAGATTTTATTGTATTTCAAAACAACACTAATGCATTTTCTAAGGAACAATTGCAAAAAATAAAAAATCTATATATCATAAAAGTCGACGGGAGAATAGAAGATTCATAATGAGAAATATGATAGGAAAAAAATTGGTTTGGACTACTTGGCCATCTACAAATTAAAAAAGAAAAAGAAGAACCTGATCAAGTTGAAGACCATTTTAAAGATGAAGATCCATATTGAAGACTAAACTCTTCAATAACCAAATAATGTAATACATGGGGTATTGGAATATATATTACATTATTTGGTACATACTAATGTACGAACATGGGTACATCCTTAGATTACGATATAATCTTATATTAGGGGTTGAGTAGCTACTTTATACAATGTAATAAACGTACAAGTATTATTAGAATGTGCAATGATGTAAATGTGCATGTTGTCCATGTGTACATGAGTCTATAGAATAGGAAGATGAAGAGTCATAGGAATATGGAAGTCCAAGAGTCACATCCATTATATATTGGCCTTTGTATGAGCATTTAAAGAGTGATATAGAGAAGGTAGATAGCATTAAGTAAATACAATGTTGAAGCATGTATGAAATATGGAGATTTTGAGACCTCCATTCTTATAAATATAATACTTTTATGAGCTTTCATTAATGGCTATTTTATGGGTAGTTATAGAATTTTATCATGATTTTTAAATGCTTAGTGTATTGCTATTATCATGTATTTAATATTGGATGCTCATTGTATACCTTGTGATTGATCTCTCATTAAGTATTAAGTATCAACGCTAATAGTGGTATTAGAGTGCAAGGTAGATTGATAGAAGATAGGGAGGTCCACAATAGAGATTGAGAGGATATAGGAAGTTCTCATTTTTAGAATTTTAAAATTTATTTTTGGCTAGAATATTTCCACAGAGTTATAGAAAAACTTGTGAAGACTAGGACTCAACATTGATTCCACTAGTTTGACAAATCAACTAGTGAAGTTTATTATTTTTATATTTGAAGAATTTGCATTATCATATTCTAATATTTTTTTTTAGAGAATAAATTTTGGAAGCTTCCTACTATATATAGGAATAATATATTCTTTGGAATTAATATAATACTTGTAGAAACAAGTCAAATATTGAAGAATTTGGAGGCCTAAAGAAAAAGGTCCCATTGCAGAATTTGCATAATTGAAGATTCTAGATTGAATATTGAGAAGACAGGTAGAGGCTAAAGAAGCCCTATTGAAGAGAGAGGATACTTACTAAAGAAATCCTCATAGAATATTTGAGATTAAAGAGACTCAATAAGGAGATCCCCATAGAAGATTGAATATTGGATATTGGAGATTGAAGAAAGTAGAAAGTATCTCTAGAAGGAGGAGACCCAAGAAAGAGGTCCCATTAAAGAACTTCCATATTTGGAAGATAAAACATTGAAGATAGAGGAGGACTAGGAAAATTCCTATTGAATATTTGAGAAGTTGCAAAATTTGAAGACCCAAGAGAATAGGTCTCAGGTAAACTTGGAAGGAGAAAGAAGAAGAAGGCTAGAGAAGTTGTATTGAAAAGTTAAAGAAGTGGCCATTGGAGGGGAGTTGAAGAAATATCAAGGTAGAATATTATAAAAAGGAGTAGCTCCTGATAAAAATAATTTGGTATAGGAAGAATATTTGGCAAGAAGTTTGTCAAATTTTGGAAAGATTCTTAAAGATCTCAAGACATTCAAATTCTTGAGAAAGAGGCTAGTGAAAGAAGCTAGATTTGAAGCTAAAATTAAACAAGAATATTGGAGGAGAAAAAAGCTAGAAGAGGCCACCATATTTGAATTTTTTAAGACCACCATTTAAATTTTAAAAGTTGATTTGTGAAAGAGAAGAATGTTGATTTTGTAGCAAAATTGAAGTCACGAGACAAAAAATCTAAGGTGATATATAGCTGCCATTTGGAGAAGATTTGGTCTTATTTTGAAGTGCCCTAGAACAACCAATTTAAGGAAGGTTTGAAAACAAAGAAGGCGATAGTTTTGAGGAATTAATTGTTGTTTTGAGACAACAAGATAAGGAGAAGAAATCGGAGTTTTTAGAGCAACAAATCAAGATATTTGGACAGCAATATTGGGCAACATTAGGAGAAAAAATAGTTGTATTTTTGGAGAAGTTTGAAGAATATTTGCAAGGAGCATTGGACAAAATTTGGTCAAAGAAAGGTGCTATAAATTTAATAATTTAAATACAACATATTTGCCATCGTTATAGCTGCAAAAATATACACTCTTGGACATCATAATTGAAGGAGAAATAGGCATCAACTTAAGCCAACAAATTGAAAAATAAGGGTAACATTAGAATCTACAAATTATATGAGTTTTGGACAACAAACTAAAGTAGAAGGATTAAAACATTTAAAGTCTTTCTAAAAAAAATATTGGGTAGCAAGTTAAAGGAGTTATAGAGCTACGAATTGGAGGAGTATTTTGTGTTGATTTAGAAGAAGTTTTATACTGCAAGAAGGCAATAGTCAGAGCTACAAAATTGATAAGTTTTAAGCAAAAGTAGTAATTGCATAGAAAGTAGAGCTACAAATTTTATAAATTTGGGGTAGCAAATAGGTGAACCAAATAACCAATAAGACTAGCTACAAAGAAGCCAAAAGGTGTGTAAAAATGGTGCTATGAAAGTTCATTATTTAAGAATTATTTTAAAGTTTTTGAGAGCACCATATTAGATTTATTTAAGGATCAAAAGCTAGGTTGATTTAAGTATCTCCAAGCTAAGGAATGAGATATTTTTATTATCTTGGAACCTGCAAAAACACAAATAATGTAAAGTTAAAAGTATTGCTTGAAAGGATTAATAAGGATATACTGAATAGAGCAATAAAATCATTAGAAAACAAAACAAATTTTAGTCAAAATAATATAGCAAAAAAGTGCTACTACATTGATAAGCATCTCTATTTGACCAAAGAATAGAAGGAAAATTTGGTGCAGTAAAAATCTATTTTTCAAAGCTATTGAAGAGCGCGATTTCTCATTTAAGGTGCAAGGAATGTATCCAAAGTTATACTCTATAACATACAAGTAAAGGCAACATTGCAAAAAGGAGAAAGCACCATCCAAATGAGATAGCATAATTGCAAAGGAGAAAGGACCATTACCAACATCAAAGAAGGCACCATAGTGTAGAATTAAGTCAACTAGATATTATATCAAAAGATCTTGAAGCACTGTTAAAGTTAAGCACCTAGAAGAGCACCATTTACAAATCCAAGTTAAACACAGAAGAAAGAGTGTTATTTATGTATAAAATTCGAGTAAGAATAAATCCTATGAGCCATGCATAAGGAAGCGAAGTGCAACATGCTTAGCACCTAAAATAAAGCTTCAAAAGGACAAAGGAAAGCAAAGCATCAGTGCAATATCAAACAAAGGCCAGAGTTATGCATAGCGGTGAAACTTTGCCATTGGGGCAAAAAAACAATTTTCAAAAATTCAAATTCACAAAATTTTTGAGGCTCGGACGTCGACCATGTAGCCAGAATTTTTTAAAAAAACTAAAATTTTGGTGTCGATTAGCCATCCTTTGATGAGAGTATCATGAATATTTTAAAAAATTTGCAAGTAATCTCGCTTAAATAAAGTACCCTTTTCACCCTAAAATTTTAGAATTTCTAAATTATCCCACAAAACTCGCCAAGTATACCTCTATATATAATTAATACCCCAGGGAAAATACCTATACAATTCTTCACAACATCAAAACCTTTTCTGCTACCGGTCATAACAAATTCAGCAACAAAACAGAATAGTGTCCTATTCTACAACTAGACGAAACTAATTATGCAATCGACCAGATGAAACCAGAACCTCGCGTAACCGGTCAAAACATCTCCGTATCAATAAAACTACGATACATCTGAACAAAGCCATTTCTACATCCAAGACCTATTATGCAACCAATAGGATACTTTTTGTGTCTGTGACCTGGCGTGAAACCAAACGATACTTTCCAAGATTCTGGATACTTTCATGCACCTGGGCATATCCTTTTTCTGCTTTTAAAAACTAACGTACACCCAAATGGATCCTTTTATGCTTTCGGATACACCCATGCAACCGGATGGATATTTTATGCTTTCGGATACTAGCGTGCAACCGATCTGATCATTTCTCAATTCGAAGACTTTTGCGCAACCGGACGATCAATTTCTAAATCTAAATACTTCCGTGCAACTGGATGGATCCATTCCTGAATCTAAAGACTTTCGTGCAACTAGACGAGACCATTTATGAATCCGGGGACTTCATATGCAACCGGGTGGAACTATGTTTACCAAGATATTTTTTGACCTTCGATCGAAACTAGTGTCTCTACATACAGATAAAATATATTTTAGCACCAGGTTCTTTGTCACTTCTCTGCTTTTCTTTATATTGCCATGTTTTTCTTGTTATTTTTCTAGGTTTTGAATGACATTGCTCTGTTGAGTCTATTCCCTTGTTTTTCTCTATTTTGTCATGTTCTAAATGTTTTAAAATTCTTTGATTCTTAGTTTTAATTAAGATATTTTTTTCTTGCTAAGATTATACATAAGTAAATGCTTTGGTTCTCTCTTGACATATTGATGCTCTTTTTCTCTGTTAGAGTGCTTTGACCAAAATAATAACTAGTGGCATAAACTGATAAAATCATAATAAAGAATGGCTACAAAAAAGTATGTATAATTTACCACCCAAACATTGTTTATGCTATTTACAATAATATCTCAAGGCCTCCAGAAAATACACCCTCTTTAACTTTTTTTTTTGTCACTAGTAAATTGTCATCCATTGATGGAAAGAAGGGCACCAAATATTCTGCTCAAAAGAGTATCCTTAAATTTTTAGCCAAACTTCAAAATGTGATGAGCCAACGACATATGTGCAAATCCAAGGTACAAATGATTTTTTACTTCCTAGTATGTGCTTGATTGGTGATTTGTATATTTTTTTTGTATTTTTTTCATCTAATAGTGATAAAAATTATTATGGTATGCTACTATGCAGAATACCCTATCAATCCTAATATGCCTCCACTTGAAAATAGTCCTCAAGAAGACATGAATTTCATTGAAAATCCCCTTAGAAATAACATCCAACAAACATCTGATGACAACACGCAAAATAACATCACAATTGAAAACGAAAGTGATAAATCAAAATCATTACAAGCATCAATTGAATCTTCAACAAAAAATTCCAAAAAAAGAAAAGCATATCTCTGGATATTTGGAAGGGGATTTAGGAAAGAATGGGTAGAAATGTTATGTAAAAGTTATAAAAAGTAATGGTGAAGTTAGTAAATAATTTAAGTGGAAGAATGCATCTGAATGTATGCATTTAAGATTTTCTATAGAATATGACAATCACTTAAAGCAACAACAATCTCTTGTTGATAAAGGTGGAACAATTGGAGCCTAATTTCACAAATTACAAAAGACTATTTTTGCTTCAAAAAGTAAGTAGTTTGCCATTGTTTACAATCTTCTCAATAAAGATAGACCAATGTCCAATTTTATTTATTAGAAGTAGCTATTATGCCTTTTTAATGTGCAAAACCTTCCTAGTTATCATTGGTCAGACCGAAGTGGTTGGGAAATGGTAAAATGTTTATCTTTGGTTCAGAAAGAAGACCTAAGGAAGCAAATAAAACTTTCCAAATTCATTTCACTTTCTATTGACGAGGTAACAACTGTGGATAACACTTATTGGATTTGCATGCATGTGTACACATTTCAAAATCATGTTAAAAGGCCTATTTTGTTGGGAATACATAAGATGTTGGAAAATTCAAATGTAGAAAATATTTATAATGTTGTTAAAAGTTTAAATAATATTGCAGGAATGAATGATATAGACATTGCAACAAAGTTAATTTGGGTTGGAGCTGATGGAGCTACTATTATGCAATGTCGTAGGTCTTGTCTATGTGTTCGACTCCAAACCACAGTTGCCCCATAAATGATCCCCGTTCACTGTATGACTCATAGAGTAAATATTACATATAAAATTGTGAGCACATTTTCAAATGTTGCTAAAGTTGAAAACCTTGTTCATGATATTCATTCTTATTTCTCATTAAGTTCGAAAATATTTGCAGAGTTTCAAAAATTTTCACTAGGAAATACAGAAGGGAAAAAATTGTTAAAATATGTGGATACAAGATGAATTTCACTGTATCAACCTACTTTGAGAGTTTTGGTAGAATATAAATCACTGACAGGGTTTATGCATGCAAATCACATAATAGTTGATAAGGAAAAATATATGATGTTCTGTTTGATTGACTTGGAAACACTTTTGACATTATGCGGTATTCTTCCAATGTTAAAATAAATGAACAGATTAATTAATCTTGCACAAGAGAGATCCATCTATATCATTGATTTTATGAGAATGAGAAAACAAATATGTATGCTTCTTGATACATTATATGTGTCTAATGAAGAGTTTACAGAACCTGTATTTGACAGTTGGAATACATTGATAAACATGAACAATTCAAAAACCTTCTTGAATTTTGACATCAATGATCATCTCTGTATTAATGTTCATGAAAAGATGATACATGTTTATTGTTTTGAAAGGCAATCAAGTATTGTTGTGGAATATTTTTAAGAATTTCCTATAACCAATAATAGATTTTATGTTGTAATATAGAAAACAAAGAGTAATTTGTCAAATATAGCAAAACATTTGACAGGTGAGATAAGAGAAAGGTTTCAGAGATATGAGTTGCTTGAGTCCATGGGTGTGGTTAACCCCATGTTTTGGAGACATTGTACTAAATACAGTTTTGAAAATGAGTTGTTTATTAAATATATGGGTAACCTCATTGACCATTTCAATAAGAGTGAGGAAGTCAATGGTGTTGAAATTACTAGTATACTCAACAGTGAAATTTTGAAAGAACAATCATCGCATTTTGGAATATGGTTTTGCAAACATCACATATTACAAGTGTCAATGAGATTGGTTTTTCTGCACATTTGTGGCAAAAATTGTATCCAAGAATAGTATTAAAAGATACTATAAGTGAATACTTTCGTTTATATGAATTATGTGAAGCAATGATTTTGGGGTCAATCGAAGATGAAAAAGTTTTTAGTGAAACAATGATTTTGGGGTCAGTCGAAGATGAAATTATTTAAGAATCTATGTGTCCTCATATCATTTGGATACATTTCTGTATGACAAGGCATTGGAATATTAGAGTTTCTTGGTAGACAGAAGAGGAATGTTGAATACGATTGATAACGATGATGATGATACTTTCAGTGATCAGATGGTGGAGACACAGATTTTTGCTATAATTCATAATGATTCTGGACAAGCTGATATGTTTCATCTTCCATAATGATAATTTTCCATGATTTCATTGACAATAATAAACATGAACTGATTTGATAACAAATTTCTCAATTTTGTTCATGATTTATATGATTTAAATGAATTGTTGTTTTAAATCATATTATTGTTTTAAAATTACATGGCTTATTTCATTTTTATAGATTGTAAAATTTTATGTTTGGGTCTTAGTGTCTCAACTCTCATTTCATTGACAATGATAAACACGAATTGATTTGATAGCAGATTTTTTAATATTGTTCCAGATTTATATTATTTTAATGAATTGTTTTTTAAATAACAATATTGTTTAGAAATTACATGACTTATATCATTTTTTTAGATTATAAAATTGTATGTTTGGGTCTTAGTGTGTCAACTCTCATTTCATTGACAATGATAAACACAAATTGGTTTGATAGCAAATTTCTGAATATTGTTCCAGATTTATATTATTTCAATGAAATGTTTTTTAAAATAACATTATTGTTTTAAAATTACGTGGCTTATAGAATTTTTGTAGATTGTAAAATTGTATGTTTGGTTCTTAGTGTCTCAAATCTCATTTCATTGACACTTATAAACACGAATAATACATAAAAATTTCAAACTCAAATATTACATAACATTTTCAAACCCAAATTATGTGCATAATTTCTATAAATTATATATTAGATATTGCAGCCTTTTTCAAACCCAAATTATGTGCATCATAACTTTTTCAAACCGAAATAAGATATTACAATCTTTTTAAAACATTTTCAAACAAAAAAATCATATTAACTAGTTCAAAAATATTTATATTACATCATTCAAACATTTTGAAACCCAAATATTACATAACATTTTTAAACTCAAATATTACATTACACTTTCAAACCGAAATTAGATATTACAATATTTTTAAAACATTATCAAACAAAAATTACATGACATTTTCAAACAGAATATTTCATATTAACTAGTTCAAAAACAAACATATTACATCATTCAAACATTTGTAAATACAAATATAACATAACATTTTCAAATTGAAATTAATATATTGCAATCTTTTTTAAAACATTTTTCAACTCAAATCTCAAATATTACATGCCACTTCAAAAAGAAATTCCCAAATATTAGATAACATTTTCAAACTCAAATATTACATAACATTTTCAAACCCAAATGATGTGCATCATAACTACAAATTAACTATTTCAAAAAGACATATGTTACATCTTTCAAACACCTTAAACCCAAATATTAAATACCATTTTCTAAATCAAATACTACATAACATTTTCAAACCAAAAATAAATATTCCAGTATTTTGAAAACATTTTCAAACTCAAGTCTCAAATATTACATACCAATTTCAAATGGAAATTACATATTTTAGTATTTTTAAAACATTGTCAATATTTTCAAATTTTGATATTTTGATTGGCGCTTGGATGCTTCACTAGTGTTTGGATTTGTCATTACCTTTCCTTTATCAGCTTCTGTGACACTCTTTCCTTTATCAGCTTATGTGACACTCTCTTATGGAAGTGCTCCAACTCTAACAAGGCTGTCACGTACTTTCACAATACTTGACACACATGCAGCTTCTTCTTTGTTTGGATCTTCAAGTATTGTTGGAAGTATTTCTTTCATTTTCTCAAGCACATTTTTCGGATATTTATGTAGCTTCTCTTTGATGCATTTTTTTAAACGATTGTTTTCTAAAACCTTTGCCTGCATTTTCTTTTTCATTTCCATTGATTTCATCAAACATTATTTTTTTGTAAGAATATTGACATCCATGCTCTTAACCTGTGTTTTCAAGTTTTCAAAATTTTATTGCAAAACAAATTGAAAAATTAATTCAAAAGAGATATATTGAAATTATTACAATTTTTCAAGAAATATAAAAATTTAAATGCAATACAAAATAGCAATATATATAACTTTTTTACCTCAGCCAATTATTTTGCAGCCTCAACAACTGCAACCCTATCCTTATCATAAGCCCATAAGTTATAAAATGCTTGGGCTTCAACATTAACATTCTTGAATCTACCAACAATAACAATTAAGAGATCATCATCATAAATAAAATTAGATTTAACAATTCTTGAAGTAGCTTATTTTAGCAAAGCCATCAAGCTTTTTAGGTTCATATTTGACTAAATAATAAATAGAATACCTTTTTTCATAATTTTTATATTGAGAATTAATTTCCCTAATAAGGACCTTTGCCAGATATTACCATTCTTTCAAATCCTACAAATATTTTAAAACAAACTCTTGAATTATTGACTCAGTAATTGCTGCCAATGAAATATTTTTATTAAAATTGACAACATCATCCTCAGTTTGAGGACCCTGAGGATGAGGGTTATCTCCTTGGGCGGTTGGTTCTGATGTCTATTGAGCTGTAGGGAATTATTATTTATGTACTAGATCTTTAAGCACATATGTTGCCCTGAAGCCTTCAATGTTGCCCTAAAACATGTAATCCTGATCAAGTGGAATATTATCCAATCCTTGTCCAGAACATTTAGGTGCTTGTGTATTTGAAGAAAATGTAAATTGAGACCATCCATGCCCATGACTTTCTACTGGCATGTGTGATATTTGTGGGTGTGAAATCCCATGCCCAAAACTTTGTGAAGTGGCTTCTAATCTCTGTGAAAACAAACATTTTTCAACACAAACTTACCCTCGCATAGGCTGAGGCTATGACTATCCCTGTTGTTGATTACGTGTAACCGATGAGTATGATTCTTATGGAGGTGGTGGGGGTATATTCCCACTAACTTGTGTTGCTACTACTTCAACATGAGAATCATCTAAAAACAGTCAAAAATATTTTTTTACAATTCTATTTAAAATATAAAAAAATCTAATTTTTTATTAACTGCACATAGAATCATATATTTACCTTATGAAATGTGCTACAATTGGCCTGCATTGGGGGGTGGGTTGGCCACACTAGATTCGGCTTGCACATTTTGTGTATACCTAGGTGTACGAGAAACCCCAGGATTAGTGCTTGCTTTGCATGTTTGTGTGACCTCTTCATAGTAATAGGTGTTACTTCAAAGCCCATATCTTTAGAATCACCTGTTTTCTCCGGCCTGTGACCCCTATTGGTAGCAATTTGTTTAGTCCTTGAAATTTTTGCCTTCGCCTACATATAGATGAAAAAAAATTAAAAGCAAATGTGGTAAAATATAAAATAGTATGTCAAAGACAATGATGTAGTTATTACCCTCAATTCCTCTAGTGTCATGTCAATAGAGTGTAGTTTTGAATGCATAATATTTGGTACATGAGTAGTTGAAAATTTATGAAAAGACTCAAAATATAAAGCTAAAAGATAATTTATAGTGCCCACAATGGGCTGAGTCTTGGGGGGTTGAGTCTTGGCGATTTCAAGTTGGATCACATGCAAATCAGTCTTGACACTAATCGAACTTGTGATTTTGTTCAGACTGAACAATATAATATAGTGCCCAAAATGGAATTTTTGGTCTTCCCAATAGAATAAGCCTAGCCTATAAAAAATTGATAATGGCCTTCAGAGTTTGATGGTAAACATCGTTAATCATTAAACCTCTTTTTGTTTTGGCATTAGAAGCTGCATAAAAAAATTTGATGTCAATTTACAAATTTAAAACATTAAAAATTAATAAAATAAAATTAACAATATTTATACCTGCTAAATATTCCGATGAAATACTGTACTTGTTATCGAGGTGTGGTTTGGCATCTGGAGAAAGCTATGACCTCGATGACACTTAATTAAAACCAATGAATGGAAGACCTATACATCTATGAATATTTGTAGGGGTGATGTTGAAAACAACATTTCTAGTTTGTAGTTTAATGCTTACAGTACCGCTTTCATGGTCATAACCAAAGATAATATGTTGTAGGAGCCCTTTGTCTGTTTTGAAATATGGCATGGAAATGAGGATTGATAAACCTACGTTATATAGCCACTAAAATTTTATCCCTAGAATTATTATCAGATCTAATATCAAAATGCATGCAAAATTATTGAATTTTGGTGCGATTCTAGAAGGGGTATCCATTGGAAGTAGTTGGAAGTGGAAGAAAAAGGATTGGGAATCAAAACTGAAAGGTCGATCAGAAAGGTTAGCTGGTTGTAGCAGTCACAGAAATGAAATGAGAAAATGATTTTTGATGCCCTTTTATAGACTTAAAACATATTTGACATGTGGCAACATTGTATTGGACATGGAGAACGAGACATGTAGTATTAGACACGTGGTAGTACAAGTGGTATTCAGACTAAACTATGCATCTGATCTAAGGCCGATGTATATTATGCATCTGGTTGAAGGACAAAATATATTATGCAACCGGTTAGAGACTGGGCTATAATATCCACCCGGTTCAATACCAGAACATAATATGCACCATAGCTGAGACCGAACATAATATGAATCAGTTCAAAAATCAGGACCTATCATGCAACTAGCTAGAATAATTATTATGTTTTCGAATAATATCTAGAATAAAGTATGCATTCGAGCAACAACCTGCTATGAATGATGTCATTCGGGACAAATTATACATCCGTGCAATGACCAGATACATAATATGATCTGGCATTATCCTAGATACATAAGATATTCTAGGCAATAATCGAATGTATTTTATGATCCGAGTTTCTACCGGAGCATATTATGCATTCAATCATTGTCCAAATCATAATATGCATTCGAGGAAATGACCGAATGCATAATATAATATGATGTTAGCACATATTCATAATATGTTCTAGGTAGCACCTGGATGCATATTATATTTTGGTTTTCTACCGAAGTATATTATGCACCCGTTGTTACACGAATCATAATATTCATTCGGTCGTTTCCCAAAACATATCATAGGATCCAGCACAAAATATCCACCCGACCGTCAATGAACATATTATCACATTATCCTTTTGAATCATAAAATGCATTCGATCGTTACCCGAAACATGGTATGCATCCAGCTTGTGATTGTAAAAAGAAAATATCCAAGATAAGACACGTTGGTCTTCTTCCTGACGAGTGTAGTTTACTTCTTGCCTACTACAACCATCAAAAAGAGGCCACCCTTCTTATCTTAAATATTCGCCTACTTTACTAAATAAGGAAGTGTTGAGTGGTATTTTCACCCAGTTGTGAAAGTGCACTCTCCTTTAGGATTTGGGTTCCAAATCCCCTCTTGCAAACAAGTTAAATAAACAACTTCTCCAAGGTCTCCGATGTATTAGCATTTGTATATGTGTATTAGTAATCTCAAATAAAGATATTCAATTTAAATGCTTGGAACACCTTAGTGATTGCAAGTAACTGTAAACAAGGGGCAAAGTTGGTTTATTTCACCATGAAACTTTAGTGTTTGTTCATTGTTTTTTTGGATTTTGAATTTTTTTAAATGTTTATTTTAATGCCTGAAAATAAGTTAAAATTTTTGGAAAAAATAAAATGCAGAAAATGAAAATGAAATGCAGAGAACTGAAAATAAAATGCATTCAGTATGATGCTATCCTATTTCGACAAAACAGAAGATGTGAGGTTTTCATGCATGCAACCTAACCTATTGGACCTGCAAACAAGCACAATCCGGATAAGATAAGTGCTGGATCCTAGGGTTTTAAATGAGGTTTTTTTAGATTTAAACATTCACATGAAGCAACCAAGAAAACTTGCATAAACTCCATTTACAAGCCCAAAATCTGAAAAGGGGAAAGATAGACATTTAATCTAGCATGCAGAAAATGACTCCTTTCTTGTCCATAAGATGCAAATTTCTGAAAACTTTTGCATTAAAAATGTTTCATTTTACAATAGCAGAATTTCTAGTTTTCCCAAACTAGTCTATGGAATAAAAACAACTCAAACAGGTCCAGAATGGCCTTCTCACCTTCACCTCTGCAACTCTGCTTGCAACAATTTCCGACCCCCTTTCTGGACTCTTTGAATGGCGTATTTAAACTTCTAAAAAAATTGTTCCTCCTTCCATGACGGTTTGTTTTGTTTTTCGATGGTTGTTCGTTTCACCTTCCCTGACTGTTCGTTTCACCTTCCCTTGTATGTGTGTGCTTTGGTTTCCATTTTGTGGCCCTTCACTGCGTTTTCTCCACATGGGCTTGCGTCCATTTCCCTCCGTGTGTAACTACCATCTTAAATGATTTCAAATCATTAAATATTCCTTATGTAACACTTTGTCTTGTTTGTTAGATTTTTCCTTATGTCCATGTCACCATGCAGGTCCGTTACCTTGGCGAAAATGCAACATGTCGCGATATCGTGACACTTTTTCTTCCTCATTATTTCTATTTGCTTTGTGCCACGAAAATGCAACATGTTGCGATATTGTGACACTTTTTCTTCCTCATTCTTTCTCTCCTCTTTTGGTCACAAAAATACAACATGTCGCGATATCGCGACACTTTTTCTCTTTTGACCGTGACCATGCAACATGTTGTGATATCACGACACTTTTTCCTCCTTTAGCCGCGATAGTGCAACATGTTACGATATCATGACACTTTTTCTCTTTTGGCCACGATGGTGCAACATTTCACGATATCGCAAAACTTTTTTCTCCTTTGGCTACGATAGTGCAACATGTCGTGATATCGCGACACTTTTTCTTCTTTGCTCTCTCCCTTTGCCTTGGACCGCGAAACTGCAACATGTCACGATATCGCGAAACTTTTTATCCTTGTGGTATTTTGCTTTTTCTTTGATCTTTAGCATATGGGCCACTTCGGTCTTCTTGGAAAACATGCAAAAAAATGTGGGTCCCCAATTTTGGGGTACGTTGTGGAGTAGCCACAACAAATGGCGACTCTGTTGGGAAATGCTCTTGAGCATTTCGGTGAGAACTCAACCTGAAAACACACAGACTCAAATACAAGCGTCAACAAAAATCCCAAGAATAAGACTAGACGAGAAATACATGAAGAATTAGAATTATTAAGCATCAGCTCGGTGTGTGCAATGTGCTTCATTCCCTATCATTTGAAACTTGTTCAACTTTCCATTGTTAGTTTCACTTATGATTCACATGCAAGGCTATGAATGATTTGTGTAGGATTTGATGTATGAAAACTATGTTAGAGATATAACAACCTGCTTTGCAAAGGCTCAAACCTTCTAGTATCATGAACAAAAATATTAAAATTGTCAAACCCTATTAGGACCAAATATGTGCATACTGAATTAATTTATTAGATCCCAAAGTTGGTTATGTGTCACTACCATCTTGAACCCATGTGCAAGTGTAAGTGAAATCAGAACTTTGGGGAATCAAATTCCCAACCCAAGTGAGATGGGAATTTAACCCTATCCTTACTAACTCTGATCTGGAGTTTATTACCTCATCTTGAATAAAATGATTTAACCTGTTATGGATGAAACTATCAGGATAGCATGTCTGTTTGAGCAGTCAATGGTCTTGCTTTTATACAAGACATGTTGCCACGCATGAGCATACTCCACTGCCATCCAGACGTCTATAGCCCCGATGGAGATCAACCCCATAATCCAGGATTTGGCTCTACTTTTTATTTCTTGGACCTTGGGGATGACTACCCATCCTTGCAAGGGACATGTAGTACGATCCTTCCAATCCAAAAGAAATAAAAATAATAAAATTGCTTTGGAATTTCAAGTTCTTGAATGGGCAAAATAGAAGCTTTGGGGAATCGAATTCTCAACCTAAGCGAGATGAGAATTAGACCCTATCCTTACTACTCCATGAAGGTCAAATAAGAGCTTTGGGGAATTGGATCCTCAACCTAAGTTCGATGAGGATTTAACCCTATCCTTACTACTTTGATTTTAGGCTTTAAGCACTATGGGAGTGGTAAAAACCATTGTTTTAAGGATTATGTTGCATAATAGGATAGACACGAAATATTCCTTTCGCCTCACCTTTTATTCCAAGTATGGTTTTGAACATTTTGCTCAAGATCCTCTTTAATATGTGTAGAACGTTCTTGGTTCAAGATAGTTCGGGCATCAATTCCCAACCTTAGGATCCTTTTAATATATGTCATGTAATAACCCTAAGAGGATTTGACACTTTTTCAATGATTGTACCTAAAATGAAAATGCAACTGAGATGAAATGTATATGCAATGCGGAATGTAACATGAGATATGAATGCATTGCTCCTTTTGAAATGCGGATGGAATATATCACCTACTTTACCATAATGTGTAAAACTAACAACTTCATGCATCACAAGTTCCAAACGATATTCTTTAATGTGTTTGCGATACTCGTGGAGCTTTCTGCAATATAATTCCGATGTTTCATATTCTCCTAGTCTTAAGCAACATTCATAAGGACCTAAGTTGACATCTCGCTTTTTTTTCAAAACAAACCCAAAAGTGTGCAAAGGACCAACACACAAAACTTAAAACCAAAACAGAATTGCAAAACCAACATCAAAACCAAAAAAAAAAAAACATATACAAATGTGCAATATGATACAAATCTCACATGATTTAAGGGCTAAAATAATGCTTTAGAACTTGCCCATTAACCGGTAACGTCAAATATTTCCCATCCAAAGTTCTTATTCTGAAAGTATTCTCCCCTACGATTTCATAAATTTGATAAGGGCCTAACCAAAGACAATCAAACTTTTTGTGATCCCCTTTCTCCTCATGTTTTTTATCCCACAATAAAACCAAGTCCGAGGTCCTGAAAGACTTAACTTTGGCTCTTTTATCAAACCATTTTTTGACCATATCTTGATGTTTGCTCATGTGAAGCATGGCTTCTTCTCTTTTTTCATCAAGGTGCATTAAATGACTTAATCTAGCCTCAATGTGATCATTAGTTCCAAGGTATTCTTGTGTGAAACGAAGGGTTTGAATCTTCAAATTTGCAGGAAAAATTGGATCTTACCCATAAACTAGATGATAAGGTGTATTCCCTATTGATTATTTTTCTCTAGTATTATCTACCCAAAGAGCAAATTTTAATTGGTTGTGCCAATCCCGATAATGCTTTCCCAATAACTTCTTAATGATGGTTAACAAATTTTTATTTGAAGATTCTACCAAACCATTGCCTTGAGGGTAATAGTTAGACGAAAAATTTAAACTCACCTTATTATCGTATGCCCAATTTGCAAATTGAGTGGAAACAAAAGCCTTACCATTATCACTTACAATAGAATAGGGCATTCCAAACCTTGTTACGATATGATCTTCGAGGAATTTTATTACCACATCTATAGTAGCATTCTTCATAGGAATTACTTCTACCCACCTAGTGCAATAATTTGTAGCTATGAGTATGAATTTATGGGAATCTAAAGAATTTGGGTTAATAACCCCAATGAAGTCTAATCCCCATTGTGCAAATGATCTCATCTCAACTACAGGTTGCAATGGCATAGCTGCATTCCTTTCTCTATTGGCAGCCACTTGACAAATATGGCAATATCGCATGTGTGCATGCGCATCTTTAAAAATGTGGGGCCAATAATATTTCGCTCTTAGGATTTGATGTGCTATTGGATTTGCCGAAACATGGCCAGTTTCGTATTTTCCATGAAACTCTTGCAAAACATTGGTAGCTTCTTCTTGATTTAAGCATCGTAGGTAAATTCCCTTGTGATTTTTCCTGTAAAGAGCACCAGACCTAATATGATAATTGGTAGATTTAAGTCTCAAGGCTCTTCTTTGAGTAGAATTAAGATGTGATGGACACTTACCATTTAACAGAAAATACACAACATCAACATACCAATCATCTTTAGAAATGTGCTCTCCATTCGAATATTGGCATGTGACTTGGGGATTGTTCTCAGCAATTGTTTTCACAAGTCCTTGTCCACGAACTAATTTCATGGGCTGAATTTCAAGGTCAAATTCTTGGATGGTAGAAATCCATTTACATCTTCTCTCACCTAGCTCGTTTTGCACAAACATGGTTTTGATAGCAGGGTTAGGCACAATGGCAAAGACCCTACTATGCACAATGTAATGTCTAAATTTTTTTACTGTTTTGAAAAGTGCATACATTTGCTTATCGAGAATGGAATACCTCAATTGAGAATCCTTCAAAGGAGCGCTTAGAAAAGCTATGGGATTTTATGTGTTATCTTCACCTTTTTGAGTCAAGACACTCGCAAAAGAGTGTTCAGATGTGAAAGCATAAATAAAGAAAGGCTTAGAATAATTTGGACTTATAAGGACAGGGGCTCTAGAAATAGCATCCTTGATGCTTTGAAAGGCAACCCTACTTTCTTCGTTCCATCTGACATTCACATCATTTTTTAGCATCTCATTCAGTGGTTTAGCTATCTCAGCAAAACCAGAAATAAACTTCCTCACGAAATTTATTTTCCCAAAGAAAGATCTCAATTCCTTTTTGCTATCTGGGAGAGGCAAGTTTTGGATAGCTTCTATAATTTTCGGATCAATGGAGATACCTTATTTTTAAATTATATGGCCAAGCAATTTTCCTTCTGTCACTCCAAAGATGCATTTTTTGGGATTTAAAGAAATTTCGTGCTCTTTACACCTTTGGAGAACTTTCCTCAAATATTTCACATGGTATTTTCTTTCCTTTGAAAACATAGGAATTTCATCCACATACACAATGATACATTTACCTATGAGCCCTTTGAACGCATAATCCATGGCACGTTGAAATGTTGCGCCTGTATTTAATAATCCGAAAGGCATTCTTCTATAGGCAAATGTTCCCCATTTGGTTGTGAAGGCCATCTTCATCCTGTCACTGGGATGAATAATAATATGATTGTATCCAGAATACCCATCGAGAAAAGACATCATTTCAGACCCATTCACCGTTTGCAATATTTCATCAATTGATGGTAGTGGGTAATTATCCTTTTGTGAGGCTTTGTTGAGATTTCTAAAATCTATGCATAGCCTTATCTCCCCATTCTTCTTTCTCATCGGAACAAGATTAGCGACCCAAGTTGAGTGCCTAACGGGAAATATTATCTTTGCGTCCAATAATCGTTTGACCTCTTTCTCTATCAAGGGCTCCAGTAATGGGTTAACAGGTTGTTGTCTTTGTTTGAAGGGTTTGGAATCCGGTTTTAGAGGGATGGTGTGCATAATAACATTTTTATCATACGTTTTCAACTCATTGTAACTCCAAGCAATGCAATCCATGTAATACTTTAGTGTACGTATTATATTTTCCCTCTCATCAGCCGTACATGCCTTTGCAATATACACTTCACATGGATTATCCAAACCCCTTATATTGATCAGGTCACAAGCATATTTAGGAGGTGGAACCCTTTTTCCTTTTCTAGATTTATATCCCATATCAAACATCTTCTCCAATGAAATGATGTTCTTAGGTATCTTATTGGATTGAAATGTAGCTTCGCTTTCTCCTTTTGTTTCTTCTTGCCACCTTTGATCTTCATCAATCACTTGGTTCTCAAAAATACCTGAATTGGTGAGAAATTTGAAAATGTGTCTATCATTCTCAAAAACTTGCAAGTTTATGACGTTATCAGGTATCTATGGGCAAGGGACCAACTCAATGGAAAACTTGCATTTTTTATGTCAACCAGATTTAGCATGCCTACAAGGACCGCAAGAGAATCAGCTATACGATTTCCTTTCCTAGAAATAAGGGATATATTAAAAGCATAAAATTCCTCAATGAGGTCCATCACCCTATTTCTATAAAGGCTCAATCTATTATCACAGTAGGTATACTGTCCTTTAACTTGTTTGACCACCAGCTCCGAATATCCCAATACTTTCAAACACTTAACCTTCTTGCTCAAATCCAATTGTAATCCAAATATAAGAACTTCATATTCTGCCATGTTGTTAGTGCAAGGAAACTACAATCTATAGGCAACAAACAATGGTTTACTTCCCGGACAAGTGAGTTCAACTCCAGCTCCTACACCATGTTTTGACTTAGATCCATCAAACTTGAGTAACCACACGAGATTACCTTATTTAGAAGAGATACAAGAAACTGTTTCCTTTTGAGGTTCTTCGATAGCTCTTTCAACATTAAAAGCATAGACTCCTAACTTAGGTTCAAAAAATTGAACTTCATTTGTCTTGTTGAATTCTATGATGATTTCCTTAAGCCTTGGCTCATTTTCCACTAATTTGATTAGCAATCCCTCTCCAAGGTAGCCACATGTGCGAGCAATCAATGGAGAAATAACCATTCAAAATTTTCATCCAATCCCTAGCAAGTAGCATTCCATATCAACTTGGGATATTGACAACCAAAATATCAACTACCTGTTGGACACTAGGTTCAGAATTGAGTTGCATATTAACATTGTAGAGGGTCCCTACCACATTTACCTCAGACCGATCCAATTGCAAAACCTTGCATTTATAAGAGACAGGATCTAGGCCTAGCATTTGACAAATTTTTGGAGGCATGAGGTTACTTGTGGCACCTATGTCCACCAAACAATTGTGCAATTTTTTGCCAGCAATCCTCATAGTCAATAAAAAATGAGGGACATCTCATATTTTCTTTCGTAAAACCATGTGAGATTCAACTTCCTTTCCTTCCTGTATTTGACTAGGTGAGCCCAAAACCTTTATCAATGCTTCCTTTTGGCCAAGCAACCTAGCTGCCTCTAAAAATGAAAGGCTAGACTTGGCCTTCCTTAAATTCTCCACTATGTCATAAGTTGGCTTCTTAGGATTCAATGTTTTTTGCATGTCCTTAGACGTTTCTCTTCCAGATGGAGGAGGGGGATTATTATCAGCCTTAGCATCGAGAGGAAGAATAGAATTGTTTGGTGGAGTTGAGGATGTTTTAGGGGTTTTGAACTTACTCCTCAAATGGTATCCATCGTTCCCATTTCTAAATTCTCTAAAAGCCCACACTTCCTGTTCCAAGATCTCATACTCTTCTTCCTCATTCTCACTCTCTTGACGATATAGAGTTTCCACCACCAAAATGTTGTCCTCTCCTTGTTGATGTTGGGGTGGACCCTCATTTGGCACAAGTTCTAAATCATCCACTTGAGCTTGGATACAATGGGTATACCTAGCAATTTCAGGACAATTCCTTTCATTATGCTCCTTTGTATTATGCAATCTACACCCCTTTTCCCATGAAAAATCAGAAATATTAAGAATGGAACTAGAGTGACTTGGTCCTACAGAAGTATCTATCTGATTAGCAATAGGGGAAGGCACACCCCCATTGTTTGGCTTTGTATTCCACTGTCTCCCTCTATTGTTGAAATTTCAATTTGGGTGAGGGACATGGGATTCATACTTCTATTTTTGAACCAAATCATTACTCAATTTGTGAACTATATTTTTGAGTTCTTCAACCTCTAAATAAATCTCTTTTGGTTGAGCTATGTTATTGCTAGTTCCAGTAGGGTTTGCATAATTGGTGAGATCTTAACTTAACATTTGAGTTGGATTTTGAGCCACTTGATATGCGTAGGGATTCACACTTTGAATCAAAATTGGATTTGGGAAATGAACTATAGCCTGAGAATTGACCGGACTAGCTCCTTGCATAGTCTGTTGAATATTTTGCAAAAATGAAGGAATGGGGGGAATGGATGTGATTGGTTGAATTGGAATGGGTGCGTAAGCGGGTGTTGATAAATATGGTTGTTGATAAGGCAAATCATTTATGCTTGATATTTGTGGTGCCATGATCTGATTCATCATAGGAGCTTGACTATATGGACCATATTGTCCTACCATAGGCATCTGGGAAAACCCATAACTCTATGGTGTCATTTGTTGTTCAATGGTCATAGCTTCATTATAGGCTAGAGCAAGCGTGGTAACTTGAGGATTTTGCCTTACAAACATTGTCGTCATAGGATCCAATGCCCCAAAATATATTTGCAAAGCTACTGCTGGATCAATGGCAAAATGTCGAATTGCTCTATTATAGCACTTCTGAAATCTCTGATTAAAAGTTTGGATTGGCTCACCCTAGCCTCTTTTGTATGTAATGAACTGATTATAAATGATTGTGGGATCTAATGGTGACTTGAATTGGTTGACAAAAGCATTCTCCATTTGCGTCCATGATGTAATGGAACTAGTAGGTAAGCAAATATGTCGTTCGTAAGCCACTTGGTCTAGGCTCATGGGGAAGAGTCTACAAGCCACATCTTCATGTTGAAATTGCAATATTATCAAAACATCCCTATAGGCTTGAATATGTTCTTCTGTAGTCCTTGGGCCATCTAATTTGTATTTGTGCAAAAATCTCTCTATATTCTTAGGGATCTCGTGAATATCCCCTGCAATTTCAAAGGAATGTTATTGGCTCCCTACCAAGGAGGTGGTGGATGTTGGGCCATTTGATTTAAAATCGATGATGATAACCCTACAAGAACCATGGAAATGGTACTGATAATTGGTACACTAGTGGCAAATGACACCACCGATGCAAGTCAGCTAGATGCGCCTGAAATAGAAGGATCTTCTGTAACAAGAATATCTGATGGGACCACAATTTGCTCGGTTTTATTCCTTGGATTCCTATGAGTGAGTGAGAGGCTTTGGAATATGGTTTCCTCAGTTTTTTTGAACCTAGTTGTGATGCGATGCGGTGGGTCCAGCTTGTAAATGAAACTACCCTACAAAACCTGACAAAACTCTCAATACCTCAAAGAAAACCTGCGACACAAAAAAAATCCTACAATTAATGAAATTCAAAGAAAAATCAATTTGTTAGTCGTGAATGAAAGAAGGAACCATGACAAAGCAGTATTCTAAAAATGTAAGTTTTTGATTCACCAGATCGCATATGCACAAGTGAAGATCATACTCCTAGTGTTGTAGGCTTTATGATTCACAAGATCGCATTACACGCAAGTGAAGAGCATAATACCGACAACAAATACATTTTAGACAAAAAATAATTCCTTACAAATAAGCATGAAATTGACTAGCAAATATCAAACATGTAACGTATTAATAATCATGTTAGCATCAACCAAGAGGTGTATCCATTAAAATTGAATGAAAGTAATTGCATGGAGACAACCTCGTTAGTCAAGACCAAAATTATTATTATTATTTTTAAATCAAATCAAAACACATTATTCCTATATGAACAATCAAAAGCATTAGAACAATGCATAGCAATTCATGTCCTCATTTTAACACTACAAGGTTGTATTGTTAAAAGAGGGCTAAAGATAATAATCAATAGGGCATGAAATATTCAAAATTTAAATCACACTAAAATAAAACAATTCAGGCCCTCCTTCTAGCGCTAATCTGTTGAGTGGTATTTTCACCCAGTTGTGAAAGTACACTCTCCTTTAGGATTTGGGTTCCAAATCCCCTCTTGCAAAGAAGTTAAATAAACAACTTCTCCAAGGTCTCCACTGTATTAGCATTTGCATATGTGTATTAGTAATCTCAAATAAAGATATTCAATTTAAATGCTTGGAACACCTTAGTGATTGCAAGTAACTGTAAACAAGGGGCAAAGTTGGTTTATTTCACCATGAAACTTTAGTGATTGTTCATTGTTTTTTTGGATTTTGATTTTTTTTAAATGTTTATTTTATTGCTTGAAAATAAGTTAAAATTTCTGGAAAAAATAAAATGCAGAAAATGAAAATGAAATGCAGTGAACTGAAAATAAAATGCATTCAGTATGATGCTATCCTATTTCGACAAAACCGAAGATGTGAGGTTTTCATGCATGCAACCTAACCTATTGGACCTGCAGACAAGCACAATATGGATAAGCTAAGTGCTGGCTCCTAGGGTTTTAAATGAGGTTTTTCAGATTTAAACATTCGCATGAAGCAACCAAGAAAACTTGCATAAACTCCATTTACAAGCCTAAAATCTAAAAAGGGGAAAGATAGACATTTAATCTAGCATGCAGAAAATGACTCCTTTCTTGTCCATAAGATGCAAATTTCTAAAAACTTCTGCATTAAAAATGTGTCATTTTACAATAGCAGAATTTATGGTTTTCCCAAACCAGTCTGTGGAAGAAAAACAACTCAAACAGGTCTAGAATGGCCTTCTCGCCTTGAACTCTGCAACTCTACTCGCAGTAATTTTCGACCCCCTTTCTGGCATCTTTAAATGGCGTATTTAAACTTCTAAAAAATTTGTTCCTCCTTCCATGACGGTTTGTTTCGTTTTTCGATGGCTGTTCATTTCACCTTCCCTGATTGTTCGTTTCACCTTCCCTTGTATGTGTGTGCTTTGGTTTCCATTTTATGGCCCTTCGCTGCGTTTTCTCCACATGGGCTTGCGTTTGTTTCCCTCCGTGTGTAACGACCATCTTAAATGATTTCAAATCATTAAAGATTCCTTATGTAATGCTTTGTCTTGTTCGTTGGATTTTGTCCTTATGTCCATGTCACTATGCAGGTTCGTTACCTTGGTAAAAATGCAACATGTCGTGATATCGTGACACTTTTTCTTCCTCATTCTTTCTCTTTGCTTTGTGCCATGAAAATGCAACATGTCGCGATATCGTGACACTTTTTCTCTTTTGGCCATGACGATGCAACATGTCACGATATCGCGACATTTTCTCCTCCTTTGGCCATGATAGTGCAACATGTCACGATATCGTGACACTTTTTCTTTTTGCTCTCTCCCTTTGCCTTGGACCGTGAAACTGCAACATGTCATGATATCGCGACACTTTTTCTCCTTGTGGTATTTTGCTTTTTCTTTGATCTTTAGCATATGGGCCACTTTAATCTTCTTGGAAAACATGCAAAAAAATGTGGGTCCAAAATTTTGGGGTACATTGTGGAGCAGCCACAATAGGAAGTTTATTATTTAATCTTTGAAAGAAGTGTGCACTTAATCATATGGGATAAATAGTTATGTGGGATAGATAGTTATGTGGGATCAACTTTGCCAATATTGCATGGGTTTTCCCCTAATAATGCCAATAGAAATAACATGTGTCGTGCTACAATCCTTATCTTTACTAGATGCCATATCATATCTCTTACACGAATACCCAAATTTTGAACATTTTCAATCATAAAAAATGCATCCAGTATGAGACTGGTACTTATTATGCACCCAACTCGAGACTGTTTCATATTATGCAACCCATTCAAGGTTGGACTATATTATGCATCCAGTATGAGACCAGACCATATAATGCATTTGGTCTGATTCCAAGCCATATTATGCTTCTGTTCCATGATCAGGCCAAAATTTGTGTCCAAGATTTTACTGCGATTTTGAACGTAGTTGACATCTTTTTGGCCTGGTCCGACAAAACTTTGAAATTCACCCTTTTTTGCTAATTTTTTGAGATAAATTAAATTCATTTTCCATGCCATCATACATGTAGTTTGACAGGTTTTGTCATCATTTCAAAATAGTTTCACCATTTTTTTATAAGTACCTTTCAGGTCCTACCTCTTATGCATAACCCTGACAAAGGCAACTGAGACATTGAAGGAACATGCATAAATAATACAAAGCATAGAAAAATATTGATCCAAATTAAGGATAAGAGTGCAAGTTTTTAGGAGGTAAATACATTAAAAGTAAATATTTTATCCAAGAAAAGAAGCTAGGATATCTAGCAAAACAACATTGAGAATATATCGAGCAAAGGGGTGAAAAATCACCAAGATAGAGTTATTGAAATTCCACCAAAGGAGTAGCCACCATCGTAGAGGAGGAGCAACCATTGATGGTTAAGAGCCACCACTAAGTGTTAGAAGTAAATAAGTACCAACAAGCATTGAAGAGTTACAAAGTATGTATGTTCAAAGTTACAACTATTGAGTAGCAAAATATATTTTGAGCGTTAAGGAAGGGAAAGGAAATTTGAGTGCCAAATACATTATAAAATCAAATTCAAATGTTATGAGGAGTGTAGACATCATTTATTACTTCAGTTAAGAACCTAGAAGACTTTGGATGCCACTTGGCATAGATGAAAGGGAGCACCAATAGTCGTTGAGAGAAGAAAATATTTTAAGCCAATTGGGAGCATATTTGAGGAAGAAAGACACTTAACAAAGGGAACGCCCATGTTGTCATAGCATCACCAAACTAGAAAAAATTAATGTAGATAAAAGTAACACCTAAAGAATATTTTGAATGACATGTGGCACATGAGAAGAAGAATATAGACAATTTTGAAAGCCCAAATGATCTACATCATGCATATTAAGCACATTCATGAGTTAGAGAACATATACAAAATATGAGGATAGTCAAAGTCTAGAAGAGTGCTATACACAAGGAAGAGCAATAAATGCAATGAAAGGATATTGTGTAAGCACTGAATATTTAAAGGAGAACAATTCCTAAATTAGAGTGCAAGTTGTAGTCAAAGGAGTAGCTAACCATTATGTAGTGCTTCATCTTCAAGAAGGTATATTAATATTCAAATACTATTTACATTTCCTAAAGGTCAAGGACGTATAAGGATTATCAATACTAAGATTAATTTTAGTTAATCTATTATTCTTAATATTAATTAAATGAATGGAGATATAAGGAAATTAATTGCTGAATTATAACCTTAGATGATTTATTGATTTATTTTAAAGACTATTGAAGTAAGGAGGATTTAACTTGAGAGCTTTTTGAAATTGCTTTATTTGAAATTCGAGTATTAAAATATTTTCAAATAATTTAACTTGGAGGAATAAGGTTTTCTACATCAAAATTGAAATATTAAATTTGTAAATACCTTTATTTTCTAATTTTCTAATTAGGGAGTTATAAGGCATTCAACAAAAATTTAGGTTCTTGAATTTTATGAACCTTACTATTAAAAATTTAAACACTACATACAGTTGTTGAAATTTTGGAAATTACATTTGATATTAGTCTCTTGCTCAAATTAATGAGACATAAGGAATCCAACTTAAAGGTCTTGAAAATAGAGAACCTTATCAAAATTGAAAGTGCATTAAAATTATTTCTAGCTTTCTATAAGGAGAATTAAAGTGCTTGTCTTGTAGTTGAACATTAGGGAGACAAAAGGGATTCAACTCAAATAAAATTAAGAAAGCCAAGTTTTTTACCAAAGCCATATTATGCTCAAAACATTTGGCATATACAACATATTCTACAAAATTTGAGAATTGAAAAGATCATATCAACTTGATCATATACTCAAAACTAGGGAGTTATAAGGTAGACAACTTCGAAGGCTTTGAAAGATAAACGATTCTATCAAAATTGTTCTTAATAATTAATACTAAAGAGCTAAAATAAATTCTATCTAGAATTTTGACTATTGATTTATAATATACTACAAGAATTGAAGGTTAGGATCTAGAAGTTGAAAACATTGGGAGACATAAGGAATACTACAGTTTCTTAATATAATTGATAAGTTAGCAAGAGGAACATATCATCACAAGATACACTATGAAATGATTCAATATCAAAATCCATACAATATTCCATATCAAAAATGCAAAATTACTTCAAGCACAATAAACTCTACAAGTCAAAATGCAAAAGACTTTTGGATTATTGATTATGGTGTAAGTCATCACATGACAAGAAATTTAGAATGGTTTGATTTCTTGAAGTCACTAACAATATTAGGTTAAAAATTACATATGGAAAAACCTATATTATACATGGATATGTGTGTGTGTAACACCTAGTACATCATTTCCAATTTTTTTGTACATGATGTAATGTATGTTCCTGGATTAAAATCAAGTCTTATTTTAGTAGCCAAGTTGGTAGAAAGTAAAAGGATGGTTGATTTTAGATATATAAATAGGATCAATAAGTGCCTCATCATTAATCAAAATGAGATAGAAGATATAGGATCAATAAAAGTTTATATATATGCTCTAGACTCAATTGAGATTTCACAAGATATTGTTGTATTTTAAAATAACACTAATGCATTTTTTGAGGAACAAATTGTAGAAAATGAAAAATATATATATCATAAAAGTAGACGGGAAAATAGAATATTTAGAATAAGAAATATTATAGGACAACAATACTTTAGACTACTTGTCCATATATAGATTAAATAATAAGAATAAGAACCTGATCAAGTTGAAGAACATTTGAAATATGAAGATCCATATTGAAGACTAAAGTCTTCAATAACCAAATAATGTAATATAGGAGGGTGTTAGAATATATTACATTAGTTGGAATATATTACAGGGCTGTGTTTGTTAGCATAAGGAGATTGGTTGCAGAGCCGTGTTTGTAATTCGGTTGCAAAACCATGTCAATCATGATTAGTCGGTCAGTTGCAGAACCGTGCCGATCATCATTAGTCGATCGATTGTAGTGGTGTCGATCAACATTGGTCGATAATTATTCCCTCTTCTTGTCTCTTAGAGTATGTTTTAGACATAGTTTAGAAGCACTAGCTACAACTGTGGTCGATAATTATTCCCTCTCATGTTGTGTGTTAGGATCATATGTTTGTCTTGAGGGATGTCTGCTATTTTACTTCAAATTCATATACATTTCCTAACATCTGAAGGTTTTTCTTTACAGATACAATTTCACCTACTAAAGATAGAAATAAGGAAGGCCAATCTTCTTGTAAAAAGACAATTTTGAAATATTTTACACAAATATCAAAATGCAATGAGACATCAATCTCTACATATTCTACACAACTTGCAAGTACATACACCTTTTACCATCAGTTTTTTAAAATTTATGTTCTTCTTAAATGTAAAACCTTTCTCTATTAATAGATAAATGGTTTTCTGCTTATATACATCTTTTTAAATGCTTTGTAAAACTGTATTCTGTTAATTCTTCAAAATAGTGCCTTTTTTACAACAAAAAATGATAGATAACACCAAATATTGAATGTAGTAAACATTGTTGAGCCTAATGTGCATTCACTCGAATATATTATAGCATATGAGATGGGACCACATGATAATTTTTATAATAACGACATTCAACAACCACTTCAGGAGATTTTAAATTTAGACACATCAACCGAAAAATAAAAATATAGTATAAGTAAAATTCAGACCTCTGGGAATCTTGTTGTAAAAAATATAGACATCAAAAGATAAGTGAATGGACTATTGGAAGGGATTTTAAAAATAAATGGGCATGGTTATAGCCCTTTACTGAGCGATATGAGAAATTGAATGCGTGTAAATACATTATTTGTACATGGAAGATGGGAAAAGATCATTTATTGCAAAATAAGAAATACACAATAGAAAAATATTGTGGGAAAGTTTACATCAAAGATATACGATGTGATGGAACAATTAACAGATCTCATAGGTGGAAGGATGCATCAGAATGTGTGCATGTGAGATATGCACTTGAATATGAAAAAGCAATGAAACAAAAACAAACTCTCATTGAGAAGGGTAGAACAATCGAGGCACAATTCCAAAAATTTAATAATACTGTATTAGCCTCAAAGAAATTACAATTTGCTATTGTATACAATATTCTAAAAAAAGGTCGACCCATGTCTGATTTTGCTGATTTTAAGGAAATAATTCAACTAGCCAATGTACAAAACCTTACCAATTCACATTGGTCAAATCGAAATGGTTGGGAAATGGTAAAATGTCTATCACTGGTTGAGAAGGAAGACCTGAGAGAGAATGTGAAATAAGCCAAATTTATTTCACTTTTCATTGATGAGGTAACATCCGTTGACAACACATCTTGGATTTGCATATATGTTTACACATTCAAAAATTATTTGAGACAACCTCATTTACTAGCACTACATAAGATGATTGAAAATTGTAATGCAAAAAACATTTATAATGTTGTTTTAACCAGTTTAAAGGATATTTTTTAAATGGATGAAAAGGAAATTACCACAACGTTAATTTTTTTTGAGCTGATGGTGTGGCTACAATGCAAGGACAAAGGAATGGTCTTTGTGTTAGGCTTCATACTTCCATTTCCCCATATGTGATTCATATTCATTGCATGGCTCATCGAATGAATCTTGCATACAAAATTGTGAGAAATTTTGATAATGTAGCCAAAGTGGAAGAATTTGTCCACGATATACACTCATACTTTTCATGCAGTCCAAAAAGGTTTGTAGAGTTTCTATAATTTTCTCTAGGTATAACTGAAGGGAGAAAAATGTTAAAATATGTGGAAACCATATGGATTTCATTGTTTCTTCTTGCAAAAAGGGTATTTTCAAAATATCAATCCTTGGTTGGTTTATGTATGCACATCGTAGAGATGTTGACAAGGCAAAACATTTGCTTTTTCGTATGACTAACTTGGAAACTATTCTCACATTATGTGGTATTCTACCAATGTTACAAGAAATGAATACTATGATTAAAATTACACAGGAAAGGGCAATTTATATTGTCAATTTCACGAGGATGAGAAAACACATATGTATGGTTATTGACAGGATTTATTTATCCAGAAAACATTTTGATGATCCCAAGTTTGATATTTGGAATATGTTAATTAATGTCAATGAACAAAACAACTTTTTAAAGTTCAACATCAACGACAATATTTGTATTGCTATTCATTGAATGTTGATTCTTGTATATCATTTTGAACAAGTTTCCGTTACACATTCTGGATTTGATGAGGTTTTGGATAACACTAAGAATAAATTGAAAAGAACAAGTAAAATAAGAGATCGTTTTAAGAGAGATGATACACTTGAGGCCATGGATGTTGTTAATCCTAATTTCTAGAATCCTTGTGGTGACCAAATTAATAGAAGTGAGTTGTTTGTAAAATATATGGGTAATTTATGACACATTTCTCTAAAAGTGTGGAAATAAATGGCTTTGAAATCAATGGTATTCTAAAAAAAGATATTTTGAGATCTCAATCAACCAATTTTGGAATAACAATGGATAATCAAATTGCATAATTAAAAAATCCACAAGAGACTGGTTCAATCACGCATTTCTGGCAAAAATTGTATCGAAGTAGTGTCTTGCAAGATACTATGAGTGAAAACTTTATTTTATATGAATTATGTCAAACAATGATTTTGGGATTTGTTGAAGATGAAAGGGTTTTCAGTGCATTAACGTTTGTTAAATCAAAAATTCGTAACAGGTTGGATAGAAATTTGAAAAATTGTTTGAGAATGTATGTGTCATCGTACAAGGTGGGTAACTTTCCCTATGACAGAGCGTTGAAATATTGTAAGTCCCTAGCATAAAAAAGAGGTCTCTCTAATATGGTTGATAATGATGAAAATGATTCAACTAGGAGTGATGGTGAGATTATGGACATGCAGAATTTACAGATTTTGCATTCTTATGGAGAAGTTGATAAAGCTTTGTATTACCTTCCATAAATGTAAGAATTGTAATGATTATATGACAAATTCATATAATCTAAGATTTTTTCAGATTTTAAATCATTTTGTAAAATTTTAGTGATTTGAATAAATTCATATTATTAGTGATTTTTCAAATTTGAAATATTTCATATTATCAAATATTTTTTGTGTTTGATTTTTTGTAAAATCATATAATCATTCAATTTTCAATGACTATGCATTTTTTATTTTTAATGTTATGGATTGTCTATGCATGTTATTATGATGTATGCTATAGCTTTGAGTAAGTTGAAAATTTGAAAACCATGTATATGTAATGATACTATGATATTGAACTAAATGTATATGTTGACAAAAAATAGTAATTTTTCCTTTGAATGTAAATGTATGTATGTATAATTAGTATCATTAGTTGTATGATATGATAAAATATAGTGATTTTTTATGATTTTTGCTTTGTCATTGAGTAAACCTTGTATGCATGGTAAATTATTTTGTATATATGTATGAAAAATGCATGTAGTATATTATACTAGATATGGAAAATGAAAATTTAAACCTATTCATAGATATATCCATCATAAACTCACTTCGAAATATAAAAATAATATAGCTTAATAGAAATGAAAATACTCACTTTTATACTACAACAAGAATGAATATGAATAAACTGAAATTTAAACACATGCATAGATATATCATTCGTAAACTCATTTGAAAATTGAAATATAAAAACAACATAGCATAATATATGGAAATTAAAATTTAAACCTTTCATAAATATCTCCATCGTAAACTAACATTGAATATAAAAACAATATAGCATAATAAAAAAGAAAAAACACTTTTCTATACAAGAACAATAATGAATATAAATAAACTCAAATTTAAACACATGAATAGATATATCATTCGTAAACTCATTTGAAAATTGAAATATAAAAACAACATAGCATATTTGAAACACCATAATACTTAAAATATGAAAATAACATACAATTATAAAAGTGTATCTCTCAAAATTAAAATAATAAAAGCAAGTATCTTGTTTTCATACAAAAACATATGAAATATCATAAAATTGTCTATCAAAATATCAAATTTTAAAATTCAATTTCTTGCTCTAGAATATTTTCCCGTTGGCAGTGGACGTAATGCAATTGCAGGTGGGGGTTGTCAACGATCAGGAGAACTAGATGTTCTAGGTTTCCTTGTTGATCTTCTCCATATAGGTAGTGTTGTTTCCTTCACATGTGTTTCGAAGTCTCCTGATTCCTCTAGATTATAACCTCTGACAACAGAACCCCGTTTTGAAGAGGAAGAGGATGGCATTTTCTATGTATATATAAAATGTGAAAATTACAAAAAGACAAATAATGAAAAAATAAAAATTCTATTTAAATATTGACAAAAAAATTACCGGAACCTACAATTCTCTCATGGCTGCATTGTCTACGATTGAGTGCCAAGATGTTGGTACCAAAGTATTCTGCAAATTATAAAAAGATTCATAAAAAAAAGCAATAATATAATTGCATGTGCTAACTGTCAGCGAGGGTAAAGTGTGGATTATCATATTCTCTATTTCCAATCTGATCCGATGTGATACATAGGTGGACGAGTCGAATTTTTGGTGTGAAAGACAATGGACCAAATACGCTAAGGCCTACATTAGAATTTGTAACATGCCTGAATAAATTTATTTTCAATTGCCAGTATGGTCAAACCCTTTCTAGACTTGGTGGACGAAACTGCATAAAAAACAATATCAGTAATATACCAGTGACTAGAATTTAAATTTAATTAAATTAAAAAATAGTTATACCTTGAAAATATTCCAACTGCACATTGAAGTTGGTCTCCAGGTAGAGTTTTTCTTCATTAGTTAATTGGTATTTGGAACTGATAGGCTCAACACCAGTGTGGGGCAATTTTGTCAATCTAGCGACATCTGTGACCGTGAAAGAAAGAACGATGTTTTTATTGTCAACGACAAGATTTACCTTACCTGAATCAATATTATATCCTGCAATGATCTTCTCTAGAATTTTTGTTTCTGTGTCAAACTGTGGTATTGAAACTAGACCCCAAAGACCAGAGGTTGTGACCCATGACATGTCGTAACCCAATGTTGATAAAATTTCAAAAATCAGGGGGTAAACCAGGTTTTAAAAATAAATTTTACATATTTTAGGGGTGGAAGGGGATGCCATAAGGTGTAGGAGTATGTATCATCTATCGATGTTCTAGCTAATGCGGAACAGACTAAACACCCGCGGCACCCCGACTCGACCGTCGAACCCAGGCGGCACGGGGACTACACCTAACTTACATGAATCGCCTCACATAGAACAGAAAATTGCCAAGCCACTCCACTTAGTCTTAGCGCAAACATTCGGGTTTCAAGTATTCGAAAAGCAAAGCAACAACAAACATAAAGCAAAGCATTCCACTTAACACACAGATGGGGCAAAAAGGGCCCATTGCATTATTATGTATATTCAGATTACATAAGGTTGAAGCCTTCAATAAAGCAACACGCACAGACAGTAGCCACTTTGTTCTCATGCATAAAATAGTCGTTAACAGTTTGCAACAGTGCGTAGCCCTTACAAAGTCTTGGTGCCAAGCTTAAGTACCACGTGGCCTCAACCACCACATTAAACACATGCGCCCAAGTCATACAACAGTTACCCGCCAACGGCCTCAATGGCTACCTACCAGCATTGATGACAGCATGGCAGGTTTGTTCGCGGGGACCCTCGCCCTGACAGTCCATGGAAAGGCATTAACTGCCTTCCCATTCGCTGCCAGGCAAACCTGCCAACTACCCAACACTGTAGACCATTAATGCCGCCCTACGACTTAAGACTTTGCCATTTCCCAACAAAGAAACCTTCTCGCCGTGTTCCTGAGAAGTCAGACTGACAGTACCTTGCCAGCCACCTGGCAACCATCCGCCATATCGCATGACGAACGCCCATTCGAATCCAGCTTCGTTACGTGTCCAGTACGCAAGGTCGTATCACCGCTCGCACGTTGCCTCGGGGTTCGAGACGGGTTATTGTGGTATCGCTTGACTCGTCTGGTCCTGCCTAAGTGGGATGGACTCCGCCACGAGTTCATTCGTGAGTGCCATGATAGCACTTGGGCGGGCCACCCTGGGTAGGCCCGAACGTTGGTGCTGTTAGAGCGTGGGCTGTTCTGGCCACGCATGGAGTAGGATGTGGATGAATATGTCCGCACCTATCTTATTTGCCAGCAGGACAAGCCGAGTAACTTGAAGCCGGGTGGCTTGCTACAGCCACTGCCGGTCCCGGTCCGACCGTGGGCATCGGTGAGCATGGATTTCATAGTGGGATTGCCGAAAGTGAAAGGGCTTGGTTCGATCATGGTGATCGTGGACCGTTTCTCCAAGTATGCTATTTTTGTGCCTTGTCCACAGTCGTGTCCGACGAAAACGACGGTCAAGTTATTTTTCAAACATGTGATCAAATTTTGGGGCATGCCTTTGAGCATAGTCTCCGATCGAGACAACAGATTTACGAGTGCTTTCTGGAGGTGCCTATTCCGGTTGATGGGGACGCGGCTACAGATGTCCAGCCGCTTCCACCCATAGACGGATGGGCAAACCGAGCGGGTGAACCAAGTGTTGGAAACTTACTTGCGGCATTATGTAAGCGCGGACCAGGGCAACTGGCCGGATTTGCTTGACATGGCTCAGTTCTGTTACAACAGCTAGAAAACCTGTACCAATCGGTACTCGCCTTTTGAGCTTGCGATTGGGTAGTAGCCGTTAACTCTGCACATTGTTCTGGCTGGTTATCTGAAGACGTGCCCTCCTATCGATGACTACTTGAGGCAGTGGCAGTCTAAGATTGATCTAGTGAGGATGCACCTTTTGAAAGCCTCAAAACAGATGAAGGAAGATGCGGATCTGCGACGTCGACCAGAGGAATTTGTTGTTGGCGATCAAGTACTGCTGCGGATCAGAATACATAGAGGATAGTAGGTGACACTTGACAAAAAGTGATTCAAAATGGAGGAAAAGGGTTAAAATTGGCTTAAAACTTATGGTAAAATGTTAAAACTAAGATAAAACTAGAGGACGAGGGTTAAGAATGCATTAAAATGAGATGAAAAGGGATAAGAATACGTTAAAATAGGAATAAAATGATTAATACTATAGAATAGGCAAAAAAGTAATTGTTAATCCCTTTATATAGACTTCTCTCCATACAATCAGCTTTTAGATGGGTGACACGTGGCCTCTGCATGCAATTGTTTCATAGATGGTTGACATGTGGTCTCTACATGTAATCATTTCATAAATTGTTGAAATGTGGTATAGATGCAACACTGCTACCATCGTCATACTAGTAGTTGATCGTCATACCTGTAATCGATCAGTATGTCTATGGTTGATCATCATATCTACAATCGATCGACATGTCTGCAACCAATTGGTTTGTTTGCAACTGATCATCATGTATACAACTGATTGGCATATCTGTAATTGATCGGTATTTCTATAGTTGATCATCATGTCTGTAACTGATTGGCATATTTGCATTTGATCGATATATCTACAATCGATCGTCATATCTACAACCTATCATCATGTCTACAACCAATCATCATGCCAACAATCGATTTTCATACCAACAACTGATCATCATGCCTACAACTGATCAACTACAAACATGTCGATCATTATACCTACAACCAATCGACATGTCTGCAACTGATAATCATTTATGCAACCGATCGACATTTCTACAATCAATAGGTATGTCTACAGTTGATCGGTATGTCTACAGTCAATCATCATGCCTACAACCGATCAACATGTCTACCACCAATCAGTATGTCTATAGCTGATCGTCATTGATGATGTGACAAAATATAGATATTTTTTATGGTTTATGCTTTGTCATTGAGTTAACCTTGTATATATACATAACTACTAAAATTTTTTCTACATATGTATGAAAAAACATATAGAATAGTACTCTAGATATGGAAAATGAAAATTTAAACCCATGCATAGATATATCCATTGTAAACTCACTTTGAAATATAAAAATAATATAGCATAATATAAATTACCATATTCAATTTTATACAACTATAATGACTGTGAATGCACTAAAAATTGAAACCCATTCATAGATATATCCATTGTAAACTCACTTTGAAATATAAAAACATTATAACATAATACAAATGACCATATTCATTTTTATACAACAACTATAATGATTATGAATGCACTGAATATTGAAACCCATGCATAGGTATATCCTTCGTAAACTCACTTTGAAATATAAAAACTATATAGCATAATACAAATGACCATATTCACATGAAATATAAAAACATGATCACAAAATAGAAATGAAATTACTCACTTTTATACTACAACAAGAATGAATATGAATAAACTAAAGTTTAAACATATGCATAGATATATCATTCATAAACTCATTTGAAAATTGAAATATAAAACAACATAACATAATATATGGAAATTGAAATTTAACCCTTTCATTAATATCTCCATCGTAAACTAACATTTAATATGAAAACAATATAGCATAATAAAAAATACAAAAAACTTTTCTATACAACAACAAGAATGACTTTGAATAAACTAAAAATTTAAACTCATTTGAAAATTGAAATATAAAAACAACATAGCAAAATCCACAAGACAAAACTCATTTTTATATCACAACATGAATAACATTGAATAACATGTAAATCTATACCTAAGAGATGAAACACCATAATACTTAAGAGATGAAAATAACACACAATTATAAATGTAAATAGTGTAATAGTAAAATAATAAAAGTAAGTATCTTGTTTTCCAATGAAAACATATGAAATGTCTTAAAATTGTTTTTAAAATTCAATTTTTCACTTCATAATTTTTTCCCCTTCGTCCACTCCTTTTGCCTTCTCAATGGATTCCATAGTCTCCATAGCAATGATCCCTCCCTCATATTTTCCTTGTTCAACTCCTTTTTTCTCATCCACATTCTGCATTTTGATGGCTCTTTTCTCGGGCTGGGTAACAGTACTATCAATTGCTCCACAATTGACAAGGATCATCTCAACATTTTGCATTCCATCAAGAAGGGTCTTTTCTTCTTTGCCAACATCTTCAGATGTTGGTCCTTGAAATTATTTACCCTTCTCCTTAAGTAGAACATCAGGATCCAATCCATTGCGGATAATGATTTTCTGCAAAATATTGTTTTGTCGAACTTATTCCTGTACTCTTTTTCATTGCCACGGAAGCATTTAAGAACTCCTTTTCCATCCTGAGATAGTCTTGTAGGTTTTGAACCTGCTTCTTGATATTTTCATACTTTACCTATAAAGAGTAAAAAAATTTAATCAACATGAAAAGATAATTACATTTTAAAAAAGAGAATAAATTTTTTTTTAACACAAAAGTGATTAAGTCAAACCTCAACAACATTCTTTGTAGCTACAGCAACAACAACCTTTTAATTATCACTTTCCATTTCATTGTAATAAGCTTGGGCATCACCGTTTATGTTCTCCAATTTGTTCATCATAAAATTTAAAATTTCATTTGTGTATGATGTATTCACATTCAAAATGCCAGATTTTACTTGCTGTAGCAGAGACTCCATCTTTTCAGGTTCCTTTTTAATAATAGAAAATTTTATTTCTCTTTTTGAAAATTTATTGCATCGAGCATTAATTTCCTTTATCAACACCTTAGCCCGATACTCCCATTTTTTCATTTTTGTTATATCTGGAAGTAGCAAATCCTTAATTTTAGATTCAACATTATCAGAAACCAAATATTTTTTCTGAAAAAAATTATTATTTCATCCTCTTATTGAGGAGGAGCCTGACGGGTGCTTCTTTCCCTTGGAGGAGATTTAATTGAACATTCTGCACCTTCATTTACTTTATCTTGAAGCAATTCTAATAGTTGAAATTGAGTGGATTTGTTATCTTGCAAAACTTAATCTTTATCAATAGAAATATGACCGAAACCATAAAAAATATTTGATGCTTCTCACTTTGAAATTTGATTTGTTGCTTCTCTCTATGGCCTAGATGGAAGAAAGTGTTTTCCAACTGGGAAGCATTGACCTCGCATTTGAGTTGGGCGTTGTGGAGGAGGGGGCGACATTTATTGATTTTGTTGACGAAATTGTTGCAAGGGACCTTAAAACATAAAAAATAAAAATTAGTTATAAATTTTGTGAAGGTAGAGAATAAAAACTAGTTATAAAATTAAATTATGAAAATTGGCTATAAAATTTGTTATAACACTTACCGGTAGAAGACAAAACATCTTGCATAGTTGCTGCTGCAAATGGAATGTGGTCGTGCTGTACATCTGAAAAAAAAAAACAAAATTAATTAAAAATAGTAAAAATATTGTAAAAAATATGTTTCGGTAGTAATTAAAATTTACTCCCAAAATATGAAACCTCATACGTAACTATTCCCATTGGCATCAGACGTGTAGCCGCAAGTGGAGATTGTCGACGATAAGGAGAAATATATTTTCTATGTTTTCGTGATGATCTTCTCCTTAGCGGTGGTGTTGCTTCCTTCGTAGGTGTTTCAAAGTCTCCTGATTCCTCTGGATTATAACCTCTGACAACAGTATCCCGCTTTGAAGAGGAATATGATGTCTTTTTTTGTATTTGGTATAAAATGTCAAAATTACAAAAATACAAACAATGGAAAAATAAAAAAATTTACTAAAATTTAAAAAATAATTACCTGAACCTATTGTTTTGTCATGGCTAAATTGACAAGGGTTGAGTGCCAAGATGTTGGTACTGAAGTGTTCTACTAATTATGAAAATATTTATAAAAAAAATAATAATATAATTACATGTGCTAATTTTCGGTGAGGGTGAAGTGTGGGTTTTCACGTTCTCTATTTCTAATCTGGTCCTATTTGAAACATGGGTGCACTAGTCAAATTTCTAGTGTCCAATACAATGGACAAAATATGCTAAGGCCCACATTGAAATTTTTGTTAGCCTTCCTTGCAGAACGAGTCTAGCAAGGAAGAATTTACAACATGCCCGAAGAAATTTATTTTCAATCATCGGTACGGTAAAACCCCTTCTGGACTAGGTGGACATAACTGCAAAAAACTAAAATTAGTAATTGTATGGTCAATCACTAACAAGAATTTAAATTCAATTAAATAAACAAATAGCTATACCTTGAAAATATTCCAACTGCACTTTGAAGTTGATCTCCAAGTAGAGTTTCTCGTCATAAGTTAACTAGTATTTAGAAGTGATAAGCTCAACACCAGCGTGGGGGAATGCTGTCAATCTAGTAGTATATGTGGCTGAGAAAGAAAGAACAATATTTTTGTTTTTTGTGACAAGATGTACCTTACCCAAATACATATTATAAGCTGGAATAATCCTCTCCATCGGTTTAACATCTGTATCGAAATGAGGCATTGAAACTAGACCCCGAAGACTAGATTTCGTGACCCAAGACATGTTGTAACCTGGTGTTGATAAAATTTCTGAAATCAATGGGTAAACTAGGTTCTTATAATTAAATTTAAAAATTCCAAGGGTTGTAGGGGATTCCATAGGGTGTATGGGTATGAATAAGAAGATACAGTGGAATATATTTCAAACAAGAGAAACATTATTGAAAACCGCTTAAAAATTAAGGTAAATTGTTACAACCAAGATAAAAATGGAGGAATAGGGTTCATATTGCGTTAAAACGAGAGCAAAATGGGTAATAAAGAATTAAAACAAGATAAAATGGGGTAAGAAAGTGTTAAAATGAGAGAAAAATGAGTAAGAAAGCTTTAAAATGGGAGGAAAAAGGTTAAAACCATGATAGAAAAGGCAAAAAAATAATTGTTAATTCCCTTAATATAGACTTTTCTACATGCAATCAACTCTTATATGGGTGACACATGTCCTTTGCATGCAATCATTTAATGGATGGATGACACGTGGTACAGATGCACCATTGCTATCGATGGGAACTTGAGACTGTTATAGCACATCGAAGCAAATGCAACTGATCAGCATGCATCTGATCATCACGCCTACAACCGATCATTATAGTTGTAACCGATCTTCATGACTACAACTGATCGTCATGGCTACAATCGATCGTCATGGCTACAACTTATCATCATGGCTGCAATCGATCGGCATGACTACAACCTATCGGCATGGCTACAATAGATCATCATGGCTGCAACTGATCATCATGGCTACAATCGATCTTCATGAATACAACTGATTGACATGCCATTGGTTGCCAGGTCATCCTAAAGTCTTTCATATCGACCTAAAGATTTTAAGTATGTCGTACATTTTTAGATTTTGAAAACGATATTCATAGCCCCCAACACAAAAAAAATTGCCATGATTTGAAATTTTTTTGAGATAGATTAAATAAATTTGCCATGGTTTGAAATTTTTTGGAGATAAATAAATGCAATTTGCCATGTATACTTCTACAAATTTTGTCGGTATTCCAAGACAATTTGCCTTTATTTTATAAATAGATTTCGGGGTCGATCCCTTATGCATAACCCTGGTTTTCTCTTAGTGATAAGTGTCACTTTCTTCTCTTCATAGATGTAGTCTCTATTGCTGGTTTGAATGGAACTTTTGAGACCTTTTTAGCTTCACAAATCTCCACCTTTTATTTTGTTTATCTACACAAATTTTTGTTGGGATATGGAGCAACATAATGAAGTCCTTGAGCACCATTTTTAGTGAGTGTATATGGAGAAATTAATTCTCCAATGGTGCTTCAACTGTTTCTTTTCCTTTGTGTATATTCTTTATCCTCCTTCTATAGATGCTACTACTCTTTGAATGATGTTGTTTCTTCCTTGATTTTATATGTCAATATTGTAGGTTCAACCATCTAGAATGTGAGGAGTATGAGCCCTTCAAATGGTTCCTTGAGCTAGGCTTGGATGGTTTCTAGCATACGACTTCTTTTCACTGGTTTTTCTAGTAAGTGTAGTGTCTTTGAGGCACCTTTAAATCTGGCTTATTTCCCTATATAACCAGGTTAAAAATGGTGCAATGTAATGTAAAATAGTTTTATAAAATATGAATTTGTTGCACCTTCTTTTGCGCTCCTCCCTGTAAATCTTAATTTATGGTTTTGAGGTTAAATATTGAGTGCAATATAGGGGTTTTAAGTTTGTTTCTCCAATTAGACACCTTCCCCTATTTGCTTGGATATTTTATAGATAAACCCAAGCATGTAACCACATAATAGAAGCTATTTTTATGCACTATTTCTTGAATTTTGAAATTGAGGGTCACCAAGCCTCGTTCGAGGCTTCTTTTGATGTTCTTATGGTGGTTACTTTCTTCTCCAATGCTTGGAGGATATAGCTGATTTTTTGGCTTTCTTAGGCCACTTTAAAATTACAGATCTCAGTGCACTAATAGTGTCTTTAGACAGTTTGATAAATTATATTTTTGTGTCCTTCTAATGAATACAAAAACTAATATTTGAGAGCAATATAATAGTGCAAATGAATTTAATAATCTTTTACTTCTACTGCACTAAACATTTCACCTTATCACTCCAATCAACTCTAAAAAAATATTGCACTTAATCAATTTACTGCAACTAATTAAAAATAATCTGAAATAAACCTTCAAGAATTATTCTAAAATTTCTTTGTAAACAAGGTAGAGCTAGTCTTCTTTTCCTTTCCAAAGTAGATGATAGGCAGTTTACTCCAATCAACTCTATGATTATACCATTGACATTTATTGTTATGATATTGACTAAACATAATTTTTGTTGTTTGAAAGCAAGGAAACATAAATATTTTAAGAAAAATCATCATTTTTACATCTATATTAAAAAAAACTAAAGTAAAAAACATATTTTTATTATTATTTTATAGGTTATATACTATAAATTTTATTAATCAAAATATTTTATCCAATTTATTTATGATTTCCTAAAAAATTGCCCTTAAGTATGAAGAAAGTTTGACCTTAAGTTATAGTTAACCTTAGATTTTATCTCACCCCATTTGAGATACTACATAGTGCTTTAATCTCTTCTCTTCCTATTTTATTTAATAACCCAAGGTTTTCTTAGGTTCCTTCTACATCCCTGGAATTCTGTTTAAACTATACTCTCTTATGATTTATACATCATTGAAGAAAAGCAATTAGTAACTATCTCCCTTGCATTTGTTTTATTATAGTGCCATTATTTTTAATTATAATACCTCCCTACATTACCTATACCCAAACCACAGCGGCAACATATAGATTGTGTCATCAAAATAAAGCCAAAATTAATGAAAGTTCATATTCATGCTTTTCTATCCGGAATATATTAGCATTAAATAATTTTTTTTATATAATATGTTAGGTTACTAGAAGTGCCTCGTTTTAATTGGTGCTCTTATCCAAATCAAATTCAGAACAAAATCATATAAATAGGAAGTCAAGACAGGTCATTTGGAGTTCATATAAAAATATATTAGTTTGCATCGATTAATGAGGTAGTCAAATAACACATAGGATAATTATCCTATCTTCCATATAAAATATTTTCTTCAACAAATTACCACTGAAACCCTTCTACAATCCCACTACTACTTCATGATACTAGCTCTGTTATAAAACTGTTTTTGGATCGTAGTTAGTATTCTTTCACTAGGTTCCCTCCTACCTTAAAGTCAATGGGCTCATTAACCAAGATTAAATGCATCAATCTTCATGGCAGAGCAAACATCAATGGCTTGTTTTATATGTTGTTTTTCAATTTGTAAAACTAACATTACTCATACTTTATTTTATTTTAGGTCGTATTTTCTCCAATTCAAATTATTTTTTAGACATTATTATTGTCATCATCTATTATTGTCATTATATAATATTATCTACGATAGATTTACCACACCTATTATTAGTGTTAGTCCTCTTCAACCATATCTGAAATGGAAAAGTCAAATTTTATGGATGTTATGGCTTTAATCTCTTTTGTTGTTTGCTTTCCCAACTTCAGTTATCTTTCAAATTGTCACAGGCCAGGTATATCCGTTTCGCTTGTAGAAAGAGGGCGATCATTTATTCGACTTGCATCTAGAGTCCACGCACATGATTCACATTGATAAACCGTTATGATAGATTCTTTGTTATCCATCTGCCTCGTGAATATATGTCACGATAAATTCGCTTCTCGAACACTGCGAGATGCATGGGTTTCTAAATTCGTCAAATCGTCAAAATAAGAATCGGCTTTTAGACTTTATATCGCATTATGTATAATCTAATTACTATTTATTTATTTATATTTATATTTATATTTATTTTTAATTTGTTTTTTTAATAATGGTTACTCTTTATATCATTGCTTTTGTATTTATTTATTAGTTTTTTTTTTTATTTAATAAAATAAACTTTAAAAGGTTCTAGCATCTCTTCATAATGTTTATTTTGAATATGATTGGACACAAACATTATAAGTATCTTGTACATTCTTGAGGAGCATTTTAGTTAAAAAAATCTAACTAAATTATGAGCTACAAGTAAGGGTTTCATGAATTACTCATAATCATCATATGATGGTCATCTTTTGAATAAACCATCACTCAAGGAATCATTATATCAAATAACTTAGGTCTTTTGTGACCCACTAATATCTATGATCAATTCTTCATTAGATGAGTTACAATCCTTAATATCAATAGTCAGAACATTAGTAACAAGAACATTACCTTTGAATTGCTAGAATTGAAAACTTTTTCTTTTTTTTCCACGTCCTTGATGCTACTAAAACATTCTTTGACCTTATGCCCTAGCTTCCTTGAATAGTTGCATTTTATATAGGACTCTGGCTCTTTCTTATGACCTATAATTTACTTGGAATCACCTTTGTCCTTTCTTATGACCTATAATTTACTTGGAATCACCTTTGTCTTGATTTAAACAAAAGTCTTTATAAATTTGTTTTTCTTTAGACACAAGAGAATGAGAATCATGAACAATAGTTTAGATTTATTTTATTATTCGTTCTTATGACCTATAATTTACTTGGAATCACCTTTGTCTTGGTTTAAACAAAAGTCTTTATAAATTTTCTTTCCTTTAGACACAAGAGAATGAGAATCATGAACAATAGTTTAGATTTATTTTATTATTCTTTTTTCTTCCAATGCTAACTTTGCACCTTAGATATAATATTTATCCACTTTATGAGTAATAATAAAACCTCTAATAAATTTCTTGTAATGATATTTTAAGACTTAAAAAAAACATATAAACAAAATATTTATCCTCAATATTCCAACCAATTGAGGTAAGTTCACTTCTTTTTTTCCCTTTTGTATTAGTATGGTAAGGAACTATTTCTAATAAATCTAAGAGCTTCATATTATGCATGTTTGTATTAAGATTATGTATCAAGATATTACTTATTTTTCATATTATTGTTTTTTAGTGTGCTTCATGAATCGAATTATTTCGTTATAAAATCACTACCAACATAAGTTCTACTAATTATTTAGAGTTAAAATTATTTCTATTCTAAATTACATTAATTTTTACAATTTGATTTGAGGAAGAAGTATATTTAGATTCATCATGAAGTAAAAGTAAAATAATATACATCAATCAACCTCTAACCTATTTATCCCACCAATTCTCTAATACCATGACAAAACATTAACATCAAAAGTTAAAACAACCAAAAATAAAAAATAAAAATAAAAATATATATGGATGTAATACCACCACTAAAATATAACGTTTACACTTATTAAAACTAATACAGACGATCCAAGGCAATGAATAAATCAATTGTTCCCGATTCCTCTATCTAGAAAATAAATTGGTGTTCTGTAAATGAATAAAATATTCACGTTAAATAAAAATTCTTTATACTAAATGGAAATACATACACTAAATTTGTATACTTTAATTTATTAAAATACAACATATTTATACTAAAATGGAAATACATACACTAAATTGGTATACTCTAATTCATTAAAATACAACATATTTATACCTCTAAAAGAATGTTAAGTTCTAATTCATTAAAATACAACATATTTATACCACTAAAAGAAAATTGAGTTACTAATAATATATTGATCTTCTCCCGTGGTCAACAACGTTCTGTGAGGGAAGACCACGATTCCAAGGGTGTGTTACTTGGTGCAACTGAAAGATTCCAACCTAAAACTTAAATTGGTATACTCTAATTCATTAAAATACAACATATTTATACCACTAAAAGAATGTTAAGTTCTAATTCATTAAAATACAACATATTTATACCACTAAAAGAAAATTGAGTTATTAATAATATATTGATCTTCTCCCGTGGTCAACAACGTTCTGTGAGGGAAGACCACGATTCCAAGGGTGTGTTACTTGGTGCAACTGAAAGATTCCAACCTAAAACTTAAAAAATTATAACAACATATCGATTCCTAAATAAATAAATAATTATTGATCTGTCTTTATCTTTAGTTTCGCTTTTACTTTTTAAAGTAGTTTGGAATAAGCATTAAAATATTCCAACAGTCTAATTGTCGCCTTCATCAACCTCTACTAGGGTACGCTCTACAACGGTTAAGGTACACCCTACAACAGGTCTGAAACGATCGGTATGTTTAGCTTGGAAAGGATTCCCATAAAGCAATGTTCCCAAGCGCGACGTCTTATGGTCACGAACGTATTAACTTTGGAGAATCCATTTGTTAAACCACACTTGCTTTATTCGATTTGAAATTTAACATCGTTGAGCTTTGATTGAAGGAATGAACCCAAAAAAACAAATAAATGATTTTGTAGAAAAGTGTGTGCTCGTGCGGGTCTCGTTACATCATTTTCACCAAGAATGGTGACGTAGACAAGGGCCCATGATGATATGATGATGCAACTTCACTTCAACCTGACGTTTTACTTGTTTCACAATAAGGCATAGATCAAGATGTATTCAAGTAGAACGAAATTTCACTAACAACATATGTCTTCGCTCGTGGCTCGTCGAAAAAAAAGAGGAAAAATCAGTCTTCGCTGCTATCGTTTGGACCTCCTTTTTAGACGATATCTTGCAGTAGACTATTGCTGTTGACGCGAGTGATTTCACTTCCAATTGTACTTCTTTCTCCTTCACTACCATGGGAAATACTCACTTCTCTTACCATTCTTTACCCTTTGTTTTTCATGCAAAAGTCAAATCCAATTCTTTTCTACGAACTCTGAAAATTGCTTCTCATTTACTCCTATCCAAGACTGCTTATGACGTTTTCATTAATCACAGAGGAACCGATGTGAACGAAACAGTAGCCAGCCTTCTTTATTACAATCTCCAAAACAAGGGACGAAGGGTGCTACTCGAAAAGAATCCCATCCAAGTTTGGGACAGAATACCCGAAACCATAGAGCAAGCTTTACGCACCGCCTCCGTGCATATAGCAATTTTCTTCCCTAACTATGCAGATTCGGATTGGTGCTTGAATGAATTTGGTACTCCTATAATCCCCTTGTTCTGTGGAATTCGACCCTCTGAACTTCGCCTGGAAGACAAGAATGGGCTTTATGCGCGATCTTTCCAGACGCATAAGCAAACACGAAAAATCAATGTTCGGACAAAGGTTGTTGTAGAGCAAATTTTTTGTACTCGTCTTTCGGAATACGAATCTTAACGTGCTTGTTACAAGATTTTGAGAAAAATGTCTGTTATTCCCAATAAAAAGAAATTTCTTCAGTCTAACGAGGTTCCTCACTAGGGGATATTCCCGTGGAGAGTGTTCTTCCCGTTGGGACGCTGCTTGTGCGTCAGATTGGTTTGCTCTCGCTAACATAATTAAAACTTCAACGCAAAGAGATGTTCAGCGGATGTTACATGGGCTCTGTGAATTTATTGGAGGCTCACGTTTTGTCCTTATCGAAGAGAAGAACATGTTTTGTCAAAAGAGTTTATATCTTTGTTCTGAATCTTTAAGATAACTAACCTCTTTAAAAGTTTTTTTAAGATTTTTTAAATAGGTTGCATGTTCATTCAGCTGGATATATCTATCTATCTATATATATATATATATATATTTATATTTTGTAATATTAAAGGAAAAGAGGGTTTTGAAAGGAACCTTTCAATTTTCTACAACAAAATCAAACATCAAAAATACAGAGCAGAAATCAAACCCACAGAAAAAAAAAAAGAGGGATTCAACAATGTCAGAAAACCCCGAGATGACTAGTGAGTGAACCGAGGTGGTTCTACATCAAAGAGTCAAACTCGAAAATGTTTCCCCCGGATATTTGGGCTGCCTCCTCAGCATAGTCCAATGCCATTTTCATCGAACTCCAAACAACATGTTTTTTAATCTCCATCAAGCAAAGATTGTGGAGAAAGGCACTTTTCCTAATAGCATAACTGCTATGAGAATACATCTCATCAATAGCTTTGTCTTTAGCCACTGGTCTGGGAATGACCTCAACCACATCGTCCATGTTAGCCATATTGGAGATGGGGGAATCCTGCATCAACTTGCACTTCTTACCACTCAACCGAACTGACTTGCGAACCCCACCTCTTTCCCTACAATCACCCATAGAGGGGCTCACCTCAACCGAAAAAGAGGCAAGAGGAACCAATGGGATTTCCCCACCATCAATAGACGCTTTTTGTTACACACCAAACCTAGCCGTCGGCTAGGTATTCCAAGAGTATAATAATTCATATATATTGTAGTTAGATTATTCCAAATTATATCATCGCTTTTATTAATTAATATCTGCACTTCGGCATTGCCTTCACGGCGGGATCTGCCCTCCTAGTGGCAATAGAAATTTATTGTTATCCGCTTCTTCGCAATTTCCTTGTTCGATCGATTTATTGTTCTTTGCATGGTTGAATATTAAATATTAATTCATTTATAGAGAATCCCGAAGGCATAGCCTTCCATGTGGTATCAGTAGACAGGTTCGGTAAACCTTTCGCAGCATTGTTCACAGCCTTTCGCCAAGCAAATTTCGTCACGCGTATTCCACGCACCATTGTCGCTTCGTGTTTCAAGAAACCGTTGCATGGGAGATTAAACATCCGGCAAATAGCACCATCACCGGTCACAAGCCTGAGACGAGTTCTGGAAGATCCTCCGGGCGAACAGCTAGTTACCGGGCGAACAACATTGTTCCAGGGTACAGGCTACAGCAGGCTACTGAGTAATCCATAATTTTTACGTCGGGCAAACAAGACCTGTACAGGCTACAGCGAGCTACAGCAGACCACCAATATCGTCGTAACCTACCTCATCCAGCCTCTCCTCCTCCTCTCGGCTTATTGGCTCCCCCTCGCAGAAAATTTCTGTACTGGGAGAAACGATGCAGAAAATTTGACGTAAAACAAACGCAGCGAGTTTTCGACCAATCAGAGCGCGTGGTTTTTAATTATTAAACGCCCCAACCTTAGGTACGAATTTTTTTTTATTTTTGCTTTGGGATATTTATCCCACATCTGTTGTGGGAAAGCAAGCAAATCGTTTATTTACGGTTCGTCGTACCTTCAAAGGTGTGACTACGGTCACACACCCCTTTGCCGTCTCACGCGCGTAAAATTGGTTGCTTGTAATTGTCGTTGGTATTGTCGCCACCTGTTGGTTGTTTCCATCGGTTTTGGTCAGCTCGTTTAATTCCCAGGCGTCTTCAGTGTCGTGTCTAGCTGCCACCTATTCGTTGTTGCAGTGCCGTGTCTAGCTGCCAGCTTCAGCATCGTGTCTAGCTGCCACCTGTTCGTTGTTGTAGTGCCATGTCTTGCTGCCAGCTTCAGCATCATGTCTAGCTGCCACCTGTTCGTTGTTTCAGTATCGTGTCTAGCCGCCACCCCTGGGTTGTTTCCTATTCGTTGTTTCAGTATCGTGTCTAGCTGCCACCCGTGGGTTGTTTCAGTCGGTCGTGCCATCGCAACCATAACGCCGCCACTATAAGTGCAGTCGTGTCGCATCGTGTATTGTTGAAAGTCGTCAAAAAGCATTGAAAGTCGTCAAAAGTTGTTGTTAAGGAGGTGAGCCAACAAAATTCAAATCCGCGTCGCAGTTGGAGCGACAGTTGAAGCGAAATCCACATTTTTTGCTAAATTCAACCAAATTTTGTGGCAGTTGAAGTGGAATCCTAAGCAGGTTATGTTAACAAGTGCATGAGCAAACAGTGGACCAAAGGTTCTGACGGTCGATTATCAAGCTCAAAAATGCCCAATAACAATGCAAGAAGACCTAATCGAAGTCTAGGTACAAAAAATTCTCTTTCTCCTTTTAAAATTGGTAGTTATAATCCACATCATCCACTAGTAGATCCTATGGCTACTAATCCTCCCCCAACTCACGAAAACATCACACAAGGAAACTCAAGTAACTCAGCCGTTTCCAACGATGATTCTCTTCGACTCTTACTAGAGGGTATGAACGAAATTAGTCTCCACCTAAAAAACCTAGTGCAAGCACAAAACCAGCTTAATCCCAATACTAATCCCCAAAATCACTCCCATGCCCAAAGGAATGAAGAAAATGTCGATCATAATGATGATTGGGAACAACAACGAGGTGATTCGGATAATTACAGGGATCGCTATCAGAGACAACGGTATAACCAAAATCAAGAAAGGGATACGGGTTATCACCAACCGAGAGGCCCTAATAATTTTCCACGAATTGATATGCCCACTTTTGAAGGTCATGATCCTCGTGGTTGGATAGCCAAAATGGAAGGCATTCTTGACTTATATCAAATTAAGGAAATTGATAAAGTCCCTTTCACTGCATCAAAACTAGGCACTGAGGCCTACCAATGGTTCGTATGGCTTAAACGAGAGAAAGGAGCTACTATTAATTGGAGAAAATTCACTACCTCTTTTTTAGAAAGATTTGATGAAGGAGCTACATCATCATACACAGTAAGACTATTATCTCTTAAACAAGAAGGGTCAGTTAGCGAATTCGTTTCGAAGTTTACCAGTTTACTACCATACACTTTAGACCTCAGTCCCGACATAGTGGTAGGAGCCTTTCGCAATGGATTGAAAGAAAATATTCGAGTGGAGGTAGACATGCACAATCCAACCTTGCTGAACGATTGTATAAGAATAGCCAAGTCGGCCGAGAAGAGACATCAGTTGTCTGCACGGCGTGAAACTTATAGTCGTCCTTCGTATCGCAACAATTCCTTTCATAGAAATGATCAACCATCAAGATACTTTTGCTATAAATGTCGCACTCATCACCCCAAGGAACAAGCATGTGCCCAAAAACAAAACTTTCATATTGAAGGTGATCAATGTGAAGGAGAAGAGGAAGAACCTTACCAATCAGAAGAACCTATGCCAGAAGACCTACCAAGTACTCTAGAAGAAAAAGAAGAGGATACAATGGCGATCTCCGTGCATGCTCTCATGGGTTTAACCGCCCACCATACCATCAAGGTACCAGGATTTCTCCGCCAGAAAAAGGTGAATGTGCTAATTGATTCTGGTAGTACCCACAATTTTATCGACATCAAAACCGCAAAAGCTTTGAATTTATTCATTAACTCTTCCAACAAAGACAAATTCCAGGTTCTAGTGGCCAACGGGGTGAACGCACAATGTGTTGGTCGCACATCTCAAGTTTCCATAAAAATGGGAACTTATACTTGGTTTGGATCCCTTTTCGTCATGAATTTGGGGAACTCCGATGTCATTTTGGGAGTTGAATGGTTGGAAACATTAGACACGGTTAGCTTCAACTTCAAAAAATTATTTGTGGAATGGAAGGAAAACGGACGAGTCATTCGCTTACAAGGCATTACTACTCCTCCATCACAAATGGTGAGCTCTCATAGTATGGAGAAGATGTTAAAAAAGGGTGGATATGGGTTTATAGCTCAAATTAATTGTTTGGAAAAACAATCTCCAAGCAACTTCGGATATTACTTGCTCCAGAGTTACAAGACATCATAACACATTACGAAGAGGTTTTCCAAGAACCTCAAGGATTACCACCTAAACGATCTCATGACCATGCCATCCATTTGATTCCAGGGAGTGTTCCACCTAACAATCGTCCTTATCGCTATCCTCAACCACAAAAGACAAAAATCGAACAGATCGTTCAGGATTTGTTGGATCATGGAGTCATTCGTCACAAGCACTAGTCCTTATTCCTCACCCGTAGTCCCGGCTAGACGAAAAGATAACTCTTGGCGTATGTGTCCTGACTTTCGTTCTCTCAATAAACTCACTATCAAGGACAAATTTCCTATCCCTGTCATAGATGACCTACTAGATGAGTTGCATGGTGCAAATTTTTTTACAAAATTAGACCTTCGCTCCGGATTTCACCAAATCCGTGTTAGAGAAGAAGATATTCCCAAAATTGCTTTTCGTACTCATGAAGGTCATTACGAATTTTTGGTCATGCCTTTTGGTCTCACTAATGCACCATCCACATTCCAAAGTCTCATGAACCAAGTGTTTCGTCCACTCCTCCGTAAGTTTGTGTTAGTTTTTTTTGATGATATTCTCATATACAAGAAAACATGGACGGACCATTTACATCATGTGGATAAAGCCCTTCACATTTTACACAGAGAAAAGCTATTTGTCAAACGTTCCAAATGTTCCTTTGGTGTCCAAGAAGTCGAATATCTTGGTCATATAGTTTCACACGAGGGTGTCAAAGTCGACCCCAATAAGATTAAGGCAATTCAAGAGTGGCCCTTACCTAAAACCATCAAGAAACTTCGTGGTTTTTTGGGTCTCATGGGCTACTATCGCAAGTTTGTACGAAATTATGGTAAGATTGCAGCACCTCTCACCGCACTCACAAAGAAGGATGCTTTTCGTTGGTCGGAAGAGGCCACTCAAGCCTTTGAAGCTCTTAAGAAAGCCATGTGTACAACTCCAATATTAGCAACTCCCAATTTTCACAAACCATTTATTATCGAATGTGATGCATCAGGAATAGGAATTGGGGCTATATTAATGCAAGAAGGTCATCCGTTGGCATTTGAAAGTAAACAACTTTTCGGGAAAAATTTGGGAAGATCAACATACGAAAAAGAAATGTTGGCTATTCTTCACGCAGTAGAAAAATGGAGACACTACCTAATCAGTAGCCGTTTCATTATAAAAATAGATCATAGTAGCCTTAAACATTTTCTTGAGCAAAGGTTTTCATATCCGAAACAAAATAAGTGGTTAACCAAACTGTTGGGCTATGATTTTGTTATCGAATACAAGAAAGGGAAGGAAAATATAGCCGCCGATGCGCTATCCAGGAAATATGAAGATGAAGTAGTCATTAACGCTATTTCAGGTCCTTGCTCCCAATGGGTGAATCAATTACAAGATGAATGGTTGTCCAATAGCGAAACTGCTCAGATACTTCAAGAATTATCTATAGGGTCCTCTAAACACCCTTTGTTCTCTTATGAAGATAAAATCCTCCGAAAGAAGAACCGCATTTACATTCCACACAATTCGGAACTCAAATCGAAGATCCTCGACGAATCACACGCTTCTCCATCAGCAGGACATTCAGGATTTTTGAAAACATATTTAAGGGTCAAACAATCATTTTGTTGGAAAGGATTAAAAGCAAAAGTCAAACAATGGGTAGCAGAATGTGAAGTTTGCCAACGCAATAAAGGAGAAACAATCAAATCACCAGGATTGTTACAACCATTACCCATCCCTGAACGACAGGTGGGAACATATATCCATGGATTTTATTGAAGGTCTTCCAAAGTCGAAGGCAGGACAGTAATCTTCGTCGTCGTAGACCGGTTATCCAAATACGCTCACTTTCAGGCTTTACAACATCCATTTTCTGCAAGCAAGGTGGCAAAGGTATTTATGGATTCAATTTTCAAATTACATGGTATGCCAAAAAATATTGTAAGTGATAGAGACCCCATCTTCACTAGTAACTTTTGGCGGGAATTATTTCGACTTAGTGGTACCAAATTGAACATGTCTTCAGCCTACCATCCACAGATAGATGGTCAAACAGAAGTAGTTAATAAATGTTTGGGTACGTACTTAAGATGTTTCGCTCAAGATAAACAATACCAATGGAGCCATTGGTTAGCATTGGCATAATGGTGGTACAACACTTCTTACCATTACTCAATTAAGATGTCTCCATTTGAAGCATTGTATGGCACCAAACCTCCAACAATCGCAGATTACGTACATGGATCATCCAAAGTAGCCAAAGTGGATGATTGGTTCCAACAAAGGCAGTCTACACTCACCATCCTCAAAGAGAATTTAGTCCAAGCACAAAATCGTATGAAACAACAACAAGACTTGCACCGATCAGAGAGAACTTTTAATATAGGTGATTGGGTTTTCCTAAAGTTGCAACCTTACAAACAATCATCGTTAAGGATAAAATCCAGCCAAAAGTTGGCTCCACGATTCTATGGTCCCTACAAAATTGTGCGCCGCATTGGAGAAGTAGCCTATCAATTAGAGCTACCTACATCATCACGAATACACCCGGTATTTCATGTTTCATGTCTCAAAAAAGTAATTGGTCAGAAAGTACAAAGTCAATCAGAATTACCAGTGCTCGATGAGGAAGGACGCATACATCTCCAACCTGAAGATATACTACAACATAGAATCCGAAGACTGAGATCACGTCAGATTCAAGAATTTCTCATTAAATGGCAAGATTTACCAGAGGAGGATGCCACATGGGAACCTGAAAGTATCTTCCAGACATTTCCAGCTTTGAGGACAAAGCTTTCCGAGGAGGGGAGTCATGTTACACACCAAACCTAGCCGTCGGCTAGGTATTCCAAGAGTATAATAATTCATATATATTGTAGTTAGATTATTCCAAATGATATCATCGCTTTTATTAATTAATCTCTGCACTTCGGCATTGCCTTCACGGTGGGATCTGCCCTCCTAGTGGCAATATAAATTTATTGTTATCCGCTTCTTCGCAATTTCCTTGTTCGATCGATTTACTGTTCTTTGCATGGTTGAATATTAAATATTAATTCATTTATAGAGAATCCCGAAGGCGTAGCCTTCCACTTTTCTTGTTGTAGTACCCTAAACACCCTTAACAGAATTAAATCCCTTTACATTCATTTTCTTGGACCCTGAACCCAAGGAGGAAGAGCTCACCATCTCAGCTTTAGAACTGGAAACATCATCCTAAGCCGAAAAGGGATCACCAAGAACCATAATAGAAAGGGAATTCAAAGAGTTCAAAATATATTTAGTAGTCACCCCATTTTCTAGAGTAGCACGCTCGAAAAACAGAAGCACTAGACCCTGATGGAAAGGAACCTTATCTCTGCCATTCTACACAACTAACATAGAATTGTGAAGCGAGTTGAATAAGAACAATGAAATATTCATCCACCTCTGCCTACAAAGGTGATTAAGGAACATAGCATGAAAACTCTACACAATATCATACGATGAATCCATCATAAAAAAATCCATGATCACCTTGATAACCTTATTTCAAGGAGCAGGCAATGCCTTTGCACTAAACCCATTCTGAATACGAGGTAAGAATTCATCCTCATCCAGAAAGTGATGAATTTCTTGAACTAGCGAATGCTGCTCCCTGTTGAGCATATCACCATCTAGAACCAACCTAGTAGTATGACTAACTAGCTCAACGGTGACTTCAAATGACTAGGACCCCACATGAACCCACCCCTCCCTCCAAGTATTCACCATCCATTTAGATAGAATGGGATTGTGGCCATGGAACTTTTGGACACAATCCAACAGATCCCCCACCCTCAGGATGGATAAAACCTCCTCATCAGCCACTAGAGACACAGGTTCCACCCTAGACTTAGGAAGAATAGACTTACGTTTACCAGCCTTGGATTTCCCCATCTTCATAAAAAACCTACAGTGCCAAGGGGGAACAAGAACAACAAACTACACAAAGGACACAAGGGAAAAATTCCAAACACAATCAAAAGAATAGAGTTTTCTCCATGCACGACCATATTTAAAAACATCAACAACACTCACACCAGGCTAGGGAAAGCCTCCCAAGTCAAAGACGCATCAAAAACCCACATCCATCATGTGATCATCGAGACTATCAAAAAGACTCTAAAGGGGTCTTGAATGGCAAATGAAGTTTTTTGGAACAAACAAAAGCATAGTCCCCATAAGGAACTCAAAAACCATCTTAAAAAGAGATGACCAATGCATAAGAGGGCAAAAATAACAAGGGAAGTTATAAAACAACATGTATAAATAAAAGGTAACCAGACTGCCTCCACTTGGTGAATAGGAAGGAGAGATAAAACGAGGTGGAATAACGATAGAAGGCCACCTCAACACAAACATCATCATAAGTGACACATAGTAAGAGGGCTTCCCAAGATGAGAGAACCAAGAGCGAACGGTTAAATGCCATTTCCCAAGAAAATTTAAAATTCCAACCTTAGGTCCCTTCTAACAACCGAAGTGGAATAGAAGCCACCATAGTCCATACTCGATATGAGGTGACACCCCAAGTACACCAATATGAGGATTTGAGAGAAAAAATACTCTGTAGAATCCACCAATACATAAAGTACCTAGGGAACGACACCTTAAGGACATCCCAAGGCCAACAAGTAAACCAAGATCTACCCAATAAAGGTACAGTCAAAGAGAGACATCGAGCAAAGTAAAACCTCCAACGGATCGAATAGGAACTTTGGGACATTCCTAGACACAGACGACACCAGGCCAGAAGAGAATGAGATAGAGGAATTTGAAAATGTGGCTTAGCCACAATGCCACGTGAAGAAAAGAAAACCGCCCTCTTGCAACAAAATTTACTTCCAACACCTAACAAGTCCAACACGAGAATCACCACCCACCACCATTTAATGTACATCTAACTGGGCTCGATTGATAAGATCAAGAGGGAAATCCCTCTACCAAATTGTGTATCTTTGAATATTTACTCCCACATTCACCATAAATTCTGCAACCACATTTCCTTCTTTTTATATGTGCCTAATTTGAAATTCCTCAAGGGTGTGACACAAACCAATAGTCTCATCAATAGCATTGGCCACCTTCCAGATGACATGACAAGTACCATTCAACATTTTGACAACATTTTGTGAATCACCTTCAATAACAACTCGTTTATAATACAAACTCCCACAAAGGCCACCCTCACTTCAGCCACCTGGGAAATGCACAGACTAGTCAGTTTAGCATAGAAAAGCAAAAAATTATCACAATGGTCACGAATGAACCCCCCCCCACACTGGCCAAACCAGAATTACCTTTAGATGCCTCGTCAAAATTTAACTTGACCCAACCCATGGGAGGGGGCGTCCAACTAACCGAACATCTAATATTAGGAGCAGGAGGTGGTTGGCCCACGTGTCCAAAATCTAAATCCCATTCAATAATAATTTCACTAGGAGAGGAAGCCTAAGGTAAGTCCATAATCACATAAGCAATATCCACATTCTCCACCATCTTGCCCACTATACGATTACTCAAGAGTTGAGAAGAGAAAACTTTATCCCTAAACACCCTAGCATTCCTCACCTTCCAGACTCCCCACATAACATGAGGAAGCAAAAAATGCCAAAAGCATTTGAGTCTAGGAGATAAAAATGGAGGATCCCACTGAAGAATGCAGTCAAGCACAAAATTTGGAAAAACCCAATACACCCCAAGCACCCAAGAATAGATACTAAAATATCCTTAAACATGTCACAATTGAGAATCAAATGTGATGTCGATTCCCAGGAAGACTCACAAAGATAGCACTTGTTAACCAAAAACCAACCATGCTTGTGGAGGTTCTTAATCATGAGAATCTTGTTTTGAACAACCAAGAAGTAAAACATATTCACTCTTAGAGTAAGGTGCTTGAGCCAAATCACATGATAAGGGAATAAATCCTCCTCTTCACTAATGCAATCATAGGTAGACTTCACAGAGAAGAGACCCAAACTTTCCTTCTTCCAGATAAGATGGTCCTCCACATTAACTTGATGTAAAACACAAATACGAAGTTCCTCCTTAAAGATATCCCATAATTATAGATCTCTAGCATTTCTCATGCATCTTGGAGGATTCGTCCAAACGACTCTATTCACCCGAACCTCAATGAAATCTAAAACCTTTTCCATCCCAACTACCCTAGAACTATTAATAAGCTCCCTGAATCGATCATCTTCATTCAACGACCGATCTCTTAGCCAAACATCATCCCAAAAATTAACCGATCTACCATTCTCGATAATCCATCTACAATTTTGTTTGATAAAATCCCTTGATTTCACCAGGCCATTCCAAAATGCCAAGCCTCCAAAAGGTAAATAGTCAAAGATAAAGGGATAAAGAATGTACTTCACTTTCAAGATACTACACCAAGACTTACTAATATTGGAGGTGATCTTCCAACCAAGTTTAGCAAATAGATCCTTATTCATGCTACTGAGACTCTTCAAGTTTAGTCCCCCAACAATATTCCTCCTATAGATATTCTCCATGGAGACAAGGTGAAACCTACCTTTTAGTTCTTGACCAGCCCACAAAAAGGATTTACATATACTATCAACCTTAGAAGCCACTTTCCCAGGCACATGGAACATAGACATGAAATATATCGGGATACTCTATAAGGTACTTTTAACGAAAAACACCTTACCAACATTACTTAGCAGAGCCCCTTTCCAATCCGAAAGCTTTCACTAACTTCTCTCCACCATAGAGGACCACACCTCAGTTTTCACCCTCCTTATAAAAATAGTTAAACCAAGGTACGAGGAAGAGAGAGAGGTAATACAACAATACAAGACATCAACAATACTTATCTGTTGCACCTTCAAAGTGTTTATGAAGAACATACGACTCTTAATATAACTAATTTACTAACCTACTATCTTTTCATAGCAGTCCAAAATGGACTTCACCTCCCTTGTAGTATCCATCGGTGCCACACAAGAGAGGAGAGTATCATCTACAAACTGTTGGTGAGATATCGGGTTGTAAGGAACCATTGCCCACATACCCAAAATATTTTGATGTCTAAATATTGATCTACCCAAATCCTCTGCCATAATAATAAATAAAAAAGGGGACAAAAGATCCCCCTATCTCAGCCCACGATAAGAGCGAAAGAATCCAGCTAGAGACCCATTTACAAGAACTAAAAACCAGGCGATCGAAAAGCAATCCTGCACCAAGATGATCCTATCTTCACAAAATCTAAAATTTCTTAAAACTATAACTAAAAATGACCAGGAAACCCAATCATAGGATTTATTAATGTCAAGCTTCAGGAAAAAAACTCGCCCTCCCACTTTTATACATAGAGTGCATCAATTCATGAATCACAATAACACCATCAAGAATTTGTCTACCCGGAACAAAGGCACTCCGTGCATCATCATAAGAACCGAGAAGGAGAAGTTTGAGTCTATTAGCAATAGACTTAGAGAATATATTGTAAATAGTGTTACAAAGACTAATCGATCTGAAGTCGTTAAAATAAGAGGTCGAGTCTTTTTTAGGAATGAGAGCTAAGAAAGTCACATTCACAACTTTTAGAATAAACATAGAGTGTTGAACATCTCTCATAGCCTTGCATACATCAACCCTACAAATATGCCAGTACTTATAAAAAATACCAAAGAGAAACCATCAAGTCTTGGAGCCTTAAGGGGACCCATCCCCTTGACAACTTCAAAAATTTCTTCATCAAAGAAAGGGGTCATGAGCCACCTATTCCATTCATCAAAAACTAATGGAGGAATAGCATCAAGCATCGCATCTTCAGCAGAGGGGTAATGGCCAGGAACCGAGCAAAGTAAGTTACTAAAGAAGGCAATCGCTTCCTCACGAACTTCCAAAACTCCTGAGGCAACACCACCATCGCTCTTCACTATCTCACTAATTTTATTATGCCCTCTCCTTCTCAGAGTAGAAGCATGAAAAAATTGGGAGTTACGATCCCCTTATTTAAGCCACATCTCCCTATATTTTTTTTTCCAAAACAATTCCTCTTGCGCTTGTCTGTTGTGATAGTCCACCAACAGAAATCGTTCTTCTTTTAACAAAGCTTCATAATACCCTTGAGACTCCATAGCAGCCTCAATGACTTTCAACTGAGCTTTCAGTATTTCCTTCTCTCTGAATACATTCCCAAATAAAAATTTATTCCGTAATTTGAGGTAATTTCTAAGCCTCCTAATTTTATTAGTTAACCGGAGCATACCAAACCCCTCGATCTCTTCCTGCCACTAGTATTTCAACGGAGATTCAAATTTAGGATGCGAAAACCACATAACTTCAAATAAAAATAGACGGGGAAGGAACGACATGCCATCAGGAACTTCGAACCAGATGGGATTATGGTCAGAGCCAATCTTGGGTAAAGTAGTCAAAGAAGCATCTCCAAACAGATTCATCCTATGGAAAGAAACAAATATTATGTCCAATCTACTCAAAATCAAACTTTCACCTAAGCGCCTATTACACCAAGTAAATTAATCCTGAAGCTCAACAGAGAAAATAAATTCAGAGAAATAAAGGAGACTTCTATCATCCACCATGTTTCCTCTCTTTCTCTTTGAAGGATACAGAGGAGAATTGAAATCACTTGCAACCACCCAATCTTCATTTTGGAAGGTTCGTCGCATCTCTAGGAACAACTACCAAAATTTATCCCTATTCACATAATAATTAGAGTGTAAATATTGGAGAGGATCCATATCCTATTCGTGATATTACACCAAAATAAAATGTTAATAACCTTGTTGGATGAGTAAATAATGTGCCCATAAGGGCATGATGGATTCCATAAGGATAGGAGCCCCCAAAGAAACCAGTCGACTCACTCACTATAAAACTAGAATTCTTCCACACCAGCTTATGCACAAACTACCAGGAAGTAACATCCAACTTAGACTCCTGAATACTTAATATATTCAGGGAATAATCCATTTGAAAATACGTGAATATCCTACGCTTAAAGGAGCTATTAAACCCTCTAACATTACAAGAACACATTTTTATTAGGAAATTAGAAAGAGAGTTTCTTGCCCACCCCTGGATGGGGATGAATTCAAATCATCCATATTCAGACACATATCACCTAACCCCTCCTTAATCAATATAAGATTCTACCCTCCATTAGCACCAACATTTTCCATCGACCTCTTTCTACCTGTCTTGTTTGGTGGTCTATCGGGTTTCCTAATCACCCCAATATCCATTTTTTTGGGGTGGCTTCTGGTTTTAGGACCAAGCGACCCCTTCTCCACAACCATAGGTGGATAGAATGGTGGGCTTTGCCACCAGCAATGGTTATGTCCCTTTTTACATTGACAGGAATAAAGGAAGAGTCACCCACTTCTATGCTACAAGTAAAGCTAGAGGAGATAGAATAAAATGACTTATCTGAAGCAATCATGTGATGAGTAGCTCCAGAATCTAGGACCCATAAATTAGAGGAATAATTGGAGGTTTTTCCTTGAACATTAAGGACTTTTCCTATGTGCTTTTTACTGTCTATATTTTTATCCTTTATTACCTCTAGTTGTTGTAATATTTTCCAGCATTTGTTTCCATAGTGACCATTCTTTTTGCAATGAGTACACGTTATGGGGGTCTTTTCCTTCTTTTGATTTTTTTTTTAGAAGATGTGGAGGCTACTAAGGCTTTAGAAAAAAGAGGAAGAAAAAAATATTTCATATCTAGCAAGTTTTGTTTCTTCCCTAGTTAATCTATCACAAAAATCTTCTATAGAAGGCATTTTAAAGGTTGCACCAAGAGCATCTTTGGTAGATATAAAGGTGGTAGCAAAAAATTAAAAAACACCATTTAGCTTAGAAAGGATTAGAGAAATACATTCTTCTTCAGTATTAGTCTTCCCACTGCCTTTGTATTGAGTGAGGACGTCTTTGAACTTAGTAATGAAGTCAAAAATACTACTAAAATCTTTAGGGGACGAAGATGTTAGTTATTCTTCTAGTTGCATTGATCTCATATGATCTACTTTTCCAAACAAGGTTTTTAGTTTCTCCTAACTTTCATGAGGATTTTTGAAATTTGTAATGTGAAACCACAAACTTTCATGAACATTAGAGCTAATAATACCCATTGTTTCATGCATCTTTCCTTTATGAAAAAAAATCATATTCTTTCTCAAACTCTGGTTGCTTTTCTTCTAGTAAATGAGTAAGACCTTTTTGAGAGATAATATTTAAAATTTTAGGTTTTCAAGTGTGAAATTTATGAGGGGTGAGAGGTTCAATTGAATTCATCATTTTAACACAAGATAAAAGTTGAAGTTTTAACCAATATATCCCCCCTTAGAACTTCAATTTTAGTATTAATGAATTTATTTTAGGGAAAAAAATGAAGTTGTTCAATATATAAAACTCAAGATACCCACCCTAACAAGAAGGAAACTATAAGTATTTTAGGTTTGAATATTGTTTGCTTATGAGATGCCAAAACCTCTTAGTTCCTCTCAATACCCGCCCTTACTTGAGGGAAACTGTAAGTATAGAGAAGAATTTCAAGGGTTGTAGGCTTGAAATGCAAGGATATCAACCAGATTTTTAATTTGGATATTCTCAATACTTGCCCTTACTAGAAGGAAACTATAAGTGAGAGAGATATCGAATAAAAAAATTGGTTGATTGAAAAATATATTCCAGAACTTTATACCAATGGCATCTAAAAACCTACCCTTACATGAAGGAAACTATAAGTTTTTAGTGGTAATGATACATGGAACGTAGAAAAAAATATTTTGAGAAAAAAACTTATTATTATATTTTTATTTAAAGAGTTTTGCTTATTTAATATTTATAAAGATTAAGAACAAAAAACACAATTTTAAAAAAATATATTTGTTAAGATTTAAGAATAAAATTAACAAATATAATTTTGAAGAAGCAAATAATATGGAATATTCTTTGAAATTTAAAATTTCAACTATAACAATTATAGTTTATATAGCTGTCCTCTAAATTTAATATTTAAAAAATAAACATAAAAGGAGTTTTAAGTTTTTGCATTAGAGAGTGTATTCCATATGAAATATAGTTACTAATATTTCAAAAATAACACCTAGAAAAGCTTCTTGTAAAAGTGATATAAATAACTATAGAGGAATATAGGAAAAAAATGATGCAACCCTCCCCCTTAAGGAACACAAAATATGCAAATAAATGCACTAACCCCCCCCCAAAAAAAAAAAAAAAAAAAAAATTATTAAAAGGTTGTAATATTGACTCACTATTCGATGAGAGACTTGTAAAATAGGGCTTTGTGAAAAGGAGGTAAAAAAAATGACCTTAAAAATAGGAGGATTGAAAAAACTAATACAACAAAATTTTAATGGATATAAAAAATTATAAAGTTGTTACGTCCCTAAGAGAGAGGGCGTTCTGAAAGGTGAAGATGCCTGATGAAACAGTGATTTCGCATCAAAGGGTGGAGTCTATTGAGGTGGTTTCTTCAAAGTAAAGGTGAATCCTGCAACCAAAACTAAAAATTATCCTCCTCCTCGAAGATGTGACGCTCTATTGATGTCTTCATCGAAGCAAAAATGAGTCTTTTAAGACGATGAGTGTCCAAGTTTTCTTCCTTTTATGATTTGGAGTATGAAATCTACGCAGATAGATTAAAGGAACCAAAAGAAATTTATAAAAGGAAATAACCTAAGTTTTCTCAGAAGACTTAAGCCAGAGAGTCGAAGAAGCCTGCAAAAAATGCTAGTTATTTTAAGAAAATAATCTTTGTGAAAAATTTGGAACTTGAGGTACCTGCAAAAAAATTGATTAGAATCGATATGCACTCTTTGAATACTAATTGCGCCCCTCAATAAATTTCACTACAAAATAAGGTTAGAGAGCCCAAAATAAAGGGCTACAAAGTCCTTTGAATATGCCTCGTTCACATTTTAATGGGATCCTCTGAGAAAACAAGTGTTTGTCAAAAAACCTGTATAAAAAATAGAGAGGATAGATAACAATGCTTTTTGAAAAAAAAATATTGCCTGAAGAGACCACTATAACATTCGAAAGGAAGAAGCGATGAGAAATAAGCTAGATCGGACAATCTTTTAGAGGGACCCAACTAAAGCCATTTTTCGAATGCCAAATGGATTACATATGCTTGGTGTTGTTTAAGGATTTTGACTCCGGTAAAATATGATTCAAAATAGGGACACCAAAATATAATCAAAATATTCTAAACAATCCTTATTTAAAGAAATAAAGGCAAATGAAAGAAATCATACGAAGTGAGACAAAAAACAATTTGTTAGCTCCAACGTTCGAAGAGGGAGACCGTCAGAAGATATTTTAGCGAAACAGAGGTGGGAGCCGAAAGAAAACATAATCGTATGAAGGGAGACAAAAACTTTATTAGCCCCAACATTCTAAGATGAAATCCACCAAAATAGAGAGTGGTGAGAGGCACCACGTGTTGCCTTATGGCACCCAAATTTGGATGCCAAGGTAACTAAATAAGATGCCTTCTTTGAGAACACTCTTAGACAACCAGAGAAGAGGTTGAATATTACCTACAAAAAAACATGAAAATGATTTAACCTATATATCACGATATATGTGAAAAATAAGTTCTTTTGCTAAGGTAAACAATGGAAAATTAATGTATGAGTATCATAGAATTTCTAAAAAATACTTAGAAAAGGAATTTTATCTTATGTATTTTAGAACAGATCTATGAAAAGAGAAATAGCAATATATCTGAAAAGATTATTGAGAATACAAAGAGTTTTCCCTTATTTAAATGATAAGGAGGTAAATAATATCAAAAAAAGCCCACATACATATAATTTTAAAAAATATATATAGCTAAAAAAAACTATATATAATCTTATGAAGGTCTGTAAAAAAAAAAAGGACCAATAAAAAGATAAAAGAACCAGATCATAGAACCTCCAAGAGAGAATGCTAGAAAAATCTATCTTTCTCTGGTACCATGTTAGAATTTCACAATAATAGATATGCAAAGCATTACAAAAAATATGAAGAGAAAAGTGGAACTGATTGATTTATTTCAATGATCAACTTTGTATAAATAGTAAAGTTGATCATTAAGAGTCTTTGGATTACAGAAACTCATACGACCTGATGAAGACACCATTGAGAGTTCTTCTAACACATGGAGGAGTGTAAACTCAAGTGTGTATCCTAGTGGAACTTAAGATAATATTCACTTATTCTAACAACCTTGTTCTTCAAATCCTTGAGGTTGTTGCACCAAAAACCTCTTATTTTAAGTACTTATTGAGAAAGGTATTTTTAACATCCATGTGTTGAATTTTCCACCCTTTGTGGGCATCCAAGGAAAGTACTAGTCTGATGGTCTCTTGTATAGAAATCATAGCAAAGGTTTCCTCATAGTCGATACCATACTTTTGAGTAAACCCTTTTGCTACTAGCCTTGTATTGTGTCTGTCAATGCTCCCATAAGCATTGAACTTGGTCTTATAGACCCATTTACATCCAACACATTTCTTTCCCTCACGAAGCTCCACTAACTCCCAAGCATCATTACTTTTATAAAGGTCATTTCCTCTTTCATGGCTTGTTGCCATACATCATGAGTACATGTTTTTTCATAACTAGATGGCTTTAGCTCTACACTAGTCATTAAAGCATAGTTTAAAATATCTCCCTTAGGCTCTTGTGAGTCTTCATCACCATACATGTGCAAATTTTCAAGTCTTGTTAAGACTTCATTCATCTCACTAGCTTGGATTCTAGTGTACCTTCTTAGAAAATTCTTGTCCATCATTTGAAAATAAGGATGGTACTAAAGTGTTATCTTACATATATATATTGGATCTACTTCCATTGGAGAAGAACTTTCTGATCTTTGTGGGGAAAAACTTGAAGTAACACATGTAATTGGAGTAGAACTCTTGTTTGGACTTGGAGGAGGATTTCCAATGCTGATTTTTTTAATGGGCTGCACTTGAGAGGAGCTTGCATCTTGAGATCCATAATCAACAAAATTTTTTTGATGACCCCATACTCCTCCTTCATCAAAAATTACATCTCTTGAGATGACAATTTTGTACATTTTTGGATTTTAGAGTCTATATACCTTTGAAGACACAATACCTAATGAAAATACATGCTTGAATTTTGGGATCAAGTTTCTTTCTTATCTCATCAGGAATGTGTGCATATACAAGACAACCAAAAATTTTGAAGTGCTTTACATTTGGCTTTTTGCCATGTCGTCCCTCATATGGAGTTATCCCATCTAAACTAGAAGTGGGACTCCTATTAAAAATGTAAACACTTGTCCTAATAGCATTATCCCAATACATATTACTAAGTTTCTTTATTTGAAGCATTGATCTAGCCATTTCTACAATAGTGTGGTTCTTCCTTTCAGCCACACTATTTTGTTGTGGAGTGTATGCAGTAGTTAATTACCTTTTGATCCCACAATATTTACAATATTTGAGAAATGTCTTTGAGAAAAACTCTCCCTATCTATCAGTCCTTAATATTTTTAAAACATACTCACTTTTATTCTCTACATTATTTTTTAAATCCTTGAAATGTTCAAAAGCTTCATATTTAGTTTTCAAAAAATAAATACAACACATTTTAGAGAAATCATCAATTAAAGTGAGAAAGGAAGAATTGTTACCCAATATTTTGGTATGCATTGGACCACAAATTTTTGAATGTACCAATTGTAGTGGATGGCTTGCTCTCCATGCTTGACCTCTTGGAAACTTTGTTCATGAGTACTTTCCCAAAGCACATCCTTCACAAACCTCCTTGTGCTCTTCAACTTTAGGTAATCCACACACAATAGCTTGTGAAGTCAACAATTTCAAGATTAAAAAATTAATATGACCATATCTCAAGTGCTAAATCACACTTAGTTTATCTATGGCCACACTAGCAAGTTGAGCGCCTCCTTGTTCCCCAAAATTAAGAGGAAATAACTTATTCTTTGTCATACGTACTTGTGTAACAACTCTATTACAAATTTTTTTGTCAAAAATTATACATTTTCTATCTTCAAAAATATGTTTATAGTTCTTTTCCATGATTTTTCCAACACTAAGAAAATTATATTGGAGTTTAGGAGTGTAATAGATATTTTTCACCTTCTTTGTGCCTTCTTTTGTTGGAACCTCCATGGCTCCCATACCTTCAACTTTTAGTTCCTTGTCATCTCGCAATTTGATCTTGGACTTGTATGTGGAATCCATTGTAGCAAACAAGTCTTCTTTACCACTCATATGATTTGAGCAACCAATATCCAAAATACAAGTTTCATTAAGATTTTGATCTTATTTTCCATATGTGAGGAACAAATTTGAAGAAGTTCCTTCCTCTTCTCCATAGTTTCCATAATTATTACACCTTCCTTCTTGAGAAGCCTTAAGTCTACAATCTCTAGCAAAGTGACCAAACTTACCACAATGAAAACAAGACTTGTTTGATTTGTCACCTCCTCTTCCTCTTCCTTTTCCTTGGTAGCCACCTCTTGATCTACCTCTTCCTCTTCCTCTTGAAGATTATCCTCTCCTTTGTCCTCTTCCTTGTGCATTGCCATGAGTCTCACCTTCCTTGAATGAGAATGCTTTGTCATCACCTCCACATCTTGATGATGTAAAACCGTAGATTCTCTCTTCATGAGACATCAAAGAACCAATTAGTGCATCAAATATGATGGTAGAAAGATCTTTTGTCCCCTCAATAATTATTGCAATATGATTCCACTTATGAAGAAGTGTTCTCAACACTTTCTTCACAACTAATTATGTTTATATATCTTATCCAAGTGTCTCCATTTTATTTACAATTGCTTTCACTCTAACACAATAATATCCTACTTTTTCATCTTTTCGTATTTTGAGATTCTCAAAATCTCTCTTCAAAGTTTGAAGCCTCACTTGCTTCACTTGATTTCTCCCTTGATAGCTATATTTCAAGGCTTGCTATGCTTCTAGTGCTGATGAACAAGAAGCAATCCTTGGAAAATTTCTTTTCTCTAAAGCTTCTTGGAGATGGTAGAGAGCAAAAGAGTTCTTCTTTTGGGCATTTTTTTTACAAGTTTTATTAGCTGCACTTAAAATAGTCCAATCTTCTAGTTCAATGTAGCCTTTCTCTACTATATCCCATAACCCTTTGCCTATGAGTAAGGTCTTCATATTGATAGACCAATACTCATAATCCAGTCCATTAAATTCAAGAATGGGCAGGTTGTTATTGGTAGCTTGTTATTAAATTAATCAATAAGTCTTTGGAAGGAAAAATACATTTCTCTGTTGTACTTGCACTAAACAACAACAGTTATCACAGCAACAGGAAATTTATTTCACTAAATGAGAAATCAAACGCAACCAGCAGCATCAGTTATGATGCAATAACAATAGTCAAAATAGCAGCAAGTGGTCTCCTCTTGGTGTCTTATTTGAAATAGTACATCTGCTGTTTCATAATTATTTAAAAAAAAAACTTCAGTACTCCTTTTATTTCAAATATTTATCAAACAACAAATTTTACCAAACATCAAAAGCATTTAGCAAATCACTGTGACACTCCTCACAACTTCCTTATGTGCAGGATGACCTCACTCCAGTCTTCTACTGCAACAATTAAAAAAATTGATTCCATGTTTGACCTCCATGTAGCATATCTAATGCCTTCTCCTTCACGTCGCTATAGGGTGAGCTCTTTACATTTTCTCTTCAGCACAACAGTCAACTTTCCACACAACGTTGCCGCACAACACTACGTTGTTTGAGGAGTTCATAGGTTAATGGCAGATGGTCCCTAAATATCTTCAGGATACCAAAAAATGATTTTCTCCAGATCTGCATCATCAGACTTATATATACTGAAGCCTTGAGGCTCCTCCGGATCACGCGGATCAATAGAAAAAACACGTCGACTACATGTTTGATAAGTATTTCGATCACGAGCTACGTCACATAGGCTTTTGTTACGTAATTCTACTTTTTAATTACGTACAGAAATATCAAACCATTATACATAAAATTTAAAAATTCTCCTTTGTAATTACGCGTAGAATTAAAAAGTTATGTTACCTCACAACATGACGCAGGTGTTTATTTTTTTTAAACAAATCATGAGCCAATCATACACACGATTCATGCGTTTTAATATCTTCTTAATTATAATGATGCACAGGTCATCTACTTTAATCTGCATTTGGTGGCCTTCTTCCAGGAAAAGACAGTAGGATCTAATACTGGGCTAAAGTGGGTCCTGAGATTTCCTACCACAGATCACCGTTGACTTGTCTTTCCAGAGCTCTAGACAATGTTTGGTCCATAAAAATTCCACTTGCACGAAACGTAGAGACACCGACCTAGGATTGCATCATCCAATCGTGACAATACTTCAACAAACACGTTATTGCAGCATTATGTCAACACAGCTTGCATATGAACATAGCTAAGTCATGATTTCTATGGCCGAACTTACTATCTCCACATCTTTCTCTGGCAGAATCAGGACTTTCTCCTCATACGCAGAGATAGTGAGACGTATTCCCTTCAGCGTGTGACATATTTCGAAGTAAAAACAATCTATGCAATGTCCACGTAATTTCTCTCCCACCTTCTCACGTCTCTCACAGTATAAATCCACGTTTATTTTTTTAAACATAATCTTCAGCTTCAAATTACAATTTTTTATATGTACAGATCTCACTTAATTAACGACATCCAAGTCTTCTTTCTGTGCAGACTTCTCTCACACCCTTTGCTTGATATCTTCACTTTCAACACGCAGTGATGCGCAACGAACATCTCGTCTCAACGAATGCGATAATCCATAAAATATCATGATACGCTCGAAACTCATAGACATGAGTTTGACGTCCTCTTATCTAGGTGAATCAAACAACAACATTCTTATAGCTTAGCATATCTTCATAAAATGTCTATGCGCACATCTTAGAAGTTGATCTATGACTCATTACACTCATTCTCACATGTCCTTCAGGCTTTTTTCTCTCATCCAATGGACTAAACTCACAAAAAAAACAACTACTATGATGGGTAATCCACAGATCCCAAACTCTCTGACTTGCTCTGATACCAAAATGAGAAGTATATCAATTCTTGGATCTGATTACAATATATAGTGCTGAAATACAAACAAAACATAGCACAATCATAGGTGGCTCAACCTTATTCTCGTAATTAAAACTCCCTAACATAGCTTTGACTTAACATAGCATATGCTAACTTATATCCTATTTGCACTCAACAACTTCTAGAATAGCATCTAATTTAGTTATTTAGGAATACAACAAGATATATACTAATCGTCCAACACATGATGAGCTACAAAATAATCAATTAAAATCACCTTTGTAATACCAAATATAATTTTTATTGTCATTACGTGTTGAAGCAAACCATACATTTGTGAGTAATCAAATTGTACAATGGTGAGTGTAGTTGTGAATAATAAAATCATACAATTATGAGTAACTAGGAGCAATATTGAATGAACTATGAAAAGGAAATATTGCATCTAAATGGTGCAGTAGAATAGAGGGAAAGACAATAAAATAGAGTGCAAAAAATATAAAAGTGGAACCATACAATTGCATGAAGGAGAAATCATACAATTAAGGTTAAGGTTTGAATCATACAGTTATATGATAAAAATTGTAGCAATTAAAAAGTTATCGTATAAGTGAACGGTTGAATCATTGGGTTCTATGATTGCCTGGATTGTACGGTTGCTTACATATTGTACAATTGCTTGGATTGTATAGTTTCCAAGATGTATGGTTAATGATACATGATGTTGTATGGTCAACGAAACATTCTAAGATTATTGAATTGAATGATTTTTTGAATAATTGGCCATTTGATTGTACAATTGTTGGTTTGAACAATTAGAAAAATTTAGGGAAGGTTTTATGATTGTTAATGCAACAAAATGCAACCAATAGAATCTTGAGGGTGAGTATTATAAGCATAACAACAATTTCAAGTCAATAAAACATGTCCTAAGAAATCTTAACATGATCTGTCAACAACAATAACATAACACATGTATCAATTCCTTCATCTACAAAAATCTCTATGGACAAGCATTGCATTATTAAATACAATAATCATTATGTATCATCAAACCTTCCTAAGTAGTCTACAACAATGATGATTTTTAGATAAAAGTTTATTACTAAACTTGGGCTAATATATGCATGAATGGAAAGATTTTATCTATTGATTTGAATGTGTTGCAATGGGCATTGTATTCCATTTTTTACAACAATTCTCACAATCTATCTTTGGTAAGATGTTTTGTGTAATTCCAAGTATAAAATATTACAAAGGACTGTATATAATTCTTCTATAATATTTGCATATTTTTTAATTATTTAGATCAACATGGATTCTGCTATCAACATTCAAATTATAGCTTTAAGTAGTTATTATGGTTGACTATTCTCTTAACCTGCATAAACATTCATAAAACCATTTAATGTCTTATTAAAAACAAAATTTAATTTAAAATAATTTTTTATTGATTGGTTTAAAATCGTATCACTTGAAATAATAGTTGCATGAATGTACTTTTTGGATTTGTTCTCCTTTTATTTATTTTCTACGTTGAAATGGTTGGAGTAATCGTTACATTATGGATATATTCACTTGAAATAATAGTTGCATGAATGTACTTTTTGGATTTGTTCTCCTTTTATTTATTTTCTACGTTGAAATGGTTGGAGTAATCGTTACATTATGGATATATTCACTTGAAATAATAGTTGCATGAATGTACTTTTTGGATTTGTTCTCCTTTTATTTCTTTTCTACGTTGAAATGGTTGGAGTAATCGTTACATTATGGATATATTCTTTTAATTTGTTATTTTGTTTATTTTTATTTGGAATGTTACTTTTCTTATACTGAAATGGAAAACTCAATTTTTTTTATTAGTAATATTTTTATATACATTTATTATGAATATTGAATTTGAGTCTAACTCAAGTAACATGGAAAATTCAAATTTTATGGATGTTATCGCTTAATTTTTTCTATTAACTGCTTTTTTATATCCGTTCCGCTTGTAGAAAGAGATCATTTTATTCGACTTGGATGCACGGTCCCATGCAGATGATGCATATTCACAGTAATAAACCGTTACGATATATTCCCTATTATCCATTTGTCTCGTGAATATATATCACGATAAAATCCGCTTCGCTTCTCGAACACTGCTTGTGCAGGGGTTTCTAAATTCGTCAAATTGTCAAAATAAGAATCGGCTATTATACTTTCTATCGCATTATGTGCACATTAATTACTATTTTACAAAATTGGTGCGTAGAGGACTACAATTTTGGACTGGCTAATATAACTAAAATGAGCACGGTGAAGCCAATCTTCGTGTGTACTTTCATGTACGACTGTAAGACGTTCAAAAGCTGTTTGTGTTAACGTTAATTAAATATTTTTAAAACTCAAAGGATAATACAAGTATATATTCGATATGTTGTAGTTTACATAGCTTGCAGGTGGAGTTAGAGACATTTAGTGGATTCTTAACTGTGACAATTACTTGGGTATGGAATATGTTTTTCAACCGACTAAAATTATTAGCTTCCACGCATATATGGATCTCCATGCCCCACCTTAACGTGTAATTTTAATTGGTTTGGCATTAAAGGTTTAGTGTTATATACCTTAAATAGAGGTATCTATTACGTATAATCTTAGTGTCCCTTTTGTGTATAATAATTTTTAAAAATAAAGATGGTTTGATAAGCTTTAAGAGTGTTAAAGTTATATTAAATATTAATATTTTATATTTTTAAACGTTGGTTTATATTATGATAAGTTAAATTAGGTTGATAATAAAATTTTTAATATTGAAAATTAAAACAATTAATATATATCAAGTTATATATTATATTTAGTGAATGGATATTGTTTACATTAAATAAAGACATTTTAATTAATAGGAATACAATTTATTTATAAATTATGAGAATTTTAATAATAGACTATTCATTCTTATCTAGAAAATAACGGTTAGCTTTGAATCTCTTCTTTTATTTTTTATTTTTTTTAATTGTTATTTTATTTATATTATTCTTTTAAATTTTATTTATTAATTGTTTTTATATTTTATTGTTTAGATTTGCTTTTCTAAAATTTAAACAAAATTAATATTAAATATTTCAACATCCTCTTTTAATGTTTATTTTAGGTATGATTAGACACAAACACTAGAAATAAATTGAATATGTATCTTTAACATTCTTGAGAAGTATTGTAGTTGATAAAAATTGAATTAAGTTGTGAGTGATAAGTAAGGGTTTCAAGGATTACTCATAATCATCACATGATAGATCATAATCATCACATGATAGATCTTTTGGATTTTTTGCAAAGATGCCACTTGCATTATCCATGATGTGACCCGGGTTCAATTCCTATATGTATTTCTCAATAAAAAAAACAATATATCACCCATAAGAGTTATTATATTAAGTAACTAAGATATTTTGTGACCCACTAATATCTATAATCCATTCTTCCTTTGAAAAGCTATAAGCTTTAATATCAATAGCAAGCAAAAGAGTTATAAACCTTAAGAGCAATAACAAGAACATTATCTTTTGAATTACTAAAATTAAAAACTTTGTTCTTTTTATTTTCATGTCCTGGATCCTCTTAAGCATTCATTGGTATTATTCCTTGGCTTCTCACAATAGTTACATTTTACACAGAACTTAGAATTGTTCTTTGTGATCTATCTAAATATTAGATTAATACATAGAATTATCATTATCTTAGTTTAGACTAAAAGTTTTCTTTTAAATTTGCTTTCCTTTAAACAAGAGAATGATCAACATTAAGAATTTTAGTTTCCTTAATTAATTTTATTTTTCTTATACTAACTCATAATACTATCCAATTTGTTACTAGTAATAAACCTCTAATAAATGGCTAGAATGACCTTCAAAGACTATAAAAAATCATTTAATTTAATTTTTTTTTTTTCAATCTTTCTACTGAATGAGGTAGAGACGTTTTTGCCTCTCACATTAAAAAGATAAGGAATTATTTCTAGTGAATCTAAGATATCACCTAATTTTCAGACTACTTCTTTAGCGTGTTCCAAACTATAGCTCCATTGCTTTCATTACAAACATACTACCAATCATAAGAGCAATTCTTTAGAAGTAAAAATTATTTTTATCCTAAATCATAACAATTTTTACCATTTGACTTAAGAAAGAGGTAAATTTGAGTCATTTTGAAGTCATACAAAAAAAACATATGACTTTAAAATAAAGATTAAAAAGATTCGAATTCCGAAAATGAGGAAAAAAAAAATTGCTCTACATTAGCTTTTGCTCTAGAAAATTTTTACGTCCTTTAACGCCCTAATTGGGCATATTACGTATTAAACATTTAAATAAAATAGAGCAGAGGGACGAAACAGTAACAAGCGTACGGCATAGCCAATAGTAAGAGTATCAATTATAATGTAGTAACTTCCAGCTACTGAAAAGAACAAGAGCTGGTATTTTATCCCAAATTAAAGGGCCTTCTAACATAAATAGTACAACAACATCGATAAAAAATTTATGATCGGCACATAACTTACTAACTGGAAGTAGACCCGGAGACACGAAGTTCCCCCCGACAAGTTACTTCTCGGTTAACATATATTGTTTTTAAAAAAACGACCCTATAAGCTTCTCCATACTGTATTATAAGCTACGAAAAATCTGTGATTATAATGTCAGCGTTCGGCCTGACTGCCACGGAATTAACCGCATCGATATGTTTAATAGCGCAGGTTGCGATTCGCTCCAGCAGCTCTCCTTGATCCCTGAAAAATGCAACATATAGTAAGTTATGCAATATATTGTTTCTCAAAACAAACAGAATTAGATTTATGGTAATTTACCCCTTGAATATATAGCCCTCTATATACGAAACCTCCCGCAAAGCCTTCTTCCATTTCTGAAGTGTTCGAGCTTTGATTTTTCGTGTTTGCTCATGCGTCTGGAAAGCTCGCGCGTAGAGCCCATTCTTGTCTTCCATGCGAAGTTCAGAGGGTCGAATTCCACAGAACAAGGGGATGATAGGAGCTCTGGTTTTGAGCATCAAATCCAATTCATTCAAACACCAATCCGAATCTGCATAGTTAGGGGAGAAAATGGCTATATGCACGGGGGCGGTGCGTATAGCCTGCTCTATCGTTTCGGGTATTCTTTCCCCAGCTTGGATGGAAATCTTGTCGAGGAACACCCTTCGTCCCTTGTTTTGGAGATTGTAATAAAGAAGGCTTGCTACTGTATCCTTCACATCCCTTCCTCTGTGATTAAGGAAAACGTCATAACTAGTCTTGGGTGGGAGTGAATGAGAAGCAATTTTCAGAGTTTGTAGAGAAGAATTGGCTTTGGCTTTTGTATGGAAGACAAAGGGTGGATAATTATAAGAGAATTGAGCATTTCCCATGGTAGTGAAGGAGAAAGAAGTACAATTTTAAAGGAAAAGACTAGCGTCAAAGGCAGTAGTCTAATGCAAGATATCGTTTAAAAAGCAGGTCCAAACGTTAGCAGCGAAAACTGAAATTTTTTCTTTTGGACTAGCCACTTTAGTTTGTTTCCTTTAACATATGTTCTCATAATGTAATTTCTTTCTACTTAAATACCCCGTTCTCTTGTTTTGTGCCCTATTTTGAAATAATTAAAGCATAAGGTTGGATTCATACGAACATGGACCCTTGGCTACGTCACCAATGTTGCTGAAAATGAAGTAACGAGACGTATACACTTTTCTACGAAAAGATTTATTGGTTATTAAATGCGGGCATTTTTGCGTCGTTCCTTCAATCAAAGCTCAGCCTGTACGTTGAATTTCAAATCGAATAAAGCAAGTGTGGTTTAACAAATGGATTCTCCATTACTTTCGAGAAGTGGGCAGCTAATCATATCTTTGACTGATGCTTCTTGTCGTCCTAAGCAAAATAAGCAATTTTCTAACGAAATCCTTTGAACTGCCAAATTCTTTTAATAAATCTAGTAATGTTTGCCCAACCGAGATTGTTCCTTTGATTTTCCAAACTTTTACGTCGGTGACCATGAGACGTCGCCACTCGGACAAATTCTTTATGGAAATCTTACCAACGAAATCCTTTGAACTGTCAAATCCTTTTAATAAATCCAGTAATATTTGCCCAACCGAGATTGTTCCTTTGATTTTCCAAACTTTTACGTCCGTGACCATGAGTCGTCGCGACTCGGAAAAATGCTTTGTGGAAATCCTGCCCAACCTGAAACATACCGAAGGTTTCATTACTTTGTAGGGTGTAAACATAGGGCTCGTTTCAGAACTATTGTAGGGTGTACCTGAACTGTTGTAGAGCTTACCTTACTAGAGGTTGGAGAAAGATGAAAATTACACTGTTGGAACATTTTAATCTTTATTTACCAGCTCTTGTTCTTTTCAGTAGTTGGAAGTTACTACATTATAATTGATACTCGTACTATTGGCTATGCCATACGCTTGTTACTGTTTCGTCCCTCTGCTCTATTTTATTTAAATGTTTAATACGTAATATGCCCATTTAGGGCGTAAAAGGACGTCAAAAATTTCTAGAGCAAAAGCTAATGTAGAGCAATTTTTTTTTTCTCATTTTCAGAATTCGAATCTTAAAAATCTTGTTACAAGATTTTCAGAAAGATATATGTGATTCCTAAAGAAATTTCCTCATACTAGGAATGTTACTTACAGATGGAAATATTCCTGTGGAGAGTGTTCTCACCGTTGGGACGTTGCTTGTGCGTCAGATTGGCTTGCTTTTGCAAACATAATTAAAATTTCGACCTATAAAGATGTTGAACGGAAGTTACACAGGCTTTGAATTTATTGGAGGCTCACGTTTTCTGCTAATCGAAGAGAAGAGCATGTTTTGTCAAAAGAGCTTTGAGATCTTTGATCTGAATCTTTAAGATAGCTTACCACTTTTAAAAAATATATATAATATTTTTCTTAGGAAATGGTTTTATATCACGATCATTGAGGATAAATTACCTCTTTAAAAAAACTATAATAATTTTATTATAGTGAGTGAATGGTTTTATATCATGATTTCTGCTAATCGAAGAGAAGAGCATGTTTTGTCAAAAGAGCTTTGAAATCTTTGATCTGAATCTTTAAGATAGCTTACCACTATATATAATATTTTTCTTAGGCAATGGTTTTATATCACGATCATTGAGGATAAATTACCTCTTTAAAAAAATTATAATAATTTTATTATACTGAGTGAATGGTTTTATATCATGATTATTTATAGTAATAATATATATGGTAATATTAAGATATTGGGTTTTGACCAGGAATCTTGTTATAATAATTCCATCAAGGAAACACACCCACCCCTCACATATTTCTCTGCACCCAAAGATGCCTTAATAATAATATATATAATTAAATCATATATTAATAATTATTTAAAATTAAATTTTAAAATTTAAATTTAATATATTTTTTAATTTAAATATTTAATGAATAAATTTATATTACATTTAAAGATGAATCGATTTTATAAAATATATAATAAACGAAGATGTATAAAAATTCCTTTTTGAGATATTAAATTTAAATTTAAACTAAAATTGCTTAAGAATTTAATGCACAACTGCTCTTTTAGTCGTTTCATGTGGTTATGGTATGCTAATTATTCAATATAAAATACGAAAGAAGTATTAATACAAAATATAACATTAAGCTTCGTATATTTCTTTTTTATAATAATAATTAATTATTTTGATAGATAATAAAATATATAATTATGTAATATTTAAATTTTATTTTATATTATATATTTTTAAAATTTATTTATAATATTTTTTTCAATACATTTTATATTTTATTAATATTTTTTATTAAATAATATTTTAATAAAAAACATATTTTAAACGTTGAATTTTAAAAATCTATTATAAAACTAAATGAATTGTAACGTTTTCATTCAACCAAATCCTTCCTCACTTTAGAAAAAATATAAAAATCAAAAACAAAAACAATGTAATTTAGGTATAAATTTTTTAATAAAAAACTTATATAAAAATCTATTTTTATTTTTAATTTATTAATTAAATAATAAATACATTATTTTAAATTAAATGTTTTTTTTTTTAATATAGGAAGAGATTTTAGAAGGAAATTGAATCTTTTACATAAAATATTTTAAAAAAATCTTAAAATTTTTTACAAAGCAATCAATGCTTCCAAAGAAAAACCAAAATAATATACAAAAGATTTAATCTACCTAAAAGAATTAGAAATTCAATTCCATACAGTATCGGATCCAATAAAAAATAAATAAAGACCGAAACATCCAAAAGCAAGAAGACATCCCCCACCACAATTTTAAAATATCAAAGATGGTAGCAAACGGATTCCATCCAAAATTTATAATTTTTTAATATATTAATTAAAATGGATTATGCAGATGGCTGGTGATATCATTTGAGTCTGAAGGTGTAATTTAGAATTACCTCGGATCTTCATTTGCCTTATTGATCTATGGGTTTTGATTGTTCTTCTGTTTTGATTGGTTGGTGTGTAACGATCTGGATTGTTTTTGTGTTTTTGCATGCCTTCTTTGAAAATATTATCTGTACTATTTTTTATGTTTGGTTTAGTTTCATGTTGTAAAAGGTTTTAAGGATCTTTCAAAACCCTCAATTCTTAATAAAAAAAACAAAAACATATTATTTTTTGTTTTTAAATTAAATATTATAACTAAAAAATATTTATAAATTTAATATTTTATTTATAATATATGCATTTTTGGGGGTTAGTGTTATAAACCCATAGGATCAATGCACAGGTTCGAGTAGTCTACTTTCAACCATGATTCCTTGTAAATTTGAGAGCTATACTTTTCATATTTATCAGTAGGGAATTTATAACACAATTACCACACACTCCGTTTTATAATATATGTTTTTATTAAAATATAAGGTTTTTAAAAGGTCATCATTTCCCCTTTTATATCAACTTAGTCATATACATATATGTATAGAAAGTTAGGATTTGAACTTTGGTTTGAAATACAAAGGTCTCAACAATTGAACCATAAACCCTTTCACTTATTCATAGTATATGTTAAATAATATTTTAAAATAACAAAACATATTTTGAGATTTAAATTTTAAAATCCAATTATAAAATGGTAACATTTTCATTCATTTACCTCCTTTATCACCTCTAGAAAAAATAAAATTACTTAATGTTTAAATAGATTATAAAAATTTTAATATCAAACTTTATAATTTGTTAATATATTAAATAATAAGTTAATTATTTTTTATTTTTAAAATAAATATTATAACTTAAGAATATTTATAAAAAATTTCAATATTATAATTTATAAATTTATTTTAAAACTTTTTATGATAAAATTAAATGAAAAAAATATTTAAAAAATTATGTTAAAAATATTTTTGAATAAATTTTATAATATTTTTTTGATATTATTAAAGAATGAGGGTTTTGAAAGGAATTCCTCAATCTTTTACAACAATTTTACAAGGAGAATAAACCAAGTATAAACTAGTATACAATATTGGAGACTAACAACTGACCACCCCAAAGGGGTTAATCAGCCAACACCACCCAATATAAGTACAACAATCACATCCAAGGGACAAAACAATAAAACTAAGAGGAAGTAGAAAATTTGAAAAATCAAAAACCCGCATAGGTCGCTCCTCCACAAAAATGTGAAAGAAAAAAAAATCATTATTTAAAAATCCTACCCCTCAAAGGATCAGGTGGACCCCAACATTGAAAGCATCAAAAGAAACACCTAAACAACCCAGAGACCAGGATCTCATATCACTCACTACCCACACCATCTCATTCACCGCTAGGAGGAGGAGATATTTTAAACATATCCAAACTGATTTATCCTCTACGACACCTGATATTGAACATTTTTTTTAGACTCAAACTGGGAAGGTCTCCACCTATTGTTATAGAGATGCACTCACTCTTCTTCGGTATTCCCACTTTTCTTTTGATACTTGTGGTATTGCAGGACTTCCAAAAACTCTTTATAATAGGGCCTGTGATCAGAGGAGAAAAAGAACTATCAACCACCAACCCTACCCTACATAGTGATGGGGAGGAACGAACAACCACCAGTCCTACACTGCACACTTTCAAGGAAAGAGATGGTAGCAGATCCTTACCCACCTGAATACTCTTCTTTGGGAACTCCAAAGGAGTGAAATTCCCTATCTTGGGAGAAGACACACGGATCTTCATTGACACAACAAGAAATAATGGAGGAAACTCCACTATTTGCTGGATAAGGACTCTTCCACCCACATGTAGCCGAAGAAATTATCCAGGACTCTTCCACCCACATGTAACCGAAGAAATTATGGATCAGAGGAGGATTAAAAATGTTAGCATTTTAACATTTAGAAATGTCATAATATTTATTATTGGATATTTTTTAAATTTAAATAATAATAATTTAAATGTGAATAATAAAAACTATAATTATATTAAAAAACAATTGTATTTTATTTTGATAAAAATAATATAATAATTAACATTTAAGTTAAACAAAATACTGTATACCAAATGAAACGTATAATTAATTATTATTATTTTAAAAAAGTGAACTCAAAATTATTAGCAAATGTTGTAACGAAGTAGTGAGAAAATTAAACATATAATTTAAAAAAAAATCTTTAGTACTAAACAAATAAGAATAAAACTACGAAAAAATATATAACACCAAGGATAAACACTAAGACCTCAAATATCTATGCATTAAACATCAATGGTTTTATCTTAAAAGCCCCACATATTATTTTAGATGATTTCGGTTAAAAGCCCCACATATTATTTTAGATGATTTCGGTTCATCATTCTATATCAATGTAAAGGGAACAAAATATCCAATATACATGGATTTAATAAAATATGAATGTAGAATTCAAATTTAGGCTTCTAAGTGATGTTGTTTGTTATATTTAAATTATCATTAAAAAATGATTTGTATCATCAATATTATATAAACTAACAATAAAATAAAATAAGCAAAGAACATAATAAAATTCAAAAAATATATAGGGTTGAGTAGTCTACTTCCAACCATGATCCTGTATAAAGTTGAGAGTCATACTTATCACTGCGAAATTTATGCACAACCACCACACATCCACCCCTCACACCAGTTTTATAATATATATATATATAAAGTTAGGATTTGAACTTTAGTGTGAAACACATCACTTTTAAGTCTCAACCATTGAACCATACACCGTTTCACTTATTCATAGTATATGTTAAATAATATTTTAAAATAATAAAATATATTTTAAGAGTTGAATTTTAAAATCCAATTATAAAACTAAATGAATGGTAACATTTTCATTCATTTACCTCCTTTATCACCTTTAGAAAAAATAAAAGTAATTTATGTTTAAATAAATTATAAAAATTTTAATATCAACTTTTATTATTTTTTTAATATATTAATAATAAATTATTTATTTTTAAAATAAACATTATAACTTAAGAATATTTATAAATGTTTTCAATATTATAATTTTAAAAAATTATTTTAGAATTTTTTATGTTTTTATAAAATTAAATGAAAAAATTATAAAAAGAATTATGTAAAAAATATTTTTGAATAACTTTTATAATATGTTTTTGATACTATTAAATAATGAGGGTTTTGAAAGGAATCCCTCAACCTTTTACAACAACTCCACAAGGGAGAACAAACCAAGCACAAACCAACAAGGGAGAACAAACTGAGCACAATCCAACATACAATCTCCAAAAGAAGACTAACAACAAACCACCCCAAAGGGGTTAATCAACCAATGGAATAGCCCAATATAAGTACAACAGTCACATCCAAGGCACCGACGAAAACAATGAAACCAAGAGAAAGCAAAAATTTTAAAAAATCAAAAACCCGCAGTGCTCCTCCATGAAAAGGTGAAAGAAAAAAATTCAAAATTTAAAAAGCATGTGCCTCTAGGAATCATCAGGCGGACCCCAACATCGAAAGCATCAAAAGCACCACCTAAAAAATTGGAAATATTGGAAATTTTTAGTGGTTGTGTTGTTATTGATGTCAAGAGTCAATTTTAGTGATATCAAGAGTCAGTTTTAGTGATGTCAAAAGTCAGTGCAAGGATTTGACAAAAGGAGGGTTAAAATATTTGTATTTTAAGCCCAAGAGGTTTGGTTTAAAGACTCATGTGATTGGTCAAAAGGTTGGCTAAATACCCATGAAGGAAGGAGATACCTAGGCCCAAAGAAAAAATATTATAATATTTATTATTATAATATTAAAGTTTGTTAATATAAGGCCTAAGGGAATAAACATCTAGGCCTGATGGAAAAATATTCTAATATTCATTATTATAATATTAAGTGTTAAAAATAAGGCCTAAGATTATTTATAAATTATTTATAATATAAATATTATAAATTGATTAATAAAATAATTTAATTAAACCCTAAGTTAGGGTTGGGTGCAAAATATTTCATTTTAATATTTTCATGTCGATGTCAAGCAAAAATAAGATATGGTATTTATACCATATAGTTTGGATGCAATAAAGTAAGTCTTCGAATTAATTTTTCATGTGTGAGGATTAATAAGTATTGATGCGAATTCGTGAGAGCAAAAGGACAGAAGCATTTTATTTTTAAAAGATAAGGGAAATCGTAGAAGGTTAAATCGACTAAGGCTCAAAGCCTTAGCACCAACCACATGGTTGGTCTAGTGACAAGGCATGATTGTGTAAGGTGTTGGGCGAGTGGAGGTCTTGCGTTCGAGTCCCGACAGTTGCGGAGGTTAAAGGTTGTGCTTGTTTGGTTTTTGGTGCTCGTGAAGGTGATAAGAAGTGAAAGGCACTTCCTTGGTCTTATGAGGGCACGTAGCCTACATGGTTGCCTAAGTCATGGCTAAGGCACTTGGCGAGTAGGTGAACTCAAGTTCGAATCACGTAGGCGCACGAAAATTAATTTTTTGGTTGTGGCTAAGGTATGAATAAATAATTTTTATTTTTACCAAGTGTTGATTAATGTTTGGAGTTTATAAGGGTTTCCAAGGATTTTTGTTCACATAATTTAGAATTAATGTTGGATTGATAGTTGGAGAAGATAAGGTGTATTCAAGAACTTTATGATTGTAATTTGAAATTTATTTTGAGGGTTGAAATTTGATTAAAATATTTTATTGAGTTGGAGTTAAAAGGAGTTATAGGGAGATTGTTATTATAATTATTTTTGTGAGTGAATGATTCATTGATTGAAGATTGATTTTTAAGGGAAGAGTAATAAGGTGTATTTGTGATTTGCCATTTTATTTTTATGATGAAATATTTGTTGGGATAAAAAAATTTGTGGATATTTAGAGATAGGTTGTTGCTATCTAATCTAGAGTTAGAAAAAGGTTTTGGTTGTGAGTATAAAAAGTTTTGAAGATATATCTCCATAAAAAAAAAAGGTATGGGCACATCATCCTTATGATTAAAATTTTGTTATATTGAATGTTGTGAAATACAAAGGTGGAGTGAAAAGGATTGTTTGATAAGAATTGTTTGAAATGCTTGAGTAAATTTTTATATGCATGATTAGTGAATTTTTAAGAGAACATTTGAGTTAGATATTGAGGATTGGTTGAGTTAGGGTTTGAGATTCACGTTGTGCATTTTGGTTGGAAGTAGTGTGAAACATTTGATTAGGATTTGTAAGCAAGTTGTGTTTTATTGAATGAATTATTGAGTAAAGTTGATTGAGCATTGATTTTGAGTGATATTTAAATTAAATGTGCAAACATTAGAAATTTGATTTGTGAATGTGACAGACTAATGGTTGAGTAGAACATATTGGGTTTTTTATAGAGTACATCATTCTCTATATGTTCGAGAGGTTAAACAAATTTTGAGTAGAATATGTCTAAATTGCTTAAATTTAAAGGAATTACTTTGAAGATTAGACAAAGCAATTGATAGCATTGTGTGCAATATTTGAGATTGATTGAGCATATCTTGTGAGCTATTTTGTGTTTGATCATATTTGAGTAAGCTTTTGTGAAAGCTTAAGGATATGTTTGAGCAAGCTTTAGTGAAATATTGTAGGTAAATTTGAGGTAAGTCTTAGTGAAGACTTGAGTGAAGATTTGAGGTAAGTCTTAGTGAAGTCTTGAGAGTAGATTGAGTAAGTTCTTGAGAGGACTTGAAGCCATATTTGAGGTAAGTATTAGTGAAGACTTGAGAGTAGATTTGAGGTAAGTCTTAGTGAAGACTTGTAGGCATATTTGAGGCAAGTCTTAATGAAGACTTGAGAGAAGATTTGAGGTAAGTCTTAGTGAATACTTGAGAGAAGATTTGAGGTAAGTCTTAGTGAAGACTTGAGAGCAGATTTGAGGTAAGTCTTGGTGAAGACTTGTGAGCAAAGTTGATTGATTGATTTGTTCAAGCTTTGTGTTAATGCTTGGGGTAAATCTGAGTAGATTTGATTCATTATTGGATCAAGATTTGTGCTAAGGCTTGAGTATATATTGAGGATAGATTTTGGTACAAATTTGATAGTAGATTTGTTCTAGACCTGAGATAGAGTTAGAGCATATTTGTACTAGATCAAGAATAATGTTTGGTGCAAATTTAAGATAGATTTTAGAATAAGCTTTTGAGGTGATAGAGCAGAGGATAGTAGTCTCTAGTGGATATAGATCCGTTAGCTAGGGTAGTGAGGATAGAGGTGTTTTGAGTGAGAACAAAGGTATTTTATGGAGAGAGATCTACAAGCCAGTGTAGTAGGGGTAGTAGTCTTCTAGAAGATCATTAGCCAGAGCAGAGAGGAAAGAGTTATCCTATGGATAGAGATCCATGAACCAAAGCAAGGGAAAAGAGTTCTACTATGGAGTGTGATCCATGAAGTAGTTGGGAAGATAGAGTTCTTCTATGGAGAGAGATCCACAAACCAATTGAGGGGAAATAGTTCTCCTGGATCAAGTTCTATGAACTAGAGAAAAGAGGAAAGATTTTTCCTATGGATAGAGATCCACAAAGTAGAGCCTTAAGAGATTGGTGTCTCCTTTGGATAGAGATCCATAAACATTGTAATAGGGAAGAATTACCAAGAGATTTATTGAGAAAATTCTAGTGAAATATTTTCTCCATGGAGTAGACCATATTGGGTGAACCATGTTAAATTAGAGTCTCTATTGTGTGTAATAATTTGTTCATTGCTTTGATTAATGTTGCTGATATTACCATTGATATATTGGATAATATTGTTTGAGAAATAAAATTAAAAGTTGGTCTTATACTATTCACCCCCTCTTAGTATAATCTTGTGTTCTTCAATTGGTATCAAAGCGGGTTCCTTCGAAAGAGTTTAACAGCTTGAAGGAAATATTACAAGAACACAAATGGATTCTTAGAGTGGATCTTCAAGAAATAAGGCACCATTGTTTTATTGGAATAATTATGCATTCTAGAGTGTAATAATGAATATTTATTTAATAGAACATTAAAATGACATATTGCAAGCAAATGAGGATGGATACACACCACCAGCTACTCCTCCTATAGATAAATATGGTAAGCTCCTACACCTTAATAATTCAAAGGAAATTAATGGTTAAGGAAAAAGGGTTGACATCAATGACAAATGGGAATATTTTTGGAAATTTTGAGTAGTTGTGTTGTCATTGATGTCAAGAGTCAGTGTCGGTGATGTCAAAAGTCAGTGCAAATATTTGATGAAGGGAGGGTTACAATATTTGCATTTTAATCCCAAGATATTTTGTTTAAAGTCTCACATGATTGGTCAAAATGTTGGCTAAATACCCCTGAAGGAAGGAGATACCTAGGCCCAAATGAAAAAATATTATAATATTAAAGGTTGTTAAGACAAGGCCTAAGGGAAGAAACATCTAGGTCCGATGGAAAAATATTATAATATTTATGATTATAATATTAAAGGTTGTTAAGATAAGGCCTAAGGGAAGAAACATCTAGGCCCGATGGAAAAATATTATAATATTAAGTGTTAAAAATAATGCCTAAGATTATTTATAAATTATTTATAATATTTATATTATAAATTAATTAATAAAATAATTTAATTAAACCTTAAGTTAGGGTTGAGTGCAAAATAAGATATGGTATTTAAACCATATAGTTTGGATGCAATAAAGTAAGTCTCCAAATTAATTTTGCATGTGCGATGATTAATAAGTATTGATGTGAATTCGTGAGTGAAAAATGACAGAAGCCTTTTATTTTTAAAAGGTAAGGGAAATCATAGAAGGTTAAGTTGACTAAGGCTCAAAGCCTTAGCACCAACCATGTGGTTGGGCTAGTTGTAAGGCATGGTTGTGTAAGGTGTTGGGCGAGCGGAGGTCTCACATTCGAGTCTCGATGATAGTTTTTCTTGTTTTTCTTCTTTGGTTTTTGGTACCGATGATAGTGATAAGAAGTGAAAGGTGCTTCCTTGGTCTTGTGAGGGCACATAGCTCGCATGGCTACCTAAGCCATGGCTAAGGTGCTTGGCGAGTAGGTTAATGCAAGTTCGAAACACGTAGGGTGCTTTGTGGAGTCTAAGGTGCATGCAAATTAATTTTTTGGTTGTGGCTAAGGTATGAATAAATAATTTTTATTTTTACCAAGTGTTGATTAAAGTTTGGAGTTTATAAGGATTTCCAAGAATTTTTGTTGGCAGAATTTGTAATTAATGATGGATTGAGATTTGGAGAAGATAAGGTGTATTCATGAACTTTATGCTTGTAATTTGAAATTTATTTTCAAGGTTGAAATTTGATTAAAATATTTTATTGAGTTGGATTTAAAATGAGTTATAGGGAGATTGCCATTATAATTATTTTTGAGAGTGAATGATTCATTGAGTGGAGATTGGTTTTTAAGGAAGGAGTAATAAGGTGTATTTGTGATTTGTCATTTTATTTGTATGATGAAATATTTGTTGGGATAAATATTTCTATGGAGATTTAGAGATAGGTTGTTGTTATCTAACCTAGAGTTGGTAAAAGGTTTTGGTTGTGAGTATAACAGGTTTTGAAGATATATCTCCATCAAAACAAAAGGTATGGGAACATCATCCTTATGATTAAAATATTGTTAGATTTAATGTTGTGAAATGCAAAGGTGGAGTGAAAATGATTGTTTGATAAGTATTGTTGGAAATATTTGAGTAAATTTTTATATGCATGATTAGTGATGGTTTAAGAGAAAATTTGAGTTTGACATTGAGTATTGGTTGAGTTAGGGTTTGAGACTCACATTATGAATTTTGGTTGGAAGTAGTGTGAAACACTTGATTAGGGTTTGTAAGCAAGTTGTGTTTCATTGAGTGAATGATTGAGTAAAGTTGATTGAGTATTGGTTTGGAGTGATATTAAAAGTGAATGTGCAAACATTAGAAATCATATTTGTGAAAGTGACAAACTTAATGATTGTGTAGAACATATTGATTTTTTTATAGAGTACATCATTCTCTATATGTTCCAAAGGTTAAACGAATTCTGAGTAGAATGTCTAAACTAATTCAAGTTATAGGAATTACTTTTAAGATTAGACAAAGCAATTGATAGCATTATGTGTGAGATTTGAGATTAATTGAGCATATCTTGTAAGTAATTTTGAGCATGTGTTTGAGAATATTTGAGTAAGATTTTGTGAAATTTTAAGGATAGGTTTGAGCAAGCTTTTGTGAAATCTTGTAGGCATATTTGAGGTAAGTATTAGTGAATGCTTGAGAGTAGATTTGAGGTAAGTCTTAGTGAATACTTGAGAGCAGATTGAGCAAGTTCTTGAGAGGACTTGAAGGAATATTTGAGGTAAATATTAGTGAAGACTTGAGAGTATATTTGAGGTAAGTCTTAGTGAAGACTTGTAGGTAGATTTGAGGTAAGTCTTGGTAAATACTTGAGAGCATATTTGAGGTAAGTCTTAGTGAATACTTGAGAGAAAATTTGAGGTAAGTCTTAGTGAAGACTTGAGAGCATATTTGAGGTAAGTCTTGGTGAAGACTTGTGAGCATAGTTGATTGATTTATTTTTTCAAGCTTTGTGTTAAGTCTTGGGGAAAATTTGAGAAGATTTGATTCGTGATTGGATCAAGCTTTGGGTTAAGGTTTGAGGATATATTGAGGATAAATTTTGGTGCAGATTTGAGAGTATATTTGTACTAGACCTAAGATAAAGTTAGAGCAAATTTGTACTAGAATGAGGACAATTTTTGGTACATATTTAATATAGATTTGACAACAAGCTTTGGAGGTGATAGAGAAGAGGACAATAATCTCAAGTGGATATAGATCCATTAGCCAGGGCAATGAGGACATAGATATTCTGAGTGAGGACAAAGGTCTTCTAAGGAGAGAGATCCACAAATTAGTGTAGTGAGGGTAGTATTGTTCTAGAAGGTCATCAACTACAGCAAATGGGAAATAGTTCTCTTGTGGATAGATATTCATGAACTAGAGCAAGAGGAAAGAGTTCTCCTATGGAGTGTGATCTATGAAGCAACTGAGAATATAGAGTTCTTTTGTGGAGAGAGATCCACAAACCAATTAAGGAGAAATATTTCTCCTAGGTCAAGTTCCATGAACCATATAAAAGAGGAAAGAGTTATCCTATGGATAGAGATCTACAAAGCAGAGCATTAGGGGATTTGTATCTCCTTTGGATATAGATCCATAAGCATTGTAATAGGGAAGAATTCTCAAGATATTTCTTGAGAAAATTTTAGTGAAATATTTTCTCCATGGAGTAGCCCACATTGGGTGAACCACGTTAAATTGGTCTCTCTATTGTGTGTTATGATTTGTGCATTGCTTTGATTACTGTTGTTGATATTTACCATTGATATATTGGATAATATTGTTTGATAAAGAAAAGTAAAATTTGATCTTATACTATTCACCCCCCTCTTAGTATAAGCTTGTGTTCTTCAGAAACAATGGGCCTCACACCCAAACTAGGGGTAACAAAGAGAAATTAATGCAAATAAAACCCACCGAAGAACAATGAGAAATATCCCACCCAAAAAAGGATTCAAAACTGAAACCAAAATCAATATCCAAAACTGCTCAATAAATACCAAAAACTGGGAATGAATCCAGACCCTTGCAACAACAAAGAGCAACATCAGAGACCAAGATATCATATCACTACCCATACCATCTCATTCACCCCTGGGAGGAGGATATATTTTAAAAGCATCCAAAATGATTTGTCCTCTACAACACCTGATTTTTTTTTAGATTCAAACTGGGAAGGTCTCCACCATTTTCTACAGAGATGCACTCACTCTTATTCAGTATTCCCACTTTTATTTTATTACTTGTGGCATTACAGTACTTTTGAAAACTCTTTGTAATAGGGAATGGGGATCCCTTCTCCATCCTTAGAGAAGAAAATAAACTATTAGCCACAAACCCTACTCGACACACTAATGGGGAGGAATGAACAACCATTGGACCTACACTGCATGCTTTTGGGAAAGGAGCTGGTAACATATCCTTACCCGTATGAATACTCTTCTTTGGGAACTCCAAAGGAGCGAAAGATCCCATCTTGGGAGAAGACACAGGGCTCCTGATTGACACAACAAGAGATAATGGAGGAAACTCCACTACTTTCTGGATAATGGACTCTTCCATCTCCAAGCAGCCGAAAGAATTATTGACCTAAGGAGGATTATAAATGTCAGCATTTCAGAATTAAATTTTTTTATAATTTTTAGTATTGTATATATTTTTTTAATTTAAATAATAATAATTTGATTGTGAATAATAGAAACTATAATTATATTTAAAAAAAATGTATTTTATTTTCATAAAAATAATATAATAATTAATATTTAAGTTGAACACAAATACTATATACTAAATAAAAATTATAATCAATTATTATTATTTTAAATGATCATGTTATATTAGTTTAGTAGTAACTAAAATTATTAGTGAATTCAAAATTATTAGCAAATGCTTCATATTATAATGAAGCAGTGAGTAAATTAAACATATAATTTGAAAAAAAATATTTAGTAGTAAATAAATAAAAATAAAACTAGGATAACATATATAACACCAAGGATAAACAGTGAAGACCTGAAAGATCCATGCGTTAAACATCAATGGTTTCATCTTAAAAGTCCCACATATTAATTTAGATGATTTCGGTTCATCATTCTTTATCAATGTAAACGGAACAAAATATCCAATATACATGGATCTGATAAAATGTAAATATGGAAGTCAAAGTTATGCTTCTAAGTGACGTGGTTTATTATATTTGAATTATCATAAACAAATGATTTCTATCATCAAATATTATGTAAACTAACAATAGAATAAGTAAAGCGCACAATAAAATTAAAAAAATATACAGATTCAAGTAATTTATTTCCAACCATGATTTCTTGTAAAGTTGAAAGGTATACTTATCAGTAGGAAACTTATAACATAACCACCACACACCTATCCCTCAACACACGTCCACACAATTTTATAATATATGTTTTTATTAAAATATAAGCTTTTGAAAGAGTTGTCCTTTCGGCTTTTACATCAAATTAGTCATATATAGAGAGAGTTAGGATTTTAAATTTGGTGTGAAATAATCTTATTGTACACATTGAAGTTTATTTCAAATAATAATCATAATTTCAAAGAACAATATATTGAAGTTTATTTCTCTGGTCCACCATTTTGGTCTATCCTTCATTCAATGGTGATGGTATAAGGGATTAAGACAACTCTTTTTTTCATGTATATGCAACTAAATATGCAATTGCTATGTAATATTTATTTGTGTACACATATGTATATGCTAGAAGAATACAACAATGCAACTAAGAATTTACCATTCAGTTTTCATAAAGCAATATAAAGAGAGGACCCCATAATTCTCTCAACATTGTATTCCCCACCATTCTTCCCAAAATAAATATTTTTTCACAAAAGTATGACTCTTCCCTTGTACAAAACAATATTTGAAAACAGTATTAAGCAAAATTCATAAGAGATTTCACAAAGCAATCATGCTTCTAAACGTTCACTTTTCATATAGCAAAATGAAAGAGGGAACCCCATAATTCCCTCAAGAATGGATCCCCCACCATTCTTCCCAAAATAAATATTTTTCCATAAAATTATGATTCTTTCCTTATACAAAACAACTTTTTAAAACAATGTTAGGAAAAATCCATAAGAGATTTCACAAAGAAACCATACTTGCTTTCCATATAGAAAATTCAAAGAGGGAACCCCATAATTCCCTCAATAATGTATTCCCCATACATTATTTCCCAAATTTTTTGATATTATTAAACAATGAATATTTTGAAATGAATCTCACAACCTTTTACAACAACTCCACAAGGGAGAACAAACCAAGCACAAACCAACAGATAATCTTCAAAAGGAGACTAACAACCCACCACCCCAAAGGGGTTAATCAGCCAACACAACCCAATATAAGTACAAAAATCACATCCAAGGTGCCGGTGAAAACATTGAAACCAAGAGGAAGCGAGAAAATTGAAAAAGAAAAAACTCGCATAGGCCACTCCTCCACAAAAAGGTGAAAATAAAAAATTCAAAATTTAAAAAGCCTGCCTCTCCATAAATCAGGTGAACCCCAACATTGAAAGCATCAAAAAAACCGCATAAACAACTGGAACAACAAGTCTCACACCCAACCGATGGGTAACAAAGAGAAATTAATACAATTAAAACCCACTCGCAAAAATTGAGAAATATCTCGTCCAAAAAAAGATTTAAAACTAAAACCAAATCAAGGATCCAAAACCACTCAACGAATATAAAAATATAGGAATGAATCCAGACCCCTGCAACACCAAAGAGCAACACCAGAGACCAGGATCTCATATCACTATCCACACCGTCTCATTCACCCCTGGGAGGAGGATATATTTTAAATGCATCCAAACTGATTTATCCTCTACAACACCTGATTCAAATCGGGAAGGTCTCCACCAGTTTCTATAGAGATGCACTCACTCTTCTTCAGTATTTCCACTTTTCTTTTGGTACTTATGGCATTACAAGACTTCCAAAAACTCTTTGTAATAGGGCCTGGGGATCCCTTCTCCATCCTTAGAGGAGAAAAGGAACTATCAACCACCAACCCTACCCTGCATACTTATGGGGAGGAACGAACAACCATCGGGCCTGCACTGCACACTTTCAAGGAAGGAGCTGGCAGTAGATCCTTACCCACCTGAATACTCTTCTTTGAGAACTCCAAAGGAGGGAAAGACCCTAGCTTGGGAGAAGACATAGGGCTCTTCCTTGACACAATAGGAGATAATGGAGGAAACTCCACTATTTGCTGGATAACAGACTCTTCCATCCCCAAGCAGTCGAAAGAATTATGGACCAAAGGAGGTTTAGAAATGTCAGCATTTAAAAATTTTAGCATTAAAAATAACTTTTATAATCTTTATTATTGGATATATTTTTTATTTTAAATAATAATAATTTGAATGTGAATAATAGAAACTATAATTATATATATAAAAAAAACAATTGTATTTTATTTTGATAAAAATAATATAATAATTAACGTTTAAGTTAAACATAAATACTATATACCAAATGAAAATTATAATTAATTATTATTATTTTAAATGATCATGTTATATTAATTTAGTATTAAATAAAAGTATTAGTGAATTCGAAATTATTAGCAAATGCTTTATATTATAATGAAGTAGTGAGGTCTTGACACGAACATCACAATGGCAAATGACATTGGCCTTACCTAATGGAAATCCAAGTTTAATTCATGATAAGGGTGGTCCCAATATGTTCCAAATATTTTTGAAGTGAAAATTAAACTCGTTCAAGGATGGAGAGCGGGAATGCAGGAAAGCAAGTGGCGTATGGAGAGCGATCAGGAGGATGTGTAAGAAATAAGGTAGGATGGTTATGCGAGGGTCCTGGAGGGACAAGTCATGGCAGTGATGATGGGGTAGGGCCCAATGCAGCAGGGGTGCAAGCGGATGGGTCATATAGGAGCAAAAAAGACCCTCCTAACAAGGAGGGACCAAGAGGTGGGGTAAACCTAAACCAAAAAGGATCCTACACCCAGGTACTAAGTTCAAGATCCCAAAAAAAGTAACCCACCCAGGAACTGCTTCCTTGTGGAGCAGATTTGGTCATCCCTAAAGACCTAATGGATAGCTACCCGAAGCTTGAGCGTTTCACTCTGATTGGCAAGTTCGTAGGAGGGTGACCAGACATGGAGACCATTTAGAAATGGGATTTTTCCAAGTGGAATACCAACGGCAACATGGAAATTATTGTCCTCTCTCGGGGGTTTTTGCAATTAGGCTCAACACTCAGGAGGACTGCTACAACATCTTGGCAAGGGGACCATTGTTCCTAGGGCATAGGAGCCTTTTTCTCTCAAAGTGGGGAGAGAATTTCAACCCTGAAACCCAAAACATAAATGTAGATCCTCTATGGGTTAGGTTGCCAAACCTCCCTTCCCAATTCTTATACAAGAATGTCATCAGAGGGATAGCTTGGTCCATAGGTGAGTTGATTTTCATTGATTCTTCCACCAAGGTCCAATCCAGGATGGTCCATGCCCGCTTCTATGTCTCCACTAACCTGGAAACAAAGTTACCCACTTTCATAAACATATATAGAGGATCACACATCATCAAGATGCAGCCCATTGAGTGTGAAAACAAGCCAGCCTTTTATACTCATTGTCGCACTCAAGTTCACCTCTTGAATCAGTGCCCTGTCTTGAGGTCCCAGAATAAAAAGGTGATAGATCCAAATAAGGGTATGCAGAGGAACCAGGGTATTTCCCATATCAACAAGGAGTCGGTGCTAGGCCCAAAACACATCAGGCATAATCCCGCCTACCAAGTACCTCAGGAGGAAGGTCAGAGTGATGTTCCAAATCAATGCAAGCAAAATTATGAGCAAGGACAAGCCTCCACATAAGCCCACAAGGAGTAGGAGGTGCTCTCAAAATCCTTGCTTTACACCAGTCCTAGCATATAGGATCTAGTTACCCAGGTACAGACTCTTCCTAAAATTATTGTTCCAAATTATTTTATGTATGAGTACCTAGTGAGCAATAGGAAATCCTCAAACTGCTTGAATAAGGGTGAGGTGCCCATTTCTTCTTTATCTGAAAAAGAAGGCTCATCTGTCTCTGGGAGAATCAGCCCCAAAAAAACCAGGAGCAAGAAATAGGCCATTGACTATAGCAATGAAAGGAAAAGAGGGAGACCCTCTGACAATGAGAAGAGAAACAAGGAAACGATGGAGGACATCATAAATGGAACCCAGTTGATGCTTTTCTATGATGATTTTGACAACCAGAATGACAAGAAAGGAACCAAACCCCCCTTCCAGCTATTTAAGGGAGGCAAGAAAAATCCTAAATCCTCAAAATGAAGGTCCTCTCATGGAATTTGAGGGGCATCAATGGGGTAGCTAAGCAGCAATTGGTGGCTAACCTAAGGAAAAGGATCAATCCTTCCATATTCATTATGCGAGAAACCAAAATCAACGAGCTCTCTTCTTGGAAGTCTACCAAGGCCATTTGGTCCAAAGGAGAGTGCCTTATCAGTCCAGCTCAAGGCATGTCATATGGGCTCATGTGCCTTTGGGACCCTACCCTGGTTGAAGGAAGGCTTTTGTCATCCTCGAGCAGGATCCTAAACATTTTGTTTCACTTGAAGACCAACAATCAGTCTTGGATCCTATCCAACATTTACACTCCAAATTACCTCATCGAGTGGGTCAAAATATGGGAAAATGTAACTCAAATGAGTACCACCTTCAACACATTTCCATGGATGATAGGAGGAGACTTCAATAGCCCATTGCATCTGTATGAGAAGAAAGAAAGTAATTACTCTTTCAATAGAATCATGGAGGATTTCAGAGGTTTTGTCAATACCAATGAGCTCATGGATGTTAAGCTCAAGGGGTCCTCTTTCAATTGGAGCAATAGGAGGATTGATAGTGGGCTCATCCAAGTGAAGCTGGACAGATTACTCATCTCTCAAGAAGCTATACCTTTGTTTTGCAATGCCACCCTATTGGTCTTACCTCAGATCGGATCAGACCACAGTCCCATCCTCCTTGAAACTGGTAGGCCTCCCTTCTTCAAAAATTATTTCTATTTCAAAGCCATGTGGACTCTCCATAAGGATTTTAAATATCAAGTGTCCTCATGGTGGCATAAAAAGTTGGGAGGATCCGCCACTTCTTGGTTGGCTCGAAAACTGAATATGGTCAAAGAAAACTTAAAAATATGGAACAAGGAGTTTTTTGGCAACTTTTTTTCCAGTAAAAAGGCCATTACTAAGAAACTTTAGGAGATGGAAAGGAGAATCGAATATGGGGACCACAAAAACCCCACTAGGGATAAGTAAAGGAACCTCCTAGCATATTTTCATAACATCCTGGCTGGATAGGAAACCTTCTGGAGGCAGAAGTCAAGAGACCTCTTGGTCAAGGAAGGTGATGCCAACACCAGGTTCTTTCATGCCTCCACTATGTGGCATAGGGCATACAACAAGATCAGGGAGATTGTCTGTAGCAATGGATCATCCACCAAGGACATAGTTGAGATTAGGGCTGAAACGGTGTCATTTTTCTAGAACCTCTTAGGAAGTGCCCCAGAGGGTGAAAACCAAGCTCAGGATACTCTCCTATAATATATTCCTTGCATCATTCCTCAGGATGTGAACCTCATACTGGTGGAACCTTTCTCCCATGATGATATTAAGGAGGCCTTGTTTTCAATGCAACCTAATAAAGCCCTTGGACCGAATGGTTTTTCTCCAAGGTTTTTCCAAACCCTATCGGATGTGGTGGGGAACGATGTATGTGAGGCCATTAGAGAGATCCAATAAAACAAATTTGTCCCTCATAATTTCAACTCCACCTTCTTGGCCCTCATCTCGAAAGCCTCTAACTTCAAATCCATCTTTTATTATAGGCCTATAAGCCTGTGTAACATCATCTACAAAGTGTTGACCAAGGTTATGGCCAACAGGCAGAAGCTCGTTCTCCCTCTTATCATTGATCATTCTCAAGGCAGTTTGGTGAAAGGGAGGAACATCCTAGATGGGGTCATCTCAATCCATGAAACCCACATTCTACATCAATGAACAAGAAGGCTGCCCTTTTCCTCAAGCTTGATATGAACAAGGCCTTCGATAGGGTTGACAGAGGTTTCCTTCAGGATATCCTTGTCAAGTTTGGCTTCCATCCCCTATGGGTTGACCTCATCCAGGGTTGCATTTCCTCCCCCTGGTTCTCTGTCTTAGTTAATGGCTCTCTTGCTGGTTTCTTTCAGAGCTCAAGAGGTCTGTGTCAAGGGGATCCTCTATCCCCCATACTTTTTGTCATCCTCACAAAAGCTTTGGGACGAGCTTTTACGGATTCTCAATAGCGGAATAAGGTGACCAGCATCCTCCCTGCCTCAGGGATTGAGGCGATCACCCATCAGTAATTTGTGGATGACATGATTCTATCCACCATAGCATCAGTAGCTTAAGCCAGATTCATCAAATGAATCCTAGGACTCTATGAGTGTTGTCAGTCAAAAAGTTAACTACATAAAAAGCAAGATATTTTTTCTCAACACCCCTATCAAGCGTCAAGTTCAAATTGCAAGGATCCTGGGGTGCTCTATTGACTCCCTCCCCACTACCTATCTTGGCCTCCCTCTCTTCTATGGGCATGCTAAGGAAGGGATGTGGAACATGGTGCTCGAGAGAATCCACAAAAATTTGGCATCATGGAAAGGCAAGTTCTTATCCCAAGCTACCAAGGCAACACTCACTATGGCGTACCTCCAAGGGATTCTAAACTTTTTCATGACTATTTTCAGATTGCTTGCCTTGGTTCTTCACAAGATTGAGTAGACCCAATGGAACTTTATTTTTTCAGGAAATGAAGACAAGTCTAGTATTCCTTTGGTGGCCTAGGACAAAGTTTGTAGAAGCAAGAAGCAAGGATGATTAGGATTCAGGATAATGGCCAAGATGAACCTAGCGCTCATTGCTAAACACACCTGGAGGATCCTAGTTGATGAATCGATAGAATGGGTTAGAATTGTTAGGAGGAAATACCTCACTAACACTTCCTTTATTGAGGATGGGATTCCCATTGGGGGGTCAACTTTCTAGAAATCCATTGTCCAATATAGGTAGCTGATCCAAGATGACATCAGGTGGATCCTTTGGGATGGATAGAGCATAGATTTTTGAAAGGATAGGTGGGCCCTAGAGGACCCTCTCTCTGAGCAAACCGGGATGGTTCACCTTAAAGCTTTTCTTGATAACAACTTTGGGTAGAGGGTGGCAAATTTCATTGAAAGTAGAAATGGCTCCCTACAGTGGAAAGTCATTGATGCAAAAGGAATAGAGACTGAGGCCAACTTCCTATCCTCCATCCTTAAGGACATCATCATAACCACCAATAGAGGTTCAAATCAAATTATTTGGAGGGGCCAATGATGGTGGATTCTTTGTCAAATCTGCCTATGAATTCTAATGCAAAGGGCTAAAATCAAACTTTCCTTGTAATGTGGTCTAGAGGAAATGTTTGATACCAAAGGTAAATTTCTTCTTGTGGATTACCTTTTAGAATAAAGCTCTGACAATTGACAATATTCACAAGAGGGGGTTTGCTATTCCCAATAGGTGCTATCTGTGCGAGTCTACCTATGAATCCTCTAACCACCTATTCCTGCACTACATTTTCACTAGATAGGTCCTTGGCTCCATCCTCTCTATATTTTAGATCCAATGGATTCTCCTCAATACCATTAAGGAGGATTTCTTCCAATGGCCCAATCCTTTTAAAAATCCCAAGAGTCATTTCCTGTGGAATGTTTGCTTCCACTTGTGGTAGATATGGTTAGAACACAATGGTCGAGTCTTCGATAATCCTCCCAGGGATTCTTCCTCAGTCACTCACAAGGCCATCACCTTTTCCATTGAGAACTCCAAGCTTATCCTCATCCCATGGCCCAAGCATGTGTTTGAAGAGGGTTTGTTCAAAACCTTGAAGTTATCAAGGGATATCAAGGAGTGGGAGTATCTATGGTTATTCAATAAGGACGTTAGGTGGGTCAGGACTCCAGTTAAATTTTTATGGGGCCTCTCGGGGCAACCCAGGGGTGGCTGCTTGGGGTGGATCAGTTAGAGACCATAATGGAAAGTTAATCCTAGCTTTCTATGAAAACTTGGGGTTTCAATTCAATCATGTTGTAGAGGCCAGAGGACTTCTAAAAGGACTCAAGCTCATTTTGGAGGATCCCCGACCATTGGTAGTTGAAGGGGACTCACTAAACATCATTAGCTACATGATGAATTCCCAGGATCTAACGTAGAATGTTTTCAATGTCATTTCTAAGGCCAAGAACCTCCTCCTTCAGAGGAACCTAGTATAATTCAAGCACACCTATAGGGAGGGTAATGGTTTAGCCCACCACTTGGAAAATAAGGGATTACTATCCACATGTCTCGTGGTGTGGCAGCAATTATTTTCGACGGATGTGGAGAAGGTCGCCAGCCAGGATATCACTGATGATTCCACATAAGCAAGAAGAGAGGATTGGGCTTGGGCATATGGGTATGAGGAGTGGGGAGAGGATATTAAAGATTTCAGAATGGATGCATCTATTTCTTTTTGTTGTTTTTTCATCATGTTTTACCTCTAGTTTGAGGTTTTTGATGTAGCCTTCCTAGGCATTACTATTTTTTTTTGGTAAGGTTTACTATGGTTTCTACTATACTAGCCCAAGGGGCTTCTTTTGTTACTAAGGGCTACAGTATCTCATGTTATAATGTTTTAGGATCCTCTTAAAAAACCCATTTTGTATATAAAATATCTACTTACCAAAAAAATAATAATAATGAAGTAGTGAGAAAATTAAACATATAATTTGAGAAAAAATATTTAGTAGTAAACAAATTGTAGACACCAAAACAGCACCAATCCGATTATGTGACTGCAAACACTGATCGCGTTGACAAACACAGCCCCCAGGGCAGCCCTCAGAGGTCAAACAGTGGTCTTAACCACTTTCATAGCAATTTTGTAAGGTCGGGAAGCAATTTGGCACATTTAGACACTTTGCTCACTATTCGTCTCACCCAGGGACGAATACTAACCGGAATTCGTCTCACCCAGGGACGAATTCTGAATTCATCTCTGGTAGGGACGAATTCTGAGTTTAACAAGCAAAAAGAAGAATGGTGCCAAGTGGCAGCCCAGGACAGTCAGTTGATGACTCCTACCTCACACGCATGTGCGGGTGGATAGATAGTCCGTTAGAGGACTGTCACAAGGGCAGTTATGAAAGCCCAAGTCATGGAGGACTCTCCTCCCTCATGGGAAGACATAACCGCCACATGGAACCTATGACCAACACATGGCGCTTATGCTTCCCTCTCAAAAGAGACCCCATGGGTCTATAAAAGTTGGGACTTTTCTCACCAAAAATGGATATATTAAAGGATATTTCAAGCAACAAAGTGTTGTCGAGTTGAACACCCATTTGCATCCCCTTTGATTCACCTTCTCACATCCACCAATCTCTTTTGCAAGGGAGGTTGTTGGGTGGCTTTTGGAAGCTTGAATCTGACCCAAATCCAACATATGGACACCTGAATCAACCAATTTGCAGACATCCCAATCCTAAGAGGTTTTGGGCCCATCCCTAGTGGATTGGCGCCAAGATCAAGTGCCAACGGTGGGAGGCCCACTTGGGCACCCCCGCACTTTCTAAGTTTTACTCCAAAAGCATTCTAGATTATTGTTTCAGGTTTCATCTCATGTTATTCTATTTTGTTAGCTCATAGCTTCAATTTCATAACATTCTACTCAGATTTTATCATGCTTTGTGTCGCTTTGTTGTTTCACTAACTTGCAGGTGGCGATATCGAATTCCCAAGGATAGAGGCCAAATTGGGAGAATATGACCATTTGGGTTGTCCCAAAATTGCCCCAATTACATAACCCCTCTATTTGTAGGCGTTTTGCAGGTCTCAGGATTTGACATTGGAGCAGTACCAGGTTGGCTTTTCCAACACAGAAGAATTCGTCCCACCCAGGGATGAATAGCAGTCAGAATTCGTCCTGTCGGGACGAATAGCTGTCAGAATTCATCCTGCCCAGGGACGAATTCTAGTTGAAGGTATATTGGCCGACTGTCTCAGTGGCAGTGGCCTTCTGGTGATGTTTTCTGTCCTCTGTCAGGTTTTCAGGTCATTTAGAGTCATTTTACTCACTGTTTCATACAAATGTTTGCATGCGTATTTTGGCAATTTTAGAGAACAAACACTTCTTATGTGCAGTAGGTGCTACTAACATCTTCGTTGTTTCTTTGTTCGTAGGAGGAGAAGCATAGCTCAAAGACTCATCGATATCAGCGACGGCATCATCTTGGCCCGTCCATTTCAAGTGTGGGCACGTGGAAAGAGGAACCTTAAGTCTCGATTGTAGTCAAATTCTTTTAACGCTCCTAGCCCCTAAAAATGGAGGAGGCGTATTTGTAACAGATATCAAGAAATTTTAATGAAAGGGCTATGTTTTCTCCATTTTCTTGTGTCTCTTCCAATGCATTTCTTTCATTTCATGCAATTTACATTTCTAGGACTTAAGCGTATTTGATTTTGGATGCATCGCAATTAGTGTTTCCTTTGCCCGGAATCTCGTGCTTTCAGTGGCGATCACGGTGGGACCCTGTCCCCTAGTTTTAAAATCATAGAAACTGATTAAATTTTTGTGTTTGTGCTTGATAGGTACATTTTTTTGTTGTAGACTGCTATTCGTCTCTGGCTGTGACGAATTCTTTACTGTAATTCGTCTAACCCTGAGACGAATTCAAATTCATCTCTGGTAGGGACGAATTATGTTCTGCAATTCGTCTCACAGAGGGACGAATTCCTGCCTATATATTTTCAAAGCAAAATTTCAGAAGCAACCGGTCCAGGCAGAGAAGAGGTAGGGATTTTCATGATCTCTGTTAAATTTTTTGTTTCTGTTTTTGTTTCTTTAATTGTTTTCATTTAATCCTGCATTGCATTAGGAAAAGTCATTTATGCTTGTTTCATTTTCGCTAAATAAAATGAATCACACACACATCACGCAACAACTTTAAACCAAGGAGCTGGTCGTAAGACCCCAGCCCTTGAGCAAGACCAACGGTGGGTTCATCACCACCTTGGCTTAGCTTTGCATCCATTTCCCGATTGTCAACTATTGTTAGGCATAAATCCTGACGAAAGCTGACCGAGTGTCGCTGGGGTGATTCCCATGCACGCGAGGATAAGTCTTCTATGGTAGGTGCCATTAACAGGACAATCCCCCTTCCGTACCACCTACGTACCACGTACCTTCTACTCTCACGTACCTATAGTCTCCCTCTCGTAAGGGTGGGTATATAGAGAGGTTGGTATATCGGCCTGGTTGGTATATTGAAGGGGCTACCATTTTGGGAGTTATATGAGCCGTCATAATGCATTTAAACATTCTTCAAAACCTACAAAAACAAAACAAAACATCAAAATGCACTAAACCAGTTTAGGGCACACCAATAATCCTTAAAAGAGATAATCACGGTTTGTGCATGTGTGTGTTTATTTCTGCTTAGTGTAGACAAAAAGAAAAAATCATCATAAACGAGATAAAAATCTACTTAGATAGTATAGAAGCAACGCAATGGTGTACACCCGTAGCCAAGCCCAATCAAGGGCAAAAGCTCCGGAAGGTACATAATAAGTAGGCACAAGTCACCTTCGCTTTAGTCCTGAGGACTTGGTCATACCGCCTTATCGGTCTGGACTACAAAAGAATCTGATTCATAATCCTCAGTGGGGTATGCCCATCCAAAGCAACCCCTTTCGGGAAGATGCCCTACATGTAGACCTTGATGTAAATAGAGAATCGCCTTCTGAGGTTAGACATGAGTGGCCACAGTGCGATGGAGCACTAGAGAGGCACACTATCCATTTGGAGGGACAACGTGGATATGGCGTCCCTTCTTTACCTCCCATCAGGATGAAAAGACAAAATTCGGAGCGCAGGGCTCCTTACATAGGGCGAGCTAACTCCGCCCGCCCCGTCCAAACCCGTGAAAGAGAGTACGAGGAAATCCATCGCATTCCTCGAGGACAACAAACAGCGCGGGAACCTTGTGTTTCCGCACTTGCTAGGTATCATGATCATACATCAAGGCCGGAGCCTCGAGTACATGTCGCCCACCTCGACAGAGGGAAGCGACCCATTGAAACTTTAGATCAGCAAACTCGAGGCAAACACATAGGAGAAACATTTGAACCTCCTGAGCAAAATAGGGTAGACCAAATTGACCCGATAGTTGCTAGACAGGCCACCCATCAAGCCCAAATCACGCGGCTTAAACAAAGTCATCAGGAGATAGAGTATCGACACCGCTTGGATAGAGAGCGCATGCAACGTGAAGCGGATGAGTTACGCTATGAACTACCTGAGAGGGAGCCAACCCCTCACATCCAAAGGGCCGAACAATATGAGAGGCACAATTCGTTGGTGTAGGATAGGTCTCCACGACCTCGTCAAGCTTTGCCTCCGAGATCTTACAGACCCGAGAGGGAGGCCACTCCCCGAAACAATGATGGGTACCTTCAGCGAGGACTCGATCAAGGTCATAGGTCTCGCCCAGAGACTCCTCAAGAACTTTATGAGGAGTACGAACCAGAAATAGAATATGCTGAAACTCCCCATCAAGGCAGGAGGATTGCCATTCGGCCACCCCTCCATAGGCCCCCAGTTTACCATAACTTACAACGGGAGCGAACAAGAGAGGAAGAAATAAAATCTTCCGATGCATACCAAGCGCTATTAGAGCGTTTGGAGTCTATGGAGACAAAAGCTGCTGGGCATAAAAAACCCACATTACGTCAACTCCGCAGTAATCCGGTGCATCCCTCAGTGCCTACACCTCTTTACCCCGAACACTTCAAGTTGCCTCAATTGGCAGTTTTTAAAGGTGAAGAGGACGCACAAGAACACGTTACAAGATTTCTAAGCCAATGCTTCGGCATCCAAGACAATGACGCATTGTTGCTTAGAATGTTCATAACCACATTCGTAGGCCCTACCTCGGATTGGTTCACACAACTACCTAAACACAGCATAAGCAACTTAGATCAATTAGTAGATGCGTTTCTTGAATGCTTTGCCTTCAACACAAGGAAGAAGGCATCACTGAGTGATCTGGCGAGCCTCAAGAAATTTGAGGAGGAAACAATGGTAGCATACGGGAATCGATGGAGAGCTTTGCTTTCTAAGTTACCCTACCATCCCCCTATGTCTGATCTCACACAGATGTTCGCAAAAAGTTACTTAAAATCAATCTCTGGTCTATTGTTGTTGCGACAATACGACAGCTTAGAAGAAGATTTGGCGCAAGCTAGAGTTATAGAAGAGATTAAGATAGGCGAAGGCACAATCGCCAAGCCTAAAAAGAAAGAGTGGAATAAAACCACTAAATTCGGGAAAACGCAATCACAACACGCTGTAGTCAACCAAGTTGTGATAAATTTTCCCGTGCCTGTGCAAGAAATGCAGCCTCAAAAGGCTAATTACCAGGCAGTGCCTCCTGCTCATGAAAGAGATAATAGAAGACAGGAGCAGAATCAGCAGCGTCGCCCTAGGTGACAATTCACCCCTTACACGGAGTCCAGGGACTCCCTATTTGATCGCTTGTCAGCAGAAAATTTAGTCACTCTGCCAGAAATTCAAAATATAGACCCTAATGCTCCTAAGCCTAGGGGATACAGAGAGGAATTGTATTGTAGATTCCATAGGCACAGAGGACACAACTTAAATGGATGCTAGAAGTTCAAAGAACTAATCCAAGATTTGATCGACAATAGAACATTGGTCGTGGACAACCCCATAGTGCCAAACAACCAACAAATGGGGGTATTCAAGGACCCTTTATCTACCCACGAGGCACAGGCAAAACCACTCCAGATTAATGAGGTGCGACAGAATCTTCCCATGCAAGGATTTGTGGGAATGATTAGCATAGTGACAAGGAACAAAAGGTACCCAGCAGTTGCCCCCGAGGTAGCTACGAGGGAAGTTCCGACAACATCGCAGCCTCAACAATGCCCAACGTAGTTGCCTTCGCCTAGACCCGAAATCACGATACGGACCAAACTCATGCAGAGTTTGCGGACCACATCGGCTAGGCTGTCCATTTACGAGCTTATTCAACAGTCAGCACCCCATAGGGAAGCTCTTATGGACATTTTAAAAGCCATCCAATTACAACCTCATGAAGCAAATTTTTTCAACAACTTCGTGGGACATGTGAAACAATGTACGGAGTCGGTCATCACATTCAGAGAAGACAAGGTAAAATCAATATCGAATGACATGGCAGATCCACCCCTGCACATTATCGCACGGGTCAACGGGATTTCGTACAAAAGAGTGTTGGGAGATACTGGCTCGTCCAGTAACATCATTACTACTGCAGCCTTAAACATTTGAAGCTGCCAGCCTCTCACATCACATCCTCCACGTACACACTGCGAGCTTTCAACGATGCAATATGCTCGACAGTCGGCACAATTTTTCTGCCTATCCAGGTAGGACAAAAATCAATACCTACACTGTGCCATGTGTTAGAAGGTGAGATGGCTTATAATATACTGCTAGGGCGGCCTTGGATCAGGGACATGAAGTGTATCCCTTCGATCGCCCACCAGTGCTTAAAGTATGCTTATGAAGGAGAAATACATGTAGTCCCAATGGACTTAGATCCCTTCAAGTATTACAATGTGGTACAATTCATGCCTCAATCGACCCTCCCTTCAACACATTTGGATTTCCAGTTAAATCCATCTAAACAGGGTCCAATATCGCAGGCACCACTGGTGACCAACAAGGCAAAATCCTAGCCAGGTGAGACTTCATCACCTGCTCCTTCATCATCAACGCCACCTATCATGGCCCAACAGAAGGACAAGGGAAAACAGATCATGGAAGAGGTTAAACCCTTAGAAGAAAATTTGCCCACAATCTCAACGGTATCAACGGAGGAAACACCAAGCACAACAGAAACTAAGACTCCTGAACCACCAAACATGGAATGGACTCAGGAAGGACTACCGTTTCCTCCCACCCAATCATCAATAATCACTATTGAAATGGCCAGTACGGGCCTGGGGGAATATTTAGTGCAAAATGTTGTGGCGACGCTAGCATTGGAGTCAGTACAAGACATGGGAATACCTCGCCTTCCCATAGGGAAAGTTGTTCCTCTAGGCTACCCTCCAAACCGGATGAATTTCGTGTATGGGGGCCTTGATCATGGTCTTGAACCATGCCAACAAAAGGAAGCAGATGAAGAGCCTTTTGTTGAAAACATCAACTATCTGTCAAACCCAGATTTTGCCCTAAAATATCTTGGTCAATGCAATTGGCATGGATACGGGCTAGGAAGATATGAGCAAGGGATGCGGGTCCTTTGCCAACCAAGATATCAGATGCCATATGACAAGTCAGGAGTAGGGTTCAACCACCCCCTACCCTTAGACATCTTGGTCAAAAATATGCAAGGCCTAGAAATAGGCAACAAGGGGGGATTGGCACAAGATCCGTATGCCAATCCAAATACAGAATACACATTGGGAGACTACCTCCCATGGTCAACAAACACCCCTAGAAATAGCAGTAATCCCTCTCCTTTGCTAGAGAGAGGCGAAAGTTCAGAGATTAATCCTCAAAGAGAACATCAACGACTTCCGGACATCTTTCTGAAGTTGTTCCCCTTAGAGGTTCCAGATGAAACAATACAGTGTCAAGGGAATCAGGTCCCTCCACCAAGAGTGGAACAACCACAATGGGACCAGATTAACTTACTGGAACAAGGAGGGTCCTCAACGTCGCAAGCAATAGTTGCTAAAGAGAATGAACATTTTTGGGTCTCCGAAAGTGATTCAAAAGATGATACTGAGATGGACTATCTCAGACATGCGCGACGACATCACCGCCCTTTAACTCATGAATATCTAATGGGACAGATGGGCATACGGTTAGGGCATGAATGGTGGGTAGACCCTGCAAGGTGGGACCAAGTATTGGATCCATGGCTCCAAATTCAAGATGAGCATCGTCCACCTCGAGATCCCATCATGACATCAGTGCCGAGAAAAGACCCCTGCCATCCTTTTTGCAAATAGGGACGAATTCGCACCTAGGGAAGATCCATTCGTGCCCATTCCCATAGAGCCAGATCCAGAGTATAGGGAGCATCTAAAAGAATCGAGCTATCACACCCACGGTTCTGGAGACCAAATTCATTCCATCCACATGATCTCCATTGATTTGACCACACCCATCCGTAATTCGGCCGATCCATCACAATCATTGCACCTAGACATAGATGCCATCGACTGGGATCGCGTCAATTCACCTTTATCACCATCAGAGTACTGGCCTTTCGGTGAAATGCTTCATTCCACCCCAAGGACAACTCGAGATATTTTTCAGGCTGAAGAGGGACCCGAGGTTCCAAACGCAGATCTAAACTCAGCTAATGATATCCATTTGATCCCAACTCCACATCTGTTGGAGGATAGATCCCACATGCCAGTCGAGGAAACGACTGACGTAGACATCGGCTTAGACCCAACGAATCCACAGATTATCAAGCTGGGGGTAAGTCTTTCCCCCGAAGAGCAAGCCGAATACATCGCCCTTCTCAAATCAAAGAAGGAAGTTTTTGCATGGTCATATAGAGACATGCCGGGACTAGACCCGCAGCTAGTCACGCATAATTTAACGCTTGATCCGATAATCAAGTCCGTGAAGCAAAAACTACGAAAGATGCACCCAAAAGTGGCCTTGATGGTCAAAGATGAATTACAAAAGCTTTTGGATGCACAGTTTGTCATCTGCGTGGATTATCCGCCATGGCTGTCCAACATGGTTCCCGTAAAGAAGCCCGACGGGAGGATTCGCATATGCATCAATTTTTGAGACCTAAACAAAGCGAGTCCTAAGGATGATTTCCCCTTTCCAAGCATCGACGCACTAGTAGACGCTACAGCAGGTCATGAAATGCTCTCCCTAATGGATGGCTTCTCAAGATACAACCAAATTCGTATCAATCCTGAAGACCAACTTAAAACGGTGTTCACAATGCCTTGGGGGACATTTTGTTATAAGGTCATGCCTTTTGGCCTTAAAAATGCTGGCGCTACCTACCAACGTGCCATGACATATATCTTCCATGATTACATGCACAAAACTATGGAAGATTACATGGATGATTTGTTAGCCAAGTATCTTTTGCACTCAGATCATCTCGATGACTTAAGCAAGATCCTCGATCTCCTCATAGAGCATAAGGTCAGACTGAATCCTAAGAAGTGCGTATTTGGCATCACATCTGGAAAACTCTTGGGTTTTATAGTCTTAAAATGAGGCATCGAAGTGGACCCAAATAAAGTCAAGGCAATCCTTGAAATGGCTCCCCCAACTACCATCAAGCAGCTCAAAAGTCTGCAAGGAAAGGTCGCATCGATTAAACGCTTCATAGCGCAACTATCTGACAAATGCCGACCCATGAAAAAATTATTGCACAAGGGAGTTACATTTCACTGGGATGACGAGTGCCAGTTAGCCTTTGATGAAATCAAACAATACTTGGCTTTACCGCCAGTATTGGCACCACCTAGACCAGGAGTGCCGTTCTACTTATACATCTTAGCTACTGAGGTGGCACTGGGAGCCATGCTAGCCCAGAAGAATGAACTTCACAAAGAATAGGCTACTTACTATCTTAGCCGCACCCTGGTCAGTTACGAACTTAACTATGCATACATTGAGAAACTATGCTTGGCAGTGGTGTTTGCTACCAAGAAGCTACGCCACTACATGCTGAGCAACACTACGTATTTTGTGTCTAAGGAGAATCCATTGCGATACATGATGAGTCGTAATAGTAGTCGCACGGTGAAATGGATCATGTTATTGACGAAATTTGACATAGAGTTCATTGGGAAAAAATCTATCAAAGGACAAGTCATAGCCGATCAACTAGTAGAGGCTCCTCTTGAAGACGATCAGCCTCTGGTCATAGAACTACCCGATGATGGGGTCTTCCATGTCTCAGAATCACCAGATTCTGATGAGCCTGAGTCACGAGCCGACATAACCATATTCTTTGATGGTTATAAATGCGAGCAAGGTGGTGGCACGGGAATTGTATTCTTCACACCGCAGGGTGCTCCAATGCCCCTTTCATTTAAATTAAACTTCCAGTGCACCAACAATAATGCAGAATATGAAGCCTTGCTCCTAGGTCTTCAAACAGCAATCGCCATGAACATCAAATGATTGAATATATTTGGTGATTCGCTGTTAATATTCAATCAAGTCAAAGGGGTATATCAATGCAAATGCCCAGTTCTGAAGGCCTATAAAGCCCTCGTGGAAAAATTCCTGGCAAAACTTGAATGGTACGACATCGAGGCACTCCCTCGATCATCAAATTATTTTGCGGACACAATGGCCTCCTTGGGGTCATTAATCCCGCAAGACCTTTTCGGTGATATGACAACCATTCAAGTCAAAACCTTATCGCAATCCGCGATGGAGCGTGCAAGCTCAGACTTGACACCAGGAATCCACATGATCCAGATCGAACCATCCTCGGATAAGTTCTTTCGAATCCGAGACCGTCTGAAACGTGCCAACTGGGGTCCTTATTTTCCCCCACTCCCATTAAAAGCAACACAACGCTATTCTTACAAGTTCTATCCCATTCAGCATTTGTTAGGGAAGAACTTCAAAAGGGATTGGCCGTTCATACTGTCGAGGTTTCCGATCAACAGGACTAGTATTTACCCATTAGAGACTACCTCAAGTTAGGTAATTTTCCCTTTGGATTGACGCACGCCGTAAAACGAACATTCAAGAAGAAAGCGGCTAAGTATGTCTTGATAGGAGACATTTTATATCATCGCAGCTATGATGGAATTCTTCTTCATTGTTTGGACCAGCAAGAGTCCACTTGGGCAGTCGCCCAAGCGCATGACGGTACATGTGGTGGCCACTTTAGTGGTATGGCCATCACAAAGTGCATTCTTCGCATGGGCTATTATTGGCCATCTTTAGAGCGATATTGTTGCAAATATGTCAAGAAGTGCGTGAAATGTCAACATCATGCCAATTTGATGCACGTACCTTCCCAGGCCCTACAGACAGTCCAATCCGCTTGGCCATTTTTGTAGTGGGGCCTCGATCTAATCGAAAAGATCTCCCCTGCATCGTCAAGCCATCACACGTTTATCATAACGGCCATAGAGTATTTTACCAAATGGGTGGAAGCAATTCTGTTAACCTCAACGAAAACCAACAGAATATCAAAACCAACAGAACTCTAATAGAAATTCGGGTTGGTGATTTGGTTTTGAAGGAAAACCAACAGAACTCTAATTTGCTGTCCCACCTAAGGGACAAGTTCACGGAAAATTGGTTAGGTCCATATGTCATTGATAGCAAAATAGGACTCGGGACATACCGGCTAGCTTCTATTGACGGTATCAAGGAAACAAAACCCTTGAATATCAGTCATTTGCGACCATTTTATATCTAAGAGAGCCATATACCAAAAATGCTCCAAGGATCCATAAAATTGCTTGGTTAAAAACACAAAAGCTCCAAGGATTATCGTAATCACTTGGTCAAACCCAAAAGCTCCAAGGATTATCGCAATCACTTGGTCAAACCAAAAAGCTCCAAGGATTATCGCAATCACTTGGTCAAACCAAAAAGCTCCAAGGATTATCGCAATCACTTGGTAAAAACCCAAAATCTCCAAGGATTATCGCAATCACTTGGTCACCCCAAAAACTCCAAGGATCATTGCAATCACTTGGTCAAACCAAAAAGCTCCAAGGATTATCGCAATCACTTGGTCAAACCAAAAAGCTCCAAGGATTATCGCAATCACTTGGTCAAACCCAAAAAGCTCCAAGGATTATCGCAATCACTTGGTCAAAACACCAAAAGCTCCAAGGATTATCGCAATCACTTGGTCACCCTAAAAGCTCCAAGGATCATCGCAATCACTTGGTCAAAACCCCAAAAGCTCCAAGGATCATTGCAATCACTTGGTCACCCCAAAAGCTCCAAGGATCATCGCAATCACTTGGTCAAACCAAAAAGCTCCAAGGATTATCGCAATCACTTGGTCAAAACCCCAAAAGCTCCAAGGATTATCGCAATCACTTGGTCACCCAAAAAGCTCCAAGGATTATCACAATCACTTGGTCACCCCAAAATCCCCAAGGATTATCGCAATCACTTGGTCACCAAAATGTTCCAAGGATGTCCACAATCACTTGGTCAAAAATAAAAAATAATAAAAAAAAACAAAAATTTGCATCACATATCTAGGCATACTCAAATTCATCAATCGAGAGCTCTTCTCGCACCTCATATTCATATTCACAAAAATAAATACATCAAAAATACAAAAACATGTAGCTGCATTAAGCATTGCATCCATACGCTGCATATTTGTGGTTGTATAGGTCAAAGGCACCATAGGTTGTAAGTGCTCTGATAGACCATCTTATTCCACACTGTTCTATTTTACAAAAACAACAAAAACACCATGCATTGCTTTTACCACACTAGAGTCAGTGGTCTTCTAATGTATCAAGAGTTTTCGTGATTCAGTCATCATTTTTCTCTTTAGCCATGTAATGTATCAAGTCAAACAGATTTTACGAAGGTAGAGTTACACTTGAAATACGCCTTGTTACGTAACATCCCAACACAAATTAAAACACATAAAACAATTCCTAAGTTGTGTGAACGAAAGATGAAACCCGCACAGTAATCCAAGTCACCAAAAGCGAAACGGTTATCTTGCTCATCCCCCTGTGCGAATGACCCCAAGAATGCTGAGAGTTGGAAAAATGACAAGCATCCTCCCTACCCAATTCCCTAAGAATCCCTAGTTCTCAATAGTTGCAAAACATCAAAAATTTGCAAAACGTCAAAAATCAAATATTTGACATTATACAGTGCACACATCAAACGGCACAAACGATAGTGATTTTCATCACTCCATCTCCCCAATCCCTTGCTCAAAAGAAAAACAAATCAAAATAAACAGTGATCTTATCACTACAAACGAGCAAGTATCCCAATACAATTGAAGAAAAGAAGGGAGTGGAACTTGAATCCCTGGAACTCTCAGCATTCTAAAAGGTCATAAGGCAAGCCTTAGTACCAATTTGGTTGATAGCCTATCAATAACTAGCGGTAAACCTCTCGCATGACGATATATCTGTCACATTAACTTGCGTACAGATCAATGTTTGCATGTGGATGAGCTAGCTTATGGCATCCTGGATAACATCGCAGACTAATCTAACTACATACAACAAAGGAGTTAGTGGAGCTAATTAGGTGATCCTCAGTACAGGTTTGGTTGAAATCCCATCTGGCATTGGCGGTATCCTGACAAATACCACATAAATGAACTCAATTGCACACACAGGGATGTGAAATAGCTTGGTCAAAAACAAGTCCGATTCATACCTTGTTCAAAAGTCTTGTAAGACAAAGTACAATCGTGGCTAGTGAGTTAAAATTTCTGAGTCTCGAAAAACCTTAGCTACATTTATAAACCAACTGCGCTACTTTTCATCCTTACAATACCATCAAAAAATACAAAAATAGAAAACCACATGTATACATACAAGAGCCATACATCATAGCAATCGCCTAAAAATGAATTAAAGAGCGTCTTATACAGCCTATGGTGCCGTAACCAATCACCACAAATATCATTCATCAATTTCACTTTGCATATCAAAAAGAAATAAAAAACATTTGCATTCATCATAACATAAGCATTCATCAAAATAAATAAATATGCATACATCCATAGCCATTAGCCATCATGCATAACAAAAATCAAATCATCACATGTAAAAAACCACAATAAAACCGATATATATATATATATATATATATATATATATATATATATATATATCGTCAAAAAAATGCCCGTAGGCTACAAAACTGGTCCTCAATCCTCGCAATCATATCCAAAAACCCAACCTAAAGCGTCGACCACCATGATCATGCAGGATCGGTGCGACGGGAACTACCCCCCGTGGTGTGGGTCCTATGGGACCCTGTAGGGCGGCTACTGCCAGCCCCCGCATCATGCCTGCTATCGCCTCCCTCATCTAATCGTCGGTGATGAGATGATGCTGACTGCTCAGTCGCACTATCCCTCGTTCGGTGTGAAGATCCACTGACCAAGGGCTCAGGTAGCCGCCCACCAAGGCGAATGACCTCCCTCTCCAAGTCTATCCGGTTTCGACACCACTCTGCCTCTCACCGATGATAGTATGACACCGCATCGTCCCGCTATGCCAGAACCCTATCCCACTCTGCCAACTGAGCCTACAGGAGATCCCTCTCCCGCCTCGCATCCCCCAACTCTAGATCCCATATCCATAGCAGCTCTGTCAATCGTGCATTTTCAGCGCGTATCTCAGACTCCACCTCCTTTGTGTCTGCCTGACGAACAGGACCCTCTGGAACAACAACCTTCTCTGGCTCCCACTGCTCCTCCATGTCCTGCATGTCTGGCTGACCCAGAGCTCCCAAGACTACATCCTCATCCCCCACATCCAACATGTCTGCATCATCCAACGGACCTCCCAAATAATCCCCTGCTGCCTCAGCACCCTCCATTACCACCTCCGCACCTCCCAGTGGCCCCTCTCCTCTCCATCGCCATAGTACCCACCACGAGTCATACTCAGTGGTAGTCCTGACGTCATCTACGTTTGGGATGTCAATAACTACATATGACTCCTCACCCAATGGCGTGGTGACCGGTGGATCTAAATCCCTCTCATCTCCCCACTGCTGATAGACCATGGGATCACCAGGAAACCCCTATCATACCCCAAACTATCGTGTAACCTGACTGTATGAAAAGAACTCATGTTCAGTCCCGTGCCTCCTAGTCAACCATCGCTCCCTAAATACCCGACGGAGCCACTCTCCAGCCTCTGGCCAGGCTAGACAGTCCCGATAAGGGTGCCAAAACACCTCCCCTGGAGTGAGCTGAGAAAAGGCATTGGTATAGTGCTCTACAACACCTACCCATCGCCGACTCTACCCCTGCTCCGCAGACCGCCACCACAAAACTGCATAGCCTATCTCTGTGTCATCCATTGTTGCCCGAGTCGTCCACGATAACCCGGTCGGCCTCTCCACTACTACATGCTTCCAACTCCAGTACTACAGCAGATAGCTGCAGCTGACCCCCTTCCGCTATCGACAGCGCACCCCATACAAATCCCCGTAGAGCTGTGCCAACAATGTCTATCCCCACCTCAAAATCAGTGGTGCCCCTATCGGGCACTCTACCAACTGCCATACCAAATCCAGCAGGTTCCACAGGAACCTCGCACCGGATGAATCAGGTAGAAGCATGTTAGAAATGAGGCCCATCAAGAATGCGTGCCTCACTCCTAACACCCCCCTCTCCTGCCACCAGCCAACCAAAATCTCGCCAGCCTGGCAATCCACCTTGGCTGTCTCCACTGGGTTTGTTACACCTAGCCACCCCCATGCCCAAAGCATCTCGTAAGTATAGCAGTCCGCTGATCATGCGGCGATGACCTAATGGGCAGTCCATATATTGGAATCCGAAGAAACCGATAGACATCCTCCAAAGTCACGGACATCTCCCCTGTCGGGAGATGAAACGTGTTGGTCTGCGGATCCCAAAGTTTGATCAGGGCCATCAGATAGGCCTGATCCGGGACCACAAGCTCCAGTCGAGACACTCGCTTGAGCCCAAGGGCATCAAGCCATTCCCAATCATCATCATTCAGTGCACCCCGTGCCTCAGTAAAAATAGCGGTACACGGTACCGGCTCCTAACCTGCAAAAGAAAACAATTCAACAAAAAAAAAATTAAAAATCATGGAAAATAACTGTACAGCATAAAAAGAAAATTCAAGTAGTTGTCTTCAATCCAGTTTCAAGATTTAAGTTTTAAAACACATTTTCAAAAACAGCATCACAAAAACAAGTAAATAAAACAAGTGCAATTTTAAACAAAAATAAACACGAGATTCCGGGCAAAGGAAACACTAATTGCGATGCATCCAAAATCAAATACGCTTAAGTCCTAGAAATGTAAATTGCATGAAATGAAAGAAACGCATTGGAAGAGACACAAGCAAATGGAGAAAACACAGCCCTTTCATTAAACTTTCTTGATCTCTGTTACAAATATGCCTCCTCCCTTTTCAGGGGCTAGGAGCGTTAAAAGAATTTGACTACAATCGAGACTTAAGGTTCCTCTTTCCGCATGCCCACACTTGAAATGGACGGGCCAAGATGATGTTGTCGCTGATGTCAATGAGTATTTGAGCTCTGCTGCTCCTCCTGTGAACAAAGAAACAACGAATATGTCAGTAGCACCTGCTGCACATAAGAAGTGTTTGTTCTCTAAAATCGCCAAAAGATGCATGCAAACATTTGTCTAAAACAAGTGAGTAAAATGACTCTAAATGACCCGAAACCCGACGAGAGGATAGAAAACATCACCGGAAGGCCATTGCCACCGAGACGAAGAGGGCAAATCTACCTTCAACTGGAATTTGTCCCTGGGCAGGACGAATTCTGACTGCTATTCGTCCCTGGGTGGGACGAATTCTTCTGTGTTGGAAAAGCTGACCTGGTACTGCTCCAATGTCAAATCCTGAGACCTGCAAAATGCTTGAAAATAGAGGGGTTATGTAATTGGGGCCATTTTGGGACGACCCAGATGGTTGGATTCTCCCAATTTGGCCTTTATCCTCGAGAATTCGATATCGCCACCTGCAAGTTAGTGAAATAACAAAGCGACACAAAGCATGATAAAATCTGAGCAGAATGTTATGAAATTGAAGCTACGAGCTAAACAAACAGAATAACATGAGATGCAACCTGAAACAATAATCTATAATTCTTTTGGAATAAAACTTAGAAAGTGCGGGGGTGCCCAAGTGGGCCTCCCACCGTTGGCACTTGATCTTGGCGCCAATCCACTAGGGATGGGCCCAAAACCTCTTAGGATTGGGATGTCTACAAATTGGTTGATTCAGGTGTCCATATGTTGGATTTGGGTCAGATTCAAGCTTCCAAAAGCCACCCAACAACCTCCATTGCAAAATATATTGGTGGATGTGATAAGGTGAATCAAAGGGGATGCAAATGGGTGTTCAACTCGACAGCACTTCGTTTCTTGAAATCTCCTTCAATCTGTCCATTTTGGGTGAGAAAAGTCCCACATTTTATAGACCCATGGGGTCTCTTTTGAGAGGGAAGCATAAGCACCATGTGTTGGTCATAGGTGCCATGTGGCGGTTATGTCTTCCCATGAGGGAGGAGAGTCCTCCATGACTTGGGCTTTCATAACTGCCCTTGTGACAGTCCTCTAACGGCCTATCTGTCCACCCACACACGCGTGCGAGGCAGGAGTCATCAACTTACTGTCCTGGGCTGCCACTTGGCACCATTCTTCTTTTTGCCCGTTAAACTCAGAATTCATCCCTACCAGAGACGAATTTAGAATTCGTCCTTGGGTGAGATGAATTCCAGTTAGTATTCCTCCCGATCCCTCTCCCGCCTTGCATCCCCCAACTCCAGATCTCGTATCCGTAGAAGCTCTGTCAGTCGTGCATTTTCAGCGCGTATCTCAGACTCCACCTCCTCTATGTCTGCCTGACGAATAGGACCCTCTGGAATAGAAGCTTGCTCTGGCTCCCACTGCTCCTCCACGTCCTGCATGTCCGGCTGACCCGGAGCGCCCAAGACTACATCCTCATCCCCCACATCCAACATGTCCGCATCAACCAACGGACCTCCCCAATCATCCCCTACTACCTCAGCACCATCCACTGCTGCCTCCGTGCCTCCCAGTGGCCCCTCTCCTCTCCATCGCCGTAGTACCCACCACGAGTCATACTCAATGGTAGTCCCGACGTCATCTATGTTCAGGACGTCAATAACCGCATCTGACTCCTCGCCCAATGGCGCGGTGATCGGTGGATCTAAATCCCTCTCATATCCCCATCGTCGATAGACCACGGGCTCACCAGGCAACCCCTATCGTACCCCAAACTGTCATGTAACCCGACTGTATGAAAATAACTCATGTTCAGTCCCGTGCCTCCTAGTCAACCACCGCTCCCTGCATACCCGACGGAGCCACTCTCCAGCCTCTGGCCATGCTGGACAGTCTCGATAAGGGCACCAAAACACCTCCCCTGGAGTGAGCTGAGAAAAGGCATTGGTATAGTGCTCTACAGCACCTGCCCATCGCCAACTCTGCCCCTGCTCCGTAGATCGCCACCACAAAACTGCATAGCCTATCTTCGTGTCATCCATCATCACCCGATTCGTCCACGATAACCCGATTGGCCTCTCCACTGCTACGTGCTGCCAACCCCAGCACTATAGTAGATAGCTGTAGCTGACCCCCTTTCTCTACCGACAACGCACCCTATACAGCTCCCCGTAGAGCTGTGCCAACAATGTCTGTCCCCACCTCAAAATTAGCGGTGCCCCTATCGGGAAATCTACCAACTGCCATACCAAATCCAGTAGGTTCCACGGGAACCTCACGCTGGATGAATCAGGTAGAAGCATGTTAGAAATGAGGCCCATCAAGAATGCGTGCCTCACTCCTAACACCCCCCTCTCCTGCCACCAGCCAACCAAAATCCTGCCAGCCTGGTAGTCCACCTCAACTGTCTCCACTGGGTTCATTACACCCAGCCGCACCCCATGCCCAAAGCATCTTGTAAGTACAGCAGTCCGCTGATCACACGGCGATGACCTAATGGGCAGTCCATCTATCAAAATCTGAAGCAACCGATAGAATCCTCCAAAGTCACGGACATCTCCCCTGTCAGGAGATGAAACGTGTTGGTTTGCAGATCCCAAAGTTTGATCAGGGCCATCAGATAGGCCTGATCCAGGACCACAGGATCCAGTCGAGACACTTGATTGAGCCCAAGGGCATCAAGCCATTCCCAATCATCATCATTCAGTGCACCCCGTGCCTCAGTAAAAATAGCAGGTACACGGTACCGGCTCCTAACCTGCAAAAGAAAACAATTCAACAAAAAAAAATTAAAAATCATGGAAAATAATTGTACAGCATAAAAAGAAAATTCAAGTAGTTGTCTTCAATCCAGTTTCAAGATTTAAGTTTTAAAACACATTTTCAAAAACAGCATCGCAAAAACAAGTAAATAAAACAAGTGCAAATTTAAACAAAAATAAACTCTAGAAGACACTTACAGGTTTCGCCTCGGCTCCGCCGCTCAAACCAATTTGTGCACTCATGATGGCAGAGAGAATTCCAGAAGTGCTTCGCTTCACAGAATTACCTCCTCCTCCCAGAGCTCCAAAATTGCAAGAAAAAAATGACACAAATGAGCCCAAATTCAAGTTTTGGCCCTTAAATAGGCCTTTTGAGCTGGAATTCATCCTTATCTTGGGACGAGCGCTCTGGTTAGTGCTCGTCCCACCCAGGGACGAATTCTCCAGCTAGAATTCGTCCCACCCAGGGATGAATTCGAGCCAGAACTTCAAAAACATCAAAAAATGATCAAAAATGAACTCAAAATAGACAATAAACTTGCCCTATAGGAGTGCTACTGCACCTGACATCTGAGGCATACAAAAAAGAAGTTGGGGTCACAAAATTATCGCAATCCTACTCCCTAAGAAGGCTACCATAGCCGGACCGCTCCACGGGAAGACAAATTACGACAATTTAATCCCAAAATGCGTCACAAAAAACAACAAAACAACAAAAACAATAAAAAATGCAACATAAAAACAAAGCAATAAGCATTGTCGGACACAAGTGCTCTTGCACTTAACCTCTTGGCATATAAAATCAATGTCGGGGCTCAAATTGTCACTCTCCTACTTCCCCAAGAAGGCTAACATAGCCGGACCGCTCCACGGGAAGACGGATTATCGACACTTTCACCCCATTACGACGTCGCCAAAAGGGTTAACACCCACCAAAAATAGGTCCAAATGTTGGAAAAATTGCACATTCTTAAACGATAAAACATCTAAAGGCACCCTTGCACAAGTCATCTTGGGTCAAGCGACTCGTCGCTTTTCTCACGAAGGTCATTCTCTCATCGATTCGTCGCTTGAGGGGGTAGTCACACTTGGTCACCAATCAACAATCACACACCCAATTAAGGAAAACGACATGCATTCAAAGAATCATTGACAAAGAAAATCACGCTCCTGCTTGGGGCAGTAAACAAGCAACAATAAAATCAATCAAACACTTGGCATTTCATGAATCATGAACACAAGGTTCCCCTGAGGATAAAATGTTGCGCCCTTTGCCTAATCATGACTGATCAATGTCCAAGTTCAAGTCACACCTCACCAAAACAGGTTAACACTTGAAATCAAACTCCTTAGCTCGTCAGAAGCAAGGATTCAAGAATGCATGCCCTTTCCATGCTTGGGGCATCAAAAGTTGGTTAGGTTACCAAGAAACCCTAATCATTAGTGCTTTGGTTATCTATTTTTGCTCGGCGCTGCGCTATGCACAGCGCATCCCAAAAAGGGGCATCTGTAGACACCAAAATAGCACCAATCCGATTATGTGACTGCAAACACTGATCGCGTTGACAAACACAGCCCCCAATGCAGCCCTCAGAGGTCAAACAGTGGTCTTAACCACTTTCATAGCAATTTTGTAAGGTCAGGAAGCAATTTGGCACATTTAGACACTTTGCTCACTATTCGTATCACCCAGGGATGAATACTAACTGGAATTCGCCTCACCTAGGGACGAATTCTGAATTCGTCTCTGGTAGGGACGAATTCTGAGTTTAACGGGAAAAAAGAAGAATGGTGCCAAGTGGCAGCCCGAGACGATCGGTTGATGACTCCTGCCTCGCACGCGTGTGCGGGTGGACAGATAGGCCGTTAGAGGACTGTCACAAGGGCAGTTATGAAAGCCCAAGTCATGGAGGACTCTCCTCCCTCATGGGAAGACATAACCGCCACATGGCACCTATGACCAACACATGGCGCTTATGCTTCCCTCTCAAAAGAGACCCCATGGGTCTATAAAAGGTGGGACTTTTCTCACCCAAAATGGATAGATTAAAGGAGATTTCAAGCAACGAAGTGTTGTCGATTTGAACACCCATTTGCATCCCCTTTGATTCACCTTCTCACATCCACCAATCTCTTTTGCAATGGAGGTTGTTGGGTGGCTTTTGGAAGCTTGAATCTGACCCAAATCCAACATATGGACACCTGAATCAACCAATTTGCAGACATCCCAATCCTAAGAGGTTTTGGGCCCATCCCTAGTGGATTGGTGCCAAGATCAAGTGCCAACGGTGGGAGGCCCACTTGGGCACCCCCACACTTTCTAAGTTTTATTCCAAAAGCATTCTAGATTATTGTTTCAGGTTGCATCTCATGTTATTCTGTTTGGTTAGCTCATAGCTTCAATTTCATAACATTCTGCTCAGATTTTATCATGCTTTGTGTCGCTTTGTTGTTTCACTAACTTGCAGGTGGCGATATCGAATTCCCAAGGATAGAGGCCAAATTGGGAGAATCCGACCATCTGGGTCGTCCCAAAATGGCCCCAATTACATAACCCCTCTGTTTGCAAGCGTTTTGTAGGTCTCGGGATTCGACATTGGAGCAGTACCAGGTCGGCTTTTCCAACACAAAAGAATTCGTCCCACCCAGGGACAAATAGCAGTCAAAATTCATCCTGCCCAGGGATGAATTCCAGTTGAAGGCATATTTGCCGATTGGCTCAGTGGCAGTGGCCTTCTGGTGATGTTTTCTATCCTCTGTCAGGTTTTTAGGTCATTTAGAGTCATTTTACTCACTGTTTCAGACAAATGTTTGCATGCATCTTTTGGCAATTTTAGAGAACAAACACTTCTTATGTGTAGCAGGTGCTACTGACATCTTCGTTGTTTCTTTGTTCGCAGGAGGAGCAGCAGAGCTCAAAGACTCATCGACATCAGCGGCGACATCATCTTGGCCCGTCCATTTCAAGTGTGGGCACGCAAAAAGAGCAACCTTAAGTTTCGATTGTAGTCAAATTCTTTTAACGCTCCTAGCCCCTAAAAAGGGAGGAGGCGTATTTGTAACAGAGATCAAGAAAGTTTAATGAAAGGGCTATGTTTTCTCCATTTGCTTGTGTCTCTTCCAATGCGTTTCTTTCATTTCATGCAATTTACATTTCTAGGACTTAAGCGTATTTGATTTTGGATGCATCGCAATTAGTGTTTCCTTTGCCCGAAATCTCGTGCTTTCACAAATAAAAATAAAACTAGTACAAAATATTTAACACCAAGGATAAACAGTGAAGACCTCAAATATCCATGAATTAAACATCAATGCTTTTATCTTAAAAGCCCCACATATTATTTTAGATGATTTTGGTTCATCATTGTGTATGAATGTAAAAGGAATAAAATATCCAATATACGTGGATTTAATCAAATATCAATATCGAATTGGAAGTTATGATTCCAAATGATGTGGTTTATTATATTTGAATTATCATAAAAGAATGATTTCTATCATCAAATATTATGTAAAATAACAATAAAATAAGCAAAGGACACAATAAAATTCAAAAAATAAAAAAGCAATAAAGCAATATGATACTTTAATCTATTCAAAATTTAGCTTACAAAATATTAATTTCATCAATCTAAGATCCATTTATACTTTATAAATATGTATTTTAGAATTTTTGCATATGGAAATTTTTATATTAGTTGGATGCATCAAATATAGAGCAAATAATTATTACACAAAGATATATTATGGATGAAAATAATAATAAATATGATACTAGCTACAATTATAGTCAATAATTTTATATTAGATAGTGCGCGGTTTGGAGCTCCATTAATATGGCATTATATTTTGAGGAGGACGCGGTCCAATTGTCTAGTGGGATCATCTCGGAGGTGGACGTTGTGTTGTAGAACCACCTCGGTTCTTCATGGTCGTCTCTGATTCTCTAGATGTTTTGGCCCTTCTGGGTTGTGTTTTTCTTTTATTTTGGGATTTTGTTTGGGTTGTCTTGTGATTTTGAGCATTGGTTTCATTTATGTTTTTCTCTATTGTAAAATGTTTAGGGACTCCTTTGAAAACCCTCTTCTCTTAATATTATCAAAAAAAAATTATATTAGATTTTAATATCACAATAAAATATTGAAATGCTTCCATCCATGCTAGTGATAATAATAAAGGATTCATTCTTAAATTCAAATTAAAAATAACTTATTCCTCCATTTATAAAGTTTTAATCCTAGTTTTAGCCCTACATTTCATCCTTATCTCCTTTGGGAGAGGGTTCTATAGATACATATCCCAAAGTAGATATATGCATGGGACAATACTTTCTAGTGATAACTATTATAATGAATCATGCCTATTTTCTAGATGTTAAACTTCCTATTTATCTCCTCATTTTTATCTACTTCATCTACTTCTCTTATAAGATCTAGGAGAATGTTGTGTGGATTCTTAAACCAATCCTAGTTTCTCTTCCTTCCAAATATTCACGATAGAGAGATAAAGGGGCAAACTCCAACACTTTTTGTTGGATATTTTCACGTATATCACAATCATTCATGTGTGTCTTTATTTTCAAATTATAATAAGATTTTTCTCTTTATCCTTTGTTTACCAGCTTATATGCACCAAAACTATGTAATTTAGATATGTTATCTTCACAATACAAGTATCCAGATATGATTATTTTTTACATTATTCTACATGGTTAATACAAAAGAATAAAGAAGAGTATAAAGTTATTTTGTTATCCTAACTTTAGATCACACTATTATTGGGTTTATAATATTTTAACATATAGAGTGTAGTGAGTTACCATAATTAGAGATTGCAAGGACATTTATAGTGTATAAACAAGAGCAATCAATAATAAAGGATGACATATTTGGTATAGCAGGAAAGAATAGAGAAAATCCAACTCTAGGGATAACTTAGGTGTAAAATATGTCAAAGAATATCAACTCTGAAGGAGTGGGTAGAAAATCAAATAAGAAATTGATATCAATTCAAGGAGATAAACTAGTCACTAGGGGATTGGTGAGGCCAATAAACTTGTATTGATCTCAAGGCATCCAATGATTATGCAATCATGGAATATTAGGGTTTTAAATAATATAACCCATCGATATGTCATTCGAAGAGTCTTGGAAAAAATTAAAATAGACATTTTATTTATCCAAGAGATAAAAATATCATTGGATATTATGTGTAAAATAGTAAATATACTTTGGAGGGGTGTTGCTCATATGGAAGTGGCTACCCAAGGGCCTCATGGGAGATATATGGTAGGGAACCCTTAAAATATATTTATCTCATCTTTATGATGACACAACTAGTACTTAGAACTTAATTACCACACCTTTATGGTGTGCTAATTAAGGGTATTATCACTTTGTGTGATAATACACATGGTCACTTGATCCTTCTTGATCAAAGTATCATCACATGCTCATGTTATGAATGATTTCCTAACCTTCACAATAGAAATTATGCTTCAAGCTCCACATCGAGGAACCTTCCTCAAAAGCTCCATGATTTTAGGAATACATCTGAGCTACACCACTCTAGATGTAATCATTCACAAGATACTTGAGTGTTTCCTACCACAACTCCCCTCAAGTTTTAGGGTCATCTAACTCTAGGGTTTTTATGAATCTTAAGTTTCAATTCAAGAAATATCTCTTCTCGTAAACCCATGAGCCTACAAAGGAAACCTTAATCTTTCTAATAATTAAAAAAGTAGTAAGAAGCTTACATGCTTTAAATGAAAAATAATAAATTCTATCTACTTCATTAATCATAAAGCATCACATGTAATAGTAAACCTTACCTAAATTATTATCAGTTCATCATGACATCATAAGATTTTCAACTCTCTCATAAATAAATGCAACATATCCTTTAATATTGAATTAGCTTATAATATACTAGATTCATTTAATGAATAACCATTCAAAAATAATATTTTATATACAATTCCTTTTCCATAAATTATATCTATTTTCTTGATCTACCATTTTCAAAGAGCATGAAATAATACATCTTATACAAATGAATATTTCATCAAGTTCAATTCTAGAACCTACATTTACAATAAGCTTCTCATTTTACATACAGAGCTTCTATACAAAGAATAATCATAATTTCAAAGAACAATATGTTTGAAGTTTATTTTTCTCTAGTCCACCATTCTGGTCTATCCTTCATTCAATGGTGATGGTATAAGGGATTAAGACAAATCTTGTTTTCATGTATATGTAACTAAATATGCAATTGCTAAGTAATATTTATTTTTTGACACATATGTATATGCTAGAAGAATACAACAATGCAACTAAGAATTTACCATTCAGTTTTCATAAAGCAATATAAAGAGGGAACCCCATAATTTTCTCAACACTAGATTCCCCACCATTCTTACAAAAACAAATATTTTTCCACAAAAGTATGATTATTCCCTTGTACAAAACAATTTTTGAAAATAATATTATGTTGGACATTTTGAGTCCTTAAGTCAAAGTTGTCAGTGTCAAGAAATAAAGTCATCATTAATGTCAAGGAATTGGTCAAGAAATAACTTATCAAAGTTGTCATTGATATCCAGGAAGAAGCTTTAAATAAATCCGAAGGTCAAGAGGAACAATGCAAATGTTAAATTCAAAGGGCTCCATAATATTTTTAAATATTATGTGGAAGCATAAATTAAAAGGTTTTCATAAAAACCCAAGAATGTTTATTGCAAAGCTAAAGGAAGGTTTAATATTTATTTGATAAAATATTTAAATTCAAAATGAATTTAAATTTTATAATTAAATATTATTTATACCAAGGTGCAAAGTGAAAGAGGGTTTAAATAAAACCAAAGGTTTTTAAAGAATTAATTTATAAAAATTTAATTCAAATGAATTTAAATATTTTATAAATTAATAAGCTCCAAAGGAAATAAGCGACGGCGTCTAAAATCATTAAAGGTAATTCGATCACTGACTTCATGCATGGAGGAAGGAAATTAGTATATATGCAAATGCTTTAGAGGAATTTAATTCATCCTTTTTCTCGATAATCGAATGCGTGCAATTGTGTTTGAATTCGTGATGAAGAAAGAGAAGTGACCATTCTATTTGAGCACTAGCAAATAGTATTTAAGGGAATTTATGCCAAAATACCAAGCACCAACTGGGAAGATGGCCTAGTGGAAGAAAGGACAATGTTAGGGTTTTGAGGAGTAAGAAGGCTTGTGTTCAAAATGCAGTGGTAGTGATTTTTGATAGTTGAAAGCACCAAAGGAAAGGTGCACATTTTGCACAAGGTGAGCAGGGAAGGTTTTGGAGCATGTGGTGCTCGTTAGTCCCAAAGATAGCGCCTAGCTTGCATGACATTGGGAGCCATGGCTAGAACACCGGTTGATACTATGCGATGTGTTTGAATCTCCTCCAAGGCAACGTAATAAATTTTGATTTTAATTTTTGTGTGTTGCCTAAAGTTTGGAGCTAAAAGGGTCCATGAAAGGATTGTTAGTTGGAAATATTTTTTGATAAGTTGGAGGAATAAGGTGTTAAGGTTTATTTTAATAAAGTGTTTTGTTATATTGATTTATTGAAATATTAAAATAATAGAGGGAGCTTCTTGTCTTAGGTTATTTTGAAAAGAAGAGTGCATTGAATATTATTGGGATATTATAAGGTGTAAGTGGTAATTTACTTTTTGTAAATGTTGATGAATGTTTTATTAAATATGGAGTGATAAGGTATATGTGTGTTTTGATATTTACATTGTATTTTGAGGAAATTAATTATCTTATAATTTCTTTGAGCTTGGAAAGAAGTGTTTGATATTTTTGGAAGATTTAGAAGATTCCTTCATCATCAATAAAAAGGTATGAGCACATTTTCCAAAGTTTAATTTGATTGGTTGGTTAGCTGGAAAATAAGTTTGGAGTGAAAATGACTTGATTAGGGTTTCCTTTTGAGTGTGTTTGAGTTATTACATCAAGGTTTTATGGAATAAATAGTTGTTATTAAGACCTTGTTTAATAAGCATTGTTGTTGAAAACATTGGTTGTGTGAAGAACTTGAACTAGGGTTTGAGTATCATTGCTATGAGAGGATTATTTTATAAGCATTGTTGTTGAAGTGAGTTGTTGAGAAAATAACTTGAACTAGGGTTTGAAAAGAACATGAGTATCATTGTTATGTGATATTTGTTGTTGAGCATTGTTGAAAACATTTTGAGTTGATGTTTACATTCTTGGACTAGGGTTTGTGAGAAAGGGGTGTTTCGAAAGCACGAGATTCCGAAAGATTGAAAAGAAAACTAATGCGATGTATTCAAAACCCAAAGTTAACGCTTAAGGTCCTATAAAGTGAAATGCATGAAATGAAAGAAAAGAGACGAATTTAAATGAGATAAAAAGAAGTACAGAAAGCACAACCCTTTTTATTTATACTCTTCCAATTCGGTTACAAAGACGTCTCCTCCCTTTTAAGGGGTAGGAGCGTTAACATAGTTTCAATTACAATCATGGATTTAGTGTTCCTCCTTCCGCGTGCCCACATGTGAAATGGGCGAGCCAAAGTGTTGCCGCCACTGGTATTGATAAATCTTTAATCCTTGTTGCTCCTCCTGCGTTCAAAGAAACAACAAATCGTCAGTAGCACCTGTGTATGATAATGAAACTCGCAAATCTGAAAGAGTACTATTAATGAATGTAAAAGATGAATATAACGATGATTAAAATGAATCCAAATAGACTAAAAATTTGATAGAAGCGTAATCATGTAACTAGCAAAATACTGCAAAAGAAACAGTCACCAAATTCGATACAGATCCGTATTCGTCCCTGGGTAGGACGAGTAAACCTGCAACAGTTTGGTACTCGTTTCGGGGTGAGGCAAGTAAACCTGCAATAGTTTGGTACTCGTTCCGGGGTGAGACGAGTAAACCTGCAATAAGGCAGGGGGTGCCCGAAGGCAAACCACCCGTGGGTTGAAACTTTGTTTCGACACCAATCCGCTTGGGATGGGTCCGAAACCTATTGTGATGTGTTGTCGACAAATTGGTAGGATATTGTGGTCAAAAAAATCAGGTTTTTGGTTCTTGATTCGTGCCTCCAAAAGTCACCCAATAACCTCCCTTTCGATTAAGAGATTATGGATGTAAAAGCACAAATCGTAAGTAAGTAAACTGGCAGCACTTCGTCGCTCAAAATGCTCCTTCTCTGTATCTCTTTGGGTGAGGAAAACTCACCATTTTATAGACCCAAGGGGTCTCTTTGAATTAGCATGCAAAAGTGCTACTTAGCATGAATGCTTTTTCAGGGAAGAGAAGACTTCTCCCTGATCAAGGGCTCCATAACTGCTTCTGTAACTGCTGCTGCATGCCCAAAAGAACTCACTCGCACTCCCATGCAATGAAGGGAGAGTTAAGTAGCTAATTTGAGTTGTCATGAAAAAGCCCACTCTCACTCCCATGCAATGAAGGGAGAGTCAAGTGGCATATCTGAGTTGTCCTAAAAAGCTCACTCTCATTCCCATGCGGTGAATGGAGAGTCAAGTGGCAGATATGAGTTGTCAAAAGAACTCACTCGCACTCCTATGCCATGAAGGGAGAGCTAAGTGGCAGTTCTGAGTTGTCATGTGCCGAGGTTTGACTTTTTTCCAGTCAAACCTGGCGTTCGTCCCACCCGGGAGCGAGCGCTGGTAATCGTCCCTGGGTGGAACGAGTACCAATCTGCACTCGTCCCTGGGTGGAGCGAATAAGTAGCAGAGTGCCTAAAAGGTGCCAAATTGATCTCTTGACTTTTAAAACTACTGTGTGAGTGGTTAGAACCACTTTTTAACCTCTGGGGGCTGCCCTAGGGGCTGTGTGTGTTAATGCGATCAGTGTTTGCAGTCACATAATCGGATTGGTGCTGTTTTGGTGTCTACAGATGCCCCTTTTTGGAAAGCGCTGCACATGGTGCAGTGCTGAGAAAAAATAGATAACCAAAGCACTAATGATTAGGATTTCTCAGTAACCTAACCAACTCTTGATGCCCCAAGTATGGAAAGGGCATGCATTCTTGAATCCTTGCTTCTGACGAGCTAAGGAACTTAATTCAAGTATTAACCTGGTTTGGTGAGGTGTTACTTGAACTTGGACATTGATCAGTCATGAATAGGCAAAGGGCGCAACCTTTTGTCTATGGGAACCTTGTGTTCATGATTCATGAATGCCAAGCATTTGATCAGCTTGTGATTATTGCTTGTTTGTTGCCCCAAGCGAGGGCATGATTGTCTTTGTCAATGATCCTTTGAATGCATGCCATTTCCATGATTGGGTGTATTGTTGTTGATTGGCAACTAAGTGTGACTACCCCCTCAAGCGACGAATCGATGAGGGAATGACCAACATGAGAAAAGCGACGAGTCGCTTGACCCAAGATGACTTAAGTGAGGGTGCCTTCAGATGTTATCCGATGAATGCTCGAGCAGTTTTTCCGATTTTTTGACCTATTTTTGGTGGGTGTGAACCCATTTTGGGACGCCATTTGGGGTTAACATTGGCAAAAATCTGATCTCTCATGGAGCGGTCCGGCCATGGTAGCCTTCTTTGGGAGACAGATAATGACAATGTAAACCCCGACATTTGTTTTTTGATGCCAAGAGATTAAGTACAAGAGCACTTTTGTCCGGCAATTTTTAGTGGTTTTGTTGGCATTTGTCATTTTTATATTTTGGTTGTTTTTTTTTTATTTTTTTTTTTTTTTTTTTTTTTGGTATTCATTCCGGGGGATGAACTCCATGATGGTACTCGTCCAGGGGTGGGACGAGCGCTCCTCCGAGGAAAAAGTGCTCGTTCCAGGAAGGAACGAATACCAGCAAGCAAAAAATATAAATATGCGAAAATGACGGATTTGGCTCATTTGCACTGTTCATCGCGAGCGATTTGGAGCTCTGAGGAGGAGGAGGGAGATTTTCTGACGCGAAGCGCTATCGAATTTTCCAGCTACCATGAGTGCACAAACCGGGTCGTCAAGCGGCGGAGCCGAAGCGAGACCAGTAAGTGAACTATCTCCGCGAGTTTTAATTTGAAAAAGTGCAAATTTGTTTTTATTGTGTTTTTCTTTTGTTTAAGACATGGAACCCTAATTAATTAATTAAAAGGTGAATGAATTTGATTTAAAGACCATGAAACAAAATGAAACGTGTATGCAAACCGATGGAAACCTAGATGGAAAACCGTGGAATAAACCCAAATGAAACTTAGAGTAACACCTTAGGGTAACCACGGTTATAAAAATGTTTTTTTTTATGTGAATGGTAAAACTTAGGTCGAAACCGTAGGTAAACCATGTCACTTTTTTTTTAAACTGAAACCTAATTAAAAAATTGATTTTTGTTTGAATGGTAAAACTTAGGTCAAAACCGTAGGTAAACCATGTCAAATTTTTATTGTTTTTATGAAATGCAAGATGAAAACTTAGATTAAAATTGATGAATTTTTTTGTTTTAAATGGTAAACTTAGGTCGAAACCGTAGGTAAACCATGTCAAATTTTTGTTGTTTTTATGAAATTCAAAGATGAAAATTAGATTAAAATTGATGATTTTTTTTGTTTTAAATGGTAAACTTAGGTTGAAACTATAGGTAAACCATGTCAAATTTTTGTTGTTTTTATGAAATGCAAGATGAAAACTTAGATTAAAATTGATGAATTTTTTTGTTTAAATGGTAAACTTAGGTTGAAACCGTAGGTAAACCATGTCAAATTTTTGTTGTTTTTATGAAATGCAAGATGAAAACTTAGATTAAAATTGATGAATTTTTTGTTTGAATGGTAAAACTTAGGTTGAAACCGTAGGTAAACCATGTCAATTTTTTTTGTTGTTTGTATGTTTGTAAATTGTAACAGATGTACATGTGAATGAATGATGTTACTGTATATTGATGCATTTTTGTATATGTGATGGTGATTTGATGCATGTTTTTGATGTGTTTATGTTTTGTGATATGCGGTGGTGAAGAGTCGGTATCGGGTACCGACTATTTTTTCTAGTGCCCGCGAGGCGTTGAGTGCAGAGGATTGGGAGTGGCTTGATGCCTTGGGGCTCAAGCATGTGGCTCGATTGGAGCCAGTTGTTGGGGATCGGGCATACTTGACAGCTTTGATCAGTCTATGGGATGTTCAAATGAACACCTTCCATCTCTCGACAGGGGAGATGATAGTTACCTTGGAGGATGTGTATCGGATTCTTCGGATTTTGATAGACGGGGTTCCCATCCAGATGATGCCACGAGGCCAGAGGATGGCTGTACTGACCCGGTGTTTTGGACATGGGGAGGACTTGGGTGTGGAGGACGTGTTGCAGAGAGCAGAGGATGATTGTCAGGTGGGTGGGATCTTAGTGCGGTGGTGGTACGAGAGGAGGGTGTTGGGAGTGAGGCATACACTACTCATGAGCCTCATTTCCAACATGTTGTTTCCAGACTCCTCGGGGGCGAGGTTCCCATGGAACCTACTGGAGGTGGTGTGGCAGTTAGTGGATTGTCCTATGATAGAGCCGGTGATCATGAGATGGGGCCAGACACTCTTGGCTCAACTATATGATGAGTTGTATGAGGTCCGCTGTCGAAAGTGAAAGGGGATTGGATGCAGTTACTTGTTGCAGTGCTGGACCTGGTAGCATATAGCCATGGAGCGACCACGAGGGCTACCCTAGATAGAGACATTGGTTATGGGGCTTTATGGTATCGATCTGAGGAGCGGGGGTAGAGTCGACGGTTTGCGGGAGACGTGGACCATTACGTAGATGCATTGGCATGACTGACTCTAGGAGATGTGGTGTGGAGGCCATATCGGGATTGTCCCGCATGGTCGAAGGCTGATGAGTGGCTTCAATGGGTCCAAAGGGGGAGGTGGGTCATTGGACGACACGGGACAGAGCAGGAATACTTCCATTATCTCTGAGTGACACGACAGTTTGGGGTACGCCAGGGGTTGCCTGGGGAGCCCTTAGTCTATCGACATCGGAGCGATGAGAGGACTCTAGCTGTGTCGATCCTCGAGCCGCTAGGGGAGGAGGTAGATATAGTACTGGACACTTCGGACGTGGATGATGTCGGAGTTACTGCCGAGTACCAGGAGTGGTGGATGCTCCGACGATGGCAAGGTGAGGGGCCATTGGGAGGGGATGAGGCAGCGGTAGGCAGAGAGGGTGCAGAGGCACCAGGAGAGGGTTGGGGAGCTCTTGTTGATGTGGACATGGTGGAGGTGGCAGATGCGGGAGAGGACTTTGGTGAGGAGGAGCAGCCAGAGATGCAGGATGCTCCGGAGCAGGCCGATGCTCCAGAGAGGCCGACGTGCAACCGACCGTGCCGGGGATACAGAGGCGGGGTTGCACGCTGAGGTAGCACGATTGACGAAGGTGCTACGGAGGCGAGATGGGGAGCTGGGAGAGGCTTTGCAGGAGAGAGATCTCTTGTGGACTTAGTTGGTAGAGCGGGAGAGCGCAGGGACTGCGTCTCATCGGTAGGAGGGTGATACGGATGCTGCACGGGAGAGGGATCTCCTGCAGGTGCAGCTAGCACAGCGCGACGATGTAGTCGCTTACTACCATAGGCGAGAGGCAGAGTGGAGTCGACGGGAGGCAGATTGGGGCCGACAGGAGTCAGATTGGTGATGACAGGAATCATATTGGCGATGGCATCGGCTAGAGATGGAGGGAGAGATTATCCGCCTTGGTGGGCGAATACCAGAGCCTCCTAGAGGTGGCTCGTCGTATCGGACGAGAGACAACGGGATGGAGCAGTCAGCATCATCCCATCGTAGGCGGCTAGATGAGGGAGGCTCTAGTGGGCGTGATGCAGGGGCACACAGGAGTCACCCTGAGAGGTCCCATAGGACCTATACTACAGGGGGTAGTTCCCGTCGCATCGATCCTACGTGATCATGGTGGCCGACGCCCTAGGCTTGGGGTTTTTGAGTTTTTGGATTGTGGTAGCGAGGTCCGAGGACCGGTTCATTGTAGCCTGTGGGCAATTTTGTTATGATATATATATACAGATGACTCTTTTTGGTGTTTATACATTTTTCATGATTTATTTTTATGTACATGTTTTTACATTAATGTATGCATATGCGATTATGAATGCGATGGGTCTAATTTGTATGATGTATGCATATGGAATGAATGAAATGAGTTGTTGATGATTTGTCGATGCACCATAGACTGTACAAGATTGGACTGACTTGCTATATTAATGGGATAACTTTGTGGAATGCTTGTGCATGTGAAAACTTTGTTTTTGTATTTTGTCTATTTTCTAATGGTGATGTACGGAATGAAATGTACCAGTTGTTTGAAAATGTAGTTAAGCTTTTCTGAGATGCAGATATTTTAACTAACTAGCCAAGACTGTACATTTATCTCGCAAGACTTTTGAACAAGGTCTAAATCTGACTTGAATTTAACCAAGTTATTTCACATCCCTGTGTGTGCAATTGAGTTTGTTTATGTGGTATTCGTCAGGATACCGCTAGTGCCGAATAGGCTATCAACCAAACCTATACTGAGGATCACCTAATTAGCTCCACTAACTCCATTGTTGTATTTAGCAAGATTAATCCATGTGACAATCTAAGGTACCATAAGCTAGCTCATCCACATGCAAACATTGGTCTGCGCACACGCAAAGCTAATGTGACAGACATATCGTCATGCGGGTAGGATACCACCATTGCCAGGTAGGTTATCAACCAAACTTGTAATGAGGATCACCTAGATGGTTTTCGAATGCTAAGAATTTCCAGGGATTCAAGTTCAGGCTATGTGTTTGCTCAATGATTTGGGATACTTGCTCGTCTATATAGTGATGAAAATCACTGTTTATTTTTCTATTTATTTTTCTTTGTTTGAGCAAGGATTTTGAATAGTGGTGATAACCATTGTTATTTGATTTTGTATTTTGAACTTTGTAAGTTTGAGCTTGTGAATGGCCTTGATCCTATTGGCCTTGGGGATGACTACCCATCCTATTTAGGGACATGTAGTACGAATCCTTACGACTTTGGGAACCAAGGGGATAATGGAGATTATGAAGTAAGGGCATTGATCTTTTAGGCCTTGGGGATGACTACCCATCCTGGTTAGGGGTGGATAGTATGAATCCTTACAACTTTGAGACCAAAGGTGAATGGAAAGGGTTAGGATGATGGTTTGTTGGAATTTTGTTTTTGAATGGCGTTGATCCTTTTAGGTCTTGGGGATGACTACCCATCCTTGGTAGGGACGTGTAGTACGAATCCTTACAACTTTGGGGACCAACTATGATTGGGATTTGTGGGAGTGGTGAAAACCACTATTTATGATGGTGAATGGATAGGGAAGAGCTCGTCCTTTTGTCAATTCTCAGCATTCTGGAACCATTCGCACAGGGGGATGAATAGGCTAATCTTTCACCTATGGTACCCGAGATTGCTTTGTAGGTTTCTCTTGCGTTCACACAACTTAGGAATTATTTTATGTGTGTTAATTTGTGTTGGGATGCTACGTAACAAGGTGTGATCCAAGTAAAACTTTCCCATGTAAAATCCGTTTAACTTTGTACAATTTTTGGCTAGAAATTTAAAGACAGCTGAATGACGAAAACCCTATATACATTTAGGAGACAACTGACTATGCTAAAAGAAAATGGTGATATGCTGGATGTATGCGTTTATGAAAATGGATTTGATGTGGAAAATGATGGAATTGCCAAGTAATGACAGCCTATGGTGCTTTTGACTTGTATGACCTAGCAAATATATAATGTATGGATGCGATGCCTAATGCAACCTATATTTTTGTATTTTGATTTTTATGAGAATGCATGGAATTGAAATGCAATTGTTTTTGTGATTTTTAATTTTTTATGAGTATGCATGGAATTGAAATGCAATTGTTTTTGTGATTTTTGATGATTGTATTGTTTTTGTTTATTTTTGAATATTTATTTTGACCAAGCAGTTATGGTAACGCTTGGAGCTTTTGGTGTTGACCAAAGGGTTTATGGATACCTTTGGAGCATTTTGGGGGTGACCAAGCAATTATGAGAATCCTTGGAGCTTTTGGCTTGACCAAAGGGTTTATAGATACCTTTGGGGCATTTAGGGTTGACCAAGCGATTATGAAAATCCTTGGAGCTTTTAGTTGAGGAGCCTTGGTAGTTGACCAAAGGGTTTATAGATACCTTTGGGGCGTTTAGGGTTGACCAAGCGATTATGAGAATCCTTGGAGCTTTTAGCTTGACCAAAGGGTTTATAGATACCTTTGGGGCATTTGGGGTGACCAAGCGATTATGAGAATCCTTGGAGCTTTTGGGTTGACCAAAGGGTTTACAGATATGGGGCATTTTGGGATTTTGGAGGTTTGACCAAGCGATTATGAGAATCCTTGGAGCTTTTAGTTGGACTATGGCTCTCTAGATGTGGAATGGCCTCAAATGACTGATGTTCAAGGGTTCTGTTTCCTTGATTCCTTCAAGAGAGGCAAGCCGGTATGTTCCAGGTCCTATTCTACTATCAATGACATAAGGACCTAACCAGTTTGCCGTGAACTTGTCCCGTAGATGGGACGGCAAATTAGAATTCTGTTGGTTCTCTTTTAAGACCAAGTCACCAACCTAAAATTCCCTGAGGTGGACTTTCATGTTGTATGCTCTCTTAAGTCGCTCTTGATAGATACGCAAATGCTCGAGAGCATTAACGCATCGTTCATCGAGCAACGTCAGTTGATCTAACCGGGCTTGCCGCGTAGTGTCATCATCGATGAACTCTTGCATTGAAATGCGTAGGGAAGGGATTTCCAACTCAAGAGGCATGACTGCCTCGGAGCCATACACCAGCAAAAATGGAGTTGCCCCAGTGGGCATCCGGATGCTGGTGCGATAAGCCCATAGGGCAAGCGGGATCTGAATGTGCCAGTCCTTATGATTGTCTGCAACTATCTTTTTGAGAATGGTGACTAGCATTTTGTTTGACGCCTCTGCTTGCCCATTTGCCTACGGATAATAGGGTGTTGAAAAACTATGCTGAATTTTGTACTTTGTGGTCAAAGCACGCACATCTTTATTCTTGAATGGTGTCCCATTATCTGACAGGATCTTGGATGGAATACCAAAATGACATATGATGTTATGCAAAATAAACTCCGCAATGCGGGATCCAGTCGTAGAGGTTAGCGGAATTGCTTCCACCCACTTGGTGAAGTACTCTATGGCCGTTAAAATGAACGTGTGACGACCAGACGACGCAGGGGAGATCTTTCCAATTAGGTCAAAGCCCCACTACGAAAAAGGCCAAACCGATTGGATCGGTTGCAAGGCCTGAGAAGGTACGTGTGTCAAATTAGCATGGTGTTGACACTTCATGCACTTCTTCACATATGCGCAACAATCTCGCTCTAAATATGGCCAATAATAACCCATGCGAAGAATGCACTTTGCGATGGCCATACCGCTGAAGTGGCCACCACATGTACCATCGTGAGCTTGGGTGATCGCCCAAGCGGACTCTTGCTGGTCCAAACAACGAAGGAGGATTCCTTCATAATTCCGACGATACAAAATGTCTCCTAACAAGACATGCTTTGCCGCTTTCTATTTGAATGATCTTTTCATGGCTTGTGTCAATCCAAGTGGGAGGTTACCTAGCTTGAGGTAATCCCGAATGGGTGTGTACCAATCCTGTTGATCAGAAACCTCGATAGTATGAACGGCCAATCCCTCTTGAAGTCCATCCCTAGCAAAAGTTGAGTGGGAAAGAACTTGTAAAAATAGCGTTGTGTTGCTATTAAGAGGGGTCGGGGAGAACAAGGACCCCCAGTTGGCTCGAGTCAAACAATCATGGATTCGAGAGAACTTATCCGGAGATGGTTCAATCTGGATCGGTGGATTCTTGGCATCAGATCAGAGCTTGCACGCTCCATCGCAGATTGTGATAATGTTTTAACCTGAATGGTTGTCATTTCACCGGAAGGGTCTTGCGGGATTAGTGACCCCAAGGAGGCCATAGTATCCGCAAAATGATTTGATGATCGAGGGAGTGCCTCGATGTCATACCATTCAAGTTGTGCCAGGAATTTGTCCACAAGGGCTTTGTAGGCCTGCAGAACTGGACATTTACATTGAAAAATCCCCTTCACTTGATTGACAATCAACAACGAATCACCAAAGATGTTTAGACATTTAATGTTCATGGTGATTGCTATTTGAAGACCTATGAGCAAGGCTTCGTATTCTGCATTGTTGTTGGTGCACGAGAAGTCTAATTTAAATGACAAAGGCATTGGAGCCCCTTGCGGAGTGAAGAATACAATTCCCGTGCCACCCCCTTGCTCACATTTAGAACCATCGAAGAATAGGGTTATGTCAACCTGTGACTTAGGCTCATCAAAATCTGGCGATTCTGAAACATGGAAGACCCCATCATCAGGTAGTTCGAAAGTCAGAGGCTGATCGTCTTCAAGAGGAGCCTCGGCTAGTTGATCGGCGATGACTTGACCTTTTATGGATTTTTGTCCAATGAACTCTATGTCAAACTCCATCAACAACATGATCCATTTCGCCGTGCGGCTACTATGATAAGTATGACTCATCATGTATCGCAATGGATTCTCCTTAGACACAACATACGTCTTATTACTGAGCATGTAGTGGCATAGCTTTTTGGTAGCAAACACCACTGCCAAGCAAAGCTTTTCAACGTATGCATAGTTAAGTTCATAACTGACCAGGGTGCGGCTAAGATAGTATGTAGCCTATTCTTTGTGAAGTTCATTTTTTTGGGATAGCATGGCGCCCAGTGCCACCTCAGTGGCTGAGATGTATAAATAGAATGACACTCCTGGTCTAGGTGGTGCCAATACTGGCGGCGAAGCCAAGTACTATTTAATGTCGTCAAAGGTTGACTGGCACTCGTCATCCCAATGAAATGTGACCCCCTTATGCAATAATTTATTCATGGGTCGGCATTTGTCAGATAACTACGCTATGAAGCGCTTGATCGATGCAACCTTTCCCTGCAGACTCCTGAGCTGCTTGATGGTGGTTGGGGGAAGCATTTCAAGGATTGCCTTGACTTTGTTTGGGTCTACCTCGATTCCTCGTTTGGAGACTATGAAACCCAAGAGCTTTTCGGAGGTGACGCCAAAGACGCACTTCTTGGGGTTTAGTCTGACTTTATGTTCAATGAGGCGATCGAGGACCTTGCTCAAGTCACCGAGGTGATCTGGGCGCAAAAGATATTTGGCCAACAAATCATCCATGTAATCTTCCAAAGTCTTGTGCATGTAATCATGAAATATGTACGTCATGGCACGTTGGTAAGTGGCGCCAGCATTTTTAAGGCCAAAAGGCATGACCTTATAGCAAAATGTCCCCCAAGGCATTGTGAATGCCGTTTTTAGTTGGTCCTCAGGATTGATACGAATCTGATTGTATCCTGAGAAACCATCCATAAGGGAAAGCATTTCGTGGCCCGCTGTGGCATCTACCAATGCGTCGATGCTTGGCAAGGGAAAATCATCCTTAGGACTCGCTTTGTTAAGATCTCAAAAATCGATGCATATGCGAATCCTCCCGTCGGGCTTCTTGACGGGAACCATGTTAGACAACCATGGAGGATAATCCACACAGATGACAAACTGGGCATCCAACAACTTTTGTAACTCATCTTTTACCATTAAGGCCACTGTTGGGTGCATCTTGCATAGTTTTTGCTTTATCGGCTTGATTGTCGGATCAAGCGTTAAATTATGCATGACTAGTTGTGGGTCTAGTCCCGGCATATCCTTGTATGACCATGCAAAAACCTCCTTCTTTTCCTTAAGAAGGGCAACATAATCGGCTTGCTCTTCGGGGGAGAGACTTACCCCCAGCTTGAGAATCCATGGATTCATTGGATCTGTGTCGATGTCTACATTAGTCGTTGCCTCGATCGACATGTGGGATCCATCCTCCAACTGGTGTGGAGTTGGGATCAGATGGATATCATTTGCTGAATTAAGATCATCATTAGGAACGTCAAGTTCCTCTTCAGCATGGAAGACATCCTGAGTCTATCCTGGAGTGAAATGAAACATCCCACCGCAAGGCCAATACTCTGATGGGGATGGTGGTGTGTCAGTGCGATCCCAATCTATAGCCTCTATGTCTAGATGCAATGATCATGTTGGATTGGCTGGATCATGGATGGGGGTGGTCAAGTCAATGGAGATCATGTTTATGAAATGATTGTAACCTCCATTACCACAGGTGTGATAACTCTGACATTCGGGATGTTCTTGATGCGTTGGATCTGGCTCTATAGGCACTGGCACAAAGGGATCAGCCCTATGCGCGGACATGCAAATAGGGTCTGCCCTAGGCACTGATGGTTTGATAGGGTCTCCAGGCAGAAGATGCTCTCTCTATACCTGGAGTGGCGGGTGCAGTAATTGCTATAACTGCATCGGGTTGAGGTGCCACCTATGTCTTGGACCTATGTGTAAGTGTTCAAACATGTCATCTATGTCTAAGGGATATCGTTGTTGCATTTTTTGCCTTTGTTGCATTTGTCGCATGTGGTTGAGATAGGCCATCTCAGTTTCATCTTTCGAATCGTTGTCGAAGAACCACAGGCCTTCGTTAACTCCAATGGTTGCTTGCGACACATGGGGCTCACCTTGTTCAAGCAGATTTATGTGGTCCCATCTAGGTTGTTCCGCCCTCTACGGGGGGACCTAATTTTCTTGAGGTAGCCTATGCTCAATGGGATCATTCAATGGGAACATCATCAGGAAGCTTTCCTGATCATCATTCATTGGATATTCTTGCGAATGATCATACTCTGACTCATCTTCGGAAGACCCTTCTTGGTCTTGTCCATATTCCCCTTGTGGGTGAGTCCGTGAGGTTTCTCCTTGTTCAGCTGAAGGGAAAGGGTTGTTGAGGTCAACAAGGTTGTTTGTTTGTAATGGGAAATAATCCCCCAATGTATAAGTTGTATTTGGATTGGCATATGGATCTGATGCCAACCCATCCTTGTTGCCTATCCCGAGGCCTTGCATGTTTTTGACCAAGATGTCGAGGGGCAAAGGGTGATTAAACCCTACTCCTGACTTGTCATAAGGCATTTGGTATCTTGGTTGGCACAAAACACGCACTCCTTGTTCATACCTGCCCAACCCATATCCATGCCAATTGCATTGGCTAAGATATCATAATGCAAATTCTAGGTTAGACAGATAATTGACATCTTCCACAAAGGGCTCTTCATCTTCCTCTTCTTGTAGGGAAGGTTCAACGCCATTATCCAGGCCCCCAAAAATAAAGTTTGTCTAATTAGGTGGGTAGCCTAAAGGAACCACAGAGCCTATGGGGAGTCGAGGTCTTCCCATGTCTTGCATAGACTGAAGTGTGGGCGTTGCTACAACATTGCACACTATATACTCCCCCATGCCCGTGTTAGACATCTCAACAGTAATCATTGGTGATTGAGAGGGAGCGAATGGGAGTTCTCCCTGAGTCCACTCCATGTGGGGTGAACTAGGCGTCTCGACTTCCATTCTATTAGGCATCTCTTCTGTCGAGATGTTGGAGACTAAGGGTGGTTCCGCTTCCAGGGGCTTCTTTCCTTTGTTCGTTGGTGTGGCCACCGTAGGTGGTGTCATTGTGGGAGGACCAGATGAAGAAGATGAACCCACCTGGGAATTTGATTGATTTGGTAATGGAGATTCTTGCGTAATCGGACCCCTTTTAGATGGATTTAATTGAAAATCCACATGCATTGAAGGAAGGGTCGACTGCGGCATTAATTGTACTAAATTGTAGTATTTAAAAGGTTCTAAATCTATGGGGACCACATGCACTTGTCCTTCAAATGTGTACTTTAAACATTGATGAGCAATTGAAGGGACACACTTCATATCCCGGATCCAAGGCCGCCCAAGCAAGATATTGTAAGCCATCTCACCTTCTAAAATGTGGCACAATGTATGAATGGTCTTTTGTCCCACTTGTATGGGTAGGACAATTGTGCCAACTATCGAGCATATCGCATCATTAAATGCTCGAAGAGTATAAGTGGAAGGTACAATGTGAGAGGTTGGCAACTTCAAATGTTTCAGTGCAACGGTTGTAATAATGTTACTGGACGAACCAGTGTCTACCAACACCCACTTATACGGAGTCCCGTTGACCCGCGCAATAACGTGCAGGGGTGGATCCGCTACATCCCCAGTCACCATTTTTAATTCATCTTCCCTAAAGGTGATGACTGGTTCGGTACACTATTTGACATGCCCCACAAAATTGTTGAATGAATTCGCTTCGTGGGGTTGCAGCTCAATTGCCTTTAATATCTCCATGAGAGCTTCCCGATGGGGCACCGATTGTTGAATAAGCTCATATATGGAGAGCCTAGCCGATGTGGTCCTTAGACTTTGAGTAAGTCTAGTTCGAATCATGGCCACTTGGTCTAGGCGGGGGCAGCTGTGTAGGATTCAGTTGAGGTTGTGACATGGATGGAACTTCCCTTGTGGCTGTCGTGGGGGCAGCTCCTAGGTATCGCTTGTTCCTTGTCACAATGCTGATCATCCCAACATACCCTTCCATGGGGCAATTCTGTTGCACTTCGTTGACATGAAGAGGTTTTTCTTGTGCATCATGTGCGGGTAAAGGATCTCTGAAAACACCCATTTGTTGGTTGTTGGGTGCGATGGGGTTATCCACTACCAATGTGTTATTGTCAATGAGGTCTTGCACTAAACCTTTGAACTTCCAACAGGCGTTAAGGTCATGCCCTTTCCTTCTATGGAATCTATAGTAAATATCCTCTCTGTAGCCCTTAGGCTTTGGCGCATTAGGATCGATTGTTTGAATCTCTGGAAGATTAATCAAGTTTGCCGTTGACAAACGATCAAACAAGGAGTCCCTGGACTCGGTGTATGGTGTAAATTGCCGCCTAGGGCAATGCTGCTGATTGTGGTCTTGTTTTTTATTATCTTTCTCATAGTTATTGTGAGGCACCACCTGATAATTAGCCTTTGGATGCTGTGTTGCTTGGGCAGGCTTAGGGGCATTGATAGCAACTTGATTGACCGCGGCGGGTTTTTGTTGCGTAGTCCCTATTTTGGTGCTCTTGTTCCACTCTTTTTTCTTAGGCTTGGCAATTTTTCCATCTTGTATCTTGATCTCTTCGATAATTCTAGCTTGCACCAGAGCTTCTTCTAAAGTGGCGTATTGTTGCAGCTACAATAGCACAGAGATCGATCGCAAATAGCTCTTTGTGAACATTTGAGTTAGGTCGGACATAGGAGGGAGGTAGGATAGCTTTGAAAGCAACGTCCTCCACCGATTCCCATATGCCACCATAGATTCCTCCTCATACTTCTTGAGGCTAGCTAGATCACTTAGTGACACCTTTTTCTTTGTGTTGAAAGCGAAACGTTCTAGGAACACGTCCACTAGCTGATCCAAGTTGTAGATGCTATGCTTTGGTAGATGGGTAAACCAATCCGAGGTAGGTCCTACGAATGTGGTTATAAATGTTCTTAATAGCAATGCATCATTATCTTGAATACCCAAGCATTGGCTCAAAAATCGAGTCACATGCTCTTGAGCATCTTCATCCCCTCTAAAGAGTGCCAACTAGGGCAGCTTAAAATGTTTGGGGTATGGAGGTGCTGGCACTGACGGATGCACAGGATGACTACGGAGTTGGCATAAGGTAGGCTTTGGGGCCCAGAAGTCTTGAGTTCCATAGTCTCTAAGCATTCTAACAACACTTTGTATGCATCGGAGGACTTAATCTCCTCCTCCTTGGTTTGCTCCAGCTGTGGGTTGCGGGGAACTTGAGGCCTTTGGAGGGATAACTGGGTAGCATCCCTTATGCCTTGATAGGGTGTTTCAGCCTATTCTTCTTCCTGTTCATAATCCTCATAAGCTTCTTGAGGAGTGTCTGGCCTAGGCCTGTAAACATTGATGGGTGCCCACGGAGGATGCCCATCACGGTTGCGGGGAGTGGCCTCCCGCTCAGGTCTAGGAGGTCTTAGAGGTAGTGCTTGATGAAGTCGTGGAGACCTATCTTGCACTAGGGGGTTGTGCCTCACATACATCTCAGATTTCTATGCGCGAGGGACTGGGGCCTTCTTAGGTGCATTTTTGTGAAGCAATTCAGCTGTCTGACGCTGAATGCGCTCTTGATTAAGGCAACACAAATGTTCTAATTATTGTTGGTCTTGCCTAAGCCACGTGATTTGTGCTTGGTGGGCGGCTAGTTTGGCAAATGCCAAGTCATTTGGTTCTACCATCTCTTGTTTAGGAGGCCTAGATGCCTCCCCTACATATCTTTCTCGATCCTGGTACTCCGAGACCCCTATATGTTGCTTCCCTCTATCGAGGTTAGCAACATTGACTTGAAGCTCTGGTCTCAATGAGCGATCTGGATATAAAGTGGGTGCAGACGTGCATCATTCCCATGCTAGGTACTATTCTTGAGGAACATAGTGATCTTCCTCACATTCTCTCTTATATGCACAAAAGGTGCGAGCAAAATTGTCTTGCCTTGTCAGGAGAACCTGATACTCTGGATATGGTCTAGTGTGTCTGACATTAATCAAGGGTAAATTAGGAGTAACAAAATCATATGGTTCCTCCTTGTGGACCCTTTTTTGTTCAAGCACTTCATCACTAGGCCACCCATAACGAGCTTCCAAGGGAGGCCTTATATCTAGGTCAAGTGCTACATGTTGGTTGTTTTCTTGAAAGGATCTTTGTTGCATGGGAGTACCCCCTAAGGAGGTGCCTCTATAGTCTTGTCTAGTGATGGCATGAGTTGGAGTGCCCCTCAAGGAGGTGCCTCTAAAGTCATGTTCTCAGAATCGCATGGTGTGGACTAACTTGTGTATCCTGCCACCAAGGCGGGATGGCCAAGTCTTTAGGGCTATATCGAGGATGACTTGTCCCCCTTGGTGCATTCTCTGCAGCTTCTGCCCATGATTGGGCTTGGCTACGAGTGTACACCATGGTGATGTTAACCTAAAGATGCAAAAATTCTTTTTTATGATTTTTTTTTTAAACAGAAAATAGCATACACACACAAGCAATGATTATCTCTTTTAAAGATTAAAAGTGTGCCCTAAATCTGGTTTAGTGTGTTTGTTTTTTGTTTTTTTTTGAAATATTTTTATGAAAACCATTTAAATGCAATTATGAAGGCTCTTGTGACTCCCAAAATGGTCGCCCCTTCAATATACCATTGCCGGACCGATATACCAACCTCTCTATAGACCCGCCCTTACGTGAGGGAGACTATAGGTACGTGAGAGCAGATGATACGTGGAACATAGGCGGTGTGGAAGGGGGATTGTCCTGTTTATGACACCTACCATAGAAGACTTATCCTCGTGCACTGGGAATCACCCTAATGACACTCGATCAGCTTTCATCAGGATTTACGTCGAGCAATAGTGACAATAAGGGTAAATGAATGCAAAATTCAAGCCAAGGTGGTGATGAACCCACCGTTGGTCTTGATCAAGGGCTGGGGTTTTACGATAAGATCCTTGGTTTAAAAATGCCACGTGATGTGTGTGGGGTTCCTTTTAATTTGCAAAAATTGAAACAGGAAAACAAAAAGGAAACTTTCCCTAAGCCATACAAAAATTGAAAATCAGAAAACATAAAATAGAAATTTGACAGAGGCTTGTTAAAACCCCTACCTCTTCTCTGCTCGAAAGGATGTTTCTGATTGGCTGCTCTAAAAAATGCATATAACGCTATTCATCCTGGGGTGAGATGAATATCAGAACAATATTTGTTCCAGGGTAGGATGAATGCCTATTCGTCCCTGGGTGAGATGAATCCCAATTATGTAATCATCACTGATAGAAACGAATAATAGTCTGATGACTAAAAAATAGATACCTGTAATCAAAACAAGCAATTTCAGATCAAAAATCTAACCTAAAAAAAAACAGAGGATAGAAGGTCCCATCGTGATCACCATTGAAAGCACAAGATTCCAAAAAATTGAAAAGAAAACTAATGCGATGTTAGTCTTACAATGGCACTGATAGGGGGGGTGAATCAGTGTAGCTATTTAAAACATTAAATGTGCAACTCTTATATCTGAAGCAATGAATACTTAAAACCAGATCAAAAAAATATCACATGAGAGCATTCCACAACACAAGATGTAACGAGGTTCACCAGTTTTGGATACTCCTCAAAAACAGACTACTTGGACTCCTATCCAAATCCAGTCTTTGCAAAGCACCAACTTTACAATAAATTTACTAGCACCCACTGGAAGGAGCACCAACCCCTAATTTATCTGCACCAAAAGAAAGGAGCACCAACCCCTAATTTATCTGCACCAACAGAAAGGAGCACCAACCCCTGATTCCAAGCAACAACTCAAAATTCCTTTTTCAATATTTTTGACATAAAAATGCCTTCGCTTTTACAAGACCCTGACTGGTCTATTGCTTTCTCATCATTGCCCACTCTTTACAAAGCACACACACCCTGCTCACTCACCTCCTGCGCACTCTCTTTCAGCAGCACTTTTTCACTATTAGCAGCAACCTTATTCTTTACGCAGTCCTGCTTTTATAACATATTAGTCTCTATTTTTACGCATGCAACCCGTAACTATTTCTTAAATATTCTCTTCTGCCACTTGTCAACTGTAACTGCATCTTTTTGTAACTCCTTTTGTGTATATAGAGTGTGCATTTCATTAAACACGTTACATGCAACATATAACTCTTCCATGACTGTTCATATTCTTTTCTGTACATGCATGCATTTTTCAAATCTATTTATGCGACTGTTTGATTTCTCCTTCTTTGACTGTTCTTAAAAAATCTGCATGATTTCTGTCTATAACTGCACCTGTAACTGTCGCATTTACTCTAGTTAACTCTTCTTATTCTGACTACATGCTTTTCCTCTACAACTGCCCCTTTGACTGTTGCTCTGTTCCAGTTAACTGTCTGTTATCATGCTGTTGCGACCTGTCGTGAAATCGTGACACTTCTGTATATTTCTGCCCTTCTCACCTTTTACCTATGAAAATACATGTTGCAAAATCATGATAGTTTCCACCTCCTTGTCCACTTCTTCGCTTGCACCCGCGAAAACCAGACATGTCACGAAATCGTGACACTTTTCACTTCCGTACACTCTACTTGGCTTGCTCTAGCGAAAACTAGACATGTCGTGAAATCATGACACTTTCACCTTCTCACTACTCTTCTTGGCTTGCTCTAGCGAAAACCAGACATGTCACGAAATTGTGACACTTTCACCTTCTCGCTACTCTTCTTGGCTTGCTCTAGCGAAAACCAGACATGTCACAAAATCATGACACTTTCACCTTCTCGCTACTCTTCTTGGCTTCAACCAGCGAAAATGGAACATGTCACGAAATCGCGACATCTTTCTTTGCCTTGTGCCTTTTCTGCCTTTCACCGCGAAAATGAAACATGTCACGAAATCGTGACATCTTTCTCTGCCTTGTGCCTTTTCTGCATTTTGCCCCCGAAAACGAAACATGTCGTGAAATCATGACACTTTTGCTGCCTTGTGCCTTTTCTGTCTTTGGCCAGTGAAAATGAAACATGTCGTGAAATCACGACATCTTTCTCTACCTTGTGCCTTTTTTGTCTTTGGCCAATGAAAACACATGTCATGAAATCGTGACACTTTTCGCTTCCTTGCACTTCTCTTCGACCCTGTCGTGAAATCGTGACACTTTCTCTCCTTGGCACTTTCTCTTCGATCCTGTCGTGAAATCACGACACTTTCTCTCCTTGGCACTTTCTCTTCGAACCTGTCATGAAATCATGACACTTTCTCTCCTTGGTGATTTCTCTTCGATCCTGTCATGAAATCGTGACACTTTATCTCCTTAGCGCTTCCTCTTGGAACCTATCGTGAAATCGTGACACTTTTCTTTGCGAGCTCCTTCTCCTCGAGCATGTCACAAAATTGTGATATTTTTCTTTGCCTGTGCCTCTTCTTCAAACATGTCACAAAATCGAGATAGTTTTTCTACTTTCCTCCTTCTCTGCCAACATGTGAAATCGTGACAGTTTTCCTTGCACCTTCTCTCTCCTCGGCCATGTCACGAAATCGTGACAATTTTTCTTGCGCCTTCTCTCTCCTTAGCCATGTCGTGAAATCATGACAATTTTGCTTGTGCCTTCTCTCTCCTCATCCATGTCACGAAATCATGACAATTTTGGTTGTGCCTTCTCTCTCCTCGTCCATGTCGTGAAATCGCAATAATTTTGCTTGTGCCTTCTCTCTCCTTGGCCATGTCGTGAAATCATGATAATTTTGCTTGCACCTTCTCTCTCCTTGGCCATGTCGTGAAATCGTGACAATTTTGCTTGTGCCTTCTCTCTCCTTGGCCATGTCGCGAAATCGTGACAATTTTTCTTGTGCCTTCTCTCTCCTCGTCCATGTCGTGAAATCACGATAGAAAACATGTCGCGATATCGTGACAGTTTTCTTACTTGTCTTTTTCTTTGATTTTCTGAATCTGGGCCACTTTTGTCTTCTTGGAAATTCACTGTACATGTTCTAACTAACCTTTGAACTCCTTTCCACTACATCAACTGCATCAACTGATCTATCTATCTATGTTGACAACAATGACAATACTTTGGCTGCACCTTGCACATCAATCTCCCCCTTTGGAATTGTTGGCAACACTCATGCAATCTCCTGTAATTCTTCTCCCCCTTTGAAAATAATACCAAAGGGCTACTGCAAACTCCCCCTGAGTCCATGCACAACATTCTCAGGCACACATTATGACAGTTAGCAAAAATTACAAATATGAGCACAAAGATAATTAAATATATAAATTCTCCCCCTGAGAATGTGATCCCTCACTCAGATCTATCTTCAACTGTGTTGGTTGCTGGATCTCTATTCATTGAGACTCTATTCTCTATACTCTGTCAATTGGCTTACTAAGAACCTGCTCTAACAAGCCCACCAAGAACTTGCCCAGATCTTATAGAATCATAAAAAGAATTGTTAGAGACTCAATATGTTCTATACTCAAATCAATCTCATAGAAGCATAAAGAGAATTGTTAGAGACTCTATATGTTCTATTCTCAGATCTCAATCTCAACTCAACTCAACCAATCACCTCAACAAACATCCCTTTATCATAGACCCTAGTCGAAGCATGTACCAACCAACTCTATGTAAGCATTAAACACTGTACCACAAATATTTCCCAAAGGCCTTCTCAAAGGCTCAATCAATCATGCTCAAGTAGTACTCAAAATGAACTCAACAATAAAATGGCAATCTCAAATAAAATCCACTTCATCAACTTTATCATTGGCACTCTCCACAATTTTCTTTGGCCTCTTGACTGCCACCTTCTCCATGACTAATGACTTTGCTTCGCGTCCATTGTGCAGCTCAATATCTCTAGTTTCTAATGATTGCCATGAATGTTTTTATCGCCTGCACAGGTATTTACAGTGGACCATTACCTTTATCATTGGAACCTCAATCTGTGTGTAGTCATCAACTCTCGGTATTCTGCTTCTTGCTAGAACATAAGTCAGAGCTACTCAATGTCTTAGATGAACGTTATTCACGCGATTCCAGGGAGGATTTCTCCTTGCTGTAATCAAGGGATTGCTCGGGAAATATCTCGCATTTCTCAAATAATGCAAGACTTTATTAGTTGCATAGGCATCTTGTCCTCCTTGACGCTTCATCACCTGGGCGCTATTCTCTCAACGTATCTGCCTTGCATGTGCCACATGGTACTCTTGACCAACTAGGTGCTAGTCCCACTATTTGCTTTGACTATGGCATCTCTTTAATCATGACTACTTCTTTAGAGAAAATTGATGCTCTCTTATACCAAATGATCTGTGCTGCATGTTCTATCTCAGATAACGCCTATCAGCTGCTGCATCGAAAACCTAGTTGTTCACCATGTTGTTCTGCTAAAACACATCAGTTTAACACTATCTCCACAAACATCTACATGAACTAAAAACACACTTGAAAACTATACAACAGTTTCCCAACTTCCTGCCATTCATCCTCAGATAACCAATCAAATACATAGGAGTATTAAAATAAAACTTTAAAATTACTCCCCCTGAGGATGTGCCACCTAGAGTGGCTTAGTGCAATAGTGCAGTAGTCTCCTTCAGTCCAAGGAGACACGATTCCCCTTCTTCTGTATTTCTCCAGACTTTCTTGAACTTAGGCTGAGGGTTTTCACCTGCATCCCCATTTTTAAACTTTTTGTGAACCTGAACATTTCTCTTGGGTGGTTGTCTTTTGTGCATTCTTGATGGATAATTATTTTCTTGTCTGTGTTGCACTCTTTGTGTTTCAAGGAATCTACGGTCTTGTCTTAGATTAGCTGCAAAGGTGCTTGGACAAATACTTGCTATGTTCCCACGACCATTACAGTTAAAACATTGCACATGATGTTCACTCAGAAGAGTAGATGTATTTCTACCAGCATAACTCCTTGAATTATTATTCAATCCACAATAAATTGCCTGATGACCATAATGGCTGCATCTAAAAAAATAGTCGTTAAAAGCATTATTATGAAAAGAGTGAGAGTGAGAGAACCTCTTTTGTTGTGGTTTCTTTGCTGTAGATTTCCTTTGATGCTTTCTTCCTTTTGAAGATTCAGCTTCAGACTTTTCTTGCTTCAATCCTTCAGTAGAGGGCTTCTTCTTTTCTATACTTTTGGAAGATGATGGTTGTTCAGCTTCATATCCAAGACCAAGCTTAGTTGTGGAGCTTCTTTGTTGCTTTATCATTTTATCTAGCAACTATGTGCTCTTCTCATATTTGAGATTTACATTGGCCTCTACTAGTTGTTTCTTCAATGAAACAATCTCTTCTTCTTGTTGGCAGCAAACAGTCTCTTTCTCATTGATTTGAGATTTGTACTATTCTACTTGCAGCTTTAGATCAACAATAACTTTGTTGGATTCCTCTTCACTTGTGCTGCATACATAATTCTCATCATCCAGGTGTGTCTTCAAGGATTTTTATGATTTCTTGGCCTTTTGAACCTATACAAAGAGATCTTCAATCTCATCCCCATATTCTTATAATTTCTTGGATAGTATTTTGTTCTTTTTCTTTTCTATCCTCAATTCTTCAAGTGTAACAATCAACTCACCTCTTAGATTTACTTCAGCCTCAGCCTTAAGGTTTCCATCACTTTTCTGTTCTTCTTCTGTATTTTCTTCTTTGAATGCCATGAACAGAGTTTCACCTATTTCTTCTTCAGAATCCTCACCAGATCTGTCTTCAGAGGAGCTGAATTTCTTGGATATTAAACTTTTCTTCTTGAAGTGGTTGTTTTTGAACTTCATATTTTTCTTCCAGTCACTTCTTTCTTGGTGCGATTCTTCATCACTTTCATTCTCTATATTTTGTGGACATTTAGCTACAACATGCCCAACGCCTCCACATCTGAAACATTTAAATGGTAGCTTTCCTTTGTATTTTCCTTGTCCCCTTTTTAGTTTTCAGACAAAGTTTGCTTCCTTCTCATCTGATGTCTTTTCATCTTCAGATTCTTGTTTTGCTTTCATATGTTTATGGGCTTTAAATGTAGCTTCTCTGTCTATGGGATTAGAATTTCCTATTCTCATCTCATATGCAGTCAATGAACCATGCATCTCATCCATACTGAACGTATTTAGATCTTTGGCTTCTTCTATAGCTGATACTTTAGAATCAAATCTTTTGGGAAGATATCTTAATACCTTTTTGACGATTGCAAGGTCTTCTATTTTCTCGCCGAGGCCTCTAATTGCATTAATGACTTCATTTACTCTCAGCATATATGCCGCTATGTTCTCATCGTCATTCATCTTTAACGCTTCGTAATGAGTTCGATGAGTTTGCAACTTGGCCTCCTTGATCTTATCGTCTCCTTCATGAATGCTCTTTAATTTGTCCCAAATTTCTTTTGCAGTCTTACAGCTCATTATTTTTACCAGTTCATTGTTTGCTACACCGCACATTATAGCATTCTTTGCCTTTGAGTCATTCTCGAACAATTTCTTACCGACAGCATCGATTGGAGGAGTGGTGGGTATTGTGTATCCACTTTCTACTGAGTCCCACATGTCGTATCCCAACGCACATAGATATGTCTACATCCTGATTTTCTAGAACACGTAATTAGTCCAGTAAAATAGTGGAGCTTTGTTTGATGAGAATCCTTCACCAACTGCCATTGTGTCACTTCCCAGATCACCTTAGCCGATTGAGCTTGTTCAGGAACCTAGCTCTGATACCAATTATTAGTCTTACAATGGCACTGAGATGGGGGGTGAATCAGTGTAGCTATTTAAAACTTTAAATGTGCAACTCTTATATCTGAAGTAATGAATACTTAAAACTAGATCAAGCAAATATCACATGAGAGCATTCCACAACACAAGATGTAATGAGGTTCACCAGTTTTGGCTACTCCTCAAAAATAGACTGCTTGGACTCCTATCCAAATCCAGTCTTTGCAAAGCACCAAATTTACAATCAATTTACCAGCACCCACTGGAAGGAGCACCAACCCCTAATTTATCTACACCAATAGAAAGGAGCACCAACCCCTAATTTATCTGCACCAACAGAAAGGAGCACCAACCCCTGATTCCAAGCAACAACTCAAAATTCCTTTTTCAATATTTTTGACATAAAAATGCCTTTTCTTTTACAAGACCCTGACTGGTCTATTACTTTCTCATCATTGCCCACTCTTTACACAGCACACACACCCTGCTCACTCACTTCCTGCGCACTCTCTTTCAGCAGCACTTTTTCACTATTAGCAACAACCTTATTCTTTACGTAGTCCTGCTTTTATAACATATTAGTCTCTATTTTTATGCATGCAACCTATAACTGTTTCCTAAATATTCTCTTCTTCCACTTGTCAACTGTAACTGCATATTTTTGTAACTCCTTTTGTGTATATAGAGTGTGCATTTTGTTAAACATGTTACATGCAACATATAACTCTTCCATGACTGTTCGTATTATTTTCTGTACATGCATGTATTTTTTGAATCTATTTATGTGACCGTTCGATTTCTTCTTCTTTGACTGTTCTTAAAAAAGCTGCATGATTTTTGTCTATAACCACATCTGTAACTGTCGCATTTACTCCAGTTAACTCTTCTTATTCTGACTGCATGCTTTTCCTCTACAACTACCCCTTTAACTATTGTTCTATTCTAGTTAACTGTCTGTTATCGTGTTGTTGCGACCTGTCACGAAATCGTGACACTTCTGTATCTTTCTGCACTTCTCGCCTTTTACCCATGAAAATACAACATGTCACAAAATCATGACATTTTCCACCTCCTTGTCCACTTCTTCGCTTGCACCCATGAAAACCAGACATGTCGTGAAATCATGACACTTTTCACTTCTGTACACTCTACTTGGCTTGCTCTAGCGAAAACCAGACATGTCATGAAATCGTGACACTTTCGCCTTCTCGCTACTCTTCTAGGCCTGCTCTAGCAAAAACCAGACATGTCACAAAATTGTGACACTTTCGCCTTCTCGCTACTCTTCTTGGCTTGCTCTAGCGAAAACCAGACATGTCATGAAATCGTGACACTTTCACCTTCTCGCTACTCTTCTTGGCTTCAACCAGCGAAAATGGAACATGTCACGAAATCGCGACATCTTTCTCTGCCTTGTGCCTTTTTTGCATTTTGCCCATGAAAATGGAACATGTCACGAAATCACGACATCTTTCTCTGTCTTGTGCCTTTTCTGCCTTCCGCCCGTGAAAACGAAACATGTCGTGAAATCACGACACTTTTTTTGCCTTGTGCCTTTTCTTTCTTTGGCCAGTGAAAATGAAACATGTCACAAAATCATGACATCTTTCTTTGCCTTGTGCCTTTTCTGTCTTTGGCCAGCGAAAACACAACATGTCACAAAATCGTGACACTTTTCGCTTCCTTGCACTTCTCTTCGACCCTATCGTGAAATCGCAACACTTTCTCTCCTTGGCACTTTCTCTTCGATCCTGTCACGAAATCATGACACTTTCTCTCCTTGGCACTTTCTCTTCGATCCTGTCGTGAAATCGTGACACTTTCTCTCCTTGGTGCTTTCTCTTCGAACCTGTCGTGAAATCATGACACTTTCTCTCCTTGGTGCTTTCTCTTCGATCCTGTCGTGAAATCGTGACACTTTCTCTCCTTAGTGCTTCCTCTTGGAACCTGTCACGAAATCGTGACACTTTTCTTTGTGAGCTCCTTCTCCTCGAGCATGTCATGAAATTGTGATAATTTTCTTTGCCTGCGCCTCTTCTTCAAACATGTCACAAAATCATGATAGTTTTTCTACTTGCCTCCTTCTCTGCCAACATGTCATGAAATTGTGATAGTTTTCCTTGTGCCTTCTCTCTCCTCGGCCATGTCATGAAATCATGACAATTTTTCTTGCGCCTTCTCTCTCCTCGGCCATGTCACGAAATCGTAACAATTTTGCTTGTGCCTTCTCTCTCCTCGTCCATGTTGCGAAATCATGACAATTTTGCTTGCACCTTCTCTCTCCTCGTCCATGTTGTGAAATCACGACAATTTTGCTTGTGCCTTCTCTCTCCTCGACCATGTCGTGAAATCATGATAATTTTGCTTGCGCCTTCTCTCTCCTCGGCCATGTCACGAAATCGCAAAAAATTTTCTTGTGCCTTCTCTCTCCTTGGCCATGTCGCAAAATCGCGACAATTTTTCTTGTGCCTTCTCTCTCCTTGTCCATGTCGCGAAATCGCGACATAAAACATGTTGCGATATCGCGACGGTTTTCTTACTTGTCTTTTTCTTTGATTTTTTGAAATTCACTGTACATGTTCTGACTGACCTCTGAACTCCTGTCCACTGCATCAACTACATCAATTGATCTATCTATCTGTGTTGACAACAATGACAATACTTTGGCTACACCTTGCACATCATGCGATGTATTCAAAACCCAAAGTTAACGCTTAAGGTCCTATAAAGTGAAATGCATGAAACGAAAGAAAAGATATGAATTTAAATGAGATAAAAAGAAGTACAGAAAGCATAGCCCTTTTTATTTATACTCTTCCAATTTGGTTACAAAGACGTCTCCTCCCTTTTAAGGGGTAGGAGCGTTAACATAGTTTCAATTACAATCATGGATTTAGTGTTCCTCCTTCCACATGCCCACATGTGAAATGGGCGAGCCAAAGTGTTGTCGTCATTGGTATTGATAAATCTTTAATCCTTGCTGCTCCTCTTGCATTCAAAGAAACAACAAATCGTCAATAGGACCTGTGTATGATAATGAAACTCGCAAATCTGAAAGAGTACTATTAATGAATGTAAAAGATGAATATAACGATGACTAAAATGAATCCAAACTGACTAAAAATTTGACAGAAGCGTAATCATGTAACTAGCAAAATACTACAAAAGAAATAGTCACCCCAAATTCGACGTAGATCCGTATTCGTCCCTGGGTAGGACGAGTAAACCTGCAATAGTTTGGTACTCATTCCGAGGTGAGACAAGAAAACCTGCAATAGTTTGGTACTCATTTCGGGGTGAGACGAGTAAACCTACAATAAGGAAGGGGGTGCCCGAAGGCAAACCACCTGCGGGTTGAAACTTTGTTTCGACACCAATCCGCTTGGGATGGGTCCGAAACCTGTTGTGATGTGTTGTCGACAAATTGGTAGGATATTGTGGTCAGAAAAATATGGTTTTTGGTTCTTGATTCATGCCTTCAAAAGTCACCCAATAACCTCCCTTTCGATTAAGAGATTATGGATGTAAAAGCACAAATCGTAAGTTAGTAAACTGGCAGCACTTTGTCGCTCAAAATGCTCCTTCTCTATCTCCCTTTGGGTGAGGAAAACTCACCATTTTATAGACCCAAGGGGTCTCTTTGAATTAGCATGCAAAAGTGCTACTTAGCATGAATGCTTTTTCAGGGAAGAGAAGACTTCTCCCTGATCAAGGGCTCCATAACTGCTTCTGTAACTACTCTGCATGCCCAAAATAACTCACTCGCACTCCCATGCAATGAAGGGAGAGTTAAGTAGCTAATTTGAGTTGTCATGAAAAATCCCACTCTCACTCCCATGCAATGAAGGGAGAGTCAAGTGGCATATCTGAGTTGTCCTAAAAAGCTCACTCTCATTCCCATGCAGTGAATGGAGGGTCAATTGGTAGATATGAGTTTTCAAAAGAACTCACTCTCACTCCTATGCCCTGAATGGAGCGCTAAGTGGCAGTTCTGAGTTGTCATGTGTCGAGGTTTGACTTTTTGTTGGTCAAACCTGACATTCGTCCCACCCAGGAGCGAGCGCTGGTAATCGTACCTGGGTGAAATGAGTACCAATCTATACTCGTCCCTGGGTGGAGCGAATAAGTAGCAGAGTTCCTAAAATGTGCCAAATTGATCTCTGACTTGTAAAACTACTGTGTGAGTGGTTAGAACCACTGTTTTAACCTCTGGGGCTACCCTAGGGGCTGTGTGTATTAATGCAATCAGTGTTTGCAGTCACATAATCGGATTGGTGTTGTTTTGGTGTCTACAGTTTCATTGAGTGATTGGTTGAGCCTAGTCAAGTGGATGTGTGAAGTTATTGTTCAAGTTGCATAAAACAAACTATTCTATATTTTGATTTGAGCAAGTTCTAAGTGAAATTTTTTAGCAGATTTGAGCAAGTTCTATGTGAGCTTGTTGAGCAGATTTGAGCAAGTTCTGTGTGAGCTTGTTGAGAATATTTGAGAAAGTTTTATGTGGAATTATGGAGAATATTTTGGTGCATATTTGAGGAAAGGTTTGTACTAGACCAGAGATAGATATTGAGTAGATTTGTGCTAGATCGAAGGACTGAGTTTAGTGCAGATTTGAGATAGAGCTTTGGAGGTTGCAGAGTAGAGAGGATAGTAGAATCCTATGTATAGATATCCATCATCCAAGGCAGTGAGAATAGGTCTTATGAGTGGGGATAAGATTCTTTAGTGGAGAGAGATCCACAAGCCAATGTAGTGGAGGTAGTAGTCTTCTAGAGGATCACCAACCAGAGTAGAGGAGAAGCAGTTCTCCTGTGAATAGAGATATACAAACTTGATTTAAGGGGCTCAACATCTCATTTTGATAGAGGTCCAAAAATATTGTAGGGAAATGATTCCCAAGAGAATTTATTTGAGAAAATTTATAAGGAATATTTTCTCCATGGAGTAGCCCGCATTGGGTGAACCACGTAAAATCATGTCTCTCATGTGTGTGATGATTTGTGTGATTTTTACTGGTTTAATATTGTTGGTGGCATTATTTGGGTTAAAAAGAAAAAAAATATTATATACTGTTCACCCCCCCTCTCAATATAAGCACATGTTCTTCAATTGGTATCAAAGCAGGTCCATTCGTGAAAATACTAAAAACTTAGAGGAGGATCCATGAGTAGCATGTATCACTTTAGAGATTGAAGAAGAGACTATATTTGACATAAAAGAATAATTCTTTGCTGCTATCAAAAAATTGGAAAGACAGAGAGAAGAATTCAAGCTTGAAGGAACAAGTTCAAGAAGATGAAGAAGCAAGGATAGAACCTATACAAAATCTCACAGAACTCAAGATTAGGATGGAAGAATGAAATAATATTGAGCAAGAAATGACATATCTATTAAGATCTAGGGAAAAAAATGTGATGTATTGGAGGCATAAATTGTCCTCCCAAATAAATAAAGTTGAAAGGACCAAGGTACTACAATATGTATAATATGGGAAATAGAAAGAGGAATAAAGTTCTCAGAAAGCAGAAACCTCAAACAAGGTTAACCAATAAAAGGATATCATAAAGTAAGAAAGCAAAGGAGAACCCTAGATAAGAGTTAATCATAAGAGAAAGATGACTTCACCACAAAAACCAAGACATCCAAACAGATTGCATAACTTCTTCCATGGTCATTTATTTTCTTGTAATAAATATGGTCATAGAGCTGTACACTGTATTCATCATGCAAGAAATAATAGAAATTTTAATTCCTTTGCACATATCATGGATGATGATGTTATATGTTACAAATGCAATAATTTTGGGCACAAGGCTAGATGGTGTGAAATGATATTTCTTGAGTCTAGGAAAACAATTTTAACAACTGAGAAAGATGAAATGAAAAATGTTAAGGCTATATCAATGTTAGTTCAAACAACCCTTCATGCTTAGGATAAAGAAGAATAGTGGTATCTTGATAGTGGTTTATCTAGTCACATGATAGGAGACAAATACAAATTCATTATACTAAAAGAAACAAATAGAGGATTAGTTAGTTTTGGTGATAATTGATCAACAAGGATTGGTGGAAGAGGAACTCTAAGTTTAGATAATGGAAAAATAAAAATAGAGAATGTATTATATGTTAAAGGGTTAAAACACAATCTGCTGAGTATAAGTCAACTTTGTGATCAAGGATACATGGTTACTTTCCATCTAGATAGATGTGAGATAAGAAAATCAAAAACTAGAAAAATCATTGCCAATGCAAGAAGAACCCCAAACAACTTATACATGCTCAATGATATCAAAGGGTAAAAGTGCTTTCTATCACAAGAATATGAGATTTTGTTATGGCATAGAAAATTGGGTCACTTGAATTTTGACAACATAGTCAACATAAGCAATAAATAGGTATTTAGAGATTTACCCAAAATAAGAAGACCTCAAAACACAATTTGTGCACCTTGTCAACATGGAAAGCAAAATAGGACAACATTTAAGTCAAAAGGATGTATTTCATCTAAGCCATTGAGCCTAATACATACTTATTTATGTGGTCCTACCATAACACAAAGTATTCAGTGTGAGAGCTACTTTATGTTGTTCATAGATGATTATTCTAGAATGGTTTGGGTAACCTTCCTAAAAGACAAGTCAGAGGCCTTTGAAAAATTCAAAGCATTCAAGGAATTGGTTGAGAATAAAAGTGGAAAAAAGATTAATTTTTTGAGATATTATAGAGGAGGAGAATTTACTTCAATTAAATTTATAGAGTTTTGTGAACAACATGGAATCAAGAGAGAGTACTCAATAGCAAGAACTCCTCAACAAAATGGAGTAGTTAAAAGGAAAAACAATACTGTTGAAAACATCGCTAGAGCTATGTTAATTGAATCTAATTTATCAGATAGTTTTTGAAGAGAAGCTATAAACATAGTAGTATAAATAATAACTAGGGATAAAATGAGGGTAAATCATCACAAGACTCCATATGAGCTTTGGAAAGGAAGAACTGCCATTGTAAAACACTTCAAAATTTTTGGAAGCAAATGTTAAATAAGATGGGAAGACCAAAAATTAGGCAATTTTGATCCAAGATCTGATGAGGGAATTTTTCTTGGTTATTCCACAAGAAGTAAAGCCTACGTATGCTTCAACAAAAGAACATGCACTACAGTGGAAATTATAAATGTAACAATTGATGAGAAGATAGATTCAAGAGAACCTGTTCAACAAATTGTGTATCAAGAAGATGGATGTTGTCAAGAAGAATTATGTGAGGAATAAGATAAATAAGAAGAAGAAACATGAAGAATTATTCCCAAAACTCCATCCAGGTATGTACAGAAACATCATCCAAAAGAGCAGATCATCGGGAATCCAGATGAAATATAAACAAGGAGAAGAATAATAAAACCATATCAACAAGTAAATTTTTCTTTGCTATCTAAGATTGAGCCAAAAGACTTCACTCAGGCAAGTGAGGATGAATTTTGGATTAAGGAAATGAATGATGAATTGGATCAGATAGGGAAAAGAAAAACTTGAGAACTTGTTCCATGACCAAAGGACAAAACTATGATTGGCACAAAATGGTTATTCAGAAATATATTAAATGAAGATGGAAAAGTGGTCATAAATAAAGCAAGGTTAGTATGCAAAGGTTATGCACAGGTAAAACAAATTGACTTTGATGAGAAATTTTCTCCAATTTCATGACTTGAAGCTATAAGGATATTTTTAGCCTTATCAAGTTTCAAGAACTTCAAGGTATATTATATGGATGTCAAGTCAACATTCATAAATGGGGTTCTAGAATGAGATGTTTATATTGAACATCCAAAGGGATTCATACTAGTAGAATAACCAGATCACGTATGCATATTGAAAAATACATTGTATGATTTAAAGTAGGCTTCGAGAGCATGGTACACAATATTGGATAAGTATCTTTAGGAACATGGCTTCAAAAAAGGAATAGCATACAATAATTTATATATCAAAAATTAAGGGAGTGACCTACTAATAGTGGTTGTTTATGTTGATGAAATAATAATTGGGGGAAACAATGATAATATGTGTAAAGAATTTGCTAAGAACATGCAAAATGAATTTGAGATGTCTATGCTTGGTGAATTGTCCTTCTTTATTGGACTTCATATTTCACAATTAGAAAGGGGAGTGTTTCTCTCAAAATCCAAGTATATAAAAGAAATGTTAAATAAATTCAGGTTAGAATATTGTAAACCGGTAAGTACTCCCATGGTTACAGGATGCAAGTTGAGTAAGGATGATAAATCTCCAGAGGTAGATCAGAGATTATACATATATATGATTGGTAGCTTATTGTATGTTACAACTACAAGACCAGACATAGTACAATCAGTGGGATTAGTTGGTAAGACCCCAAGGTCTTACTATAAATTATTAACAAATTAATGTAAATGTAATCACAGGCCACTCAAAGGGGGCTCCCTTGTAATTGCTTTGCCACTATAGGCGCTCCCTCATTAGAATATATACTTATTATTCTTCTTCTTTGATGATTTTATATGGATGGCCAACCTAATATATATATCTACCCTAAAGCTACGTTGGTGAAGAGACATGATGGTTCACGTATGAAGAGATGTGATGGTTCACGTTATGAAGGGTTGTGATGGTTCACTTTATAAGTTAATAATATAATAATTAAATGATTAATAATACTAACTAATAATTTTAGGATTGAGGATCCTAACATGCCACCCTCCTTAAAAAGAGCTTTGTCCTCAAAGCTCAAAGTGAGAAGCTTTGTCCTTTGTTTTCCAAGAAGGATTTGTGTAAGTTATTGAACTCTTTTAATGGTATCCTTTCGTAGGTAGGGATATCGAGAAGGATGAAGCATTAGCAAGGGGTTGCCAAGAACAATAGTAGAATCTTCCTTAGGATAATCATGATGACGATGGGAGGGCAACCCTTGGGGTTCCTCGAATACTTTCGAATGATGCATCAAAAGTGATGGTAATGATTTCATATACTTTTTTGGTTCCTTGGTAGAGCCAATGGAGAAGGAGTGTGTAGTCACTCTGCGTTGGTTCCGAATAGGTTTGGTCATATGGCAAGAACTCACTATTGGTGAGGAAGGTATGTGTAGGTCTTGTAGAGTGCATGTTTGGCTAGCATTGATCACTTTGGGTATGTCTACCTCATCCTTGCTTGGTACATAAATCACTTCTTGCACATCGACCTCATTGTCTTCATTGCAATTAGTAGGTGTACTGGTCTCTTTGAACACAACTATCTCATCTGCTTTCTCTATGGAGAGACAGGGATCAAATTCCTTCAATAAATACAATGTTAGTGTAGCACATTTATAGTGGGGTCCAAATTATTCATCATAATTATCACAGAGTCCTTTTGCTCATCGTTCTTTCATCTCCTCAAAGCTAATATGTTTAATTCATAAAGTTCGATTAGATTTGGGGGTTGTGTAAGTTCTTTGTGACCTTCCATTATGCATAAGTTTGGGAGCGATGTAAGTGGTCGATAATTTTTCCATAAGTGGTTTCCCTAATCATTGTTGTGCATTGATTTTTTCTTCAGCTAATTTTACCAATCCATAGGTCTGCATAATGGTATAGGGATTGAACCTTGTCACCTCCATTCTAATTTCCTCTTTTAATCCCCTAATGAAGCCATTTATGAGAATTGATTCATCCAATCTTGTGTTTTTTTTGGTGATATTCTCAAACCGAGTTTGATACTCATGTACAAAAGTGATTTGATGAAGATCTTTGAGTAATTCCCACATGATTGGATCCCACATGGTTCTGATACCAAATGGTAAGACCCCAAGGTCTTACTATAAATTATTAACAAATTAATGTAAATGTAATCGCAGGCCACTCAAAGGGGGCTCCCTTGTAATCGCTTTGCCACTATAGGGGGCTCCCTCCTTAGAATATATGCTTATTATTCTTCTTCTTCGATGATTTGATATGGATGGCCAACCTAATATATATATCTACCCTAAAGCTACATTGGTGAAGAGACATGATGGTTCACGTATGAAGAGACGTGATGGTTCACATTATGAAGGGTTGCGATGGTTCACTTTATAAGTTAATAATATAATAATTAAATGATTAATAATAATAACTAATACTAACTAATAATGTTAGGATTGAGTATCCTAACATTAGTGGTAAGGTTTCAGGTAGCACCTAAGGAAACACGTGGCAGTAGTAAAAATAATTTTTAGGTATCTAGAAGGGACTATGGACTTTGGGCTTTGGTATCCCAAAAGTGATAGTTTCACACTAACAAAATATATAGATGCAGATTGGATTGGCATAATTGATGATAGAAAAAGCACAAGTGGAGGAGCATTCTTTCTTGGAGAATATTTAGTCTCTTGGTTAAGTAAAAAATAGGTTTTAGTATCTTTATCTACAGCAGAAATAGAATATATTGTAGCAGTAGCCAATCGTACATAGGTGTTATGGATGAAGATAACTCTAGAAGACTTCAAGATAAAGCATGATCATCCCATTACTATACTATTTGATAATACTAGTGCCATAAGCATTTCAAAAAACCTAGTAATGCACTCAGGACAAAGCACATTTTGATTAAGTACCATTTTCTAAGAGAACATGTGACAGATAAACATGTCAGATTGGAATATGTCACTACAAAGGAATAGATAGCAAATATTTTCACTAAGTCACTTTCAAAGGAAAATTTTGAGTATCTTTGAGGAAATTTGGGAGTGAGACTCCCACCTCAGAATTAACAATATCAAGAGGAGGTAGGGGAGGGTCTAAACTAGGAGTCTCATTCTTAACCCTGAGACCCAAAGGTGACCCTTTGTCATTGATGTCAAAGGGGAAGAGATTTGAGTAAGGGGGAGAGATTTGGTATTTGAATAGAGAATTGAGCTAGGGGGAGCAATGTCCTAGGGGGAGCAAAATAGAAGAAGAAGTCAAGTTTTAAAAAAAAAAAATTGGGTTGCCATCAATGACAAAGTGGGAGATTGTTGGAAAATTTGAGTCCTTAAGTCAAAGTTGTCATTGATGTCAAGAAATGAAGTCATCATTAATATCAAGGAATTGGTCAAGAAACAAGTTATCAAAGTTGTCATTGATATCTAGGAAGAAGCTTCAAATAAAGTCAAAGGTTAAGAGGAACAATGCAAAGGTTAAAGGTAAAGGGCTCCATAATATTTTTAAATATTATGTGGAAGCATAAGTTAAAAGGTTTTCATAAAAACCCAAGAAATTTTATTGCAAAGCTAAAGTAAGGTTTAATATTTATTTGATAAAATATTTAAATTCAAAATGAATTTAAATTTTATAAATAAATATTATTTATACCAAGGTGCAAAATGAAAGAACGATTAAATAAAATCAAAGGGTTTTAAATAATTAATTTATAAATTTTAAATCCAAATGAATTTAATTTTTTTATAAATTAATAAGCTCTAAAGGAAATAAGCACCGACGTCTAAAATCATTGAAGGTAATTCAAGCACCGACGTCATGCATGGAGGAAGGAAATTAGTATATATGCTAATGCATTAGAGGCATTTTAATTCATTCTTTTGCTCAGTAATCGAATGCGTGTAATTGTGTTTGAATTCGTGAGGAAGAAAGAGAAACGACCATTCTATTTGAGCACCAGAAAATAGTGTTTAAGGGGATTTGCACCAAAATACCAAGCACCAACTGGGTAGGTGGCTTAGTGGTAGAAAGGACAGTGTTAGGGTGTTGAGACACAAGAAGACCTATGTTTAAAATGTAACGACAATGGTTTTTGGTAGATGCATTGGTGTTGGAGAGCACCAAAGGAAAGGTGCATGTTTTGCGCAAGGTAAGCGGGGAAGGTTTTGGAGTGCGTGGTGCTCGTTAGTCCCCAAGATAGCACCTAGATTGCACGGTGTTGGGAGGCTACGCGGTGTGTTCGAATCCCCTCAAAGGTAAGGTAATAAGTTTTGATTTTAATTTTTGTGGGTTGCCTAAAGTTTGGAGCTAATAGGGTGCATGAAAGGATTGTTAGTTGGAAATGATTTTTGATAAGTTGGAGGAATAAGGTGATAAGGTTTATTTTAATAAAGTGTTTTGTAATATTGATTTATTGAAATATTAAAAGGATAGAGGGAGATTATTTTCTTAGCTTAATTTGAAAAGAAGAGTGCATTGAATATTATTGGGAGATTATAAGGTGTAAGTGGTAATTTACTTTTTGTAAATGTTGATGAATGTTTTCTTAAAGATGGAGTGATAAGGTGTATGTGTGTTTTGATGTTTACATTGTATTTTGAGGAAATTAATCATCTTATAATTTATTTGAGCTTGGAAATAAGTGTATGAGATTTTTGGAAGATTTAGAAGATTCATTCATCATCAAAAAGAAGGTATGAGCACATTTTCTAAAGTTTAATTTGATTGGTTGGTTTTCTAGAAAATAAGTTTGGAGTGAAAAGGAATTGATCAGGGCTTCCTTTTGAGTGTTTTTGAGTTATTGCATCAAGGTTTTCTGGAATAAAGAGTTGTGATTAAGACCTTGTTTAATAAGCATTGTTGTTGAAAAAATTGGTTGTGTGAAGAACTTGATCTAGGGTTTGAGTATCATTTCTATGAGAGGATTGTTTTATAAGCATTTTTGTTGAAGTGAGTTGTTGAGCAAAGAACTTGAACTAGGGTTTGAAAAGAACATGAGTATCATTGTTATGTGAGATTTGTTGTTGAGCATTTTTGGAAATATTTTGAGTTGATATTTACATGCTTGGACTAGGGTTTGTGAGAAAGAGGTGTTTCATTGAGTGATTGGTTTAGTAGAGTTGGTTGAGCCTAGTCAAGTGGATGTGTGAAGTTATTATTCAAGTTCCATAAAACAAACTATTCTATATTATGATTTGAGAAAGTTCTGAGTGGACTTGTTGAGAATATTTGAGCAAGTTCTATGTGAGGTTTTTAAGCAGATTTGAGCAAGTTTTGTGTGAGCTTGTTGAGAATATTTGAGCAAGTTATGTGTGGAATTGTGGAGTAGATTTTTATGTAGATTTGAGGATAGGTTTGTACTAAACCAGAGATAGATATTGAGCATATTTATGCTAGACTGAAGGACCGAGTTTAGTAAATATTTAAGACAGAGCTTTGGTGGTGATAGATTAGAGAGGAAGTAGTCTCTAGTGGATAGATATCCATCAGCCATGGTAGTGAGGATAGGTCTTATGAGTGGGGATAAGAGTCTTCAATGGAGAGATAACCACAAGCCAGTGTAGTGGAGACAGTAGTCTTCTAGAGGATCACCAACCATAGCAGAGGAGGAGTTCTATGGATAGAGATCCATGAACTTTATTTAAGGGGATCAGTATATCCTTTGGATAGAGGTCCATAAACATTGTATGGAAAGGATTCCAGAGAGAATTTATTTGAGAAAATTTAAAAGGAATATTATCTCTATGGAGTAGCCCGCATTGGATGAACCATGTAGTATCATGTCTCTCATGTTTGTGATGCTTTGTGTGATGTTTACTTCTTTAATATTACCGATGGCATTATTTGGGTTTAAAAAAAAAAAAAATTATTGTATACTCTTCACCCCCCCTCTTAGTATAAACACATGTTCTTCACATTAAGCAAAATTCATAAGGTATTTCACAAAGCAACTATGCTTCTAAACATTCACTTTTCATATAGCAAAAAGAAGAGGGAACCCCATAATTCCCTCAAGAATGGATCCCCCATCATTCTTACCAAAATAAATATTTTTTAATAAAATTATGATTCTTCCCTTATACAAAACAACTTTTTAAAATAATGTTAAGCAAAATCCATAAGATATTTTACAAAGAAACCATACTTGATTTTCATATAGCAAAATAAAATAGGGAACCCCATAATTCCCTCAAGAATGTATTCCCCATACATTCTTTACCAATTTTTTTTCTCATTATTTTTAATTACAAGGAAATATCTTCCGAAAACCTTTTATCATTTCAACAATCAATCAAAGAGGGAATCCCATAATTCCCTCAAGAATGGATTTGCCACCTATTATTTCCATAAAAAAATATCATTTCAATAATTAATTAAAGAGGAAACCCCATAATTCTCTCAAGAATGGATTCCCCACCCATTCTTTACAAAATAGTTTATAATTCCAATAATCAATCAAAGAGGGACCCTCATAATTTTTTATAGTGAATGAATTCCATACTCATTTAATCATTCAATATTTAAAAATGAAAACAAAAAAAGTATCAAATATATTCCACACCCATTTAATCATTCAATGATTTTAATAAAGCAATACATGCAGCAAAAAGATTCCACACCAATTAAATCATTCAATAATTTTAATAAGGTATACATGCAACAAATGGATTTCAAACCCATTAAACCATTCAATAATAAAGCAATACATGCATAAAATGGATTATGCACCCACTAAATCATTAAAATTTTTAATTTCAATAAATAAAATGGGACAACAATAACCCATTTTAACCATGAAAAAGTAACCCCTTTTAAAGAAAAAATTACAGCAAGAAAAGAGGACAACAACAACCCCTTTTAAAGCAGCCCTTTAAACCATAAAAATGTGGCCCTTTAAACCATGACAATGTAGTCATTTAAAACATGAAAATATAGTAGTTAAAAAATGTATTCAAAAGCCCTTCCACTCTTATTTTCAAGAAACATTGCAGAAATAAAGCAAAACATTTCAAAACCCTTTCATGCTTCATTTTCAAGAAATGTTGCAACAATAAAATAAACATTTCAAAACACTTTCATGCTTCATTTTCAAGAAATATTACAACAATAAAACAAAGCATTTTAAATCCCTTTAATTCTTCATCCTAAAAAAATATTGCAAGAATAAAGCAAAGAATTTCAAAACCCTTTTGCCCTTCATTTTCAAGAAATATTACAACAATAAAACAAATAATTTCAAAACCCTGTCTGTGCTTAATTTTCAAAAAATATTGTAGCAATAAAACAAAGCATTTCAAAACCGTTTTATGCTTCATTTTCAAAAATTATTGTAGAAATAAAACAAATCATTTCAAAACCCTAAAAATTCTTAATATTAAATATAGATTATAGAAGGTCCAAGGTGTAGACCAATTGGTTCATCCAAACCCCACAAGGGGGGGCGGATGTCCAAGGTTCAAATATCGGGCCTCGCAAAACTGAATGCTTGTCCCTTTATTGGTGCTTTCAGTGATGTAAAAGGTTTAAAATGATTGTGGCATGGTGGTTTGCGTGAAGATCTGTGTGGTGGCTTCTGGGGCGGACAACGCAGAATACTGTGGCGGCCATAAAAAAGTTGAACAGCCTGCCCGAATTCGTGGTGGATACCGATTCCACCATGTAAATTTAAAAAAATATATATATATATATATATATATCGATTACAACAATAAGACAAAGCACTTCAAAATAAAAATACGTTATATGATTACAACAAATTTAAGTACCCAAAACCTCAATTTGTTATTGGATTTGAGTATAAATAATACAAGAGGTAGGTGACACATGTCACCAAGCTAAACCTAAAAATGACACATGGTATGGACACATGTCATGGGTAAAGCAAAAAATATTATAATATAAAGTACACATTATAATTCTAACATTCCTCTTAATGTGTAATTTACTTTAAAAAATTCAAAATTAGAAACATTCTCCCTTAATGTTGACTTCCATTACAACATATGAAGACCATTTTGTTAAACTTGGAGAATTTTTCAAGTGCAAGTGACTTGGTGAAGATGTAAGCCACCTAATATTGATTAGGTATGTACTACATCTGTATGATATTCTATTGGACCATTTCTATCATGAAATGATGATGTATCTCAATGTGCTTTGTTCAGGCATGGAAGACTGGATATTTTGTCATATTTATGGTACTTTTATTATCATAATATATGTGTGTTGGAGAAATATATGGGTAGCCCAACATCCTTAAGTATTTGTCTCAACCAAATTGCTTCTTTAGTTACCTCAATTGCTACCTTATACTCTACTTCTACTAAAGATAAGGAAATTGTATGTTGTTTCTTGGTGCTACATGATATAGTACCCTAACCTAACCGAAAGTAGTAACCAGTAGTTGATATTCTAGTTTTAGAATAACTCGCACAATCTGAATCTATGTACCCAATAAATGAAAATTCATCACATGTTGTATACATAAGACCATGATGGGTGACCACTTGAGAAGTCCCGGACTTGCACAAACTTAGAGGGATATTATTTTTTGCATTTTTTGCACACCTATATTTTCACGAGTATAGCCTTGTGTATACTCATTGAAAATATTTTTCTAATAGGTATGCAATGGTGAGATACTTTTCGAGTTTTATGGCTATACGATATGTTTTAAAAGCTAAAATTTACAATGTATTTGTCTTCAAATAATGCATTATTCTCCTAAAGGCATTGATATTATAATCTTGGAGGCACTACTTGGGCCTATTTTTTGGCCACTTTTACAATACAATCATCATCATCACAAGGGGTGATTTAGGGTTCCTTTTCCCTTGCTTGTGGAGTTTTTTGTGTGGCATTTATCTTCACCACATTGTGTTTAGTGCTTGCATCTCCTTACTTTGCTTACATTCTTAGCTTGCTATTTCATTTTGTAACCAAGTGTAACTCAAATTGCACCTAAGCACTTGTTTTGGCACATCAATTTTTCAAGCAAGTAAGCAAGCACAATTTCTCAAGAAAGTAAGCAAGCACATATTTGTAATAATAAAAAGTTCACCCCCACTTCTTTCTTTCCCACTTCTCACTTTTCTAGGCTGGAATATGTCACTTGTGTTCAAGATTCCTCCAACTGTCAAAAACATTTATTGATTCAGAGAGGAAGAGCTAGGTGAAACCTCCATAAATTATGGATATTAAGTGGTGTACCCTATACTCTTTTGAGGATCTCATACTTTGTACCGGTTTTCCTAGTCACCACCTTGGTTGAATTCCCTCCTTATAATTATGACATTCACAAATCTACTGAGTGGCCTCACACAAAAACTAGATGGAGTAGATTCATTTATAAACTAGAAATTTGAGATGGAGTCTATACTAATGATGAATAGTATGTGGGACTATGTGAGGGATAGAAAAGAAGGTGAACCACCATTGACTCCACCTACAGATGATGCAACAAAAGCACTCTTTGAAAATAATTCTAATATAGCACTAAGCTTAATCAAATTATCTACTAGGATTTCATGTAGAGAAACAGTAAGGGCTACCACTACCCCAAAAGAAGCTTGGGATGCACTCAAGAGATTGTTTGATAGGCCTAGTTCTAATAAAATATTATATTTGAAACATAAGCTGCATAATATTTGTATGAAAGACTCACTTACCAATTATCTCATGGAAGTGAAGTCTATTAGAAATTATTTTTTAGTTGTTGGTTCAACTCTTTTTGATAGTGAGTTAGTTTCCATCATGTTGAGAGGTCTTCCTTATATATATTATGCATATGCTAACATGTTAAATATATATATAGTAAAATATTGAGTTCCCCATTAGAGGATATTGAAGTTCTTATCAAGAAACATGAGCAAGTCCTCATCAAGGATGAAGAGGTTGATTCTATAGTAGCAACCTTTACCACCAAATCATCTTTTAGGATAGACACAACAAGGATCAACAATAACAAAATCATAGAGGTACATAGAGATATCATCCAAGATAGTAGCAAAAACCACATAAATAGTAGTAGATATGGTAGGTAGGACCTCATCAAAGGGGTAAACCTAATAGAAGACTTCAAAATTATAGGCCTCAATAATAAATAAACCCAACTAACAAGGGTGTGAAAACTGGGGGCATTCAACAACTGATTGCTACCAAAGAAATAGGCAAAGGAATCAAAGGGGCCAACAAGACCATAATATTAACACATTGTATGTAGAAAATTAAATTCATGTTGGTACATATATTTAGGGATAACTAAGCATATGATAGGAAGGTAAGATTGGTTGACAAAAAAAAAACTTCCTAAAACTAGTTTATTATGTTTGGTTATGAACATGCCCTTCCCATTGAAGGTGTAAGAGATGCACCACTTACATAATAGGAATAACATTCCTGCAACTGATGTATTATATGTACCTAGTCTTAAGAGGAGTCTACTTTCCATTAGCCAACTTATAGATAAGGGTTACACTATATTTTTGAAAAAGAAAAATATTACATTTAGGAACCATATGAAATCCATGGGAGTAAATAAGGATGGTGTATATTACCTTCTTACCCAATCTATAACCCAACATTCCTTGCATACAACAACTAACTTTTCTTTGGAGTATATATGGAATGAAATAATAGGTCACTTCAACTTTCATGATCTTGAAATGATGGCAAGAAAGAGTTTGGAAAAAGGACTTCCTCACATTAGGGATTCAAAATGCCTTTTTTAGCCATGTGTTATTGCCAAACACCTTATAAAACCTTTTGAATCATGAAAGACTTGGAGAGACAATAGACCATTACAGTTGGTTCATTTAGACATTTTTGGGCCAAAGTTTGTTCAATCGCATACTCTGGCCAAATACTACATCACATTCATTGATGATTATAGTATAAATATATATATCTATCTAATTTAGTATAAATGGCAAGCCCTTGATACATTAAAAGACTTAATGGTACTTGTAGAAAGAGAAATTGGCTATCATATCAATACATTAAGGTCATATAATGGTGGATAATACATCTCCAAATATTTTTCATCTTTTGTAAGCATCATGGCATAAGGAGGTAGTTCACAACTTCTTATACACTTCAAAAAAATGGAGTAACTAATAGGATGAATTAGAAAATCATAAACATATCCAAATTTATGCTACTTATTGTTGAGTTACCAAACACATTATAGGAGGAAGTTGTTCTTATGCTAAGAATCTCGTATTTGCCTACTTAGCTTGCTATTTCATTTTGCGTACATTCTTAGTTGTTCTTACTACTACCTACTACCTAATTAAGTTATTCTTAGCTTGCTGAGTTACCCCATGACCTGCTTATGCTCACATACCTCATCAAAAAAGAAAAAAAAATTGATGATAAGAGCCACAAATGCATCTTTGTTGGCTATAGTGATAGTGCCAAATCCTATAAGCTATATGACCCTATTTCCAAGAGGATTTTTCTCTCTAGGGATGTTACTTTCAATGAGTATCCCCCATAAAATCTACCTCCTATGGCCCCTTCATTTCAACCAAACATGGAAATAATTGCTCCTTTTGCATCCAATCCTTCACCAGATCCTTCCTCTTCCATCACAAGATGAATTTTTCCTCAATATGATGACCTCCCTACTCATGATCCATATACTTATCCCCCTTCTACTTCTCATCCATCTAATAAAATTACCACATCATCAAATCCTTTACCTAAGTGGGTTCAATCTACCATAGATGTAGCCCAAATCCACTTGCCCACTTATACAGGTAAAAGGCCTTCTACCCTAAGACACCAAGTGAACTATACTCTAATGGCCAAAGTCCTCAACCAAATAGAACCCTCTAATATGAAAGAAGCACTTGGTGATCCTAAATGGACTCTTACCATGGAACAAAAATTGGATTCCATTGAACAAAATCAAACATTGACGTTAGTTCATTTACCCCCAGTAAAATCCACAATTGGCACAAAATGGGTGTACAAAGAAAATTATAAATCGAATGGCTCATTAGATCACTACAAGGCTCACCTAGTAGCTAAAGGCTATAAGCAACAAGAAGGGATTGATTATGAGAAGAGTCGAAGACATTTGCTCCTATGTAAAAACTGACTATAATCCAAACTATTATTGCTTTAGCCACTGAGAAACATTGGCCTATATATCAGATGTATGTATAAAGTTCCTTCCTCAAGGGTGCATTGAAATAAGTGTATGTTGATCAACCTCTAGGGTACATAGTTAAAGGCCAAGAAAAAAGTCCTCATATTGAAGAAAAAATTATATGGGTTGAAGTAGGTATCAAGAGCTTGGTATGCCAAAATTAAGTCTTATTTCATCAACCTTGGTTTCATTATATCTACAACAAAATATCTCTCTATGTAAAACATTGGAGGAACCAAATTGTTTTAGTAACATTATATGTGGATGATCTTCTCATTACAGGTGATGACATAGATGGAATAATATTTCTCAAAGAGGATTGAGATGAATGATTTAGGCCTCCTTCACTATTTCTTAGGCATAGAAGTGTGGCAATAAATTGGTAATATCTTCATTCCAGGTTAAATATATTTAGCCTCTTTTGCAAATGTTTCGCATGGAGGAGTGTAAACCATCCCCCACTCCAATGGAAAACTGATTGAAATTAATCAATAGTGATGATGAATAAAGGGTTGATGGCATCCTTTAGAGGAAACTAGTTGGAATTTTTATCTACATAAGTTCAACTAGACAAGACATCACCTTTTAAGTGGGCCTTATTTCTATATTCATGTAGGATCCCAAGAAGAGGACCCAAAATCTCAATTTACTATTGAATTTGATGAGTATAAATAATACAAGAGGTAGGTGGCACATGTCACCAAGATAAACCTATAAATTATGCATGGCATGGACACATATCATGGGTAAAGAAAAAAAACATGTTGGTAGTTTTGTACTTTGCCACATTGGAATTTTTTGTTTCACTTTGATGGAGCATTTTGATTATGCTGCGATGATATTTATCCTAAAAATATCATTGTGGATCCATTTTATATTTTACTTTTCTATTTGCATATGTACCATTTGTTTTGCTTGAAAGTGATGAATATTTAAAGGGAGAAACAAATTTAGAACTTCGTTAGGAATTTAAATTTATAATGTTTGAAAGAACTATGAATTGGAGATGCCTTCAGCCCTATACACCCTATCAAAATGAAAAGGAAAGAAGCATTAAAAATTGTGAAGGACTGAAAGATATGAAAAAACATGAGATATGCAAAATGCATTCACCTGCATTTTAAAAATTAGGATCCACCCTCCTTTTAAAAATTGTTACAGTGAAAAAATGTACTCGCCCCAAAGAAGGGGTGAAAATCCGTTCGCATCTCTTTGGGTTGAATGTAATGTGAAAGGCACATGCATGACCAAATAATCAATGACACGTTCACCTTGGTTGAGGTGTGAGCATTCCATTCACCTCTCCCATGGGTGAACGCATCCCAAATAATGAAATCACGTGCAAAAATTCCAGTAAAGAAAAATCTGGTGAATGCACCTAAAGATGAGGGGGCATTAACAAGTCAATATCGTAGCTGCCCCAATAGGGAGGTGACTGTATTTGTCACATTTTTGATGGGTGAACATGATTTTTAAAGAAGTATGAATGCGATTGCACAGATAAGGATGTTTAGTTGTTAAATATTTTTACCTGAAATGAGAAGAATAGTTTTGCCATGGCCAATGGGGAACATAGTCAATCAAAAGTGTATTATCTTGTGATATCCAAATTTCAAAGGTGCCCAGAGCAGATTGTGACAAGCATTAAATAATGGTGGCAATGAGTAACTCAAATTATGAATCCCAAATGAAGAAGAGAGATGGGTTAAAAGCATAAGAGGATTTTCATGATTTCCAAAGTAGGAGTGTGTTTTCAAAGAATCAAACATCCCTTAATTTTCTGTGCATCGACACCAAAAGATGCTAATTTCCCAGGAATGTTTCTTTGAAATATGGATCTATATTCCAAGAGAATGAATTTTCAATATTTTCAAGGAGGAAGTTCCTCACTATGGTTCCTGATCTACGATAATTTTGTCTCCATATGCATTTAATAAAAGAGGTGAAATCCTCTATAAATACTATTGAGTTCTCATTGTAAAAGGAGGTTAGACATTTTTTTAGAAAAATATCCAAGTTCTTTACATCTATAGAAGACACTAGGCTTCTAAATGTTCAAGTGATCTTGTGTGTAGTTTCCTTTTGTATTCATGCACTTCTATTTTACATTTATATTCCCTATTTGCTTTGAAGTTTAAAATTATGCATTTGAATTTAAATATTGCTAATGAATGAGTGAGTGTTGGAGTGTTATTTTAAAGCTTGTTCCTGCAAGTTTATAAGTAAATTCTACTGCTTTTATTTTGTTATATGCTATTTCATGCTAGGATGAATTTTATGTTGTTAATTCTACCCCGAATCCTACACCTTCAACCTGTGGCCATATTTCTATTTTTATTTCTACAATTTTAATCTCTTTCCTACAAATCTAGTCTTAAACCAGTGTAGGATTTAGTTTTGGAGCCAACCCTCTCTAGAGATTGACATGGAGTACATTCCTTTCCTCCAGTAATTCAATGTTGGCCATTTCTAGGGTGCACAAATGTAGTTTTGGATGATTAGGCAGATATTTGACCAATAGTTTTTGGCACACCCAATGGGACATCTAAAGTTACATTTCTAAAAGTATTAAGGTTTGAAGTTCGCCTTCGTGTTGTATAGTTACAACATCTAGAGAATCGATTATACCTAGAAATCTCCAAATATGAGAATAGCAAAATTTGTCTCATGAATACAAGATCGAAGGCAAAAAAATCTAGATCATCAAATTGAGTTCTACAAACTTGATATTCAAATGCTAGGAGAGCACCCTCAATTAGCCATTCTATGCCATACATATTTATTACCTTATACATCCCATATATCATTAACCACATCCTCATGACTAGCCAGTGTATTTTCCACTCCTACAAGTCTAGTTAGTACTACCACTAGTGTTCCTTGAGCTCCACCTCATACACTAGTTTACATGGCCCAAAATCCACCACCATAGCAGCCACAACCACCAAAGCAGTTCCCAATATGGAATAGCTCACAGGAATTGAACTTGCAAGAACAAAATCTAGTGCCCCAAGCAACTTTGAAGGCTTTGCTAACCTACGATGACATTGGTAAGATGGACTATGAATATATTTAGGATGTAGCTTCTTTGGCTATAATCCATGGAATAAAAAACAAATATGTAATGGTAAAATTGTTTGTGTTGTCACTGAGAGGAAAGTTGTTGTATTGGTACCAGTCATTGCAACCTGGTACTATTACCTCATGGGATTAGTTGGCAGAGTTGTTGATAATACAATTTCATGGCCAAGTTGATCCATAATCCTTGCTGCATCAGTTTATAATGATCCAAATACATCCACAATAGGAGATAGTTGATTTCAACATCAGGTTTACTCGAATTTGGCAAAGAGTCCCTGATGGTTTGTGGCCCATGAATGAAAAATCCAAGTTCTATTACCTTAGGGTATTCAACATCGATATTGGTATGGTTGCTTGGTAAACCAATGTAAACACTTTCCCTGATATGTATACACAAGCCCAAAAAGCTGAATCCAACTTGATTACAATAGGTAAGCTTCCTCCAAAAATGATGATGCCTATTCTGCCTGATCTCCCTCAACATTTGTATTCAAGTGTATTTTGCAGCCCATGCCTTCCATGTACCCAGTACCCTTATGGACCTCAAAACCACCCCAAATTGCTCAGATCCCTATACTACAACATATGACTCCAAGTTTTCCATAGTTGCCCATTCAATTAGTGCCACAATTGTCATCATCCATTCCTTTTCTAGCATTACCAATTCCACCAGTCCCATTATCATTGCCCACACTACCATCACCTCTACCTTTTTCAGTACCCCCCACATCTTCTAACCCTGAGACTTTTACGACATTGTTACGGGAAGTGAAATAAAATAACTTAGCCTTAAAGACTCTATAAAATGAGCTTACGACGATAATGAAGAAGCAATCTGAGGCTGAATTTCATTTAAGGAGATTTCAAACTCCATCGATCACTTAAGAGCAAGCATCTACTAGCATAGGCCCTGAGAAGAGCACAACGATGTTAGCGAATTAAGAGACTAGTACGATAGAAAAGACATATCGGTGTTCAATGTGTAACGATCCTCATGGAGAAGAAACTTGTATGGTGCATATGAACTATGTGCATACGCTTGGAAAATGTTCATCTGGCAGACAAATTAACATGATTAGGGAGGTTGACCATAATTTTATGATGCCATACTTGGAGTAAGTTTTAGGTCTTACAAGGTCTGAAAAGAAACCAGTAACTATAGATCTAGCTAAGATTAGACCTTTGAAGGTGCTTGCAAAACCAAAGGTGCAAAATTAAAAAGAGAAACCTACAGTGAAAGCACCTGGTGCAATGGCTAAGAAGTAGGTTTTCATCTTATTAAAGGATTTACTACCTCAACAAGCTCAATAAAAGGCATAAACTAAAGCATCAACTTTAAAAACCTGTAGTAGCTTCTCAAACACAAAATGAAAAAAAGGAGTAGGCCAAATAGCACCTCAAGTACCCATCCTTGACAAAAATACAAAGGGTATAATCTACTCAGTAGTACTGGGATAAGTATGAGTGAGTCATAGAATAAAAGGCTCTATCTATATCAAACTATCATATTGTGAAAGAAATGAAGAAGATACCTGCAAAGGTGAGCTTATATGATGCACTATAGTTGCCTAGACAAGTTGACCTACTGCAAGAATCTCTAAAGACTTCTAAAGATCAAAAGAAAAATCCTTCTCAAGCAGTGTTGTCACAAGCGCTACCAACTTCGGTCACTAGAAAGAATAGGCCACCCCGATTTTATTTTTCACTCAAAATAAGGGGTGGATTGTACACAATTGTATGATTGATTCTAGTGTTGCAACCACTGTCATGCCAAAGGTAGTATATGAAGTTATGAGATGGAATATACAAGAAGTAGCCTAGGAGTGTTGCATTTGGATGGGACTCTATTCAAGATGGTAGGAGTAATCAAGGATATTTCCATCATCATGCATAGCATACCACAAATCACAGTCATACAATAAGTAGTAGTGGTTGACCTGGAGCCATACTTTAGCATGTGTCTCTCAAGGGAGTTCATAGCAAAACAGAGAGTATACTTTTCCTTAGACTACTCGCATTTTGAAATACCATTCAAAGGAAATAGGATTCACATATACAATGAAAAACCATCAAATTTCATATTGAGAGGTTGGAGGAAGAAGAAAATCCCCCATGTGCAGTTAACATGATAATTAAAGAATTAGGAGAAGTTGACTTGATGGAAGAAGTGCTTGGTGAACTTCACCTCAAATATAAGTTTTCACTCATGGATTTTAATGCAATGATTGAAATAGACATTGGTTGTTATACGATAACATAACTAGAGTAAATTAAATAAAAATCTCTTGACTCCTTGAATTCTATCACAGATCAATTGTGGAAGCTCTATTTTGATGGTGCTATATGTAAGAATGGTGTTGGAGCTGGTATTGTTTTGATCTCTCCCACCGGGTTACAAAAGACTTATTATTATAGGTTGACTTGGAGTTGCACAAATAATGTAGCTAAATATGAATCATTGTGTCTCAGATTGAAGAAAGCTAAAAAGTTGGGCATCAATTAGCTAAAAAAAATTTGTGACTCCGAACTCATTGTCAATCAAACAACAAATAAGTTTGTGTCTAAACAATATTACCTGAAAGCCTATCACAAAAAAGTGTAGGATTTTTTTGAGTCCTTCACTGCCTTGAAAATTTAGGTGACTTCCTGAGAGAAAAACAAACACGTAGATATTATAGTCTCTCTTGGCATGAATTATTCTCCTGTGGAGCAAATAGTCAGAAATACCAAGACTATCAATATGATCTATAGACCCTCAATCCTTGACACGAATATATATTGGTAAGTGTTTGATAGTGATGAGCAAATAGTTAATTTTATCATCAAAGAAGTTGCAACCATAGATGATCGAAATATTTTTGAAGAATAAATGAAGGAAATGTTATAACTAAATATAATCATATTCCTAGGGGATTTATTTCACTAGAAAATTTGTTTGATCGGAATGATAGGGAAAAAAAGTACAGGATCAAGGTGGATGCCAAGAAGTATAATGAATTACAGCTAGAACTTGAAAATATCATCAAAATCAGAACTGATTGTGTGTCGAAAGAGTTGGAAGACATTACGAACTTGTGCTATGAATATCCCCATATCATTGCATGGAGCTATCAAGATTTGAAGGGATATGATAAGAACGTGATACAACATACCATTGATCTACACAAGGGAGTAAAATTGTTTTGTTAAAAATAATGACCTATAAATCCCAAGATAGAGGTACTCATGAAGGTGAAACTATTGAAGATGCTAGAGGCAAAGATAATTTATCCTATTAATAAATTGACATGGATGGCAAATCTTGTGCCAGTACAAAATAGTAATGGGGATGTTTGACTGTGTTTATTTTTGGAACTTGAACCAGGCATCATTGAAATATCTTTATTCTCTACCACAGATTGATAAAATCCTTCACATGGTTGTTGGTGCATAGATATTTTCATTGTTAGATGGCTTCTATGGCTATGAAACTATTGAATATGCTAGAGGTAAATATAATTTATCTGATTAAACACTCGACATGGGTGGTGAATCTTGTTCCAATACGAAATAATAATGGGGATGTTTGACTGTGTTTATTTTTGGAACTTGAACTAGGCATCATTGAAATATCATTATTATTTGCCACAGAATGATCAAATTCTTCACATGGTTGTTGGTGCACAGATATTTTCATTGTTAGATGGCTTCTCTGGCTATAATCAAATTTGGATGAAATATGAATATCAACATAAGACAACATTCACTACTACATGGGGTACATTTTCCTACCAGTGGATGCCATTTAGAATCTCAAATGCTAGCACCACTTTCAAGAGGACTATGGAAATCATTTTTGGTGAGTTATTGAATATAATTATTGTAATCTATCTTGATTACATGACTGTGTTTTCACATCACAGAGAAGACCACATTTCTTATTTGAGGTAGGTGTTCGATAAGTATCATGAGTTAATTATTTCTATTAATCAAAAAAATTCAATATTTACTGTCAAGGAATGGAAGTTGTTGGGTCAAGTGATCTCACAAGAAGGATTGGAAATTTATCCTACAAAAGTTGAAACACTCCTAAATCTACCATTTCCTGCTAACAAAAAGGATTTGCAATCATTCTTCGACCAAATAAATTTCATCCGCAAGTTCATTGTTGACTTTGCTTAGGTTGTGAAACCCATTATTGAGCTCTTAAATAAGAATACCAAGTTTAAATGGATAGAAGTCCAAAGACAAGAATTTTTGGAGATCAAGGAAGGAATCACCCAGGCTCCAATGTTTATTAACCCAAATTATTCAAAAGATTTCATTCTCTATTCAATAGGTGAGCAAGAGAGCTATGTTGTAGTTTTGATGCAGAAGTAAGAATATGGAGATGATAAGTTGATTACCTTCCTATGCCAAGTTATTACGCCTCATAAATATAAGTATAATTTCATTGAGAAGCAAGTGTATGCGGTGATGAAATCATTAAATAAGTTATGACACTTTTTTTCCCATAGCAAAACTATCGTTTATGTTATACATCTTGATGTTTGAAAATTTATACTCCAAGTAGAACTAGGTGATAAAAGGATAGGTTGGGTCTCAAAAATTTAAGAATACGATGTAGAGATCTAACCAACAAAGCTAGTTCATGGGCGAGATTTATACCAGGAGTTAGTAAAAAGTACCACATCTGAATCATTAGATTTGATGCAAGAGGAAGAGGCTAGTGAAAGAATTTTTGTAAATCACATTTTTAATAATAATTATTGGACATAGGAGTTTATTGATTACTTTACTTTTGGGAAGTGTCCACCTCACCTTGATGCTTTGAAACATTGAATTTTTAGGCTACAAGCCCTCAAATATGTTATGTTGCCTAATGGGCTATTTCACAAAAATATTGATGGAGTTCTCCTTAAATGTGTGAACGAATCGAAGAAAGAGAAAATATTAGAAGAATTTCATTATGGTCTAGTTGGTGGTCACTACGCAAGAATGCCCATGGCCTTAAAAATTATTCAAGCTAGCTATTTTTGGCCTACTCTATTCATCGATGCTCATAAAGTAAGTCAACACTGTGACAACTGTCAGAGATACATCAACAAATTTAGGAAAGGATCATTGCCTCTACATCTAATTTATGTGGAAGCACCTTTTTAGTATTGGGGTCTTGATTTCATCAGAGTCATCGATCCATATTCTTCTGTAGAACATAAATACATCTTAACAGTAACTAATTATTTCACCATATAGGCAAAAGATATTCCCACTAAGAAGGCTAATCAGGCGACTGTCATTTCTTTTTTGGAAGAAAATATTACTCGCTTCGAAATTCCAGATTCAATTGTAACTTATAATGGAAATCCATTCATTGGGACAAAAATCATAGAGTTTACTAGCATATATGGGATTATATCGAAACATCATCCAATTATTACCCATAAGGGAATGGTTTGGCCAAATCTACTAATAAAAATTTATTGTGTATTCTAAAAAGTACACTTGGAAATAATAACAAGAGGAGTTGGCACCTGTTGTTGAACCAAGCTCTTTGGGTGGATCACATATCTATAAAAAAATATATCAAAACATCTCTGTATTCTTTGGTGTATGGAAAAGAGGTTGTCCTACCTACCCACATTGAGCTTTCGGTCCTTCAAACATTGCGGTTATTTCAAGACAAGGATAAAGAGTACGAGTTTATGAGTGCAATATTGGCACAATTTATGCAGTTGGAAGAAGATAGAGAAAAGGTGTATCAAACATTCATTGAGCATACTAAAGAGATGCAGAAGTGGTTTGAAAAGAAAACAACTGAGTATATATTTTAGGTTGGAGACTTAGTCCTCAAATGGAATGAGAAGAAGGCTAAGCCGGGGAAACACCATAAGTTTGACACTATCTGGGAAGGCCCTTTTCAAATTTCTATAGTAAATTCAAAAAATGCCTATCATCTTTGCGACATGGAGGGTTGTGATCTTCCTATCCCGGTGAATGGTCTTCACTTGAAGGTCTATATTCAGTGATAAAATTTCAATGAGGTATCATCTTGTAAATATGTACATATCTTCTTGTTAGCATTTTTATTTGCTTTATATAGTGATGATATATATATATATATATATATATATATATATATATATATATATATATATATGTGTAATATAAACAAAAAGTGTTTTAAAAAAAATGGGGTATGTTTTCACCACTCCTTTGGGATTTAAATATCTATGAGGTGTTTTCGCCTAAGGAAGGAACACAAATATTTGAGCCCTTTTGAAATGGATATGTAAAGTAAGTAAGTAAAAACACCCAGGCAACTTACTATTGAAACAACAAAGTCACGTTCGCCCTAGTTTGGACGGACATGTTGATAAAATCATCGCCAAATTTAAAATTTGCAAAGAGATTAAAATTTGTTTCAAAAACATAAGCACCGAAGAAAAGGTTGAAATCGTCTTCACCCCGAAGATGTGGTGACATGCTTGTTCACCTAAGTTTGGGGTGAATGTATTGGTGGCATGCGAGTTCTTAAGCATTTTTTTGGGCGCAAACAAGCACAAAAATTATATACAAGCACTTGAAAATTGCATTCACCCCAGAAAAGGGATGAAACAACTGTTTACCCCTAGTTTGGATGAGCGCATTGATTAAAGTGCACATGTTGCCATGTGGAAAGAAACTACGGGGAATCAGGTTGTTTGGAGCGATAAGGATTTAATATCTAAAAAAAAATGGGGCGTAATCTCATGCACTTAATTTTTTTAGTAAAAGGGAAAATTTAAGAGGTTAATGTAGGGCACCCTTTTTAAAAGAAAAATTAAAGGAAAAGCTAAAAGGAGAAAAGCCGCTTTTAAAAGCAATTTTGTTTTTTTTAATAAAATCAAATTTTCTAAGTATGGGTGAAATAGCAAAGGAGAGAAGTTTATTAAAGGATGCCATTCACCATGAGACATCCAAGTAAATCAGAGACATATTGAAATAGATGATGATTTAAAGATAATATGCTTTCAAAGCGTATTGATTTTTAGAAAAGGGAAGAGGAGAATATTGGGTTCTCATTAAAGGATTTCGTCAAAGGAAAATGGGACAAGTGCATTGCTTTCAATTTTGAAAGCACATTGTAGAAGGATTGTGCTCTTAAACACGTGGTGAATTCTGGAGAATAGGAATGCAAGTGGAAGTGCAGTGTAAATGCATTTAATTTGAATGTGTAGGAGATTTATGTTCCTAAGGAACAATGAAGACATTCCATTGGTTTTCAGGTGACCACTTTATTTTTCCAAGCAATCTTTGGCAACCAGGGTATGATTTACAACAAAGTTACGCTGCAAGGAAGGGCACTCTTTCCCAAGATGATTGAGTAACGAATCAAAGGTGATAACGTTATAACATTGTAAATAGTTCCAAGCTAGCGAATAAATGATCACATTCTCCCAAAAGTTCCTAGGTTTACATAACATTTATTGCAGAGGATGGGGGAGCACTCTATATAAAGGATGGGGTAAAAATCCCACAGTTTAATTGTTTTAGAATGTTACTGCTATATATCTTGAATTGTCATTACAGATGTTCCCAGAGAGTGTTCAGAGTATTTATCAAGGAAAATAAAATGGGAAAGTGAAGCAAATAAAATAAAGAAATTATAGAGGTTGTAAATCCCAAAAGGTCAAATTCTAGAGCTAAGAAGACCCAAAAAAATGACTATGTTGACTTAGACCTGTATGATGACACAATGGCAAAAATCGGTGACTATATCATTACCCACAAAGGGGTGGAAAGGTTGCGATAGGATGTTGAATTCATAGTAAACCAGGGGGTGACATTAGAAAGCTGGATGATAGTACCTTATCATTTATAGTTATTCTAGTACTTGTGCCCACCAGATCACCCTTGTCCTAAATTGGTGCAGCTTATTGCTCAGTCTTACGACCCATTCACCAGAGTTGTGAGAAATGCCAAGAGGGAAATTATCTTCATCATTACCCCGAATGAGGTTAGGTAGGCATTCGCTTGTGGTATCAAGCCCCCTTCCTATGGGGTTCATAAAAAAATGCATACTGACATGCAGGAAGATAGATATGTCTCCACGGTAATAAGACACCAATTTATGGAGACCCAACTAATTAAAGAGCCACCGATGGGTCAACTTCCTAACTTGTCAAAGCCGCTCAGAGATTTTAAAAGCCTAGATATTTATTCAATGTTGGCGTGGGTCACAGGTTTACCGTCAGATGATACTGTTCATAAGTGGTAGGCAACCTTAGCACAATGTATTTGTTGGGTGGAATTTTATTCTCCTTCACCTATGAGATAGGGCGCCAATCCAATATTTTTTTATTGGGCCAATTTTATTTCCTAGATGCTAAATTTTCAATTGGAAAATTTGTAAATTACAGAGGAAAATTCATTCAGGCATGCTTCCTTTCTGGTATGGTTTTTCTTTTTCCAGCTTCAGTGATGTTTTTCTTTCATTGCAGTAACACAGAAAAATGAGAAAAATGAACCTCTACCAGTTTATATGTGGACTTCCGTCTTGACAAAAAGAAATTCATTTTACAGTTTTAATAGTTGGTTTTGGGGCCCACGATAGAGTTGCTTTGTGGTACATGCAAGAGGGTGTCATGGGAATTAAGAGATGTAGTCGTTATCCAAGAAAAAGGAGATATATTTCTACTTACTCAAGACATAGTTGTGAGAATTTTTGGTTTTACGGGTAAGCCATTTTTGTTGCCCTATTTTCTCTATTGAGAATATTTTTGCTATGGAAGCAGTGCACCAGTTATATTACGTGAATGATGTGTATGGAGCTGGGCATGGGAAGAAAATGACATGCAATATACTGTTTAAATTTGGTAGTATAGAGGCGAGCCAAGTAGGACAAAATTAGCTCCTTATAGTAATATTACAAGATTTGGATCTCAAAGAGCTACCGCAACTTTGGAGGTATGACCCATTGAGAATTGTTTTAGTAATTATAAAATCCAAAACATTTTATTGTTCCCCTCAGCCTGATATTCAAAATAATCAAAATAATTTTTATGGGCTCGATATGAATTGGCACATTGAAAATATGACATCACTTACACCTTGGCATGACTGCTATGAGCAAGAGGTGGAGTATAATATGGCTAAGTATAAATCTCAAATTCCCCTTCTAGGTTTGTTTAGCCAAGTTAAATAAAGTGAGCCCGAATGGACTGAGGAGAAAATTATGATTTGGTGGATAATGTGAGTTCACCGAAGGAAGCCGAAAACTCCTTACATGTTGAATTTGGATGAATCATTTTTGGAAATTTACAATGATTATGTTGATTCATATTAGCTCGTCGCCTTCACAAATATTCTACCATAGAATTTTCAACACTTTGATAGTGGTGAAGGTGAAACACAGGTAAAATGTCTATTGGTTGAGGAGGAGACTCCAGAGGAAGAAGATAAAAAATACATGTTTAAACGAAGATCATAGCGGACGAGACAAAAAGTTGAAGTGACACCTACATTAGAAAAGCAAAATGTGTGAAAAGCGCCACCACTTCTCAAGGTAAAAAAAAGACCAAGGACTGATGCCTTTACTGCTTCTACTATGGAAGTTTTAGTTGTTGTGGTTCCCTTAGTTCTTGTTGTTTCGATAGTAGTTATTAATACCTCATCGACAATAAAGGTCCTAACTATGGTTGCACAAATAGTTTAGATGGCTCAACAACAAGTGGAGTATCATCAGTCAAAAATCTCCCAAGTAGAGGTCATGGACGGTGAGGATGATGTGAAAATTGAGGAGAGGGTGGAAGTGCAACAAAAAGAAGTGATTTCACAATCACCCCCATCACCACATAACATGGTACCCATGGTTGAAGGTACATCTTATTTTCCCTCTTATTTTTCTCTAGAGCATGTAGTGACTTCAGTTTCGCTCCCATAATATTATATTTCCATTTCTTCACCCTTTGGTATGCCCTCCATATCTCTTTCACTTCCTTCATATTCCATTTCCAAAGTCACTGCGGCTCCTTCTTCTCTTACCTTTTCTTTGTCCTCCCTTTATTTTAGTTCATGTGTTAGGTCTAAATCCCTTTTTGCACCGTTCCCCTTCCATTGCTACCACCACTACCATTGCTACCACCATTATCATTGCATATGTAAGTATGCAAGCTCCTCCCAAAGTAAGCATAACTACAACCGAACCTGGCTCCTCCGTCCAATACACTATTTTATTTTCCCCCATTTTAGTCATCACAACTACTTCTTTTGAGCCTTCTCGCTCAAAATTCGTAATTCCATTCACCCCATTTTTGGAGATACAAGCATTGCCTAATGTTTAGGTGGCATGAAAATTTCTAGATATAGAAATAATTAATCGATCGCACCTAATTTCTTCATAGTGGTTGAAGAACAAGAGGTGAAAGGAGGCCTTGGCTCTATCTCAATCGATAAAAAATGTTGCTTTCAACCCAATCGCCATGGAGTCTCACATGACTAGAATCACTCCCTTAGTCCAAAAGCTCCAAGGAGAAATATTGTCGAGTGATTACGCCTGTGAGACTATAACTAAAGATCTTTCCAAGATAGATCTGACAGAAAAGATGGGTAATATATAGGCTAATATGATCTCAGTATATTTACATTGTGATCATAATAAGGATAAGTATTTTTAAAATGAAAATGAAATTATTTAGCTTGAAGCCACCTTGGCAAAAAGTAGAGAGCAAGAAGAAAATACTGACATAGAAAATGAACACTTGCATTGACAACTCAGAGTGCAATTGAAATAAATATATGTCGCCATAATAGAGATGCATAAGCTCTATCAACAGCTTGAAGACATGAAAAATCAAATATCTGAGAAGGTTGTACAGGTTGCTAGTTTCTTGTCAAAAAGCATCAAGGAGGCCCATCTTCGCTCTGCCTAGAACTGCGAGAAGCTGGCTACATAGGTATTTCAAGTACTGCATTATTTTTGGGAAGTCCAAATATAGATCCAGTTGGGGCAACAGCTGATTGAAACTATAGAGGAGATGCTAGGGCCACACATGGAAATGGCTATCAATATTTAGGCCTTAGATAAATCTAACATTCGTATTCACCCTCTAAGAAAAATGGATCACACCTGGTCAACTACCAAGGTCACGTTGCATAGTTATTTTCAAAGGATGGACCTAGTAAGAGAAGGCCAAAAAATTCTCAACACCATCGAGCGAGAACATACCATTTCTATGACTCACTTTGATACTCTTGCCGAGTTGGGATTTTCAGAATTTATAGATGAGTGGGGTGAACCCTTTCCATAGGAGCAAGGTAATCTAGAGGAATTTCGTGGAAGATACCTTAGAGATTGATGCATGGGAGGAACCCCTCATAGAAGCACAGGTATTGCCCATTATGCAAAAATATATGCGCTTAGAGATATCGTTGTATGAACTGGCTCAACGGGTTAAGCACCTCAACTTGAAGGATATTAAAGATATTCACTTCATTTATGAGTCACTAAGTGTTCCATGCCTATTCACTACTCATGCTTGGAAGGAGGCAGTCACAGTCTATGAAGAGGTTTTTTAGAGCCTCAAAGAATATGAGCAGGCAGTCATAGAGCATGCATCGATAGAGAAGGTAGTAGAAGAATCAGAGTGAACCAAAGTTCTCAAAGTGGCAGTTGAAGCTAAAGCTAAGGATAAATCTAAATAGGAGGTGCATTATAAGGCATCTACAACAAAGGCACCAACCAAGGTGGTTGGAAAGAAGACTCCATGAAAACCCAATGGATAAAGGCCTGGGATCACTTACATCCATGAGAGCTAGATACCCCATGAGTCACTAGAAATATTGGTAGTATTGTACTTTGCCACATTGGGATTTTTTATTTCACTTTGATGGAGCATTTTGATTGTACTACGATAATATTTTTCCTAAAAATATCGTTGTGGATCAATTTTATATCTTACTTTTCTATTTGCATATGTACCCTTTTTTTTCTTGAAAGTGATGAATGTTTAAAGAGAAACAAATTGAGAGCTTAATTAGGAATTCAAATTTGCAACATTCAAAAGCACTGTGAATTGGAGACACCTTCGGCCCTGTACACTCTCTCAAAATAAAAATGAAAGAAGCATTAAAATGGTGAAGGACCGAAAGATTTGAAAAAATATGAGATATGCAAAATGCGTTCACCCTAAAGATGTGGTGAAAGCACCATTCACCTCACCTTGGGGTGAAAATCTCCCTAAAATATTGAAATATCAGTGGTCAACCACCTTTTAAAATTTGTTTTGAAAAAAATGTACTCGCCCTAAAGAAGGGGTGAAAGCTTCGTTCGCCCCTCCTTTGGGTGAATGTGATGTGAAAGGCGCGCATGTGACCAAATGATCAATGGAACGTTCACCCTGGTTGAGGGGTGAACATTTTGTTCACCTCTCCCATGGTGAACGCTTCCCAAAGAATGAAATCATGTGCAAAAACACAAGTAAAGAAAAATCTAGCAAACGCGCCTAAATATGAGGGGGTGTTAACAAGTCAATATCACAGTCACCCCGATAGGGATATGACTATCTTTATCAAATTTTTGAGGGGAAAACACAATTTTTAAAGGAGAAAGGCAAATGCGACTACACAAACAAGGATGTTTAGTTGTTAAATATTTTCACCTTAAATGAGAAAAATAGTTTTGCCATGGTCAGCGGGGAACATAGTCAATCAAAAGCATATTCTCCCATGATATCCAAATTTCAAAGGCACCCATAGCAGGTTGTGACAAGCATTAAATAAAAGTGGCAACGAGTAACCAAAATTTGTGAATCCCAAATTAATAAGAGAGTTGAGTTAAAATCATAGGAGGATTTTCATGATTTCCAAAGTGGGAGTGCATTTTCAAAGCATCAGACATCCCTTAATTTCCTATGCACCGTGCCCAAAGATGCTTATTTTCCAAGAATTTTTCCTTGAAATATGTATCGTTGTTCCAAGAGAATGAATTTTCAATATTTCTGAGGAGGAAGTTCCTCACTATGGTTCCTGATCTACGATCATTTTTTCTCTATATGCATTTAATGAAAGAGGTGAAATCCTATACAAATACTACTGAATTCTCATTGTAAAAGGAGGTTACACATTTTGCGAGAAAACTCTCCAAGTTCTATGCATCTATAGAAGACACCATGATTTTGAATTTGCAAGTGATCTTGTATGCAATTTCATTTTGTATTCGTGCACTTCTATTTTACATTCATATTTCTTATTTTCTGTGAAGTTTAAAATTATGCATTTGAATTTAAATATTGCTAATGAGGGAGTGAGTGATGGAGTGTTATTTTGAAGGTTGTTCCTAGAATTTTATAAGTAAATTCTATTTCTTTTATTTTGTTATATGCTATTTCATGCTAGGGTGAATTTCCTACTGTTAAGTCTGCCCCGAATCCTACACCTTTATCCTGTGGCCATATTTCCCTTTTTCTTTTTGCAATTTTAATATCTTTCCTACAACTCTAGTCTTCAACTAGTGTAGGATTTAGTTTGGGAGCCAACCCTCTCTGGAGATTGACACGAAGGACATTCCTTTCCTTATGTAATTCAATTTTGGTCATTTCTAGGATGTACAAACACAATTTTGTATGATTAGGCAGATATTTGACCAAAAAACATTATAATATAAAGTACATATTATAATTCTAACACAAACCTCTCAAAAAATGCAGCCATCGCATTTAAATAAAAATCAATGCATACAAAACTATTTTTCTATGAATGCATATTACCTCTACAAACATTGTTCCAAGTAAACTATCTTCACATATCTTTCTTTGGTGTCTCCTCCTTTGCTCTTGCTCCCTTGCCTAACTGTAAAAATCCAATTCTAACCATTCTAAGAGAGAGTAATTTTTTTGAAAAAAAATTCACAAGGTTCACATAGATATTCTCATACTCTTTTGTTTTAGCATTATTAAGGCATATAATATTTGAGTTCATGATGCTACGAATGACACTCAATGGATAAGATAGGCCAATGCCCCATAGCTATTTATGGGGTTAATTTTTATATACTTTGATAGATAGATAATATGCCTTCAGTGGTTTCCCTACATTATGTATACTAATTGTGATTATGGGTATTTCAACCATTGTGTAGGGGATTATTCCTTATCAATATTTAGAGAAGAGGATTCCAATTCCCTCACCAAACATAATTTATTCTATGTTTGTGTTCTCAGGTGTAATGCTTTAAATTCTAGATATCTCATATTCATGATGATACAACTAATACTTAGTCCTTAATTACCACATGTATATGGTGGGATAATTAAGGGTATTACCACTCCACATGATAATAGATATGGTCACCTAATAATTCCTAATCAAAGCACCATCACATGCTTGTGTTGTGAATTATTTCCTAACATTCATGGTAGGAATTATGGTTCAAGCTCCATGCTTGAGAACCTTTCTCAAAATCTCCATGCTTTTGGAAATACATCTAAGCTACACCACTCTAGATGTAATCAAAGTATACTTGAGTGTTTCCTAGCATAAATCCCCTCAAGTTTTGGGATCATCCAAATTTAGGGTTTTAATTAAGATTAAGTTTAAAACCAAGAAAGTTCTCTTTGCATAACCCCATGAGCATACAAAGGAAACCTTAATATTTATAATCATTAACAAGGTATTAATAAGCTTACATACTTTAAATTAATAATATTAAAGACTATCTACTTCATTAATCATAAATCATTACATGTAATGGTAAACCTTATCTAAAGTATTATCAGTTCATCATGACATCATAAGATTTTCAACTCTCTCATAAAAAAATGCAACATATCCTTTAATATTGAATTAGCTTATAATATACCTTCATTTCATGAATAACCATTCAAAAATAACATTTCATAATCCATTCCTTTTCCATAAATGGTATATGTTGTCCTGATCTACCATTTTCAAAGAGCATGAAATAATACATCTTATACAAATGAATATTTCATCAAGTTCAATTCTAGAACCTACATTTACAATAAGCTTATCATTTTACATATGGATCTTCTATACAAGGAATTATCATAATTTCAAAGAACAATATCTTGAAATTTTTTTTTCTCTAGCCCACCATTCTAGTTTCTGCTTCGTTCAAAGGTGATGGTATAAGAGATTATGACAACTCTTGTTTTCATGTGTATGCAACTAAATATGTAATTTCTTAGTGATATTTCCTTTTGCACACATATGCGTATGCTAGAATAATACCACAATGCAACCAAGCATTTACCATTTATTTTTCATAAAGCAAAATAAAGAGGGAACCCCATATTTCCCTCAATAATGGATTCCCCACCATTCTTCTTAAAGTAAATATTTTTCCACAAATGTATGATTCTTACCTTATACAAAACAATATTTGAAAACAACATTAAAAAAAATTCATAAGAGATTTCACAAAGCAACCATGCTTCTAAACATTCATTTTCATATAGAAAAATCAAAGAGGGAATCCTATAATTCTCTCAAGAATGAATGTCCCATCCATTCTTCCCCAAAGTTGTTTTCTTACTATTTTTTATTACAAGGAAATATCTTCCCAAAACAGTTTATCATTTCAGCAATCAATCAGAGAGAGAACCCTATAATTCCATAAAGAATAGATTCTCCACCTATTCTTTCCAAAATAGTTTATCATTTCAATAATCAATCAAAGAGGGAATCCCATAATTCCCTCGAGAATGGATAAACTACAATTTTTTTTTCAAAATATTTTATCATTTCAATAATCAATTAAAGAGGGAATCCCATAATTCCTTCAATAATGGATTCCCCACCCATTCTTCCTATAATAGTCTATCATTTCAAGAATCAATCAAAGAAGGAATCCCATAATCATTTATAGTAAATCGATTCTGAACCCATTTAATCATTTAATAATTTCAGAAAAACAAAACAAAGAGCAAATGGATTCCACAACCATTTAATCATTCAATGATTTTAATAAAGCAATACATGCATCAAATGGATTCAACATCCATTTAATAATTTAATTTCTTTAATAAAGCAATACATGTTGTAGACACCTAAAAGTCATATTTCATCACAAGTTCATCCTTCACGATTAATTAAGTCACAAACCTCACAAAATTGCACTAATTAAACCTAAAACACTTTGTATTTACAAAAGGGATGTCCATAAGCCCCTTTAGGCCATATAAGCCCTTTTGTACATCTAATCATGGTCCCCATGCAACCACCTTCAAAAATCCTAATCATGGTAACTCCAATCGTAGTTTAAAATGTCACTTTATCATTAAAGTGAATTTTATGACTTAAACATGATTAATTAGGGATAATTAATATTAACACTAATACTATCCTCATATATGTGTGCACTCATCACTTAGTCAATATATTTAAAATATCTTAACTTAAACACAACTTAACCTAGGATCTACCTAATCGGAGTTAACCTCAAACATTGCTCACACATGTGTGCACATAGGATATTTTTTAGATTCCTCTTCAAGGCATATGAAGGAATGATTCACCTCTCACTTCACCCTTTTAAACTCACCATGGTTGGGATTTAACCTAGGTTTCATGCCACCTCACAAGGGACACCTCACCCCCTTCCTAGCCTTGGTCCAATCTAAGAATAGATGTCCATATTCACCATGAAATAACTCTTGCTCTTTCGGTTTACTTAAAAAAACTCTGTATAAATCACTCCAAACTATTCTCTATCACTTTTGCATTCATCATACATAAAGAAATAGTACTAGGAGTTCATCTAGACAAAAATCTCTAGAATCATTCAATGATAGTTTGGTTCGTGCAGCACTGTGCGAACCTGATCCAAAGGTTCACACACTACCATGTGAGTCTTATCTAGAGCCATTCTAGAGCTATAGATCAGGTAAATATCACTTGTAGACAAATTTTATAGTTTTAATTTTAGTGTTTATCATGCTTTCTTTCATTTTAGCTTCACTTTATCTTCATAGATATGGGGTCTGATCAATGACAGGTCCCCAAATACACTAACCCATTTTTTTAGGCCCAAACAAGTATAAAGAATATTTTCAAGCACCCAAGAAATGGCACATGTGAAATAAGCCCATATACACCGAGGGCACTTAAAGACATCAATAAATGCACCATATTCACATTGAGAAAAGAGGAAAACCCTTATTGAGAGAATTTTATGTTGTAACCCCTTTAAAATCAATAAAAGAGCATTCAACTATTATTTCATTTGTTTTGGAATGGTGAATTCCATGTGTTACATTCTAGCATACCCGATGGGACCCCCACAAACTATTTTATATTAGTTGCACTATTGTTTAAATTCACTTTATGGTATACTTTTTTGTGTTGCAAGAATTATAAATCTAGAGGAGAGTCCATAACAGCCTTGAGACACACTTTAGACCTTTTGCTACAAATTTGTAGTCTCCTATACTCAATTCGCACACTGCCATGTGAACTTATAGATGAGTTTCACACACTATCATGTGAACCTTACAAAACTACCTCAGAATAGGTCCTTGCAGTGGGATATCTATTTTTGTTGCTTCACAAGATAATATACACACAAGAAATATCATCCAATATACTTGACATCGTGTATTTTACTCAGAGCGATGGTTTTTCAACAACATTAAATAATATTTTAGATTTATTTTTACAAAGCACCTAATTAGAATTTAAATTCCTTTAAAAAATGCTTAGATTAAATTTCAAATTCCTTTACAAATATATTTTAGATTTCTTTCACCAAAACTTAGACTAAATTTCAAATATCTTTTCATAGCATTAGATCAGATTTAAAATTTATTTCAACAACAAATATTAAATTTCAAATCTCTTTTCAAAGCACTAAATTAAATTTCATATTTATTTCACCAACACTTAGACTAAATTTCAAATCTCTTTTCACATCATTAGATCAGAACTCAATTTTTTTTCAACAACACTTAGATTAAACTTTCAAATTTATTTTCAAAGCATTAGATAGATTTAAAATATATTTTTCCAAACATCTCATATTTTATTACTTTCAAGTTTTTTAGAATAGATTTAAATTTCAAAAGGCATATGGGTTTAGTTTCTTTTGAAAAGGCATTTAGCTAGATTTTATTTCATAACATCGATAGTTAACTCACCTCCACACACTCATGTTTCATTCATAGTGGTAAGATTGAACTTCATCCCCAATCCCTGCTCGAGACTAGTGATATTTTATTTCATCTTCTTCCACCATCTCTCCCCCCTGTAGTCACCATAGTATCCCCCCAGGAGCTATTTTCCAAACATCATCACCAAAAAATACCCTACTTTTGAGATTGGTTTTCTAAATTTCATCACCAAAAGGGACCTTCAGAGTGGGTAGTTTTAGAAATCCTCTTTACCACAAGGCTTTTAAAATAATTAGTGGACATAGCTAATTGTTATAGTGCATGCCTTAAATGTGAGGGTTAAGTGATCGCTTGGCTGGTCCAGTAGTAGCACATTGATAGTGTGACCACTTTTCTTAAGAGAATTTTGACCCATTACAACATTTTGAGTCTCGCCCTTGGATACAATTTTACTGCACCTTAGTACATTTAGGTCTTCATTCACCTGTTGGACACATAGTTCTATTATAATCACCTTTGGGTGTTGTAAAATATTATACGCTATGATATACATGTTTGCTTCAACACCCACCCATTCCTATAGTTTATTTTTAGGATGGTACTCTCATCAAAACACACAAAACTATGTAAATATTTTCTTTTACTTGTTTATAATTGATTCCAATTGTGTTCTTGTATTACACTTTCAAAAAAACTAGTTTTAGCACATTCGATTTCTAGAAAAACCACTTTCTATATATTCACAATCGATCACTATCATTTTTTATCAAAATTTGTTCACTATCCTAGGTTAGCACAACAGTGTGTGAAATTCAGGTTTGCATAGCAGTGTGCAAACTCCAAGTTTGCATAGCAGTGTGTGAATTCTAGGTTTGCATAGCAATGTATAAAATATGCTCCAACACATAGAAACACCCATAAATACATAGAATTATGCACAAAATACACACACTAGTTCATATTTTCATTTATGAAAATTTTTGAACACTCATTTGTAGTACATATCACCATGCTTGTTTTCACTCGTAGTCAGGCACATGAGAAAGCATGCGTTGATGAGGAGGTTTCTTGTGCTACCTCCAACCATTATAGCACTCCTATTTTCATTAGGGAGCATTTCATGGTCATACCCAATCTTCTCACTAGTTTCGAACCATATTACATACATGCCATGATCCAAGGTGAGACTTCCATTTCAAGTAACATGCCTCCCACATCCTCTAGCGAATATCATCATGTTCTCCCTCATTCGCCTCCACTCAATCAACTTTATACCTTTTTTATCATGTTATATACACAGCACCGAGATATCTATATTCATATCTTATTATTGGTGAAGAGACTCCACCTACTTCACCCATATCTTCTCATCCATTTCTCTAGGATCCATCTCATTCTCTTCGCAGGGATGATCCCTCTTTTCTTTATTATATTCATCCTGAGAATACATCATGTACTACCATATAAGGGATGATTTCATATCCTCAATCCTCCACTACTAGAACTAAAACACCTTTATCACAATCAACCCCACAATTGTCATCATCGCAATAGCAATACACCTCACTTACATAATACCATCCACACACTTCACACACACCACAACCACATTCACAACACTTGTACCTTTCATATTTAGTGCAAGCATCACAACCACCATCCCAATCACATAAATTTATTTCATCACACCATCAAAAAGTCCCATATTCACAAATATTTGTGAATACTTTCACCACTCCTTATTACACTTCCACCTTCGATGCTTATACTCCTTCGTCACTTCCACCACCTATGTTCCCCTCTTCTAGGATATATGGTATACCATATTCCACTCCACTTTCCCCTTCATATACTTCCATATTTTTTCTCCCCCCACTTAATTCATTTTAGGCTACCCATTCCATTCCTCTTTATTATTATAATCCACTTTACCCATCTTGATCTTATCTTGCCAATCCCCCATGCTATTCTTCCTAACCTACGTTTTCTATTCATCACTCATCCAGTTTGGTGCATCTTACATATTTTGGCATGTCATATCATATTGCACCTTCTTCCTCTATTCAAACACCACTTCCCCCACCATGATCCACTATGCCTACATTATTCATATTGCTTACTTTTGGGTCTTCCACACCAATCGTGCAACCATCATAATATATTTTTGTGCATCATGTATAGGCTTCCTAGCCATAAATTTTCCATTCACAGTAAATGTTTACCCCATAGTAGATTCTCCCATATTCTCCTATATTTCACACCTTCCAACAACAACATCAACAGGAACAATTTTAGTATACTTTCATTTCACAATGGGAGGAGAAGCAACTACAATACCCTCCTCATTCTCAATATCCACCATTTCATAACAATTCATTTCATCCCCATCAACTTAACTCCAAATCTTACAAGAACAAATAAAGATTCTAAATCTACGAATGATTAGTTACAAGCCCTAAAAACCCATATATAATGAGTTATGCAATGAACCCATTCATCCCTCATTTTCCATTCATCATACTTACCATTTTGAGATTCTAAAATTTGAAAAATACGAGGGTAAAGATGATCCTAGAGAACATATAAGCAAAAAGTACTTTGCATGCTACCAAATTCATAGTAGTGATCCCCTCATGTTGCATAATTTCTCTCTTTCACTTGGGGGACAATCCCCTTATTGGTAAAACATGCTTCGACACCATAGCTTGTTCATATTCCAGTAGTTCATTAATTCTTTTCTCAAACACTTTTCCATAAACATCAAGAAAAAAATAACTTTTTTGATGTATACGCATTAGGATAGGTTGATGATAAACCTATAACGATGGATATTAGGTGGAACATACCTTGATGCATGAAATATTTGATCAGATTCTATGACCATAAAGTTACCGATATTATGGGTGAGGGATTTTATCCTCCACTACATATCCAAGCAACCATCAATACCATCACTTACAAACGTGTCCTCGTTGATATCAGTTCTTTTATTAGCATCATCTCTATTGTTTCCCTTGATCACATTCACATTCCACCTACTAATTTTTCTACACCTTCACTCGACCTTCAAGTTTTTGATGGTTCTATGTGTTCCATAATAGGTTCCATCCTTCTACCCATTCGAGTATGTGTGAGGATCATGTATACCTTATTCCATGTTATTTAAGGTGATATGCAATACAATATCTTGCTTGGACATCCATGGATTTGTGATATGCAATGTGTTCCATATAACTTACACCATTGTCTCAAATACATGCATAATGGACTAGTCCATTGTATTCCCACTGATGGATACCCTTTCAAATTTTGCAACATTGTATATCTTCCACCAAGACCTTCATCGTCCTCTACCTGATTCATTCTTATTCCTTCACATCATTAGGTAAAGGCATCCACTCCACCACCTTCATCATCCTCGCATCTCCCACTTGGGATGCACACACATTATTCTACGTCTAATTTCCACATGCCATCATATTCTTCTATGTATTACCCTACTAATTTCATCTCTTTCTCACCACCTTCTTCATGGCCTCCTACTCCATCTCACCTATATTATTCTATGAATTCCTCTATTTCTTCTGTGCCTTTATCTCTTCTTTTGTATGGCCTCTTGCTACATCCTACCTTCTTCTTCTACATATCACCCTATATCTTTTGTACCTTTATCTCCATATTTCATATGGCCTCTTGCTACATCCTACCCATATTATTCTATAGATCCTCCTATCCTACCTACTTCTCATACACCACCTCTCCCATTCTATCGTCGACATTGATATTTCACTTCATCTTATAGCATGAATCTTGCTTGCCCCACACTATAGTTTCCACATGTTTCTCATCCTATTCCTTCCACCATAACTGAATTTCATGATTGGGAACAATGAGCCTCTTATTTGGATGCCCAACTGTTTCAATATCCTCATTCCACCACGTAATTCTTAAATTTATTCTTCCTCCTCTGATTCAAACTCACCACCTTGTTCACCATGACATACTTTGCCATAGGTATCCATTTTCATGACCAATTCTAGTCATGGTGAATACAATATTCATGATTACTGTGTGCATCCTTCCATGATCCAATTCATCTATGACTTTGGTCACCCTTCTACCTTAGTACTGACCATAGGTACCATCGTTCCACATGGTCCACCTAATAATTGTATAAATTTCATTTATGTGGGCCTTGATTCATCACTCCCAGTAGTTGTACCCTAGCCACTACAATCTAGCTTTTGTATCACCTTAGAACATATGTCCAATCCACACTTTGATTTACACTACCTTTAGTATTTTTAGTGGCATAGTTTTGGGTTAGGACATTATGAAAAGGGTTTATAGATACCTACTAACCCCTACATTCATCTGCCTATGGAAAAATATGGTTTGGGTTATCACCCTATAACCATTCACTCACTAGAATATGAACTTAAAGACTTCACTCTTCATCCTTTAATAGTTCATACGCACTCATTAGAAGATGAACTTGAAATCGATATCCTATATGATTGTCCCTCCCCTATTCCACTATCAACATACCATGTACATTATTTCAGTGATCACCCCTTTCTGATGCCACATCCACCTGCTTCATTGATGATATAGCTAATATATTTGCTCCTATTTCCCTCACTTCTCCTCACTCAGATCACACTCTTTCACCTTCCTCTCCCTTACTTATACATTCATGCATTCCTTTGCACAATCATCGGTAGGTCCACCATTTATGTCTCAACCCCACTCTCTACCTGTGTTTTACGTCCTCCATTGAATATAACATACCATTCACATCCTTCGAAGTCTTCGTATCTATGCTCTTCATATTCCATAATCTCAACCACCTCCATTAACATGGTTTATATCGACTTGTTCATACCACTCCACTACGCATCTCATCTGAATCAAATGGATGCACCCAATCCAGACTTCATCAACTTCACTCACACATCACCTACTTCCTTATTGTAATATTTCTTGCTATCACCACCCATGCTACGCACTTCAAATGCTCATTCACCATCTTCTCCACCTCATATCCCTTGGATTAGCCATAAATTTTTTTATCTATATGATGATTTCCACTTTTTTGATGCTATAGATGACCTCCATCCCATCCCCACTCCTACTTAACTCCAATATGATTCCCACATTCTTGTGGAAGACACTATCAATGTTGGTATTGGTGATGATCCTGCCAACCCCCGCATCATCAAACTCACTACCAGCCTATCCTTAGAGGAGTGCACCCTATTTACCTCATTTCTTAAGGAGTACATCAAAGTATTTGTATGGTCCTACATGGACATGCCTGGAATCAACCCATCGTTAGTCATTCACAACCTTACACTTGATGAGGGTGCCAAACCTATCAAAAAAAAATTGTGATACATGCATCACATTATTGCATTAATGGTTACGTTTGAACTCCAATATCTTCTTGATATCAGATTCAAACAACTAATCTATTATCTAGAATGGGTGTCCAACATGGTCCCAATACCAAAGCCCACCAAGGATTTTTATATATGTAATGATTTTTGGGATTTTAACAAAGCTTATTCTAAGGATAATTTCCCACTTCCCAACATCGATACGTTGGTAAATTCTATATTAGTCCATGAAATAATATCTCTCATGGATGTCTTTTTTAGCTATAACCAAATCAAGATCAACCTTGCTAATCAGCACAAGACTTCTATTATGACCTCCTAGGGGAATTTTTTATAAGGTCATACCTTTTGGCCTTAAGAATGTTGGGGAAGCCTACCAGTGAACTATGGCATACATCTTCCATGACTACATGCACAACATTGTGGAAGATTATGTTGATGAAATTATTACTAAATCTAAAGAGAACTCACAACATCTTGTAGACCTCCATAAAATATTTGATCATCTCCTTAAAAACAATGTATGATTAAAACTAAAGAAGTGTGTCTTTGGTGTTACTTTAGGCAAGATTTGAGGATTCATAATCTCTCAATGAGACATTGAAGTCGATCCCATAAAAGTTAAATCTATTCTTGAGATACCTCCCCCTATGAATATCAAGCAGCTTCGGAGCTTGTAGGGTAAAATCCAAGCAATTTGTTACTTCATCGCTCAATTGCCTAACATATATAAACCATTTAACCACCTCTTGAAAAAAGGAGTCACCTTCAAATGAGATTCTTACTGCCATCAATATTTTGATGCAATAAAATCTTACCTCACCTCTCCACCAGTTCTATCTCCACCACATCAACAATTACCATTCTTCCTATATATTTCACCATAAATTTTATACTAGGAACACTATTGCCCAAAATAATGTGCTCAACCATGAGCAAGATGTATACTATATAAACCATACATTGGTTAGTTATGAAACATAATATTCTTACATGGAAAAATTATGCTTGGTTGTAATATTTGCTACATAAAAATTATGCCATTATATGCTCAACCATAAAACATTTGTAATCACTCATGATAACCCTTATGGTACAAAATAAATAAGAGTTATCATACTCTCATACCGCAAAATGGATCATGTTGCTTACCGAATTTTACCTCAAATTCATCTCTCAAAATTCCATAAATGGGTAAGTGATTACCAACCAACTCACTAAGGCTCTGTTACCTGATGATAAACCACTCCTCATTCAGCTTCCTAATGATTCTATTTTTCACATTACTAAAGGTGAAGAATACGTGGAACCAAAAATGCTAGTTGCTATGAAATTATTCTTTGATGGCGCCTATTGCACACATTTTGGGGGTTCTGGAATCATATTTTTAATATCTAATGAGGAACCAATCCCCATATCCTTTAAATTAATTTTTCCTTGAACAAATAATAATGCCAAATATGGAGCTCTCATTATTGGATTAAAGTAAGTGTTTTCTATGCATATTAGATGTGTAGCACCCTAAAATTGGCGCAGTAAAACTTAGCAATAATCAAAATTACCTTAGTAATAATTCAAATTCAAATTCAACCCCCAAAACCGCTCCCAAACCGCCGTTTAACCCGTTTCCTCGTTTCTCGTGCCATTTTTAGGATTTGTTGTGACCGTTGGACGATATCGTCGTCGATCAGACGATATCGCCTCAGATCGGACGATTTCGTCTGGACTAGGACGTCCAGACGATCTTGTCCCAAAACTAATTTTTCATAATTAGCTTCTGTTTCAACGACTTCTCTAACTCGGGCAAAGCGCGTCTGCACCGTTAGAGACCTCCCCGTTGGAGATCTTCCAAATTAGGATGATCTCCAACCTCCCAACTTCCCTCCTAAGTCTATTTAAACCTTAGGACCCCCCTTGACTTTCCCCTGGCTGGATTTTCTGTAACTTGACCTTTACACGCATTAGAACACCCTGGATTACCATCTGCACTTGTCCTATCCAAATTTTGTTGCAGGAACCTTGTTATTCTTCAATCGGAGCAAGCTCGAGGTCATCGCAGATGATCCTGTCCAATTCGAGATGATTTCGTATCAATCCGAGATGATTTCGACTACGAGTCTGCATTGGGGCAATCGGTGCCCGGAGTTTGCACTTTTCCTATACTTTGTTGCTACTTTATTCTGCATTTAGTCAATTTTATTAGTATTTCCTATTATCTTGCATCTTGGAGTTCACCCATGTAGTTTAATTGCATAATAAGATCATGATTAGTCATTAAAGAATCGTAATTTACTTGTATTTCCATTTGGGATTATCTTGTTAACATTCTTATTGTTATTTCACATCATTTGCCTCTATCAGAATAGTTGTATTTCTGGCATTTTGTATCTATTTCTCTGTTTGTAGGTCTCTGACGAATTCGTCTGATGAATTCGTCAGATCTCAAATGATCTTGTCAGATCAGAGATGATCCTATCAAATTCTAGATGATCTGGACTGCTTCAAAAATTAGAATCTCCATCAGACATCCGGGACCAGGTATGGATTTCTTCACTTAGTTTGCTCTCTGTGTTTTTCGTTAAATCTATTTTCTGTATTTAAATTTGCATTTTCATATAGAATAACTTAGATTCATCTGGCCAAACCTAGGACTTGGATGTTTAAAGCTAAAACTGAACACATTAAACTCATTCCCAACCTAGGCGTGGAAACTGCCACTAAACGTTTCCTGGTGAACCCCACCATCCGTCGAAAAATCACCTTAATACCCCTCCCCCGAGAGGCGGGACCTTCAAAGGGCCTCTCAGTCCGAGGTATTGTCCCATCCTTTTCCCATCCTCCTTCCGGGCGTGGATCCTTTAGCTTGAAGGTAAGGATGCAAAAAATTTGGAGCGATACATTTTGGTGAACCCGACGTGAAACTAAAACCTTTTGAAAAAAAAAACAAAAAAACAAAAACATAGATGCATTTCAAATCATTAGAAAAATACTAAGTTGCATATCATGTCTAGATGGTAGCTCCTAAGAAAATATTAGCAATTACTATAAATGTTGAAAACCAATTAGCAGCCATAGAAGTTAATTATGTGCTTAGTGTGCCTGAAACAGATAGAAACCAACTTCTATGGAAAGAACTTGATAGGAGGCTAGGTGTCATTTCATCTAGATCAACCGAACTTAGACAAATCAAGAGGTTTGCCCTAGATAGGATCCTGGATCCTCATCAACTCATTGTTTATCATGAACTTCAGAGAGCCTGCCATAGGTGGTTAGCTTATAGGAGAGCTCTTGTGTCTTCAAAATTGTTCACCTTCGAGGAATACCTTGAGAACGCAGCTGTTATACACCAATTCCTAGGTCATGTAGAAGATCAAGAGGTCATTCTTATGAATAGGGAAATATGGAATAGAGTTCCTAGGGCTATGTTATATCGAGAATATTGCCATGAACTTTATTTCTACCAACCAGAATCTGAGACAGATAATATCACTATAGCACTTTTCATCAAATTCTTGAAAGAAAATTTTCAATTTGAAGAAGAACACTTCATGACTCCTGAAGAACTTGAGCCCATTAATGATATTTATAAATTGTTTATAGAAAACTAGATCATTGCTTTCATTATTATTATTTCTTGCATTTAGTGTGTTGTTTGTTATCTTTATAATATTGTTACAAAAACAAGAAAAACCAAAACATAACAAAAACCAAAAACATTTTATTTCAAATACTATAGTAGGTATATAATTAAAATATATACCTCTTAAGCTTGTTGCATATATATATATATATATATATATATATATATATATATATATATATATAAAAATGTTATATATATTTGCTGAAATCTAAATTTAAGCACAATGCCTAAACTTAGGAATGGTAAACAAACTGAACAAGAAGAAGAAGATTGGTTAGAAGACAAAACAAAAAACCCAAATGTCCTTCCTGAGGAATCAATTCCGGAAGGAGAAACTCTAGAACAGCCAGAAGATGACCTGGCTGAAGAAAATGAACAACAAGAAAATCTTAAAGAGGAAGGATCCTCATCCCCTAGAATAGCTCGAGATGGAACTATTGCTTTTGATAACTTAGATCATTTCTGGAAATTTTTCAATAATAACATTGGTGCTCTTAATATGGCAGTTCGTATTGATAAAGGGCAAATTAGTGACACTCAAGCAGCCATGGAACATATGTTTGACATACACACTAATCCCTTGTCTTTCATTGATCAAGAAAGTGATAAAGCTGGACCATCCAATAGAGATATGGTCACTATGATTCAAAACATGCCAAAACAACAGGTTACCCAACCCCTAAGGAACCTGTTATTGAGCCTAAAATCATTCCCACACAAAATAAACCTTCCTTCACTGCTTTACTTCACCAAACTATTGATCAATATGCTTCAAGTAGACAAAAACCTAAAATGAAGCCAAACACCAATTTTCAACAATCGGGCATACAACATAATACAACTTCAAAATTTCTTCATAACACCCTTCCTACCAACAATTTACACAATAGCAATATAGCATCTAATCTCCATGTCCCTCCATCATATGCTCACAAATCCCATATTAATGCCCTACCGAACCAATATGGTGGGCAAACCAATAATCTGGAAGCCATGGTGAAACAGTTAGCTTCGCGCATGGACCAGATAGATCCCTACCGTCCCTCGTACAATTATCGAGAGATATGTAGTCAACCTCTGGATCCCATAGTTGTAGCACAACCATACCCTAAACACTTTCCCATGCCCGTCCTGCCTATATATAAAGGAACTGAAGATCCCATAGAGCATCTTCGCATGTTTAGGATAGCATGTCATGATATATCACATGATGACTTGCTATTACTAAAAATGTTCCCAAAAAGTTTAGGAGGAATGGCATTAGAGTGGTACTATCAATTGCCCACTCATTCTTTGAGAAATTTTGAAGAAACATCTGAATCGTTTGTCCATCAATTTAGTGCCTACATCGAGAGGCATGTCACCATTAAAGATTTGTACAACTTAAAACAAGACAAAGATGAATGTTTTGCTGATTTCTTAGCTAGATGGAGGCAGTTGATAGGAAAACTGCACTTTGTGCTACCTTATAGGGAAATGTTGGACATTTTTATTAATAATTTACAAGAACAAATATCTTATGAGTTATCAACTGCCACCTTAACTACCTTCGATCAAGCTATAGACTTAGCTCGAAGGGTAGAAGATGCTCTCATTAGAAGAGGTCAGCTCAAAAAGAAAGATGATGAGAAAACATCTAGAAATCAGTATAAAAACAAACAAGTTGTAGGTGACGGAGTCACTGATAGTAGAAACGTTGCTAATATCAATACAACGAAGACAACAAAAAAATTTATATTAAAACCTCCTGATAAACCTCCTCGAGAATTTACTAGATTGAATCAACCTTTATCAACCATTCTTCCTCAATTATTAGCACGAGGCTTGATTCAATTACCAACTATCCGGGAACCTGATCCAACTATACCCGGATACAGAGCTGATTTACATTGTGATTTTCATAGAGGACCTGGACATGCTACAAACTCTTGTAAAATATTGAAACATAAAATACAAGATCTGATTGATAATAATGAAATGGAGGTGCAAGCCTTCCAACCTAAACAAAATGCTCCTAATAATGCTCAAAAGACCATTCCCCAAAATCAAAATCAAAATGCTAATCAATCATTGGATATATTTCAACATCCTTTACCAAACCATGGTAAAGAAGTGGCCAATCAAATCGAACATCATAATGTTCCCCCTCCTACCCGATATGTAGGGACTATTAGCGGACAATTATCTATTCAGGATCCTCAAATATTTGGCACAACCTTATCCCTGGTCACGACCAGACCCCTACATAATATTCAAACTCCCGATCCTAGTGATGTAGAATCAGATACTGAAAGTGAAATAGACATCACCTCAAATCAATCGAATAGTTCTAAAAATGAATCAGATCCTATTCAACCCATCACAGATGCTATGGTTCCAGAAGAACCATTTCCTAGAAGAGTTACTACTCGACCCTCTTCTAATCAGTTCCTTCCTAATGAACAAGCCATAAACGCTCAACCAAGACCAGTTCAACGTCTTCAATATAACATTGTAGGTACCATCGGAGCCGTTACTAGACAACAGGCTCAAAACTCTCAACAAGATCAAACTCAGAATGATGGATCAGCTCCATTTATTTTGAAAAATCCCAATAAAGGGAATCATATGTCTAATGTTCAACCAAAACCTCCTTACAATATTAATGAACAATTATCCAATACTACAGCCAAAATTTCCCTTTTGGACTTGTTAAGATCTTCTCCTACCCATAGGGATGAGTTAATGCTTACATTAAGCCAAATGATGGTACCTCAAAATATTCAACCCGAAGCCATGTCCAATACTATCATCACTCGAGAAGTTGATTGTATTGACTTCCGGGATAAAGATATCCCACAACATAGTTTACATAAGGATAACCCCTTATATATTACTTGCTCTAATTGGAGATGTAGCTGTTAAAAGAGTCTTGATTGATAATGGTTCATCTCTAAACATTTGCACTTTTGACTTCTACCAAAGATTTGGCTTTAGAAGTGATGAAATGAAGAAAACTGACATGATTATCAAAGCTTTCAATGACGAGACACAAGAAACGTGTGGAGTCATTACCTTACCCTTGCAAGTTGGTCCTAGAACCCTAGATACAACCGTGTTTATTGTACATTGCCCAACATCGTACAATATACTTTTGGGTCACCCTTGGATCAATGCGATGCGAGCGGTTCCCTCCACTTTACATCAGTGTGTTAAATTTGAATTTAAAAATCAGTTGGTCACTATCCATGGTGACCCTAGACCCTTTGATATGTGTGCTTTGGCAGAACTTGTTGGAGTGCAATTTTGCCCCGCTCTGTCATCCACACATCCTAATTCTTATTTTTCATCTAAACATGTGAAAAACACACACATAACATCATCTACTCCATCAACTACACCTATACATTTAACTCAACCATCTTCTGAACAAACCACACTAAAACCTCAAAAAGATCTTCAATCCACAACCAATCCTTCATGTTCTATCCCTATAATTTCAAAACCTATAGACCCATTTATTGACACTTCCACATTATCAACATCTATCATACCTTCCACATCTAAAGATATAGGGAATGATCCTTCTACATCTTATGCTCTTTCTGATGAACTTTTACCGGATTTATCCACAATCTTAATATCAGAAAAAACAAATGCTTTTATGCAAGATTCAATTCTTTTAAATAACTTGCCACCATCTCCTCGTACTTTGGGCCTCCCACAACCTATGGGAAGTACTTACCAAGTCGGGAGTTGTGCTTTTATTTATAAAGGATATGATTGGGGAAGAATACCCCAGAATATCAAAACTCATCATGAGGGATATGCCCGATGTTATTTTGCTAATGAATATATTAAAGCTAAACCCATAATGCTTAAAATGGGCTATAAAGGGAAAGGCTTGGGACCTTTCCAAAATGGTATGAAAGAACCTATTGAGGTAGAGCCATGGCCCGCCCGATGTGGTGTGGGCCTATTTCCTAGTAAGGGTCAACCCTTCCCTTTTGAAGATGATGATCAACTCATATGTTATCAAGATTATCTAGATAAACAAGATTCTTTGTGTTCAAAGAATAATCCCTTTACCTGCAACATGCTATCCATAGCTTACCCTGAATTGATTATTGAATCCGATGAGGAGTTGGAAGGAGATATTTTCCATGATGTCTCCGTTGAAGAGTTGTTACACAATGGTTTTTATTTTGATGGTTCTATACCAACTATAGCCCAACTTGAGGCCACCACTCATCAAGACGAATTATCCAACTTAACCTTAAAAGAATTACAAGAATTGGGCGTTTCACCCGCCCCACCTAATTTTGAAAGAGATCTACACATGGAAGTAGAAAACGTCATTAAAGTTAACATTGGAACTGAGGATAATCCTCACATAATCAATATTGGATCAACATTAAGTCAAGAAAAACAAGATGAATACATTGCATTCCTTAAAGAATATGAAGATGTCTTCGCTTGGACATATGAAGATATGCCAGGTCTGGACCCTTCTGTAGTCATGCATCATCTAGTAGTCCATCCGGATGCTAAACCTGTTAAACAAAAACTTAGAAAAATGCATCCCAAAGTGGCCTTGCTAGTCAAAGGGGAGTTAGAAAAACTCCTGAATGTTATTTTCATACAAGCTATTGATTATGCTGAATGGATCTCGAATGTAGTTCCAGTCACCAAGAAAGAAGCTACCAAAGTTAGGGTTTGCACGGACTTTAGAGATATTAACGTTGCATGCCCTAAAGATGATTTTCCTCTTCCAAACATGGACCAAATCATTGACTTTACCGTCGGGAGTGGAATGATGTCCCTAATGGATGGATTTTTTGGCTATAATCAGATCAGGATAGCTCCTGAAGATCAGGCTAAAACAACCTTTATTACCCCTTGGGGTACCTTTTGTTGGAAAGTGATGCCATTTGGTTTAAAGAATGCAGGCGCAACATATCAACGAGCTATGACTTATATCTTTCATGATATGATGCATGATATCCTACATGATTACGTAGATGATATTATAGCTCGCTCTATTAAAGAAGATGATCATTTAGATGATTTGAGAAAAGTATTTAATCGGTTAAGAGAATACCTTATTCGATTAAATCCAGCCAAATGCATATTCGGAGTTAAGTCCGGTAAACTATTAGGGGTTTTAGTTTCTTTACGTGGTATCAAAATCGACCCTCTCAAGATTGCGGCTATCACTGATATGCCCGCACCTACCAATATATCTGAGTTACGAAGTTTACAAGGTAAGCTTCAAGCCATCCGTCGCTTCATCGATAAGCTGGCGGACAAAACCACTCCCTTTCTTAAGCTCCTTAAGAAGGATGTCCCTTTTAACTGGGATGATGAATGTACAGAAGCTTTTGAACTTCTCAAACAATACCTCCTTAATCCACCTGTGCTTTCATCGCCTAGACCTGATCGCCCGTTTCTCCTGTATATTTTAGCTTCAGATTTTGCTTTAGGAGCTATGTTAGCTCAGCTTGATGATGAGAAGAAAGAACGTGCTAATTATTACATTAGCCAAACTTTAATCAGTTATGAAACTCGTTATACCTCATTAGAAAAACTATGTCTAGCGGTCGTATTTTCTATGCAAAAATTATGCCATTATATGCTTAGTCAAAAAACATATGTCATTGCTAAATATGATCCCTTGCGGTATCTTATGAGTCGACCTTATTTATCGGGTCGCACAGCCAAGTGGGTTCTTGCTCTCAGCGAGTTTGAACTCACATTCATAGGACAAAAGTCTGTTAAGGGTCAAATCATAGCAGATCAGTTAGTTGCTGCACCCTTAGAGTCTACCCATCCCCTCATCATTGAGTTTCCTGATGAATGCCTTCAATTAGAGGGAGACCATATTGAACAATGGTCCTTATACTTTGATGGAGCCCGATGCATGAGTGGGGCTGGTGCGGGTATTATTTTAATATCCCCACAAAAACACATTATACCTCTGTCCTTCAAATTAACATTTGCTTGCACCAATAATATTGTCGAATATGAGGCTCTAATCCTTGGATTACGAGCTGCCTTGGCATTAAAAATCAAACATCTGCTAGTTTTTGGTGATTCTCAACTTGTCATAAATCAAATTAATGAAGTTTATCAGACCAGAGATGATAAATTGCGCCCATATAAAGCATATGTTTTGCAATTGTTATCCTTGTTTGATAAAGTTACTTTGGAAGCTATTCCATGAACTAGCAACCGTGCGGCTGACGCTATGGCCGCAGTTGCATCTCTTCTGCCCTTGGAGTTAGATGACGAATATGCCACCATCATTATTCATCGACTCCAGGAACCCACTTCAAATAAGTCATATTTAGAACCTTTGGATGTGTTTCTAATCAATGAAACTACTCCTGACCCTTGGTATACATATATAGTTGATTTTCTTCAAAATGGGACTTTCCCTGCCAATTCTAATAGAAACCAACGTCGGTTATTACGTAGACGAGCAAGTCGATTTGTAATAATTGGCAATACTTTATATAGGAGATCTTTTGAAGGTATCCTATTGAGATGTTTGAATCTAGAAGAATCCAAATCAGCTTTAAGTGAAGTCCATGATGGATCTTGTGGAGGACACTTCAGTGGTAGTGTCATTGCTAAAAAGCTCCTTAGGATAGGCTACTTTTGGCCTACCATGGAAAAGGATGCACATGATTATGTGCGCCATTGCGACAAGTGCCAGAAACATGCTGACCTTGTCCATGCGCCTGCACAAGAGCTACAGGCTATTTCATCTCCTTGGCCCTTTTCAAAATGGGGCTTAGACATTATTGGCAAAATTAATCCTGTGTCATCTGATGGACACAAATTCATCATAACCGCCATCGAGTATTTCATGAAGTGGGTTGAAGCTATGCCTTTAGCTTCCTGCACTGGAACACAAGTCTCTAAATTTATTTTTAATCAAATCATTTGTAGGTTTGGAATTCTTGCAAATCTCATCTCAAACAATGGAACTTGTTTCAAAAATAAAGATGTCAAGAAATTATGCCAAAAATATAAGATTCAACATCGCTGGTCCACTCCCTATTATCCTCAGGGTAATGGCCAAGCAGAAGCATCTAACAAAACCTTAATCAAAATTCTTAAAATATTGGTCAATAAATCTGGCCACGACTGGCACATTCAATTATATCCAACTTTGTGGGCCTATCGAACTAGTGTTCGAACTCCCACTGGAACTTCACCTTTTGTCTTGGTTTATGGCGTTGAAGCCATTTTTCCTTTTGAATTAGAAGTTCCTTCTTTGGCTCTACTACTTCAAGATACCGAAGTAGGAGATGAATATCGAGCTGGCAGACTCAGTCAGCTGGAACTTCTAGATGAAAAGTGCATCAATGCTTTGGAGCATCTTCGTGCTTACCAAAACAAGCTTAAAAGATCATATGCCAAGAAAGTTCGTCATCGATCCTTTGAGGTCGGCGACCTTGTTTTAAAAGAAAATCAAAAAAATACTAATGCAACTAAAGACCTTAAAGGTAAATTTGAGCCCAACTGGCTTGGACCATATATTATTATTGCTAAATTTGAATCAGGAGCATACAAATTAGCTACCTTAGATGGTAAAGATTTAAAAGAACCTATGAATATTATGCATCTTAAGCGATATTACGCATAAAATTTGGTCATTTCATCATTTGTACATATTTTGCATGTTGTCTCATTTTAAAAATATATATAAAATTGTTTAAACAAAAACAAATGAAAAAAAAAAAATAAAAGTCAAAAACAACAATATTATTGACTCTTTTCAAACCCAAAAAAATAAAGAAGAAAGAGAGAGTCAAAATTATCAAACTCTTCACAAATATTTGTTGTATATATTTCTTCTTCAAGTATTGCAGTTATATTTTCAAGTTATTTTGGATAAATTAGCATTTATTTGGAATCCCCCACTATCACAAACACAAAAAATAAATATCTTGATTTTATCTGGCATGATTACTAATCTCTCTTATATCAAAGTCCACAAAATTCAATTAAATAAAGTTTGAGCATAGAGAATTGATCTTGTTATTTACTTAAACCAAGCATATCTTTTCACAATAAAATGATTATATTTGTAATTTCCATGCTATGCTACATAGTAGAAGTGGTTTCCTGAGCGAAAAGTTTCCCCTGCTATCCTATCATGCACATGGTCTAGAATCTTTGAGAATTGACAAAAGGACAAGTTCACCCCTACCCGGAATAAAAATCCCTTGCTCTACAGCTAATCCGAGCAAGTATCCCTAGTATAGGAAGAAAAGAAAAGTTCAAGAAAAAGAGAAAAAGAAACAAGTTATTTCAGCATTATCTCAAATATCAAGCCAAAATACAAAAATACAAAAAAAAAAAAAAAAAAAGCAAAGAAAAAGAAAAAGAAAAAGCAAAAGCAATAAAATCCCTTTCCCTACCCATTGAAAAGAAAAGAAGGGTTGATGAGCTTGAATCCCTGGAATTCTCAATTATTCGAAAACTGTGAGGTAAGCCCCATAACAGGTGGTTTGTGCCCAACCCGCTTGGCCTTGGGTAATCCCTAGCGTGGTGATATGTCTGTCACATTAGCGACCTTCTTTTGTACAGACCTATGTCTGCTTATGGATTAGCTAGCTCTTGATAACCCGACTTACATAGTAGTCTGGTATGGTTATATGCATCTAAATCATGGTTAACGAACACTTATTTGGTTAATTCAAATCACTTGTATCATAGTATCTTGCTCAAACCTGGTAAATGAACAATGCAATTGCACACACATTTTGTATTTGAGAGATTTTGTGTATCATTATGATAAATCAAGATTGGTAATGAACTCACCTACGCACATGGGATTCCTTATAAATCTAACTTTTGTCTTTAAGATACTTTGAAATATTTTTGCAAATTGTTTGGAATAAATTCATTTTCTTCTTTGAAAGTACAGTTGTTTAGTATAAAGACAACTATATGCATTATCAAAAATCAAAATCATTTTCAAAAACATGCAATCAAGTTACATTTATATATAACTTTTGACTTTCGCGACGATGGTATAGTTCCAAAACCAAAATTGGAATTTTATGCCTAGCGCAAGTCCTCATCTTCATATTTTCTGACTATTTCAAAAATTAAAAAATCAACCATGCAATAAAACTATTATATTATTTTCTTCTTTGGATTTCGCGATGATGGTATAAGTCTATACCTAAATATTCTATGCCTAGCGCAAACCATTGTACCAATTTTATTTTCCATTTATTCAAAATCATAAAAACATATGACTTAAATCATTATGTTACACAATTATGCTTTAAAACAAAACAAACACTTACTCTATTTTCATGTCATTATGTCAAACTTCAATTTTGCAATGATGGTATAATTCCTAGGGAATTATCCAAAAAATTTATCACACTTAGGAATTTATGCCTAGCAAAAGTCATTTTAAAATATTTCATGCATAATTTTTTCATGAAAATCTGAAAACAAATCATCATCATCATCATCATCATTGCATCATCACACCAAAGTCTTAAGACAGTCTCTTAAGCACTCTTTTACTTTTAACAATATTTCTATATTGGGATTAGCTTGACGACCGAGTGAGCGGCGACTCCATGAAATGGTCTATAATAGCGACAATGTCCTTTGAAATTATTGTTAGAAGTCCCTTTTATTTTTATCAAATTATCACATCACAAACAACCAATTTGTTTACATCAGATTATTTCATTTAAATTTTAAAAGCATGACATTCAAACCATAATATTTCCAAACGACATAATTACATGAATCATCCAATCAATCACACCACAACAATAAAGCATCATACAAACACATAAGACAAGTCATATGATCAAAAATATAAATATATATATATATATATATATATATATATATCTCAACAATATATGTACATCATATCAAAACTGGATTGGTATGCCACAATCTACATCTTGGCATACTCAATCCTCTCAAATCATATAATCAATCTATACAGTGCAGTAGCCTAGCCTCGAGAACCCCTCGAGCTCTCAGCCTCATCTCCTCCCCAGCCCTGAGGTGGACGAGGTGGCCCCATCATAGTATGTGTGGTACTACGAGTCCTAGTCATCGATCGGGATGAAGTCCTCGATGACCCAACCCTGATCGGATCCACAATGTCGATTTGCGGCTATACCCTCTGGCCCTCTGGCACCATCTGGAAGTAGATACCCTGGTAGAACATGGTCTGAGCAATCGACCATGCCAGCTCCTGAGTGCTCGCTCCTCCGCTCCATGCTCTGAGGCATGCAACCTCATCTCTGAGCTATGTAGCCTCAGCTCGATGGCATGCAGCCTCATCCTGTAAAGTCTGCACCTATGCCTAGAGACGGACAGTCTCCACCCAAAGAGTAGCCATCTCACTACTCTCTCCTATGTCCACACCCTTGCCCTTATCGAGCGATGGTGGTCTCTCTCTCCATGGAGAAGGGGGTCTCTCCTCCCTCCTCTCCCACTGTCATGGCCTCTGCTGAGCCTATGGTCTCCTCTGCTCTCTCCCTCCATGACCCTGTGCCACCTCAATGGCCGCCTGGCACCGCCTCCCCATCCGATGCACAACTACATGAATCGGACCCTGAGCCCTCGTCATCCGAGGAGGGCGGATGCCTACGTACCAGGCATCATAGCCATCGGCTACCCTTGCATCATCCCCATCCACTGGCTGAATGGGGGCATCATCTACGTCCTGACTCCAGAAGCACTGCATATCTGGAGCCCCGCTAACTGTAGTGTTATCCCGAATAGTCCAAGAAAACTCGTAGTCTCTGAGAGATGGGATCCCCTGCTGTAGACCGAACTACCTCAAAACTCGGTCGTAGCGGTGGAGCTCCACCTCTCCCCTCTCCATCCTCAGCCAGCAGACTCGCCTGATGTGAGCCAGCTCTTGTCCATCCTCGGCCCACCCTGGATGATCTCTCCAAGGCCTCCAGGTGATCTGGTCGGAGACAAGGTCGTCAAGTAGTCTCTCGGGACATTGGCAGATCTATCCGCCACTGTGACCCTCTCCGGAGCCACCAGTAGAAAGCTCGGGGCCTCTCCCCATCAATCCCTATCGGTGGGAGCCCTACCGGCCTCTCGCACCATGATGTGCTCCCAGCACCAAACCTGTAGTAGTGATGTCATAACCAGACATCGGCCGCCCTTGTATACGACCCCATGCAGGATCCTATACAATCGGCATAGTACATAACTCCCCCAAGCAAACCTGTATCCGTGGTCTCTCATGTCGTAGACCACATCTATCGCTAGCCATGGTACTCTGCATCCACTCGATGGCATAGCAACAGACCACCTACAACCCCAGCCAAAACCTGTGTCAGTCTAGATGCCCCAGGCATCTGGCGTAGCGACTCGATGTTCACTCCGCCCTTCTCCAGGGCGAAGCTCGGATCTCCGCACAGTCGCATCATCGCGTGGCCCTGATTGGCCATGGGAGTTATCAACCGTCCTTGTATGGGGATCCTCAAAATCCTCCATACATCCTCTAGTGTGGGAGTCATCTCCCCTGTCGATAACCAAAAATAGGAAGAACCCGGATACCACCTCTCTGCTAGGGTCATCAATAGCCCCATATCTCTGAGACACCTGTGGCATCTCTGCCACATGCTGCAAGCCGACTTGTGCCAACTGATCTCGCTCTGCCTGAGATAGAGCGGCCAAGTCATCCCTCAGCCCATCGTATTTCCATTCTCTGCTCTTTAGTAATCCTCTCTGCAACATAAACAACAAAACAATAAAAATCATTAATCCAAATCATTAATAAAACAGTGATTAAAAATACAAGTAAAGTAAGTTCAATTTCATCAATGATGATATCGTCCACTATTGGACGATATCGTCCCAAATTTGAGCAATTTCGTCTCCGATTTTGCAAGCCGAAATCGTCCCCTTTTTGATGAAATCGTCCCCATTTCGTCGATTTCGCCCTTGGACGAAATCGACGATATCGAGACGATTTCGACGAAATCGAGACGATTTCGTCCCGACGATGTCGACGGCCCAAAAATGGCCGCGATGCTCAAAAATCATCAAAATTTAATCTACAAAGCATAGAAAATCAAATTACAGCATTCTAAACTAAGTTTAGACCCTTACCCGTAGCCCACGTCGGACCTCTGTCGATCTGTGCGCTGTTTCGACCATCTTGTCTGCAGAGCTCTAGAAAACAGTAAAAATGAACAGTAACAATGAATTAGGGTTTTTCCCTATTTTTCTTAATTTTATTCAAAAAACAATTAAAAACATTTTAATTTTGCTTTTTCGCGTTTTTACCTCAAACGTTCGATTTGGGTAAAAACACGGAGGGGGCATCATAGTAAGCTGTCGTACGATTCGACCAAGAATCGTCGCCTAAAAATGGGAATAATTTTTGCTTTCTCGTAGATCGAGAAGAACTCATCTTTAACGCATTTTCTTCGAAAAATTCGCTAAAGAGGGGGCAAAATGTAGCACCCTAAAATTGGCACAGTAAAACTTAGCAATAATCAAAATTACCTTAGTAATAATTCAAATTCAAATTCAACCCCCAAAATCGCTCCCAAACCACCGTTTAACCCGTTTCCTCGTTTCCCATGCCATTTTTAGGATTTGTTGTGACCGTTGGATGATATCGTCGTCGATCAGATGATATCACCTCAGATCAGACGATTTCGTCTGGACTAGGACGTCCAGACGATCTTGTCCCAAAACTAATTTTTCATAATTAGCTTCTGTTTCAACGACGTCTCTAACTCGGGCAGAAGCGCATCTGCACCGTTAGAGACCTCCCCCATTGGAGATCTTCCAAATTAGGATGATCTCCAACCTCCCAACTTCCCTCCTAAATCTATTTAAACCTTAGGACCCCCCTTGACTTTCCCCTGGCTGGATTTTCTGTAACTTGACCTTTACACGCATTAGAACACCTTGGATTACCATCTGCACTTGTCCTATCCAAATTTTGTTGCAGGAACCTTGTTATTCTTCAGCCGGAGCAAGCTCAGGTCATCGCAGATGATCCTGTCCAATTCGAGATGATTTCGTATCAATCCGAGATGATTTCGACTACAGTCTGCATTGGGGCAATCAGTGCCCAGAGTTTGCACTTTTCCTATACTTTGCTGCTACTTTATTCTGCATTTAGTCAATTTTATTAGTATTTCTTGTTATCTTGCATCTTGGAGTTCACCCATGTAGTTTAATTGCATAATAAGATCATGATTAGCTATTAAAGAATCGTAATTTACTTGTATTTCCATTTGGGATTATCTTGTTAACATTCTTATTGTTATTTCACATCATTTGCCTCTATCAGAATAGTTGTATTTCTGGCATTTTGTATCTATTTCTCTGTTTGCAGGTCTCTGACGAATTCGTCAGATCTCAGATGATCCTGTCAGATCAGAGACGATCCTGTCAAATTCCAGACGATCTGGACTGCTTCAAAAATTAGAATCTCCATCAGACATCCGGGACCAGGTATGGATTTCTTCACTTAGTTTGCTCTCTGTGTTTTCTGTTAAATCTATTTTCTGTATTTAAATTTGCATTTTCATATAGAATAACTTAGATTCATCTGGCCAAACCTAGGACTTGGATGTTTAAAGCTAAAACTGAACACATTAAACTCATTCCCAACCTAGGCGTGGAAACTGCCACTAAACGTTTCCTGGTGAACCCCACCATCCGTCGAAAAATCACCTTAATACCCCTCCCCCGAGAGGCGGGACCTTCAAAGGGCCTCTCAGTCCGAGGTATTGTCCCATCCTTTTCCCATCCTCCTTTCGGGCGTGGATCCTTTAGCTTGAAGGTAAGGATGCAAAAAATTTGGAGCGATACAAGATGTCTTCAAATCTTCAATGGATCTCTCCTTGTCATCAATATGGCAATGTTTTTACCCTGTACTTCAATAGTACAAGCAAATTGCTCAACTACTTACCCAACTTGAGTGGTATGATATTGAGACCATCCTATACTCTTCCAACCATTTCACTGATACCATGGCTTCTCTGGGCTCCTTGGTACCATAGAACCCACTCTTTGACACAAGACATGTATCCATTCATACCTTATCTTAATCTACCATTTTGTCCATTTCTCTACCAACAATGATGGCATCTATGTCATCCACGCCGAGCCACATGATCCTTAGTTTTCTCAAATAAAGGATTGCATCAAGTTAGGTTTTATCCCTTATGATTTACCACATGCTCATCATCGAGCATTCAAGCAAAGGGTGGTTCTCTACATGATACTGGGGGACATCCTCTACCATTGTAGTCATGATGGCATCCTTCTGCGTTACCTCAAACTACATGAGGCTTAGCAAGTGGTTCAAAAAAACCATGAAAAAACTTGTAGTGGCCACATCAGTGGCATGGCCATTATCAAATAAATATTATGCATGAGATACTATTGGTACAAAATGGAGCATGATTGTTGTGAGTATGTTAAACGATGCATCAAGTATCATCAACACACTAATATCACACGCTTACCTTCACAAGAACTACAAATTATCCAATCCATGTGGCCCTTCTCACAATGGGGTTTGGATCTTATTGAAAAAGTTACACCTAATTCATCTAGCAACCATAATTTCATCATTATAGCTACCAAATATTTCACAAAGTGGATCAAAGCCATCCCACTTTTTCAAACCACGGGAGCCAAAATCACAACACTCATCACTGAACACATCATATACCACTTTGAAATCCCCTCATATATTATTTTTTATAATGGTACACCATTTAAAACTAAGAACATTTGCGCATTATGCACCAAATTCAACATCCATAATAACTTCTCTACCACATACTACCCTCAAGATAATGGCTAAGTAGAAGCTACAAATAAAACCATTTGTACCATCCTTCATAAAACTATTACAAATTCTCATCATGATTGGCATTATCAAATGTAATTAGCCTTGTGGGCCTATCAAATGAGCATTCACACCCCCATTGAAGCAACACCATTTAATTTGGTTTATGGAACTAAGGCAATTATACCCCTTGAGCTCAAAATACCTTCTTTACACATCTCCATCCAAGAATTCATCAATGATGATACTACTGAGCAGGCCAAACTTGACCAATTTACCCTCTTGGATGAATTCCACATTCATGCTATTGAAAACACTTGCATTTACCAATACCATCTCCATTGTGCCTAAAACAATAAGGTACATCAATGGAAATTCTAGATCGGCAACTTGGTTCTTAAAGAGAACCAACATATCACTAGCCAACCATACCAGCTATGCAATAAATTTACACCCAATTGGCTAGGTCCGTACATTATCACCCATAAACTAGGGCCTATCGATTGGCCAACCTCGAAGGTATTGCATAACCCAAACCCATAAACATCACCCGTATAAGTACATTCAATGCCTTACTATTTTTGGTATACTTCACTAGTCATTGTACATACCATCATTGTTATATTGTATATATTATCTTGATAATACACTCACTATACACGTTACACCAGACACACTCCTCACTTTTTGTTACACAATAGAGAATTTTAGTTTTCTACTTTATTTTTATGTTGTTCATGCCTTTTGTCTTGCAAGTTTACTATCGTTAGTCAAATAACCTTTGTTGGGACACATCACATTATATTTTCAACATGATATACCTTCAACCCATCATGCAAGACTTCCCTACACTCCTCCCGTCATAAAATTTTTTACTTGGACATACAAAGCCACCTAACTTTGTCCATGTTTGTAATTTATATTTCTCTTCCCACACTTACAATGATACTCTTACCCTTCCTCCCTCTCCCAATCATATATATTTACCTCTCTTCCCTCACTCCATTGATATTAATTCCACTATCTCCTCCTTTACAAATACTGGGGAACCTTCCCCCTCCTATTACCCAACTAAGAGAAATCCATCTCCTCCTACCTTCATCGATGAACTAAATCCATACATTCCTTCCTCTCCAACCAAACATCATTATTTTGCCTCATTTCATCCTAACAAGAGGAACCCACTCCCACTCCAAGAATCTATCTTTACCATTGGCTAGTGATGAGGGTCGTTGTTCATTCATCATTTAATCCTTATGTGTGTCAATCCAGGCCTGTGTCCAAAGGCTGTATACGATAAGAGGTGTTACAGTTACAGGTTCAGTTTATCTAAGAACAGGTTTTATTTATGGATCAGTTAGCAATTGGGGGTTTTATTATGACCTTTAACTTCTAAGAACTGAAATTAACCTTTATTTACTTTTACAAAAATAGAATTGCAGGAAATGAAATGACAGAATCTAAAATTGCAAAAAATGAAATGTTGCTAAATTGAAATGACAAAAAAGTAAAATGCAGAATTTAGCACACACACATTCTTGCGTGAAAGTAACTCAACTAGATAACATCAAAATAGAATTTCATCTACTGCAAGATTGAATCAACAAAAACTACCAAATTGCAAAATAACAAGATATCTGGAAATTGCTGTGTAATGCAAAATTGAATCAATAATGACTATAGAATTGCAAGATGAAAAAAATATTTGGGAATTACTATAAATACAAGGAAATGTTTTCCACTACTGAAATCTGTCAGAAAACTACTTAAAGAAATGAAAACTGGTAGAATTTTGCTAACCTGCTGCAGCAAGAATTCAGCAAGAAAATCTGTTAGAAGACTACCTTCCTGTATCCTGCAAGTGGCCCTTGCTTCCAAAACCAGAAGAAGGTGAGGAGTTATGCTAAGAGAATTTAGCTATTACTCATCAATTTCAACATGCCAATTGAAAACTGAATATTGCACCCTTTTTATTGAATCTGAAAATGCATTACAGTAATGCAGGAAAAACCTGCAAATTACTGTTCTGCTATAGGAAAACTTCACTCTATGCTATTTTTTCTATCTATCTATCTCTATATCTCTATATCCTTCTATATGCTCGACCATATGGGAGCTTTATTATTTATAAGATAACACTGATATACTTGGTTACTATTTTGCAGGGATTTACAGCTAATTGCATAACTGTTTCCTAGACTATAGGATTTTACTTTGTCCAAACTTTATCCATTAATTATTGTTGGGTTGCATCTGTTGAGGAAATCATGTTCATATGAGTTGGGACAACCTCCTAGTCAAATTCCAATACTTTCCTCCACCATTTTATTGCTTTTTGACCATCTTTAGTTGTTCCTGTGCTATTCCCTATTCCTATGCCGCTTATTCTTTCACTGCTTCGAAACAACAAGCAGGTGACCGTTTGTTGCTGATTTGTGGTCCAAATGCGTAGGAAGTAACGTGTTGAATTATCCACTCTCCTGCACACCCTCCTACATCGGTAGAATGTGCTGGAGTGACTAATTCCAAGCCCTGCTGTATATGTACAACTAGCTGGAACTATCACAGTTACAGCCTGTTTTCCTGCACAGTCAGCTACAGTGGACAAATTCTTGGCTCCCTTTTCCATTTGAATTAATTTAACCAAAGGAGAACAATATTACCAAGCATCAAATATTCAAACAAGTTCTGAATTGCTATAACACTATTGACTAATTAACTGAAAAACAGGTGAAATTGCAGTAAAAACAGCAAAACAGAGCATATGCACTTTGTCATTCCAGAATTTGCAAACATCATTATATAATTCATTTTTCCATAATTAACATAAAAATCATAGTAAAAGGGTAATTCAAATAGTCAAAAATGTATCAAAGAGTGTCCATGGATGAGGCAATTATTGGCCTCATCATTCCCCCCCAACTTATGGTGATGCATGTCCTCATGCATTTTGTACAATGACAATAGCACACAGATCTAGGTCGAGACATATTTCATGAAATTTGAGTAATGCGCCACCAATTTTGTAGAATCCACTAACTGTTTTGATGGACTGAAACCACTGTTGGAAGTGCACATCAGGCTGTGGGTCAGTATCAAAGAAGTAGGGGACAGGAGTAATAATTATGTGCATCCTATATCTCAGACCTATCCAAAGCTCCTTGATTTTTGATATAATTAGGATAATGCTTTCTGCCCTTCTTCTGTACCACAAAAAATTGGTGGGAGAAATTGGCTCTCTTTTCTAGAGAGAGATAGATAACTCACCCCATTTATTTTTACAAGCTGCCACAACATCATCAAAGAAATTTGCACAAAAATTTTGAAATTGGATTATACATTTCTTAAGGTTCCCTAGATAGAGTTGTTTCATTCTGATATCCCTCATGAAGGTATAATGAATATTTATACAATCTCTATGATTTAGGGGAGCAGGTCTGATAAGCAAAACAGCCTGTGATTCCAATTCCTTAGTGAATTTATTTTCTGTGTCCTAGTAAATCTGATTTTGTAGAGTGGACATGAAAGCTCTAAGATGTAAATCACCTGTATAAATGTGAGGCAAAAACATAATTTTTGTGGGCAAAAAGAAATTATGCAAGAATAACTCACATAACAGGTTTTGTTGCTCTACTGGATTCTGCATAAATTCCTCTATGAATTATTCAGGAGTGTTCAACTGATGAGGCATTTTTGAAGCAAGTATCATGATTTGCCAATGAAGGTATCTATCCTTGAGTAGGAGGCTATAAAACCGAGGTGGTATTCTACACTGTATTGCATATTCTGCAATATGACATATATCCTTCACCTGTGCTTTTAACCTGGTAATCTTTGTTTCCTTTTCTGCTACTTTGGCTGCTTAAGAGTTTAAAGTGGCAACTTTACCCTCTAATTGGTGACACTGAGTCATCCAATATGCCAAGTATTCATTATACCTAGTTAAAGGCACTGTGTCTGGGGTTATGACAATAGGTTGCATTTGTGCCACTATATTTACTTGTACACCAACTTCCACAGTTGGTATTACAATAGGAAAATCTATTTGTGTCCCTTGTTCTATTGTAATAGCAATGAGAGGAGAGGGTGTGGATACCTGATCTTGTGCTGTAGCTTCTTGTTCCTCTCCAGAAGGTGTCTGTGTTTCCTACTGAAGTGCAGTATTGTTTGTCAACAAAATTCTTGATGGACTCTCATCATCAGATACTGCCATTCCTGCTTCTTCTCTGTCAGGTGATCTTTGGGTAGGTGCTATGTTTGCCTCGAAATGTTTAGCTAAATCTAAAAGAATCTAGGCCCATTCATCCTATGATGCTTCTGGTAACTCTGTAGATTGATATTCCAGTTGAGACAACTGGTTCTATAATTCTTGAATTTTTTGCTGAAGTAGATCAATTTGTTGATCCTTTTGTTTTATGGTCTCTTCAGATTGCTCAATCCAATGAGTCTGGGTTTTAATCACACTCTTTGCAGCATGTAATTAAGTGTGGATATCGATTTCCTCTTCAGACTCAGAATCAGAATTTTTCTCAAAATCAGCATGCATTAAAACATTCAAATCATCTCCAACTGGTTTAGAACCAAATTTCAGCGGCTCCTCAGAATCAAAGTCAGAATAATCAACTAATGGATATACAAGGCTTATTGAGGTTTCATCCATAGTTATATCCAACTCCATGGTATGTATCCCTATGTCTGTCATTTCTATTTCAATATTTGGTTCCTGTGCATCCTCTATTCTGATTTCTCATTCATTTGGGTCTGTGATATCTATTAGTTCCTCTAGTAGGGTTTTAGTTTTCTAAAGTCTAGCAGACCTTCTTAACCCTGTAGACCCTAGATACTTCTTAGCAGGTGCAGGTTTTGGATGTTCTGGAGCAACTACAGATGTTGCTATTGTTTCAGGAGTAGATTTCGAAGCATGTTCACTTGCATTTCCAATTTCCCTGTTGGATTGTACCGTATCTGCAAAGGTTACCCTTTTTATTTTAGACTGAGAACCAGATGTGGACGCTTGTTGTTTCCTAGTTCATGAATATGGGGTACCATCTAGAGAGGGAGAAATTCTGATTTTAGGGGTTTTTGAACTAGGGTTTCCTGCAGATTCTTCCTCTATTTCTTCTTCTCGTACTTCCTTTTCCTCTGCTTCTCCTTCCTCTGATGCAGGATTAGAATCATTTGTTTCTACCCAAGGGGCAAAGAAACAGTCAAAATTTCTAGGGTTGCCCCTAAAGTGATATTGAAAAATCAATTTGATGAGCCCATGGTGTTTAGGGCTTCCTTTCCCTACTTGGTATTTTTTGGCCATAGCCTTTAACTCTTGAAAAAGGTATAAGGGAACATTAACCCTACATTCTGGTTTAACTGCTCCATGGTGCAGATGGTTGAGGATACGAAGGTGTGGGCCAGATACAACAGAAAATTGGTCATCACAAGTGATGTACCTCATTACCCACATTGCAATTTCGTTCCAAGGGACTGGTAAACTAAGTCTTTTTACCCCCTTACAAACATTTCTACGCATTAAAAACTCAATTTCTCCATCCCCTTCTTTCTTAAACTGATTAACTAGGTCATTTAGAATATTTCGCCCAGTTTTTACAATCTGCAAGCCTTGAAGAGGTAATTCAATGATTTGGCTAAGTATTTCGGGAGTTACCTGGATATTCATCTCGTTAATGTGCACCTGATTGTTACGAAAGGTGCATGAGAATTCTATCGCCAAGCCTTCGAAATAGCCATCAAATTTTCGCAGGAATGGCAAAAATCCTCCATCAGCAAATATTTGCAGGGATGCAAGGTCACTTTCCAGGTAGCTAACATTTTTAGGTTTGGCTCTGATTTTCTTTCCCCCCATGGCGTAATTTCTTGCCTTTTGTTTTGTAGTATCTGTAAATTTGCAGACAATACAAGCGTGCATCTGGTTTAGGGTTTCAATCACCGTAGTAGGAATAATAGTAGCGCAGGAACTACTTTAGAACTAGCAACATAATGATGTGACAGTGCATGCAAAGTTACCAACTGTGACATCACTCATTTTTGTTATGGACGCCAGCTGTCACATGCAATCGTGAGTCGATGACTCATATTTTTCCTTCTAAACCAATTAACTCACCTCAGGCCACGTGTCATAAATAGTGTTTACACATAATTTCATTCCTACGCTTATTGATCTATTCCTACGATTAATCAATCATTCCTACACTTTGGTATATAAATAGTTTATTCCTACGCTTATTAAATCATTATTGCGCTCTGGGATATAAATAGTTTATTCCTACGCTTTATGGATTATTCCTGCACTTTGGAATATAACAGGTTATTCCTGCGCTTTATGGATTATTCATGCGCATTGGAATATAATAGGTTATTCCTGCGCTTCCCTATTCTAGCGCACTTTTGTTTTTTCATTCTAGAGTAGAATTGAGGCAGAGGCATTACTGACAAGGACTTTCCATGTTTGATTTCCCCTTTTTACATGCTTTTATACTAATCAAGGATATATACACTATATACTAATGATTTACATTATTCGGAGAATGAAAAAGACACATACCTGTTATAACCATTTTATCTACATTTCGAGGTGCTCCTGCTGAGATTTCCAGCTAATCAATATTTAACCTAAGGTAGGTGCAATCTAAAAATAGACAAAACAATGGTCATAAGACAAGACCAAACAATGATAGTGAAACCAACTAGGTAAACATGCCAAAAAACTGGTTTTCATGTAAACCCAACTCGGGAGTGCCTCAAAGAGGTTTTCACTTCCTGAATTTCTTATTTTATTTTTATTTTTATCAAAATCTTGTGTCAATCTTCTGAATTTGTGATAGAAGAAGTGTTTTCTTCCCAAATGTGTACATCCAAATTTTCCACTTGCTTGAGAAATTCTACCCTGTTGTATGGTTTGTGGTACATACAAAGACTATGCCCATTCACCACCAACTTGCGTTGTGAGTCATCAATAGGTGTAAGACGAACAACTCCATTGTCAAATACTTCCTCAATTTGATATGGTCCAAGCCATCTGGTTTGCAACTTTCCAGGGAAATCCTTGTATTGTGAATCAAACAACAAGGCCCAGTCACCTTGCTGAAATTTTTGCTGCTTTATGTGACTATCATGCCACATCTTCCGCTGTGCTTGGATTATCTCCGTCTGATGCAGTGCATCCATGCACAGTTCATACAATGCATCAAATTGCATAATACGATCTTCTTGAGCCTGTGACAGATCAATACCTACTTCCAAAGTAGTTCGAAGAGTTAGTAATTCAAACTCAATAGGTAAAAGAGGTTTTTTTCCATAGACCAATTCATAGGGCATAAATCCAGTGGTAGATTTCCAAGTGGTATTATAAGCCCAAATAGCTTCTGGTAATTTGTCCAGCCAATTTCTTTTATGGAATACTACTATTTTGGTTAGAATTCGTTCTAATTCCCTATTGGTCACTTCAACTTGGCCATTGGCTTGTGGATGATAAGGTGAGGATTTTCTATGTTTGACTTGATAGAGTTGAGTGAAGGCTTCAACAACTTTTGAAGTAAATTGGGGTCCTTGATCAGTTGTGATGGATTGTGGGGCTCCAAAACGCAAAAAAATCTGTGAATACAGAAAATCAACTTTTTCTTCTCTAGCATGCTTAAAGGCACGAGCTTCTACCCATTTGGTAACATAATCAGTACATACCAAGATATGCACTTTGCCTTGGGAAGAGGGATTAATGGGTCCTACGAAATCTAAACCCCATATTTCAAATGGTTCTGTTCCTATTTGAGGTTGTAATGGAATTTCATTAGTAAAGGTAGGTTTTCCCATTCTCTGGCAAGCATCATAATGTCTAATGTACTTCTTTACATCTTTATGCAAATATGGCCAATAATATCCGGTTTTCAAGATTTTGTGAATAGTACTTTTTACTGAATAATGCCCTCTTGATGGTTCATCATGGCATGCCCGTAGGATATCATATATTTCATCCTGGTGGATACATGATCAGGACTACATTTAAACAGTAAGCCCTCTATCCATTGAAAAGAACTTTGCTTAATTAACTGTTTCTTTTTTTTGGGGGTAAAGTGAAGAGGAATCCTCCTTGTAGCCAAGTAATTAGCTATGTCTGCAAACCATGGAGATTGTACAGAAACAACAAACAACTTTTCATCTGGAAAGGTATCTTCCACAACTTCCCCTGTATCTTCATTTAGTATTCTTGACAAGAAATCTGCAACTACATTAGATTTCCTAGGCTTTTTTACTATGGTAACATCAAATTCCTGCAACAAAATCAGCCAACGAATAATTCTTGCACTAACCAATGGTTTATTCATAAAATATTTGATTGCAGTATGATCCGTATGGATGAATACTTGGTACCTTGTGATATAGTGTCAGAATTTGTTAATAGCATAGATTATAGCCAAGAATTCTTTTTCAGTGGTAGTGTAGTTTTTCTCAGCTCCTGTCAAGTTTTTACTGATATAGTAAATAGCATAATGCTTCCCATATCCTAACACAGCTCCAATAGCAGTATTGGAGGCATCGGTTTGAATATGAAAAGGTAACTCCCAATTAGGACCTCTTAATACAGGTGGAGTGGTTAACTTTTCCTTCAAATCTTCAAAAGAAGTTTGACATTCAGAAGACCAAACAAATTCAGAATCCTTCATGAGGAGAGCAAACATAGGATTTGCTATAGTGCTAAAGTTAGCAATGAATCTGTGATAAAAACCAATGTGCCCTAAGAAACTATGTACATCAGTTTGAGTTTGTGGAGGAGGGAGGTTTTTGATGACTTCAACCTTTTTAGCATCAACTTTGATTCCAAAAGAAGAGATATGATGTCCAAGGACAATTCCTTCCTCCATCATTAAGAAGCATTTCTCAGGATTCAGAGAGAGGTGGTATGTTTCACAGCGAATCATCACTTTTTCAAGCTATTCTAATGCATATTCAAAACTATTTCCAAACACTGTGAAATCATCCATATAAATTTCAACACTTTCATTGGTTAAATCAGAAAAAATTGCTAAAAAAGCTCTCTAAAATGTTGCTGGAGCATTACATAAACCAAAGGGTAAAACCCTGTAAGCAAAGGTTCCCCAAGGACATGTAAAGGTAGTATTTTCTTGGTCTTTTGGGGCAACTTGTATCTGGTTATACCCATTGAAACCATCAAGGAAATAGAAAAATTTATTTCCAGCAAGGGTATCCAATACTTGGTCTATGAATGGTAATGGGAAATGATCCTTATGTGTGGCCTTATTCAACTCCCTATAATCCACACATACTCTCATTTTACCATTTTTATTTGGAACAATGACCAGTGGTGAAACCCATTTACTGTTAGAAATTGGATAAATGAATCCAAAATCTAAGAGTTTTTCAATTTCCTCTTTCACAATTTCCTTTAGAGTAGGATTCAACCGTCTCTGAGGTTGCCTTACTGGTTTTACGTTTTCTATGTATATCCTATGTGTACATACCTCAGGATGAATTCCATTCATGTCTTTATAATTCCATGCAAAAGCTTGAACATGTCTTTGTAGGACTGCAAATAATTTGGCTTCCTGGTCCTCAGTTAGCCAGCTATTAATGTTCAAAAATTTACCCGGATGGATTTCAATTTGTTTGATCCCTGGATAGATAGAACTAGTCGCTTCATAGTTACTCGATTAATGCATTTAATGGACAATGGTGTGGCCGTAGAGTATGAAATACTCTAGAATCTATCTCAAAAATGATACCTGATGGAATCAGAGGATATTTGAAGGTGTTAAGGAGATGATGATGCCATCCATGTGGTAGAATGAATGATCTTTCCTGATTAGGAATGGATGATAGAAGTTCAGAATTTTATTCCTCTTCTTGCCACAACAACCAATGAACAAGAGTTTGATCATCAGTTAGTCCTTTTGATTGTAATTTTTCAATTAGGACAGTTTCATTCTTGAATATTTCTCTCTCAGGTGTAGTGATTTCCTCAATGTGTTCTTTTACTACAACTGTAGCCAAAGTAGCAATGGTTTCCTGTTCTTCATTAGATTCAGGATACCAAATTTATCCAAAAAATTTAGTTGAAGGTTGAGTTGGTGGATACAAATAAATTTTCTTTAGGTCAACACCATTAGAAATGGTCATTTCTCCTGACCTATAGTCTATAAAAGCAGCTGCAGTAGCCAACCAAGGTCGTCCTAGAATGATAGGGTATCCATTGACTAATTTTCTAGGCTACAACACTAAGAAGTCTACAGGATATTCCCAAGAAGAGACTTCAATGGCTACGTCTTCTAGGATACCTTCAGGTTTAGCAATTGACCTATCTGCCATTTCCAAAACTGTGGTAGTAGGACTGAGATTCTTGAGATGCAATTTTTGCATTATGTCCTTAGTCATAACATTAATTGCAGCTCCAAGATCAATTAGAACATTAGGAATTTGCATTAATCCAATAGTAATTGTAACTATTGGACTACCGGGGTCACTATATTTAGGAGGAACTAGTTTCTCGGACAATAAATCAGCTAATTTTTCTTCTACCTGAACAATTTTAGGAAAGGCCTTCTTTTTACCAGGTTTCTTGATACATAACTCCTGAATAGTTTTTTTGAGTGAAGGCACATCCCTTATTGCCTGCAACAAAGGGAGAGAAATTGACATATTTTTAAGTTCTGTCACTAATTCTGATTCAGGGGCAGTATCAATATGATCAAACCTTTCAGGGTATGGTAATGCTATTGGAGAAGATTCCTACATTTTTTTTGTTACTTTATCTTTTTGTTTTTGTTGCATTGTCTCCTGATTTGGAGGTTCTTGTTTCTCACTTATTTCTTCAATGGTGGGTGGAATAGGTTCAGGTAAAACCTTCCCTAAATGTAGCTGGATGTTACTACAGTCAAGCACATGAACTGTAGTAGAATCTTCAAACTCAGCCTCATAAACAGGGGCTATTTGTCTGGTATTATTTGGGTTAGTCACAGGCTGAGCTGGGAGTGGAGGTTGTTTTATTGGTTGCATTTGTTGATGTTGTGTTCTTCCCTAAAAATTTGAATTAGGAGCTGGCAGCAAGTTTTGAGCTTGCCCTTAATACCTTTGTTGTCCTTGATATGGTGGATATTGTTGTCCCCATATTTGTCCTTGCTGTGTCCATTGTGGATGAGTTGCATTCCAAGGTGGATTCATCCATCCAGAATGTGACCAATCTGGAGAAGCTGTCCAAGTTTGGTTCCAAGGTTGTGCAGGGACTTCTGCATGTCCCCATGGCATGTTCATATTCCAAGGAGATTGTCCCCAGTTTGTAAACTGAGGAGCATTGGGATATTGTGTATATCCACCACCAGATCTTTGCCCAATAGCATTAAGTTCTTCTGTTTGGGTGCCTAAAATAGATTTTAGATGAGGCAACAAAGGAAATCTATTTGTTGAATGTTCCTTGGAACAAATTCCACAAATAGAAGTTTTGTTAAAAGGGAAATCCTGCAAAGCATGCTTATTCCTACATCTTGGGCAATAAATTGCCAAAGGTGGTGTAGAATTGGATTTTGCATTTCTCTCACCTAATGCAAAATTGAGTTGAACAAGGATATCAGTTTTTAAATTAGCCATTTCCTCCATCAACTCCTTTATGTCATTATTACCAGAATTCCTTTTCTTTCTCTTTTGGTGAGTGCGGGAATAGTTTCTACATAACTCCACAATATCTTCAAGGTCAAGTTGATCTATGTCTCCTTTTCCCATTAAATCTAACACTTCCCTAGATTCATCCTGCAATCCTCTTAAGAAGATAGGCTTTAAGAAATCAGGTTCTACAGGACCACATCTCTTTTGGACAAAGGCAAAGCGATCAAGGTAATCCTCTAGACTTTCATCTTCTTCTTGCTTGATCCAAAACAACTCATCTTTTTTGTTTTGTACTCTACAATAATCCTGATATTTATGTAAGAATGTAGTCTCCATGTCATCCCAAGTACGGATTGAATTAGGTTCAAGATTACTCATAAACCATCGGAGAGCAGCATCCTGAAGTGTAGAAGGAAACAATCAATTTCTAATTATCATTTATGTAGTCATAAGTCTGACATAGCACTTTAAATTCAAACAAAAATTGATCAAGATATTTTGAAATAGTTCCCCTAAAAATTGGCAATATGGATGGAGAAATAGTTTTCATGGGAGCATCTAAATTTGGATCCAACCGTATGGGATATTCAAAAGTCTTAGGAGGATCATCAGCATACCCACCTAGTGGTGGTAGTGGTGCTACCATAGTTGATTTCTTTATTGAGTTTGATGTGGATGGTTCAGACTTAAGGGAATGTTTAGCAGAAAGTGTTGCAAAAATTTCTTGCTCTAATCTATCCAAAGCTTCAGTCGGTGAAGAAGTTATTTCTTGCTCTGGAAATTCTTCATCTGATCATGAAGAACACCTTGGTGGTTCAGAACTAGTCTTGATAAACCTCCCTCTTTCGTCTCTTGGCCTATGCAGTCATGCCTATTCACTAAATAAACTGAAATACAGTAATTCAAAAATTACAACACAATTCTTGACCTATTTCACTTTTCCTAACAACATCGATTGTTCCCCGAAAACGACACCAAAAATGATGAGGGTCGTTGTTCATTCATCATTTAATCCTTATGTGTGTCAATCCAGGGTGGTTTCCAGAGGCTGTATACGATAGGAGGTGTTACAGTTGCAGGTTAAGTTTATCCAATAACAGGTTTTATTTGTGGATCAGTTAGCAATTGGGGGTTTTATTGTGACCTTTAACTTCTAAGAACTAAAATTAACCTTTATTTACTTTTGCAGAAACATAATTACAGGAAATGAAATGACAGAATCTAAAATTACAAAAAATGAAATGTTGCTAAATTGAAATGATAGAAAAGTAAAGTGTAGAATTTAGCACACACACATTCTTACATGAAATTAAATCAACTAGATAATATCAAAATATAATTTCATCTACTACAGGATTGAATCAACAAAAACTGCCAAATTGCAAAATAATAAGATATCTGGAAATTGATGTATAATGCAAAATTTAATCAATAATGACTGTAGAATTGCAAGATGAAAAAAATATCTAGGAATTACTGTAAATACAAGGAAATATTTTCCACTACTGAAATATGTCAGAAAACTACTTAAAGAAATGAAAACTGGCAGAATTTTGCTAACCTGCTGCAGCAAGAATTCAGTAAGAAACTTTGTCAGAAGACTACCTTCCTTTGGCCTGCAAGTGGCCCTTGCTTCCAGAACTAGAAGAAGGTGAGGATTTATGCTAAGAGAATTTAGCTATTACCCATCAATTTCAACATGCCAATTGAAAACTGAAGATTGCACCCTTTTTATTGAATCTGAAAATGCATTACAGTAATGCAAGAAAAACCTGCAAATTACTGTTCTGCTACAAGAAAACTTCACTCTATGCTAATTTTTCTATCTATCTATCTATCTCTATATCTATATATCCTTCTATATGCTCGACCATATGGGAGCTTTATTATTTATAAGATAACACTGATATACTTGGTTACTATTTTGCAGGGATTTACAACTAATTGCATAACTGTTTCCTAAACTACAAGATTTTACTTTGTCCAAACTTTATCCATTAATTATTGCTGGGTTGCATCTATTGAGGAAATCATGTTCATATGAGTTGGGACAACCTCCTAGTCAAATTCCAATACTTTCCTCCATCGATTTATCGCTTTTTGACCATCTTCAGTTGTTCTTGCGCTATTCCCTATCCCTGTGCTGCTTATTCCTGCATTACTTCAAAACAATAGGCAGGTGACCGTTTGTTGCTGATCTGTGGTCCAAACGTGTAGGAAGTAATGTGTTGACTTCTCCACTCTCTTGCACACCCTCATGTATTAGTAGAATGTGCTGGAGTGACTAATTCCAAGCCCTGCTGTATATGTACAACTGGCTGGAACTGTCACAGTTACAGTCTATTTTCCTACATAGTCAGCTATAGTGGAAAAATTCTTGGCACCCTTTTCCATTTGAATTAATTTAACCAAAGGAGCACAATATTACCAAGCATCGGATATTCAAACAAGTTCTGAATTGCTATAACACTATTGACTAATTAACTGAAAAACAGGTGAAATTGCAGTAAAAATAGCAAAATAGAGCATATGCACTTTGTCATTCCAGAATTTGTAAACATCATTATATAATGCATTTTTCCATAATTAACATAAAAATCATAGTAAAAATGGTAAGTCAAATAGTCAAAAATGTATCAAAGAGTGTCCATGGATGAGGCAATTCTTGGCCTCATCAGCTAGTGTCATGTTGCCCTATGAGCATGATCTTTGGCAACACCTTTTTTGTACTATCACTTTTTGCACATACTCCTCTCAAAGTTGCCACTCTCCACATCCATCACAAGTCCCACGTCTCCTCATGATACCTTCAAATCCTTTTCATGGTACTTACCTCTAGAAATCACTACCATAGCATCACCATCCCCCATTTTCACCTCCTTCACTCGTTCGTCTATGTATTTACACCCATATCCATATCCACCCATCCCAATGGGTCCCCATTATTGTCCGACTTCAATATCATATCCTTCACCCATTGACATCCAAAACTTTATCACCCAAATTGACAACCTTGAGTTACATTTAAGTCATTATTGATGTCATTCACCTACTCATTGTCCCATTATGGTTGATTGTCCATTACCCTCTTCCATGCATGTCACTCATCCTCACCAAAGAGCTCACCAAAGTCTATATTGGTAGTCAACCCACTTCCACTTAATCCACCTCTCATACGATCACCACCTCCCACACCTTACATCCATCCCATGCCCATCCTCTTAGAACCTCTCTCTCACACTTTTACCAACTACTCCATGTGGGACTCTTAGTTCTACTTGAAGTTAATCCAAATGATCCACATTACCCAAAACCAAGAGGATACAATGAAAATCAATTTTGTGTCTATCATCGTTAGCAGGCGCATGATATCAACAATTGCTAAATTTTTTAGTGTCTCATCCACAACATGGTGGATGGGATAGTTTCACCACATGTTTAGCATATCACCTCTCCCACAAAACTACAATATATAATACCTCATACGGTGCCTCACTCTACTCCATCATGTACTTTTTTACTTCCAAACCCCACAACTTTCATCCAATGCACAATCACACATCCTATCAGAACAATGGTCACATTGTTACTACACCTAGTCACTCATGACCTGAGTGTCGTTACTACCCATACCCTTAATCTAACCCCCTATTCTTCTTTCCCCCTTCTTAATTTATCTTCTTATTATTTTGCACTATTGTATGGTCATACTTCGAATGACTACATACCTTTGCTAAATCTGCCTTCTTCTTCTCCCTTATTATTATTTTACACTATTGTGTGGTCATGCTTCGAGCGGCTACATACTTGTGCTAAATTTCTCCTCTTCCTATTTATTTTCTTCTTCCTGCCTCCTCTATATCTTTCATTCCTTCCAACCTACCTCATACACTTTTTATTTTGTTTGTCATATCTTTTGGATGTCACTCATATTGATCAGGTCAATCATACACATTCTCCTCTTGCATTCACATTTTCCATCTCACACACATCCCCCCATGCTAGGGAAATTGCATATAATTTTATTCCTTTTCTTTCACCTTATTTTTTCATATTCACCTCCTTCATGATATTTCTCATATTTTTTATCTTTTATTTTCATGCCTTCCTCTTGTTCATATTCTCCTCCATGCATATTCCTATTATGGTGCTCTATCGCATATCCACATGTATATCCATTGCATCCATGTTCATATTTATACATTTTCACTATATAAACACATTCATGATGGATTACAATACACACTTGCTAGCATCACCATTTTGATATCCACTCTCCTTCTCAGGATTTTGGATTGCATGGAATTTTATGTAATTTTTCCATTCACAAGTTGAGCCAATCAAACATCCCTTGGCTGGTTAGATTTCATTCGTGGACCACTCACACATCTCACATATTAAGAAAAATTTGGGTATAGGGAGGATAAAACCTTCCAAAAAATTCATCATTTTCTACTCACCCTATCACTTGCATGATCAACATAAAAATAAGGATAAACAAAGGTACAAGCACAAGAAACTATCAAAATTGGGCGAAAACAACAAAAAAAAAGCTTCATAAAAAGTGTAACAGATTTTAAGGGGTGAAAAACAAAAGGAAAATCCTCCAGATTTCATTTCATGTGCTTACATACCAGATGTCCTCAAATTCAACATAATATCATGGGGTCATTCCCATCACTATAAATAGACTTCAAGAGTCTGCCTAGTAGTGGGGTAAGCCTTACAAGTGGTATATATAAGCTAGTGAATATGGCTAGAATTACAATGGGTTCATTCAACCTTTTATCAAAAAAGATAAATGAACATCACTAATTTCACACACTAGTCTATGATTGACTTTCATTCAGTCAGGATAGTTCTAATTTGTTGTTGAAACTTGTTTATTTTTCCACGAGGTTTGATTGCTACAACTATGATCATAAAATCGACTATGAAAACTCTTGTGCCATCTTACATCCTTGATATAATGAAACAAATCAAATTTAAATTTATTTTGTAACAATGCCAATGCTTCCTTCATCAAGGATATCCACTCACAAGGACATTCTTGTGACCATGAATTCATCATACACACATATGTATTTCGTCCATAATATGCACTACACATTTATATTAGTCGTTTCACTTGATCCTCATGCATCTTCTACTCTACATCCATTAAAATTTATCCATATGCATTATATTATTGTCGATTATTTCTAATCTATAAATATACCAATTGTCATATGTGTTCATACCTACTGCTACATCTACCATATTTTACATCATACATACACATAATCCTATGCTATTCATTCATCCATACAAATCATAACACATGTATATGAGACCACAAACAAAACAATATGTCTATATATATATCATGACAAAAATACCCTCGGGCTACAAAAATCAAGTGTACATAATATACATCTATGGTTGGCCACCTAGCCATCACCTAAATCAACAACATTAACAAGTCATCTCACCAATGTTATCCACTAGGAGTCTCTCCACTCTCCTCTTGCACCGTCAATATCACCTCTACACTCTACTCCTTGGTTTCCCTACTTGACTTTAGGAAACCTCCAACCACCTATGAGGCCACTAACATCGCCATCCTCTACTCTATTAGCACAACGAAAGGGGTAGTTTACCAACTCTACCTTGAGTGTGTATGAGATCATGATCTTGATCATGATCATGACCCTATATATTCAAGGAGCCCATGGCCATACACTATAAATCATGTCTTAGACTATACCCTCATTGATGCCTCTTATGCATACATCCCACTCAAGTCTACATTTTCTCACTACAAATGATCTATTTCATCTCATAATCCTACCACCTTAAACCTGGCCTACGTGCCTACTACCCTGACTCCCTCTACATCTTGCACCTATCGATATCACCCTGGATCCTCTTGTAGGTACGCCATATCCACCTCTGTAGCTTGCATCACAAATGCATCTATCTATGCCTCTTATGCTCATTGCACACTCTCATGCAAAACTATAATCTCTACTTTTACCCTCTCCTCTATAGCCATAGTCTCCTATACTTGCTAGTCAAGGACTATCGGGTGTACCTCCCACTCGTTCGGTGTTGTTTTTAATCTTATATTCACTCCTTGTTCGGTGCAACGGGAAGAGGTGAATTCTAGAACCAGTGGAAGGGTGCATAAAATCCAGGTAGTAAAATTAGAGTGCTCCCACCCGACCATATTTAGCTGAAATAAAACATGATGCCCAGGGGTGGATGCAAATTCTAGAACTATCCAGTTAAACTTATGAAGTCCAGATAGTAGAATTAAGCAAACCAACTCAGGAAACCATCACAAAAATAAACATCCACACAGAGACAAAAAACAGAAGCGAAGATGAATTAAGAGACCAAATAGTGATACACTATTATTTATAGGTAATGAAGAATTACATATGAATTGTAAAGGCCAAAGAGCCATCCTTTGAAATGGTGAAAATTCCGCTATTTATAGGTGATTTTACATTGAATTCAAATCCAAGAATTAATGTCATCAGGTGGGAGAATCTTGCTGGAATGGTTGGAAAATTTACTTACGCTTTGTTTTAGGAAGGATGATGGTTGTTCGGAGGGGGTCAGGTACTTCTACAGAGATCTGATTCCTTGATTTCTCTGACAAATTCATAAATCCTAATCTACTTTGCCCCTTCGTGCTATAGAAATATTAGAAGTTGGTTTTTTATTTTGTATTTCTTCTTTGCACCCATTGTCTATCCTCATCAGGTAGTTGAGGTCATTCATGCTCACTTATAGGGATCCTTGAAGCTTTTATCATGACATGTGATGATCTCAACCTTGGACGGACTTCTGGGTATGCTCCTTCATGCACCAACCTTTTATTCTTTTGCTCTTCATGGGGATGAAAGATCAAGTTTAGACCTTTTAATATTGTCTTCCTAAAGTTCCACCCAAGTTTGTGGTTGGGAACTTGAGACTTGTGACTACTATGTTGTGGTTTGATTCTTCCATCTTGGGATCCCAATATTTCACCCATAGGGTAAAAATTTGGAGTCATATTAATTCACACCTCTGCCCAATATTTCATCTAATTTCAGACTTAACTGCTTCCCAAATTTTTTCTTGAATCATACAGCCTCCTAAATTTTTTGAGGGAATCTTATTTCTCTAGATTGATACAGGAGGAGGCTCATATATAGGCTTATATATTGCATGTAGTATGGGTGATCTTGGGTAGGATATAGTTGGAGTTCAAAGGAAATCCTATCCTAGCTCCTTTTAAATTATATGCCAATAAGTGATCTCGCTAAATCCATCCATGAGTGGATAGTTCTTCATCCAAGGGTACGGTACCACCATAGCACCCTTCCTTCAAAATATAATATCAGGAGCCTAATAATGATATCTTTATGAGTAATACCATGGAGGGGTACTAGTGCTAAAAAGTCTTCAAGATTTTTTTGAGCTATTCCTAAAGTGCCATCGTATTTTATCAAAGCTTTTAGGGCACCTTAAGTAATTTAATGCCAGCATTGGAGGTCTAGCAGACTAGGATTGTTCCACTATGGATAGCATAGCTAGGATATTGAGGCACTAGTATTCAAAAGTCTCATTTCATGCATCAGAGTCAGAGTCACCAGATGAACATACTTTCACCACTAGCAAGGTTAAGGCTTCTCATTTAACCTTGGGTCCTTCAGGAAATAAAAAATTTTAGCACAAAAGGGCAATAAATATCATGATATAGAGATCTCACACATTCAAAATCTCCAGGTGATTTGCAAAGATGTGGGTAAACCAATGCATCACCAAACTCTTATTTCCTCAAACATAGAAACTCATTGAGTTCCCCAATAGGGTTGCCAAAAACTATTAGTATGAAAACCAACACTGAATGAGTGGTAGGCATACCCAATGGTCCTCAACCAATATTAAATAACCACTTATATGGGAGAGGTAGAGGTGGTCTATCTCTAAAGAATATTGGATCCTTCGGTTCCAGATACCTATGTCGCAAAGAGAAAAAAGGGAAAAGAGAATAAGAAAGAAAGGAAAGGTCATAGCTAAAATTGACAAGGATGGGGTATGGCCACATCAAGACACACTCGTTCAACATTATCGGTGCAAACAGTAGTAGAACACCTAATAGATTAGCCTATACTATCTTCACTCCTCATTTTGTGTAGCAAGCAGAGGTGAATTTCAAAACCAGCGGGAGGGTGCATGAAATAGAGGTAAAAAAATTAGAGCACTCCCACCCAACCAAATTTAGTAGAAATAAACCTTGACACCCAGGGTTGGATGTAAATTCTAGAACTACCAAACTAAACCTATAAAATTAACATATCATAATTAAGCGAACCAACTCAGGCAACCATAGTAGAAATAAACATTGAGATAGAGATAAAAAATACAAGAAAATATGGATTGAGAGACCAAACAGTGATACACTATTATTTACAGGTAATGAATAATTACATATGAATTGTAAAGGCCATAGAGTCACCCTTTGGAATGGCAAGAATTCCACTATTTATAGAATATTTTACAATGAATTCAAATTCAAGTATTAATGACATCAAGCAAGATAATCTTATTGTAATGGTTGGAAAATATACTTATGCTCTATTTCAAGAAGGATGATGGTTTTCTAGAGGGGTTCAAGTACTTTTTCAGAGATCTAGTTCCTTGATTGCTCTATCAAATTTTTAAATCCCAATCTGCTTTATCTCTTCCCACTGCAAAAAATATCATAATTTTATTTTTTTATTTTGGATTTCTTCTTCACACCCATTGGCTATCCTCATCAGGTGGCTGAGGTCATTAATGCTCACTTCTAGGTATTATTGAATATTTTACCTTTATGTGTTATGCTCTTAACCTTGGACATATTTCTAAGTATGCTCCTTCATGTACCAAGTTTGTAGTCAGGAACTTGAGACTTACTACCACTATGTTATGGTTCGATTCTTTTGTCTATTGATCCCGATATTTCAACCATTGTCAGGGTGAAAATTTGGGATAATATTTATTCATGCCTCCACCTGATCTTCCATATAATTCTGGACTTAGCCACTTCCCAAAATTTTACTCTTCCACCCATCTAGTTGATATTTGAAATGAGCCTAAACCATCAATACCTCAAAATTTTCTGACTCTAACATGCCATCATCAAAAAATAAGAATGGGTAAAAAGGAGAAAAATCTCACCCAGAGTACTTGATGTTGCAACTACCCAACACTATTTGCATGACTTGCCTACTCAGCCATAAGCTATGCCATCACCTCATCACACTCTACTCATAATGTATCCTTCTTCATGTCCAACTACCCCACTTGTCTCATAGTGGCTACTAGCCTATCATATACCTTTCACATCTCCTCCACCAATATTGTTCTCTCCATGGCTCAATCTAGCTCACACTCGGTCAACTTACCCTTAAACTCTCACACTATATTTCATAGTAGAACCTCCTCATCTTGAGCATCTAATAAATCTTAGAAATAAAATATCATATTTGGTGTAGATCCCCCTCTCTCCTTGTCCATCTCCATGGTTCCATACAATGGATAGCCCTCACCACCCTCCTAACACTCTAGAAACCTAGTTCTAGGAGATCCTACTATATCATTTGGTACTAATCCTCCAATATCCTCTTCCATTGTCACATCTTCATCCAATGGCTAGCTTACACCACCCTCCAATTGTTTTGATGACTTAACCCTAGGAGATCCTACCACATCATATCAACATCACCTTCATCATTAGAGAGGTTCCTCCACATCCTATTTTAACTTTGAATATAGCATAGGTATAGCTACTCCTAGTGCCTGCACATCAGCTATAGACAATCCTCCCACTGGATCCACCTTTCTATCTACTATCCCGATTCATGGCTGCCACTCCTTCATTACCCACCATATATTATACTCTGGAGTTGTATCCACATCATCCACATTAGGGATAACCATTGGTGGATATCTTAACACATCCAAGGGAGGCACTACATATCGTACTCCTTGATATCCATCCCTCCTCCATATCATGATAGGTAGATCTTGTTACCTCTATTTTAATCCAAACCAATGTATCACTTTGTTGAAAGGTAAGTACTCAACCTACTATTGATACCACACCACTACCTATCTACCTTAGTGGATCTTACCCACCTGCTCCTCATACTCATACCATACAATCCCACCCCTCCAAGCTATCCACCTGATATGCTTAGGTACTAGATCATAGAGCATCCTTTATCAAAATAAACCATCTCTCTTATGCCCTCGCTTCACTCACATATCCAAATCTGTACGCTACCTCAAGGAATAGAGCACAAAATCTTCCATCAACTCATGTGTCTTATAAAAAAATATAGATGAATGCTCCATCATGATATGCTCCCACACCCACACCTATAGTAGTGGGATAAAACTTAGTATAGGTCATCCTACCTTCACAATATTAGACAACTCTCTTTACACTTGTGATAGTGGTGTAAACTCAAGTACAAGAGACCAAAAAAATGGACTCCAATCACATAACACAAATGCAATAATGGAAGAAAATTGCCAATTGATATTCTTCTCATTCCTGAATTCACATCCCTTATACAAAAGATTAAAATCCATCATATAGCAACTGAAAACCAAAGAAACCCTAAATAAACCCTAAAAATATTTTTTTCTAAAAACTGCTAAAAATATATATTTTTCCTAAAAATTGCTAAAAATAGAAATGAGTTGGATTGCGCCCAAATTTGGTGCACACGGCCCTCTTACAATAATGAACCTTAATTTAAAATATTAGGTCTCAAATTATTGTATAAAAAAAATAATAAACTTTTAACAGCCAAAAAAACCCAAAAAACCCGAGAACCTATTCTAAAAGCTAATTTTGGGGCACTAGATGTCGGAGTTAGGTCCCGAAAACATGATTTTTGGAGGGTCAGGTGCATCGAGCACCTATGCAACTCTATATTTTTATTATTAGGCATATGTCATGCCCAATTTACTGTCTCTTGTAATTCACCATCCTTGGTAGTACCAGGATACTGAAATAAATCATAAACATTAAAAATGGGTGAAATATCAAATTCATCAGGTAACTCCATTTTATAGGTATTATCATTCATCTTCTTCAAAATCCTGCATGGCCCAATTTTCTTAAGTTTCAATTTGTTATATGTCCCCTTAGGAAATTTTTCTTTCCTAATATGAACCATGACCATATCACCCTCTTCAAATGCTTTCACCCTTCTACGTGCATCAGCAGACTCTTTGTAGTGAGCATTACTACTCTACAATTTTTCCCTCACTAACTCTTGCACTTTCTAGATATGCTTAGCAAATGCTTTTGCATCATCACTAACTTGTTCCCCAATTGGTAACTCAACCAAATCTAATACACCTCTAGGATTTTGACCATAAATAATTTTAAAAGGAGATTTACCTGTTGACCTGTTCACTGAACTATCGTATGCAAATTTAGCTTGTGATAAGGCTAAATCCCATTGTTTTGGTTTTTCTCCAACTATGCATCGTAAGAGGTTTACCAATATTTTGTTCACTACCTCTATTTTCCCATCAATATATGGGTGGTAAGAACTACTGAACTGCAACATGGTATTCAAATTTTTCCACAACGTCCTCCAAAAGTGACTCAAGAACTTAGTATCCCAATCAGAAGTAAGTATTTGGAACACCATGCAACCACACAATCTCATCAATGAATAAGACTGCAGTCCTATTTGCATCATTAGTTTTTTGACAAGCAATACAATGCATCATTTTGGAAAATCTTTCTACCACAACAAAAACTGAATCCTTACCTCTCTGTGTCTTGGGAAACCCCAACATGAAATCCATACCCAGATTAGTCCATGGTCCTGTAGGAACTGGTAGTGGCATATACAACCTTGTATTTTGTAGATGGCCCTTAGCCATTTGATATACTCTACATCTAGAGATAAACTTGATTATATCTCTCTTCATTTTTGGCCAATAGTACTTCTCCTCTAGAAGAATGGTAGTTTTGGCCACTCCAAAATGACCAACAAAACCCCCACTATGTAATTCCCTCAAGATGTTATCTCTCATAGAGCCATTGGGAATGCATAATTGATTACCCTTAAATAAGTAAACATTCTATAAAAAATACTCTTCAAAAATGGTACGGGACTCGCCCCCTACCACACTTTTGCACTGTTGTACAATATTCCTAAAATCTGCATCAGATTCATATAGATCTTTAATCCCCTCAAATACTACCACTTCATTCTCCATAGTGGTAAATAAAAAGACTCTCCTAATCAATGCATCAACAAACTTATTCTATTTTCCTAATTTGTGTTTCAAGACAAATGTATACTGTTGCAAAATTGAAACCCATTTGGCATGCCTGTTATTTAAATTTTTTTGAGAATTGACATACCTCAATGCTTCATGATCAGTAAACAAAAAAAACTCCTTTGAGATTAATTAGTGCCTCCAATGTTGCAATGCTTGCATAATTGAATAAAATTCCACATCATATGTAGAATAATTCTTCCTTGCATCATTCAGCTTCTCACTAAAAAATGCTATAGGTCAGCCCTCTTGACTTAAAACACCACCAATTCTAACAAATGAGGCATCACAATCAACCTCAAACACCTTAATGAAATATGGTAACACTAGAACAGGGGCTTTCGACACCTTCTTCTTCTAGAGTTCAAAACTCTTTGTTGCTATCGTAGTCCATACAAACTCTTTCCCCTTCGTGCACTCAGTTATAGGGGCAACTATACTACTAAAGTTCCTATTGAACTTCCTGTAAAAGTTAGCTAGTCCATGAAAGATCCTTAATTTTGTTATATATATTGGAAGAGGCCATTCAAAAATTGCCTTCACTTTATCATCATACATCCTCATGCCATATCTCGAGATTACAAATCCCAAAAATACTAAATTATCTTGAAGAAATCTAAATTTCTTCAGGTTGACATAAAATTTCTCCTTCCTGAGCATGTAAAAATCTAATTTCAGGTGTAACAAATTGTCTTCTTAACTTTTTCTATAAATCAAAATATCATCAAAATACACAACCACAAACTTACCATTATATTCCCATAGTACTCTGTTCATCAACCGCATAAATGTACAGGGTGCATTAGACAACCCAAATGGCATCACCATCCACTCGTACAATCCATATTTTGTCTTAAAAGTTGTCTTCCATTCATCCCATTATCGAATTATGATCTGGTAGTAGCCACTTTGTAGATCAATTTTACTAAAGTATTTAGCTCCAGCCAATCCATCCATCATGTCATCCACTCTTGGCATAGGATACCGATACTTTATTATGATTTTGTTTATGGCTCTACTGTCTACACACATTCACCAATAACCATATTTCTTTAGGTTCAACAATGTTGGAGTCGCACATGGAATCATACTCTCTAAATAATCCCTTCTTTATCAACTCTGTCACTTGCCTACTCAACTCTGCATTTTGTGTTGGGTTCAATCGATAAGTTGCCTGATTTGGGAGCACTGATCCTAGAATCAAATCCATGTGATGTTGGATATCCCTTTTTGGTGGTAGCCCATCTAGTAACTCCTCTGGTGTGATATATTTATATTCACTTAGCAACTTAGCTGCTACTATAGGTATAACCACTTCCTCTATTTCTAGCTTCCTATCTATTAAGGAATAACAAAAGCTAGCATCCCTGATCTCTGCAAGAAACTCCTTTATCGTCAACAAGCTCTCACTCGGCCCATCCTCCTTCAAAGGTACAAGAACTACCTTTAAACCATCATTCCAAAATGTATAAGTATTATTTCTTCCATTATGGTTAGTATCCTTGTCATACTGCCAAGGTATTCCCAATAGAATGTGATATGTATCCATCGAGATCACATCACACCACACTTCATCCTCGTAAGTGCTCCCAATTGAAAATTTAATTAAACACCTTTGATATAGTGTTACCTCATTACCCTTCTTAACCCATGAGATACGATATGGATAAGGATATTTTCACATTTTAGGTGCATTTTATCAACCATGACATTTGACACCATATTATCATAGCTACCACCATCAATGACAATATTACATACCTTCCCTCCTGATGTACACCTTGTTAAAAATATGTTCATTCATAGTTGAGAATCTTCACCATCTATGTTTTGCCCCTTTGCTTTACTCTACACCATCTCTTTCTTAGGAGCAATCAACGTCCTCCTTATCATAAGTGCTTCCCCCATGTCAACAACAACTTCATCCTCATCCCGCTCTTCCATATCAACCAGATTAACCTTTTCTTGTCCTCCTTGACCCCTTTCTTGGACATCATGTTGGGGATACTAAAATGCTCTGTTCCCCTCCTCACCACATCCATAATAGGTATACGACCTCCTCGGATCATTCCTATTTTATCCACCACCATAACCTCTACCTCATTGGTATCCTCTTCCTCTCAGATTTTGTCCATCTTCTTCTTGTTTAGCAGGTATTGAGGATTCTCCCTTGAGAAAATTAGATCCACTTCGACATTGACCTGAAGAGGGTGTGAATCCCTTCTTACCTATTCTATTAATCCTTTTAAATTTCTCCTCTACCTTGAGGACCATTTGATACACATCCTCCACTATAAGAGTGTGATGCATGCTCATCTCATCTTGAACAACAAAACTTAGGCCATTTACATACCTGACAGCCTTTTGGTCCTCCGTCTCATTGTGCTCCACTCGAATGGATAGCTTGTAGAATTCATTAGTATAGTCCTCAATGCTTTGATCCTTATATCAGATATTTTGAAATCTACCAAATAGGGTTTGGGAGTAGTCTACAGGTATAAATTTTTCCTGTAACTTCTTCTTCATCTTTGTCCAATCCTTGATATTTTCCTTTCCATTCTTCTATCGTGTAGTCTATAAATGATCGCATAAAATCAATGCATGTCCCTTCAAATTTGTGCAAGCAAGCTTAACCTTCTTCTCTTTAGCAAGATTACTCTATTCAAAATAATTTTCTAGGCTATTGATCCAATCAATCAACTCCTCTGGTTTCAACCCACCAGCATATTCGGGAACCTTGATCTTAATCCCATATCGATTACCCTTAAGCCCCTCTAGAGCTTGCATCAATCGATTTTCAAAACTATGCCCTTCTTCCTCTAGGCCCTCTGATTCTACTTCTGCATGGACCTCAGATCCACGTTCCTCAGGTATATTTTCATCATGAGATCCTTGATCTGCACGTGCCTTGGGACGTCTCTCTCCAATGCAATTAATCACACTAGTCAACCGTGCTATTTATGCATTTAGATCCTCGATCTACCTATTCATCTGGGAATATCTTCTAGGTGGCATCTTCCCTTCACTAGCGAGATCACACCAGCTTTGATACCAAATGGTGTAAACTCAGTTACAAGAGACCAACAAAATGGACTCCAATAAAATAACACAAATGCAATAATGGAAGAAAATAAAACTGCCAATTGATATTATTCTCATTCCTAAATTCACACCCCTTCTACAAAATATTAAAATCCATCATATAGCAACCAAAAACCAAAGAAACCCTAAAAATATCTTTTTTCTAAAAACTGCTAAAAATAGATCTTTTTCCTAAAAACTGCTAAAAATAGAAATGAGTCAAATTGCACCCAAATTTGGTGCACACATCCCTATTACAATAATGAACCTTAATTTAAAATATTAGGTCTCAACTTATGGTATAACAAAATATAATAAACTTCTAACAGCCAAAAAAACCCAAAAAACCTGGGAACCTATTCTAAAAGCTAATTTTGGGGCACTAGATGTCGGAGTTAGGTCCCAAAAACATGATTTTTGGAGGGTTAGGTGCATCAAATATGGGCCTGATGCAGAACATGCATGCAAAACCACCTGTTAAATTTCAAGGCAAACGGGCATATGGTTCACAAGTTATGGCTTCGGCAAGGTGCATCAAATAGTAACGTGGGCACCCATGCAAACACTACCTTCTACTCCACCATATCACAAATAATACCCATCATATTTCTGGTGCATTTCACCCCTGAACTATCTAGCAAAGAATATATCACTATCATGAGCATCACCATGCAATGGTAGTTGGACAAAATCTTACCCATCCAATAACACTCATAATACACCCCCTTTCTTATACTACACCTCTCCACACCTAGAATCAAATATCCACTGTAATATCTCATCACATGCCCCATCTACTATCACTCTCATTGTAATTCCCTCTATTAAAAATCAATAAATCTGGTATAAATAATCCAGTGTGATCGTCATATCACTTTTTGGGAGATGGAAGGTGTTCTTATTAGAATCCTACCTCTCACATAGGGTTGATATATATTTCCTATTGGCATGAAAACTAAGCAACTACCATAGGCCCTTCAAGCCCACTATGCCCATCCACTTCCCATATGTCATTGACGACACCTCCTCTAATGCACCTCTCAATGCTTGCATGCGATATCATGGCTCAATATTCCTCACCTAAATTCATTCTAAAACATCACATAAATTCCTCATCAGTTTCACATGTATACAAATTTATAATCATTGTTACATAGAAACATTCATCACATGCACATATACCTAAAAAAAAAAAAGGTTTGCGTAGACACCTATGAACCTGGTTTGTGTACTATTGCACAAACCTTCCATGGAGGGTATTTTAGATACCCATTATACCCTTTCATGGTGAAAATTTGTTGAAAATCCAAAAAAACAATACATAAAACATGCAGAAACACACAATCAACCCTCACATGCACATAATACGAGGTGTATATCAACATTGCAATCCAACTATTAAAATGACAAAAAAATGGTATTTTTGGATACCCATTATGCCCTTTTACGATAAAAATTTGCTCAGATATTAAAAACCACACATCAAACATGTAGAAAAATAAAGTCAACTCTTACAAACATGCAACATGACATACAAGTCAAACATCACAATCCAACATTCAAAACAAAAAACAAACGCCACATATAGATACCCATTTGGTCATTTTGATACTTTGTACATCCATTTCAGTCAAATAGTACATGCAATCATATATTCACACTCATACATGCATTTTTGTACTTTTTAAAAATTTATGTAAATCAAATAAGTCAGGTTTTAGTGCACTTACCGCTGGTATACCATCACCACCACTCGTACTAACCCATCCACTTGCCATATCCACTTTCTAGCTCAAAATTTTTGTAGCGCTTCACTTCACAACATTTCCCTCACTCCTCTCCTTCTCACTTCACACAACACAAATGACTCTCATGCTTGCAAAAAAAGATTCTATTTGTCAAATTTCATAGGTTCGCACCCACACATGTGAACTCGGTTCATGCACTTCTACATGAACCAACCCCTACCACATCGTCCTCATTATTTTTTTGACTTATCCAGATTCATTTAAGCTTCCATCCCTATTTTCCTTATTTTTATATGTTTTTGTACCATCATATTCTTTCAATTGACTCAACACCATTTTTCATCCACTCCATTTTCGATTCATCACTTGAGGGGGTATTCATACAATAAAATCAAAAATCCACTTTGCATGCAATCGAGCAACCAAACATCCAATCATGAATATTACATCTACCTATGATTTTTTTTGCTGAAATTTATCTCAACATAAATCCAATCCCAATTAAATTTTTGATAAACCACAAATGCCATGTGCATATGGACATATCTTGAATCCAATCATTATAATGGTACACATAAGAACATTTTATGAATTCTATTCTTGATATGCCCTTGCCTCACAGCCTTAATGGTTTAACAAATGTCATCACACACTCATCAATCAATTAAAAGCAAAAATTTAAAAAGGCATTTGTTGTATTTGCGATTGGAACATCTTGCATTGATCACAAGAACAAAACAATCTTAATTTTTCCCCCAAAAGCAACCAATTCAATACTACAAAGTGTTGTATTAAATCACAAATCACCTATTTTATCATCATGGTTCTTTTGTAATCATCTACATTCATCCACCTATAAATTCTTCATATTTATAAGCACTTCATCACCTTCATCATATTTTTGTACTAAACCGTGTTTTATATGACAAAGTAGAAAAAGGGGCAAATGTAGAAATCCAAAAGTCACATTTGGTCGCAAGTTCATCCTTCATGATTAATTAAATATAAAATTCCTTGTATTTACAAAATGTCTATAAAAATCCCTTTTAGGGCTTCTAATCCCTTTCCTACATTTTATCATGGTTCCCATGTGACCACCTTCAAAAAGCCTAATCATGGTAACTCTAATCTTAGTTAAAATATCACTTTATCATTAAAGTGTATTTTATGAATTAAACATGATTAATTAGATATAATTAATATTAACACTAATCTTATCCTCACATATGATTAATTAGGTATAATTAAGATTAACTCTAATCCTAAGATATTTAAAAGATGCTTAACTTAATCACAATCTACCCTAGGATATACCTAATCAAGGTTAACATCACCCATTGCTCACACATGTATGCAAGTAGGATATTTTTAGATTCCTCTTTAGGGCATATGAAGGAAAGAATCACCTTACACTTCACTCTTTTAACCTCACCATGGTTAGGATCTAACCTAGGGTTCATACAAACTCACAAGGGACACCTCGCTCCCCCTCCTAGACTTGGCCCACTCTATAAATAGATGGCCATCTTCACCATGAAATAAATCTTGCTTTTTTGGTTTACTTACCAAAACTTTGTAGAAATCACTTTAGACTATTCTCCATCACTTTCATATCTATCATACATCAAGAAACAGTACTAGAAGTTCATCCATATAAAAATCCGTAGAATCAATCAATGATAGTTTGGTTCACGTAGTACTGTGCAAACTCGAGATGGATGTTCATAAACTACCATGTGAACCTAGTCTACAACCATTCCAAAGTTATATATTAGGTAAGTATCACTTGTGGACAATTTCTACAATTTTAGTTTTAGTTCTTATCATTCTTTCTTTTATTTTAGCGTCACTTTGTCTTCATAGATATGGGGTCTGATCAATGATATATCTCCAAACACACTAACCTATTTTTGTAGACCCAAATAGGTATAAAGGATATTTTCTAGCACCCAAGCGATGAAACATGTGCAAGAAGCCCATATACACTGAGGGAATTGAATAACATCAGCTAATGCACCATATTTACATTGAGAAAAGAGCAAAACCCTTCTTGAGAAAATTTTAAATTGTAACCTTGTAAAAATCAATAAAATAACATTAAGCTATTATTTCATTTATTTTCGAATGGTGACTTTCGTGTGTTACGTATGTAGCAAATGAATTTTGCATCCATTAAATCATTCAATAATAAAGTAATACATGCAAAAAATGGATTATGCACCCATTAAATCATTCAAAGGTTTAATTGTAGCAAATAAAAGAGGACAAAATTGAGCCCTTTCAACTATGAAAAAGCAACCCCTTTAAAGGAAAATTACAGTAAGAAAAGAGGAGAACAATTTCTAGTTGTAAACTCTACACTTATTTATGAACCTAGGATGAACGATTTAAAGGATAGTAATATAATATAGATTATACCAAATGTTAATCTTAGACTTAATTTTGTTTCTCTTTGTTTCAGTTGTGCAAAAAATAATAAAAGTTACAAGAAAATAAATTGTGCTGAATTGAAATAAATGTAATTTTAATATTTATACTTAATAAAATTCTACGTATATTTATCTGTGTGGATCCATGTGTAACGTATTTATTTAACTATCTATTTTTACCTTATAGTCTATGATGATGCAATTTAACTTTAATTGATAAATGAAAGTTAATTCTTTGTACTAATTATTCCTAACCTAATTCAGGGGTAAGAGAATAGGGACTAGTTGTAAGAGTGGGCCCTTCCTCCTAGAGGATAGTGTAAATATTTCTCTCCTAAACTATTTTACTTCAGTAACTAATGTTGAAGAACACAAGCTTATACTGAGAGGGGGGGTGAACAGTATAAGACCGCTTTCTACTTTTTCTTTTGATTCAACTTGGAGTTCAAAATTATGCAATGAATATATAACAACATCAAAACATAAATCAAAGCAATGCACAGAATATCATCCACAATAGAGACACAACAATTTACGTGGTTCACCCAACGCGGGCTACTCCACGGATAAAATTTTTACTAAATTTTATCACCTCAAATTCTGGGAAAACATGTCCCGATTACAAAGTTTATGGGCACCAACCCAAAGGAGATACCTTCCCCTAGCTCTGCTTAATCTGGTGATCTTCTAGAGAACCTCTGCCTCTGCAGCCCTTAGCAAGTGGAACTCTATCCACGAAAGACACCTGTCTTCCCTACTCTGGGTTGGAGACCTCTGTCCTCAACTCTATCACCGCACAGTCGGTCCTCTTATCTGCACCAAAACATAGTCCTTCGATCTGGCACTATTGTCCTCGAACTTGCACCTCTACGCAATTACAACACTTGATCAAATATCCACTTATGCACCTCTGTGCAAACACAATAGCAATGTCTTCGCACACTCTACTCTTCGACGATCGAACTTCTCCCTGCACTCTACTTCTGTGAAAGTCGCACTTCGAACGCACACTTGATCGATGCACAAACTATTCAAACAGCCCTCCTTTTATAGAGTAAGATTCAAGATCATTACATTCAATCTTAGTCGACTGTTACTCTTCAACTGCGTTGGCTACAAAACCCTGCGCTGCGTCGGCCCAGATTTTAACTTTGTTGGCTCAAAGTTAACTCTGTCCTTCAACCACCTCTGGTTCTGTAGCTGTCCCTACGAAACTACAACATGTCATGATATCGTGACATTTTTACAACCGTACACCTTCTATAGCCTGTTGTCATGAAATCGCGACACCTTGGCCTTTGTCGACTTCCTTTGTGCTTCTGTCACGAAATCGTGACACCTTTGCCTCTTGTTGACGTCATCTCACTTCTATCATGAAATCATGACACTTTAGTCTTCATGGCCTTCCTCTCAGCTTTTGTCATGAAATCGTGACACCTTTGCCTCTTGCTGACGTCATCTGCAACTCTATCACGAAATCGCGACGCTTTTGCTGCCTTAAGCTCTTTTCTGCCATATGCCCGTGAAACTGGAACATGTCACGAAATCATGACGCTTTCGCCTTCGAGCTCTTCCTTCTTCAATTCGTCATAAAATCGTGACGCTTCTTCTGTTTAAGACTTGCTAACTATTTCTATCATGAAATCGTGACACTTTCTCCAACTGCAAGCTGCCAACTCAACCTGTTGCAAAATCACGACACTTTCTGCATCCGTACAACTTCTTTGTAGCCTGTCATGAAATCGTGACGCTTTCAGCTTCCGAAAGCTTTCTTACTGCCTATCATGAAATCGTGACACTTCTGGCTTTCGTACGCTTTCTTTTTTTGCTTGTCACGAAATCGCGACGCTTCTCCTTTCAGGCTCTTCCCTTTGCTGCATGTCACGAAATCGTGACATTTTACATGTAACTTTCTCTCTTCGAACTTGTCATGAAATCGCGACAGTTCTTTTTGCGGACTCTCTCTTCAGCATCATGTCACGAAATCGTGACACTTTTTCGTCCGAACAACTTACTTTGCAGAATGTCATGAAATCGTGACACTTTTCCTTCTCTGCCTTCCTGCACTTTTTGAGTCGCGAAAATGCGACATGTCACGAAATCGTGACACTTTCCATCTGCTCTTCTTCCCTGCCAACATGTCACGAAATCGTGACAGTTTTGCTTGCTTTGTCTCTGTCTTCCAACATGTCATGAAATCATGACCCTTTTGCCCGAACTTTCTCTCTCCTCAAACATGTCGTGAAATCATGACAGTTTTTCCAGCCGCCTGCATACTTTTTCTTACTTGTCTTTTTCTTGATCTTTTGCAACTGGGCTACCCTGATCTTCTTGGAAACTCACTGTCCATTCTGAAACCTTCATCAAGACACATTCTTTGACATCAAACCAAATTGCTTCAAGACCTTCTTGACATCAATGACAACATCTACACTTAGAGTAAAGGCAATGTACCCAATGTACCCAAAATTGCCAATAATCTCCCCTTTGTCATTGATGGCAAACCTTAACTAAAAACACAAGTCAAGAGCCAAAACTAAAAACAACTGATCCAACAACTGAGAATCTGCCTTTGAAGTTTTTGCTCCCCCTGACTTGAAGCTCTCTTCTTCACTATGAAGCTCTCCCCCTTACTCATATCTCTCCCCCTTTGTCATCAATGGCAAAGGGTCACCTTTGGGGCTCGGGACTAAGAATGAGCCTCTTAGCTTAGTCCCTCCCCCACCTCCTAATGAGGTGATTTAAAACAAGGGTGGGAGTGAAACTCCCATTAGGCACTCATCATAATTAGTGTCTACAATTTCTTTGCCAGGCCTTCTCTTGAACTCTTTGTCAGTGTTTCTGTTCTTGTCACTTTTCTTGTTCTTGTTCTCATCTCTTTTCTTGTCCATACCTTGATCCTTAGACCTGTTTATACCACTGTTCCTATTCTTGTACCTTGGAAGATCAACTCTGCACTGTCTAGGTCGTGTGACCTGCATTGTTGCACTTATAACAAGTAACAATATTATTTCTTTCGGGCATAGTTGTTCTTTGAATCCGCCTATTCTGACTAACCCAGGGTTCCTGTTATTTGCCTTGCAAAAAATTGCCTTGTGCCCGAACTGATTACAAGAGTAGCAATACCCTTGAAATAAATTACGGCCCCTAAAATTGTCATTTATCTTCCTTACTTGAGTCATGCACTGCGAAGCCATGTGGCCAAACCCGTGACACGCAAAACATCTACCGTGAAATATTCTTCTGTTTGACCTCTTGGGTCCCGAAAACTTCTTTTTCGTATTCAGAATTCTGTTTTCTATTTTTGCACATTTATCACTCACGGACTCTTTCTCTGAAATACTCTCTTCATCATAACTCTCTTCTTTCTGAAATCTCTTACTTGATTCCCCAACCTATTTTTTGTGTGGTTTAACAAAACCAAGACCTATTTTATCTGATGGATTTCTTTGACTTTGGATGAGAGACTTAACCCTTTTGGAGCTATCTTGAAACCTGTATAGCTTATCCTTGTATTCTTTATTTTCCTCTTTCATGGCAGCCATTTTCTGTTCTAATTCACTATACTCAAGCATCTTAGATTCTAACTCATTCTTGAGTTCTTGTGTCTTAGCCATAGAGATGTCAAGACTTTCTATGAGTTCATCTTTCTCCATACAACATTCATCTAACTTATCCTTGAGTCTAGCATTCTTCTTTCTTTCCTTTTTCAAAACACTAAGAGCATTAGTAAGTTCACATTCAAGATCCTCTATTTTATTGCATTTTGAATCATCAAGGCCTTTTTCAGATTTCTTATCACTAGAGGTGCTACCCTTTTCAAAAACCATACAAGCATCTTCCTTATCATTTTCTGAAGCATCCTCATACATACTAGCAACCAATTCATTATTTGTGCAATCATCCTCAAGGTGCCCAAAATTTCCACATCTAAAACATTTCATGACAATGAATTTATGTTTCGGTTCTTCCTCTTTTTCTGAAATGAACAACATCTCATTTTCATCATCACTAGAAGAACTTTCACTATCACTGCTAGAACACTTACTTGCTTTGTCTAGGTAGAAGCTCTTCTTATTCTTGTGTGAATGCCTCTTTCCTTGATTGTTGTGCTCATCTTTGTTCTTTCTGTAATACCTGTGCTTTTCAGAATCCTTGCTCTTAACATCCTGTATATCTTCATCACTTTCATTCTTGGAAATAGTACAGTCAATAGCATAATGACCAAACTTTCCACAGTTGAAACATCTTATGTTTTTCTTGCTTTTGTGTTTTCTAGAGAACTTGCCTTTCTTGCTGTAATATGCCTCTTCATCACTAGAAGACTCATCACTCTCTTGAATATGTTTGCCCTTTGATTTCTTGGTAGCTTTGAAAGCTGCCTCTTTCTTGACATCAACTTTCACTTGAGTTCTCAGCTCAAATGCTGCAAGAATACTATGGAGCTCATCCTTTTTCAATTTATCTAAATCTTTAGCTTCCTCAATAGCAGAAATATTTTCACTAAATCTATTAGGAAGAGATCTTAAAATCTTATCACACACATCATTTTCAGCAACCTCAAGACCTAGATCTTTCATGGAGTTAACAACCTCATCCATACGAAGCATGTAGTCACTAATATTTTCATCATCATTCATTTTGAGTTGTTCAAACATACCTTTAAAATGTCTCAATTTGGCCTTTCGAACATTTGCATCACCTGTATGAACCACCTGCAATTGTTTCCACATTTCACTAGTTGTCTTGTAGTGAATAACTTTGGTGAGATCTACTTTCTGTAAGCCTCTCAAGATTGCATTCATGGCTTTTGAATTGCTGTGAAGCATGAGCCTGTCTTCTTTGGTATAAGGACCATGTTCAGGAATAGTGTATTCATCTTCAATCACTTCCCATACCTCATTACCAAGTGCCATTAGATAAACTCTCATTCTTGCACTCCACGAGACCGAAATCTGATCCATCAAGAATAGGTGCTACATTGCTACCTAAAAAATCCATTGTGTTCTTAACCAGTTCTTCCTTCCGACTGTTAAACCTTTTCGAAGGAACCCGCTCTGATACCAATTGAAGAACACAAGCTTATACTGAGAGGGGGGGTGAACAGTATAAGACCGCTTTCTACTTTTTCTTTTGATTCAACTTGCAGTTCAAAATTATGCAGTGAATATATAACAACATAAAAAAAGAAATCAAAGCAATGCACAGAATATCATCCACAATAGAGACACAACAATTTACGTGGTTCACCCAACGCGGGCTACTCCACGGATAAAATTTTTACTAAATTTTATCACCTCAAATTCTGGGAAACATGTCCCGATTACAAAGTTTATGGGCACCAACCCAAAGGAGATACCTTCCCCTAGCTCTGCTTAATCTGGTGATCCTCTAGAGAACCTCTGCCTCTGCAGCCCTTAGCAAGTGGAACTCTATCCACAGAAGACACCTGTCTTCCCTGCTCTAGCTGGAGACCTCTGTCCTCAACTCTATCACCGCACAGTCGGTCCTCTTATCTGCACCAAAACATAGTCCTTCGGTCTGGCACTATTGTCCTCGAACTTGCACCTCTGTGCAATTACAACACTTGATCAAATATCCACTTATGCACCTCTGTGCAAACACAACAACAATGTCTTCGCACACTCTACTCTTCGACGATCGAACTTCTCCCTGCACTCTGCTTCTGCGAAAGTCGCACTTCGAACGCACACTTGATCGATACACAAACTATTCAAACAACCCTCCTTTTATAGAGTAAGATTCAAGATCATTACATTCAATCTTAGTCGGTTGTTACTCTTCAACTACGTTGACTGCAAAACCCTATGCTACGTCGGCCTAGATTTTAACTTTGTCGGCTCAAAGTTAACTCTGTCCTTCAACCACCACTGGTTCTGTAGCTGTCCCTACGAAACTACAACATGTCATGATATCATGACATTTTTATAGCCGTACACCTTCTATAGCCTGTTGTCACAAAATCGCGACACCTTGGCCTTTGTCGACTTCCTTTGTGCTTCTGTCATGAAATCGTGACACCTTTGCCTCTTGCTGACGTCATCACACTTCTGTCATGAAATCATGACACTTTAGTCTTCATGGCCTTCCTCTCAGCTTCTGTCATGAAATCGTGACACCTTTGCCTCTTGCTGACGTCATCTGCACTCTGTCGTGAAATCGCGACGCTTTTGCTGCCTTAAGCTCTTTTTTGCCATATGCCCGTGAAATTGGAACATGTCGCGAAATCATGACGCTTTCACCTTCGAGCTCTTCCTTCTTCAATTCGTCGTGAAATCATGACGCTTCTTCTATTTAAGACTTGCTAACTATTTTTGTCACGAAATCGTGACACTTTCTCCAACTACAAGCTGCCAACTCAACCTGTCGTGAAATCGCGACACTTTCTGCATCCGTACAACTTCTTTGTAGCCTGTCACAAAATCGTGACGCTTTCAGCTTTCGAAAGCTTTCTCTACTGCTTGTCACGAAATCGTGACACTTCTGGCTTTCGTACGTTTTCTTTACTGCCTGTCACGAAATCGCAACGCTTCTCCTTTCAGGCTCTTCCCTTTGCTGCATGTCGCGAAATCGCGACATTTTACATGTAACTTTCTCTCTCTTCGAACTTGTCGCGAAATCGTGACAGTTCTTTTTGCAGACTCTCTCTTCAGCATCATGTCACGAAATCGCGACACTTTTTCGTCCGAACAACTTACTTTGCAGAATGTCACGAAATCGCGACACTTTTCCTTCTCTGCCTTCCTACACTTTTCGAGTCGCGAAAATGCGACATGTCGCGAAATCGCGACACTTTCCATCTGCTCTTCTTCCCTGCCAACATGTCGCGAAATCGCGACAGTTTTGCCTGCTTTGTCTCTGTCTTCCAACATGTCGCGAAATCGCGACCCTTTTGCCCGAACTTTCTCTCTCCTCAAACATGTCACGAAATCGTGACAGTTTTTCCAACCGCCTGCATACTTTTTCTTACTTGTCTTTTTCTTGATCTTTTGCAACTGGGCTACCCTGATCTTCTTGAAAACTCACCGTCCATGCTGAAACCTTCATCAAGACACATTCTTTGACATCAAACCAAATTGCTTCAAGACCTTCTTGACATCAATGACAACATCTACACTTAGAGTAAAGGCAATGTACCCAATGTACCCAAAATTGCCAACAAATGTGCATTAATAATACTAACAATATCCTAATTCATGGATGCAATAAAATACAATAAAGAATACATAAGCAAGTAAATCATAATAATGTAAATGACACAGTTACCAAATACATGACGAAAATTATTGCTACTTTATTGCTAGAAATTCAAATGTACAATATCTTCAAACATCAGGTCTTCAGAGTAGATATTAGACCTTTTCAAAGGTCTCTATTGTATTTTATAATATCTCTTGGATATTCTTAATGAAATTATTCAACGTATTTTCCCATGTGGCCCCGTTGGATTTGATATTCAGACACCATCTTTTCAACAATAAAAAAACTAAACTAATAATATTTTGTAAACAACATGGACTTTGCCACAATCTGTATAGTCCAAGTATCAAACTAATGAACTAACATAATAAAGGTTCTTAATTTAAATAATCTAATGATGTAGCAAATGCAACTATTCGTCCTTCATTCCAAGAAGAGATAAAATATGTTTGCATTAGAATCTAAACATCTTAACAATATAATAATTTTACAACTTTATAATGATAACTTTAATAAATATACAATCTCGTGCATAATGCCAAAATTTTAGTCAACTATTCTGACTATGTATACCTCATAAGGATGCTACATTATCACTGAACGTGGCATAATAACACATTGGACAATTTGAATTAGCCAACCTTCTTTCTGTAATGCCTTTTAGTAGATGCTTTATGTAACAACTTTTTGTAGTTGTCTATCGTAGCATCTTTCTATAGTGTTCATTCACGAGTCTCCTTAACATGTCATCCTCATGGCTAGTCTATCCATGCATGTTATCTAGTCTGTGCCTTGCCTCATCTTGCTCTGTGAAGCTCTTGCAATGTTATCCTACCAAACCACACAAAAACTTGCACACTTTTGCATAAAACACAAGCATAAATCACTTTTATCATTATGTATTAAATTCATTCACAAATCACATAAATAAGATAAAATAACCATAAGACTATATTCATTTTCATAAATTTCTAGATAGAAAATGAATTAAACCTTCATAAAAAACATGTTGTTTTAACACTTATAATTCCTCAAAAAATGAAGGAGATGTATGTCCTCATGTCTACAGATTAAAATTATAGTATGTCTAATAAACTTTGCAACAATTGTTCAATCATTTCACCATTTTTGTAGACATAAAATAGAACATTACAGTGTTACGTAAACAATTTTATAGATATAAAGCAAGACACTCTAATTGTTTTCAGAATTTACTTGAAAATTCTCATCAACAAGAAACTATAATTTTCTTGAATTATTTGTATTTATTTACAGAAATAAGTCTACTGAACTATGAAATAACATAATACAAATAACTAATTTCAGATATGCAATAGAAAAATATTTGTAAATATAAAGATAAAATAAAAAATAATTTTTTTTACAAATAATTAAGATCAATAACATTATTAACATTAAAAAAAGTCTGTAAAATTATGCAAGTTTTATCAAATATTTGTTATAGATTGTTCAACTTTATATCTAAGACTAGATGAAACCCATGTAGGTTTTGGTCTCTTTGCTGGAAAATTCTTCTCTCGCTTCACCCTCTACACTTGTTATTTGGCCTCCTTAGAATCAAGTGGTAATTCAACACATATGGTTTTGATGTGCTCAAATTCTCCATATCCTCCATCATATGACTTAAACTATACATCCTATATTTTTGGAGGAGGAGGTTTGATTATTTCAACGACATGGTTGATTATTGCGTCTATGTCACTATGCATCCTGATTTTAAATAGTAATCTTGTTGAAGCTATCCCTGCTTCGATAAATGGTCTTAGTATTTGAGGATGGTTCTGTTGAAACACTTCAACAAAGTTAATCGATTTATATTATTCAAGTACTCAGGTGAAGTCAATGACCTTGCTAAAATTTACTAATTTATTTGGTTTTCTACTAGACATGGAGCTTTTTTTGGGAGAGGTATTGAAAATTATCGGTTTGATGACTAGGTCAACTGGTCTCACCATATTATCTATGAAGAGTTGCTTGAGGATATCAATTTGAAGCATAAGGGTACATATTACTAGGGCAGTGTGCTTGGTTAACTCGTTTATGAGTCTATCCATCTTGATATGCAATACAATTTGCTACATTCAAATTTACTCAAACATTTTTGCAGAAGGATCTTGTGGAGGTGGGGTTCTCTTTGGACTGGATTCTTCTTTTGTTTCCCTTAGTTTCTAGAATGTATCTATCATATCTGGTTTTTCCGATAGGCCAATAAGACTTGGATATATTGGAATGGCTAGGGCATTTATGTATAGGGGATTTTTCCTCCTTCGAACTCTTAGACTCAAAATTTATCTCAGATGCACTATCTCCCATGGATTTTGACATATCCAGTTTAGAATGAATGGAGAGGTTAGATTATTCTACTACAATATCCCATGGTATCATAGGTTCACATGCTTTATGTAGAACTATAAGTTTTATCAACCCATGATGGGTGATTAGGTGAAACTTGAGGCTATCCTTGGAATTTTTAGGCTAGAATCGGGTAACTATAGCTTTAATTGAGTGATATAGAAAGTATGAGAGTTTTATGATACAATACTCATGCCTCAGGTATTTAAATTTCAACATAATCTTGAGGTGGTAATCCCCACAATTGGATAATCTCCTCTCTAGTGTAAAGAATTTCATAAGAATTGTGGCAGCCTCTTGCCATTTTATGGGGAGTGAGGAGGTTGCTTGACCTACCAAAGAAGAAGAGCCTAAGGGTAGTATGAATCTTGAATTCAAAGGAAGAGGATGTTTTAGAGGTAGAGGAAGGGGATGATAATCTTCTAGAAAATGCAAATCCTTAATATGTTTCATATATTATGAAACCCACAAGGTCATGGACTACCCACACAATCCCAAGAGGGCTATGGTAGCCCACAAAGAAGATGGATAAGAACCTCTAAATGAATAAGTGGAAGGAGAAATATGAGAGAACTTGATGCTGTGAAGAACTCTAATATCAAGGGATAAAGAGGTTTGAGAAGCTGATTGGAAAAGAAAGAGCATTTTTAAAACAATATGCAAGTGTAAAGAGAAAGTGTACAAGGTGATTGTAGATGGTGGGTCTGCCAATAATCTAGTAAGTAAGGAAATTGTAGACAAAGTACACCTTGCTTGTATTACAAAATCTAATCCTTACAAGATATCTTGGTTAAAAAAATATTGTAGTGGGCTAGTGAATATGTCTTATTTTGTTGCTTTCAAAATTGGTCCTTATGAAGATAAAGTTATTTGTGATGTAGTATCTATAGATGCATGTCATTTGTTATTAGGTAGGTCTTGGTAGTATGAAAAGAATGTAATTCACCATGGAAAAGAAAATAAATTTGAAATTCAACAAGAGAATAAACAATATATTTTGAAACCTCTTAAATGTGAAGACTCAAGTGAAATAGCAACCCTATATTTGTTTACAATAGGTTGGAAAAAGTGTAACAACCCAAGTCTATTCACTTGGTTGTACCACACAAAAAACTATCATAAAATGGGTATTTTTTTATTTTCAAATCACATTTCTATTTTTGTTGTGTTGTTATATTCATATCACTTTTTGTTTCACCCGAAATATTAATATCATACTCATAAATAGTACAAGTATATTACACTTGTATTTTAGGTCTACTATAAAAAAACCACCCAAGTGGATGAGATTAGCCATTTCCTATTGAAGGTACCATTCTATGGATTTGATTTACCTCATTTACATCCTTTTTTTCTAGCATGAGGGTTGATCCACAATAGGGGTTATCCTCTAGGGCCCATAACACCTAGAGGGTGGATGCTTTCATATTGAGCCTTTGACTAACTAGTCGAATAATTCTAATTTTTGTATGAGAGAAAATAACATACATATGCCTTTGTGGCTAACTGATTATCCTGTTCTTGGATTCAGTTAGAGCCAAATAAATACGCTGATATTGAACTTTATCACTCATGTTCACTATAACTCATGGTTGTTAGTCCCATACCAAATTATGTGGCTAATATAGCTAAGTTAAATGGACATGGGACTTACCATAGTACTATTCAAGCAACAACTTAGAAGAGGTATCCCATACTGCCCTTCATTACCAAGTCTAATTGAGTCACATATTCTAACCAATTCTATTAGACTACAGTTTCTCTTGAAGCTCTTTGCATACATACCCACACCCCAATGACATTGGGTAAAATATGAGCATTCTTTATTCTAGATGTGTGAATTTAGGAATAGTTAAACTATTTTATCAATCATAACAATGTGTTTAAGTTCTATGTCCTTTAAAATATGTTTTGTATCAAGAGTTAAACCCATATAATTCTAAGTTTTTAACTTCTACTAGGATATATGCCATCCAAGAAGACCTAAATGAAAGTAAAATATAATTTTTGAAACATACCAAGAGTTTATTATTTTTAATCATGTATGTCATAAGCAAGGTTCTCCTTTCTAATTGATTAGCAATGGTCCCAAGGTTAAATATATTGTGCTTCTCTAATAAAATACCTAGACCGCTAAAACTTTTACATTTTAAATTTTAACAATACATACTTATTAGCTAATGTTAAACATAGAATGAAATAAACCCAAATCACTTTGTATCTTTTACAAATTCAAGATAAAGTGTTCCTTTATTACAAGTGCACTAGATTATAAGTTCAAACGTATATGAATATTTCTCCTATATTTTCCTTCAATGGTACAACAAACAAACACAATTATCAACCTGTTAAGATTTCAATATGGATTGCAAACCTTATGAATATCTAAAATTTTCATAAGAGACTAACATTTGGGTTCACTGTCACAACTTTATTTTATACATTATTAGAAAAGGATTTAACTCTCCTTTAAAAAATTGCAACACACCACATGAATGTATTTAAATCCTTTTAGGATCATTGATACCGACACATTACAATGTTTCATTACAATATTAACTATTACTCAGGAATAACAAAACACATCAAAGGCACCATCCTATCACACATGCAAACCAGTCATAGTATCTGTTTGTAAACCAAATAGAATAATACCTCTCTATTAAAAGGTAAATTATTTCCGTTTAATACATATTTCTATTGATTTCATATTCTTTTGTTTATTCATCTTCGACGAACGATATGTATAGAATAATTTTGATAGTTTACACTAATCTCTTAGCTCAACATCATAAGGAATAAATTAATTAAATAATTTTAAGTACTTGACAAACCCAAGTCCAATAAATGTGCACAACTACTTGTCAAAATGGTTTCACCCTCCACAAAAGTAAGGTTTGACTATTTTCATTAGGTGTTGGCTAAATATAATGAAAGGCAAAAGAAGATTTTCAACATAATCTAGGACAATGTGTTTACAGTGTTCAAGCCATAGTATCAGTTATTTAAATACCAAAAAAACTAGATACAAAAATTTTGTTTGATTAAGAAATAAGTTCTTTTAACGATAAAACCACAACCATAATTTTTGTCTTCAATTAGAGCATTCAACACCACACTTACATTGAAAAAAATCATTTAAGCAATAGTATGCAACTATAGAAAACTATAAAAGAGTTTTACTTTTTAATATCATCATTTTAAAATTCGTATGTTACAATTTCCATTCAGTTGCCACAAATATACTTTTTGGACACTAGTTTCATAGAATATATTGCAACTATCCACAACACCCGGTAAGGTAGTTCCTACTCTACCATTTTTCCCACTAAAATCACTGATAACAATACAATATTCACCAATTGTTTAGGACTAAATTGTATATTTATGTACAACAATATAAAATTGGGATACATAAAAGGAAAATAAATGAGTAATTTTTAAAATAGACTTCAATAATGGTTGCTCTAGGTCCTTAATCAAATACCATCATGCTCGATAGTATTTTTCGTGTCATAGAATAGATCACCATCCGCTATCATAGACAACTTTAGGGTTATAAAACAAAGGGATAAAATTTTAGCTCGTCGGTCAATGAATGCATTTCTCTAGCATAAAACCATATTAACATGTAAACATATTCCAAATACTCTCACAACACTTTGACAATTCATATGCATGTAAGTTATATAAACCATATACTATTTCCAATTAACATCAATGTCCATATACAACGTAAAAACTATATTCATACATAGAGTTGAGAAGAAAATCATTCAAGCTAGATATAACTTCATGCATGTGCACAGAAAAATGTCTTTTCCATATCATTTTCACACAACAAGACAAGCAATATTTCCAGTTCAATCAACATTCCTTTCTTTTTAAAATAAAAATAATTAGAAATATTATTATGAACACTCTACCTGGAGTCCTTCATTATGCTTTTTACCTCCAAGAACTCTTCAATACTTCCAAAGACTCTAGTTTGTAATTCCTCAGTACACGCGATTTCTTATTTCTCTGAACTCTCACATTTTATTTATTTTCTTCTCTTTGAAATCGGTTCTTCCAAAAAGCAAATACCCACTAGCATTCAACAATAATGTTTTATTTCTTTTCTCCCGTATCGGTTCAAGAATATGGAGGAATTTTTAAATCATAATGATACCATATGCTTAGTTCTGGTGCAGTTAAGTTGACCACTACTCCACAGAATGCACATCAATATCATAAAGAAGAAAACTATCTTCTTTGATTTACCCACTCACTACCAATTTAATATTTCTTATTATATTCATGTAAAAACATTCAAATAATATATTTAACCATGCTCTACATAATTAGCATTCATAATAATAAAATCACATTCGTTTTTCTTTTTACCATGCATACATTTATTCATTTGCAGTCATATTTTTATATTTATTTTTCTTCTAATTTAAACTTACTGCACAATCAAGTGAATAGTGGCTCCCATAATCATTGGCACATAAATTATATGAATACATTATTTAAATCAATCAAACAACAACAAACCACACACACAATCTAGTCAATCATGGGATCTACATAATATGTATGTATGCGAGCATCCATGTACTCGTGAGCCGAATCATCACTTTCCTTCTTATATTTTTTCATTGAATTGCTTCCATTGATAATTTTGAACCTGGTCCTGCATACACAGTAGCTATCAACAATACCATAATTCACAAGAAAGGTAGGTTTATTACCAATTTTATTTTTTAATCAATATTCGTGTGAGGAAGGTCGTTACATCCTCCTCTACTAGAAACAAACATAGTTTGTGTTTTATTCAAAATTAAACCAAAAATACCTTTACATATTTGTTTTTTACAAAAACCAAAATTAATTAAACAAATTTATTATTTCCATTTCACACAATATATCCCAATCATCATAATCATCACAAAATCACAATTACTCACATTTGAGCATATAACCAAATCATATAATATGTCATATTGTATTTAATCATAACATACACCATCACATGTTCAAAATCACTTTACGTAGTAATTCAAAACATATACTAGTTACTCTCCTCAATAACTGAATCAAACATAAACTACTTTACTTAGTATCCAGTCTTATATCTATTGTATATATACATATATCATCAAATTATTTGAAAGTTTTTGAAAAAAACTATATCTACTCAAAAAATAAGGAAACTAATACTACATATCTACCACATCCTCCCACGTTGTGTTTGTATTTGAGTAGTGGTCTTATTGGATCCAATATTGCTCTATGCTTCTCTTCCTCAAATTCTTGGTTCTAAAACCAAGTATGCAAACATGTCAAACTTCAATTTTGAGTGGGTCAATCATCTGCAATTTGGAGATATCCAAAATATGAGTAGGATAAGTAATATATTTTATAAAGAGGAACACATGGAAGACATTGTGAATTTTATACTGATTTGGCAGTAGAGCAAGTTTATAAGCAACCCGACTCATCTTGCCAATAATTTCAAATGGACCCATGTCATTGTAACTCACGGTCATTCGTCCCATACCAAATTATGTGGCTAATATAGCTAAGTTAAATGGACATAGGACTTACCATAGTACTATTCGAGCAACAACCTATAAGAGGAATCCCATACCACCCTTCATTACCAAGTCTGATCGAGTCACATATTTTGACCAATTCTATCAGACTATAATTGCTCTCGAAGCCCGTTGCATGCATACCTACACCTCAACTACATTGGATGAAATATTAAGCATTATTCACTCTTGATGCTTTAATTTAAGAATAGTTCAAGTGGTTCTTCAATCATAACAATGGTTTGAGTTCTAATTCCTTTAAAAAATATTTTGTCTCAATAATTAAATCCATCTATTTAAACTTACACTAGGATATATGCTATCCAAGAAGACCTAAATGAAATTAAAATATAAGTTTTGAAACACACCAAGAGTTTATAATTTTCAATAATATATGTCATAAGAAAGGTTGTCCTTTTTCACTAATTAGCAATGGTCCCAAGGTTAGAGATATTGGGCTTCTCTAATAAAATACTCGGAACACTAAAAATTTTAGCTTTTCAATTCTAACAATGCATACTCATTAGCTAATGTTAAATGTAGAATACAATAAACCCAACTCACTTCCTATATTTTACAATATCAAGATAAAGTGTTCCTTAATTACAAGTGCACTAGATTACAAGTTCAAACATATATGAATATTTCTCTTGTATTTTCCTTCAATGGTACAAAAAATAGATGGAATTCTCAACATGTTAAGATTCCATGATGGAAGTCAAACCTTACGAATATCTAAAATTTTCATAAGAGACTCACATTCAGGTTCATTGTCATAACTTTATTTTATACATTCTTAGAAAATGATTTAACTCTACTTTAGAAATTTGGAACACAACACATGAATGTACTTCAATACTTTTAGAGTCGTTGATCCCAACACATTACAATGTTCCATTACAATATTAACTATTACTCGGGAATAACATAATACATTAAAGGCACCATCCTATCACACATGCAAGCCGATCATAGCATCTATTTGGAAACCAAATAGAATAATACCTCCCTATTACAAGGTAAATTATTGTGTTTAATACATCTTTCCATTGGTTTCTTGTTGTTTTGTTTATGCACCTTCAACATACGTTATGCACAGAAGAACTTCTATAGTTAACGCTGCTCTCTTAGCTCAACATCACAAGTCACAAATTAATTAAATACTTTTAAGTACTTGACAAACTTAGGTCCAAAAATATGCACAACTACTTGCCAAAATGGTTTCACCCTCCACAAAAGTATGGTTTGATTGTTTTCATTAGGTGTTGGCTAAATATAATGAAAGGTAAAAGAAGAAGGTTTTCAACACAATTTAGGTCAATATTTTTACAACGTTCAAGCCATAGTCTCAGTTCTTTAAATACAAATATAACCAGATACATAATTTGTGTTTGACTAAGAAATAAATTCTTTTAACCATAAAACCACAACCATAATATTTATCTTCAATTAGAGCATTCAACACCACACTTCCATTGAAAATATTCATTTAAGCAACAGTCTGCAACTATAGAAAACTCTATTAGAGTTTTACTTTTTAATATCATCATTTCAAAATTTGTATGTTACAATTTCTATTCATCTATCACAAACATACTTTTTGGACTCTAGTTTTATAGAATATATTGCAACTACTTACAACACCCGGTAAGGTGGTTCATACTCTACCCTTTTCCCACTCAACTCACTGTTAATAACACAATATTCACTAGTCATTCAGGACTGAATTGCTTATTAATGCACACCAACATAAAATTGGGATATGTATAAGGAAAATAAATAAACAATTTGTAAAATAGACTTCAATTATGGTTGCTCCAGGTCCTTAATTAGCTACTATCATGCTCGATAGTCTTTGTTCACACCACATACTAGATCACCATCTACTATCTTAGATGGATTTGGGGTTTTAAAACAAAGGGATCATATTTTAGCTCATCGTTCAATGAATGCATTTCTACTTGCATACAACCATATTAACATGTAAACATATTCCAAATACTCTCACAAAACTTTGACAATTCATATGCATGTAAGTTACATAAACCATATGATATTTCCAATTAATATCAGCATCTATATCCAACACAAAACTTATATTCATACATAGAGTTGAGAAGAAAAACATTCAAGCCAGATATAACTTCATGCATGTGCACACAATAATATCTTTTCCATTTCATTTTCACACAACAAGACAAGCAATATTTCCAGCTCAATCAACATTCTTTTCTTTTAAAACTAAAAGCAATTAGAAATATTATTATGAACACTCTACCTAGAGTCCTTCGTTATGCTTTACACCTCCAAGTACTCTCCAATACTTCTAGAAGACTCTACTCTACAATTCCCTAGTATGCATTGTTTCTTTTTTCCCTTGAACTCTCACATTTCCTTTCTTTTCTTCTCTTTGAAGTTGGTTCTTCCAAAAATGGACAACCACTAACATTCAACGATAATGTTTTATGCCTTTCCTCCCTTCTCAGTTTAAGGATATGGAGGAATTTTTAAATCATAATGATACCATATGCTTAGTTTTGGTGTGGTTAAGTCGACCACTACTCCACACAATGCACATCCATATCATAAAGAAGGAAACTATCTTCTTTGATTTACATACTCACTACCAATTTAATATTGCTCATTATATTCATGCAAAAACATTCAAATAATATATTTACCTATGCTCTACATAATTAACGTTCATAATAATAAACTCACATTCGTATTTCTTTTTACCATGCATACATTTATTTATTTGCATTCATATTTTTATATTTATTTTTCTTCTAATTTAAACTATATGCACATTCAAGTGAACAGTGGCTCCCATCATCATCGCCACATAAATCATATGAATACGTTATTTAAATCAATCAAACAACAACAAACCACACACACAATCCAGTCAATCATGAGATCTACATGATATGCAAGTATGCGAGCATCCATGTACTCATGAGCCGAATCATCACTTCCCTTCTTACCTTTTTTCATCGACTTGCTTCCATTCATCGACGACTTTGAACCTGGTCTTGCATCCACAGTAGCTATCAGCAGTACCACAATTCACAAGAAAAGGTAAGTTTATTACCAATTTTATTTATTAACCAATATTCATGTGAGGAGGGTCATTACATCCTCCCCCACTAGGAATAAACATAGTCCCTGTGTTTTATTCAAAATTAAACAAGAAATACCTTTTCATATTTTATTTTTACAAATACCAAAAGTAATCAAACAAATTCATTGTTCCCATTTCACACAAAATATCCCAATCATCATAATCATCATAGAATCACAATTACTCACATTTGGGCATATAACCAAATCATATAATATGTCATATTGCATTCAATCAAAACATACATCATCACATGTTCAAAACCACTTTACTTAGTAATGCAAAACATATACAAGCTACTCTACTCAATAACTCAATCAAACATAAACTACTCTACTCAGTATCCAGTCTCATATCTATTTGCATATATACATATATCATCAAATCATATGAATTTTTTGAAAAAGTCTATATCTACTCAAATAGATAAGGAAATTATTGTTGCATATCTTCCATGTCCTCCCATGTGGTATTTCTATTTGAGTAGTGGTCCCATTGGACCCGACATTGCTCTATGCTTCTCTTCCTCAGATTCTTGGTTCTAAAACCAAGTATGCGAACAGGTCGAACTTCAATTTTGAGTGGATCGGTCATCTACAATTTGGAGACATCCAAAACATGAGTAGGATCAGAAATATATTTTCTAAAGAGGGACACATGGAAGACATTGTGAATTTTGGATAGGCTTGGTGGTAGAGCAAGTCTATAAGCAACAAGGCTTATCTTGGCCACAATTTCAAATGGACCCACATATCTGGAGTCAAGTTTAGAAGATTTTATGGAACTTTTAGTTGGTTTCACCCTTAAGAATACCCTGTCTCCCATAAAATATTCCCTTTGATGTTCTTTTGAGGTCCATATAGCTCTTCTGGTGATCTACGACCTCTTTCAACTTTTGTTGAATTATTTTTAATTGATCTTCCATTTCTTTTATCATTTTTGGTCTGATCACTACCCGATCTTCTGGATTATCCCAAGATAAGGGAGTTCTACATCTTCTCCCATATAGGGCTTCAAAAGGTGCCATACCTAGTGATGCATGGTAACTATTATTGTATGTAAATTCCACTAGGTATAAATAGTCTTCCCACTTTGTATGTTGATCCATGCAGTACATTCTTAGCATATCCTCTAGTACTTGATTCACCCTCTCAGTTTTCCCATCTATCTCAGGGTGATAAGTAGTACTAATATTCAATTTGGTTCCTAATGCTTGATGCAATGCTTGCCAAAATTTAGAGGTAAAGCAAGAATCTCTATCAGAGATTATAACTTCTAGAAATCTGTGCAGTCTTACCACTTCCCTAGAAAACTTACTCGCTACTATAGGTGCATCATCTTGCACATTGCCTGGTATAAAATGTGCAACCTTGGTTAACTTATCCACAACTACCAAGATTATGTCATGCCTGAATCTTGTTTTAGGCAATCCCACTATAAAGTCCATTGATACCACTTGCCATTTTTGCGTAGGTATCTCATGTGGGTACAACTTTCTAGTTGGATGTAGATGTTCTACTTTCACTCTTTGACATTCTAAACATCTAGCCACATAATTAGTGATATCCTTTTTCATTCTTGGCCAATAGTAATCTTTTCTCAAATTCTCATACATTTTTACCCCTCTCAAGTGCATAGAATAAGGAGTATTGTGAGCCTCCTTAAGAATTGTTTCTCTCAACCCACCTATGCTTGGAACTACCAATCTATTCTTATAAAATAATAGATCATATTTATATATAAAATCTATATCCTTTCCAGGTTCTTGCTCAACTTGATCATTACAAGACTAACAAAATTCATCTTTTCCTTGCAATACTTTAATTTGGTCTAATAGATCATAATGACATTTTGTCATTGTAGTGATACACCCTCTCCTACTTAGAGTATCAACAACCTTATTCTCCTTACCCTTAATATACTCAATGCCAAAATCATACTCAACTAGAAATTCCATCCAACATCTTTGCTTGGCATTCAATAAGGGTTGAGTAAATATGTATCTTAGACTCTAGTGATCTATCTTTAATTCAAATGGTTTTCCCAACAAATAGTATCTCCAAATATTTAGGGCATGTACAACCACTACCAACTCCAAATCATGAGTGGCATAATTAACCTCATGCCTCTTAAGTTTCCTAGACTCATAGGCAATAACCACATCATCTTGGGTCAAAACCCTACCTAACCCTTCAATTGATGCATCTGTACATATTATAAACTACTTATTAGGATCAAGCAATTATAGGATTGGTGCGGTTGTCAACCTTTCTTTCAAAACTTAAAAAGCCTCTTCACACTATTCTATCCATTTGAAGGCTTTTCCTTTCCTTTGAAGGTTTGTAATGGGTTGGGCAATTCTTGAAAATCCTCTGATAAATCACCTATAATATCCTACAATCCCCATAAAACTTTGCACCTCTATCACATTAGTAGGTGTTGGCCAATCAATAATTACTTCTATTTTCTTGGGATCTACTGCAATCCCTTCTATAGAGATAATATGTCCCAGATATTGTACTTATGGAGTGTAAAACTCACATTTTGATAATTTTCCATATAATTGATTCTTTCTAAGAATCTCAAGCACAATTCTCATATGTTGATCATGTTCCTCCTTGTTCTTGGAATAGATCAGTATGTCATCCAAAAATATGAGCACAAACCGGTCCAACTGCTCTCTAAAAATGCTATTCATGAGATTCATGAATGTGGTTGGGGCATTAGTTAGCCCAAAAGGTAGGACAATAAATTCAAAATATCCATATCTTGTTCTAAATGTTGTTTTAGAAGTGTCTTCTTCTCGTATCCTTAACTGATGATAACTAGATCTTAAGTCAATCTTTGAGAAGATGGTTGCTCCTTTCAATTGATCAAATAAATCATCAATTCTAGGTAATGAGTACCTATTTTTGATAGTAACCTTATTCAACATCCGATAATCTATGCACATCCTCAAGGTACCATATTTATTTTTAATAAATAAGATAGGAGCTCCCCAAGGTGACACACTTGGCTTGATTAGCCCTTTTTCTAACAAATATTGAAGTTGTATTTTGAGCTCTTGTAGCTCTATGGGAGTCATTCTATACGGTGCCCTTGCAATAGGTGTAACTCTAGGTAATAACTCAATAGAAAAATCAAATTCCCTCTGAGGAGGTAATCCTCGAAAGGTCCTCCGAAAATACATCCTTGAATTCTCCCAATACATGATGCTTTTGGAAGAGGTCAGATTCCATTTTAGTTTCTTCTTTCTTATTCATCTTAACTATGAAGATCATTCCCCTCTTCCTAATAACTTTCTTTATCTGCATTGCAGACAATAAATGTGGTTTAACTTCACTTCGACCACAACAAATCCTAACCCTTTGATTAGATTCATCCATAAATTCCACCCATCTCTCTTCAAAATTTAGAAGAGCCTTATGCACCTTTAACCAGTCAACTCCTAGAATGATATCAAATGCATGCAAAGGTGCCACATACATATGCCAATTAGTTTTTCCTTATGGTAAAGTGATGTGAGGATCAAACATGCATTGGTTAACTTGGTAGGTTTACCCTAACCCATACTCTACCTTCCAACCATTGGCTAAAAATCTAGGTCTAACAGGTATGTCCCTCACTAATCTAGTAGAGATAAAGCTATCAGTTGATCCACTATCTATCAAAATTTGCACATCTTTATCAAAAAATTTCCATTTATTAAGAAAGGAGTAATTTGACCATCAAGTTTAGAACTACCTATGGTTGCAAAGATCCTGTGGGTGGCCTCTTCTAGGGCTTTCTGACATTGATCAGCTCTATGGGGGCATTTTTTGGCATAATGAGCTCCTTGACATATATAGCATCCATTTGGTGGAGCTCTATTTCCCTTGTTACTATTCTCATTTCTGTCCAAAGGTGTAGTTCCTCTAGTCTTTTCTTGACCTACTGGTTTCTGGTCCTATCTTTTGGGAAACTCTCTACCATCCCTCTTGAACTTACCACCCTGATAGTTAGGTTTATTTCTACCACCTTGCCTATTTTGCTCTCCTCCTTTGGGTTTCTTATTTTGATATTTCTCCCATCTCATAAACCCAACACTTTTCTACTTTCTGAGTTCATATTTTTCCTTCTTAGATAACTTTTGATAGTTAAAATATGTCTTTCTAGTTTCTTGATTGGCTTCCTCTTTTCTTGCCAAATCAAATGTTGTAGGTAGATTAATAAGGTTGTGCATATTTACCACCATCATGATTCTAGGATGTAATCCCAGAATGAATTTTTGAGTCTTCATTTCTTCATTGCTTTCATATTGAGATGCATATTTTAATAGTTGAATAAAATTTTGGTGGTAATCATGCATTGACATGCTTTCCTGATATAAATTAGAGAACTCCCCAAATTTCTCCACATAATATTGCTTAGTCAAAAATCTATCTCTAAATTCTTTGGCAAAATCCTCCCATATGAGGTCTGTAACTTCTATATTATGCCCTTTCTTATAATATTTCCACCAATCTAGGGCTACTTCAGTCATGTTCATAACTGCTAATGTAGTCTTAGATTCAGAGGATAAAACTACTAGAGAAAAGTATGACTCTAGTTCACTTAGCCAATTTTTTATTGAATCACCATCACCCTTTCCATTAAACTTGGATATTACAACCTTTTTTAGGTTCCTATCCAACTCTTTACTCACCTTGGCCCTTCTAGTACTGGATCCCTCAGGTTCTCTAGGTGCTTCCTCTGCCCTACCTAATCTAGTTTCTCTTCCCCTAGCTAAGTCTTCTATGACCTATTGTTGTTGGACAATAAATTCTTATTGTTGGGCCATATGGGTTTTTTATTGGGCCATCTCTTCCCTTTGTTGTTCCATGTGTGTTTGTAATAATTGAACAACTTTTGCAAGATTTCCCTCCTCTCTAACAGGTTCATTTGGAGGAGGTTCATTCATTTATTTCATCCTTATTTCATGTTGAGGACCCTCTCATATTAATCCCATCCTTGGTCCCCTTATAAGTCTTTCAGTGGCTTCTTCCTCCCTACTCGTAGCATCCATGTCATTTGACATTTAGGTGAAAGAGGTAAATTATTAGTTTTACATTATACTAAGTAAAACATTTCATAATCAAATTCTACAACTTAGAATCTCTTTTGCTCTGATACCATATGTAACAACCCAAGTCTACTCACTTGGTTGTACCACTACAATAAACTAAGTATCATAAAAGGGGTATTTTTCATTTTTAAATCACATTTATATTTTTGTTGTATTGTCATATTCATAGCAATTTTGTTTCACCCAAAATATTAATATCATACTCTTAAATAGTACAGGCATATTAAACCACATTTGGATTTTAGGTCTATTGCAGACAACCATCCAAGTGGATGAGATTGGCCAAATCTCGTTGAAGGTGCCATTCTATGGAGTCGATTTACCTCATTTACATCCTCTATTTTTGGCATGAGGGTCGATCCATGGTAGGGGTTATCCTCTAGGGCCCATAACACCTAGAGGGTGGATGCTTGCTTCCCTTTCCTTTCCATACTGAACCTTTGACTAACTAGTCAACTCAGTCTAATATATGTATGAGAGAAAATAGCATACATATACCTTTGTGGCTAACTGATTATCCTCTTCCTAAAGTCAGTTAGAGCCATGTCAATACCCTAACCTTGGACTTCATCACTCATGTTCATTGTAACTCATGGTCATTCATCCCATACCAAACTTCGTGGCTAATCTAGCTAAGTTAAATGGACATGGGACTTACCACAGTACTATTCGAGAAACAACCTGTAGAAGGCATCCCATACCACCCCTCATTACCAGGTCTAACCGAGTCACATATTTTGACCAATTATGTCAGACTACAGTTGTTCTCGAAGCTCATTGCGTGCATACCCACACCTCAACGACATTGGGTGAAATATGAGCATCCTTCGTTCTCGATGCTTGAAATGAAGAATAGTTCAACGAGTTCTTAAACCATAACAAAGTGTTTGGGTTCTAAGTCCTTTTTTTTTTGGTAAGGGTTCTAAGTCCTTTAAATATTCTTTTGTCTCAAGATTTAAAACCATCTAATTCTAAGTTTTAAACTTCCACTAGGATATATGCCATCCAAGAAGACCTAAATGAAAGTAAATTACAAGTTTTGAAACATACCAAGAGTTTATTATTTTCAATAATATATGTCATAAGCAAGGTTCCCCTTTTTCACTAATTAGCAATGGTCCCAAGGTTTGAGAAAATGGGCTGCTCTAATAAATTACCCAGACCACTAAAAATTTTAGCTTTTCAATTCTAACAATGCATACTCATTAGTTAATGTTAAACTTAGAATGCATTAAACCCAACTCACTTCGTAACTTTTACAAATTCAAGATAAAGTGTTCCTTTATTACAAGTGCACTAGATTATAATTTCAAACATATATAAATATTTCTCCTATATTTTCCTTCAATGGTACAACAAATAGATGCAATTCTCAACATGTTAAGATTCCAAGATGGAATGCAAACCTTACGAATATCTAAAATTTCATAAGAGACTCACATTCGGGTTCACTGTCACAACTTTAATTTATACATTCTTAGAAAAGGATTTAACTCTCCTTTAGAAAAATTGGAACACAACACATGAATGTACTTCAATCCTTTTAGAATCGTTGATCCCGACACATTACAATGTTCCATTACAATATTAACTATTACTCGAGATAACAGAATGCATCAAAAGCACCATTCTATCACACATGCAAGTTGATCATAGCGTTTGTTTGGAAACCAAATAGAATAATACCTCCCTATTACAAGGTAAATTATTATGTTTAATACATCTTTCCATTGGTTTCATATTATTTTGTTTATGCATCTTTGCCATACAATATGCACAAAAGAAATTCTATAGATCACAATGCTCTCTCAGCTCAACATCACAAGTCATAAATTAATTAAATACTTTTAAGTACTTGGCAAACCTATGTCCAAAAAATATGCACAACTACTTGCAAAAATGGTTTCACCCTCCACAAAAGTATGGTTTGACTGTTTTCATTAGATACTGGTTAAATATAGTGAAAGGTAAAAGAAGAAGGTTCTCAACACAAATTAGGCCATCGTTTTTTATGGTGTTCATGCCATAGTATTAGTTCTTTAAATACAAATAGAAATAGATATATAAATTTTGTTAGACTATGAAATATGTTATTTTAACCTTAAAACCACAACCATAATATTTGTATTCAATTAGAGCATTCAACACCACACACTTCCATTTAAAAATTCATTTAAGCAATAGTATGCAACTATAGAAAACTCTATCAGAGTTTTACTTTTTAATATCATCATTTCAGAATTTGTATGTTACAATTTCCAATAAGCTATCATAAATATACTCTTTGGACTCTAGTTCCATAGAATAATTTGCAACTACCCATAACACCTGGTAAGGTAGTTCCTACTCTACTCTTTTTTCCACTCAACTCACTAATAACAACACAATATTCACCAATAATTTAGGACTGAATTTTTTATTAATGTACAACATAATCCTAAAATACGTATAAGGAAAATAAATGAGTAATTTATAAAATAGACTTCAATTATGGCTGCTCCAGATCCTTAATCAACTACAATCATGCTCTATAGTATTTTTTTTACATCACATACTAGATCACCATCTGCTATCATAGACAAGTTTGGGGTTTTAAAATAAAGGGATCAAATTTCAGATCATCGCTCAATGAATGCATTTCTACTTGCATACAACCATATTAACATATAAACATATTCTAGAGACTCACAAAAATTTGATAATTTATATGTGTTTAAGTTATATAAACCATCTACCATTTCCAATTAACATCAGTGTATGTAAAAATTATATTCATACATAAAGTTGAGAAGTAAAAATTTCAAGCCAAATATAACTTCATGCATGTGCACACAAAAATATATTTATCATATCATTTTCACATAGGAAGACAAGCAATATTTTCAGATCAATCAACATTGTTTTCCTTTTAAATCAAAATAAATTAGAAATATTATTATGAACACTCTACCACGAGTCCTTTGTTATGCTTTTCACCTCCATTTACTCTACAATACTTCTAGAGACTCTACTCTGTAATTCCCTAGTATGCACTATTTTTTTCTCTGAACTCCAAGATTTCCTTTATTTTCTTCTCTTTGAAGCAGGTTCTTCCAAAACACATACCCCCATTAACATTCAACAACAATGTTTTATGCCTTTCCTCCCATTTCGATTCAAAAATATGAAAGATATTTTTTATCATAATTATACCATATGCTTAGTTCCAGTGCAGTTAAGCCGACCACTACTCCACACAATGTACATCCATATCATAAATAATAAAAATATCTTCTTTGATTTACGCACTCACTACCAATTTAATATTGCTTGTTATATTCATGCAAAAATATTCAAATAATATATTTGCCTATGCTCTACATAATTAACGTTCATAATAATAAAATTATATCTATGTTTCTTTTTACCATGGATGCATTTATTTATTTGCACTCATGTTTTTTATATTTATTTTTCTTCTAATTTAAACTATATGCATATTCAAGTGAATAGTGGCTCCCATCATCATTGCCACATAAATCATATGAATACATTATTTAAATAAATCAAAAAATAACAAACCATACACACAATCCAGTCAATCATGGGATCTACATGATATGCAAGTATGTGAGCATCCATGTACTCGTGATCCGAATCATCACTTTCCTTATTACCTTTTTCCATTGACTTGCTTCCATTCATCGATGACTTTGAACCTAATCCTGCATACATGGTAGCTATCAGCAGTACCACAATTCGTAAGAAAAGGTAAGTTTATTACCAATTTTATTTATTAACCAATATTCGTGTGAGGAGGGTCGTTAATTTTTTTTCTCAAAGATATAAATGGAGAAACCTGCTATATTTTATATCCTAGAGGGGCAGAGAAATCCAATCAGTAGAAGCAAACAATTCCATTAGAGGTGCAAAAATTGCTAAATCAATATCTAGAATTGACCCCACCTGAGTTGCCTATTGTTTATCTCAATCTAGAGGTACTACACATCAAATTGATCTTATTCTCAATGCTAAACTCCCAAATCATGTTACATACAGGTTGACTCCTCTAGAGAATGATGAAATTATTGGAAAAGGGGTTTATAAGAGAGGGTATAAGTCCATGTGTCACACCTGGTTTACTCTTCACCAAGAAAGGAGATAAATTATGGAGATTATGTATGGATTCTAAATCCATTAACAAAATTATTATGAAATATTGATATCCCTTAACTAGAATGGATGATATATTAGATTGTTTGTCAGGTGCCAAAATATTCTCCAAGATCGAGCTTCAAAGCGGATATCATTAGATGCGAATTCAAGAAGGAGATAAGTGGATGACTACTTTTAAAACTAAGGATGACTTATTTGAGTGGATGGTCATGCTGTTTGGATTATCCAATGCTCCAGCTACATTTAAGTGAACCATAAATCAAGTATTTAGACCATATATTGGAAAATTTGTTATAGTCTATTTTGATGATATTATAATTTTTAATAGAATTATGGGAGATTATGTAGAGCATTTGAGAGTGGTGTTTGACACACTTAGAGCTAAAATGTTGTTCATAAACCCTGAGAAGAATGATTTTTACAAAGATAGATTGGTATTTTTGAGTAATATTATCTTAGCTGATGGATTGAGCATTGATCCAAAAAACGGTAAGGTGGTTCTTGAATGGCCTACCCATCAAAATATCATAAAGATGAAGAGCTTCCACGGATTGGTAAACTTTTATGAAAGGTTAATTAGAAATTTTAGTGTGATAAGTGCAACCTTGACTGATTACACAAGAGGAAATATCTTTACTTGGAAAAAAGTAGTGAACATGAGCTTTGAACAACTCAAAAAAAGGTAAAAAAAGCTCCAATACTAGTGGTACCAGATTTTGATAAGTTTTTTACAGTTGAATGTGATGCTTCGAGAGTAGCTATCGGAGGAGTGTTAAGTCAAGAAGGTAAACTTGTAGCTTTTTTAGTGAGAAATTGAATGATGCAAAAAGAAAATATACCACATATGATAAATAATTCTATGCTATTTTACAAGAATTAATATATTGGAGGCATTATATTTTACATAAGAAATTTATTTTGTTGACTAACAATCAAGCTTTGAAATACATAAATTGCCAAGCTAAGCTATCCCACAAACATGCCAAATAGGCTTCATTATTGCAAACCTATACTTTTGTAGTACAACATAGCAATGATAAACCATTGTAGTGGTTGATGCATTAAGTAGGAGGTATCATTTGCTGATTGCAATAAGAAATAGGTTGGAGGGTTTTAAAGAAATAAAGAGTGAATATGTAGGTGATCACTTCGATAAAATTTATGTAGCTCTAAGTAAATATAACCATAAAGGTATGTGCTCCTTTGAATATTAATTGTTAGTTGATGGATTCTTGTTTAAGGGAATCAACTTTGCATACCCCTTAGATATATAAGAGAAAAGTTAGTGGGAGAATTACACTCTAGTGGATTGAGTGGACACTTTTGAAGGGACAAGACCTTTGGGTTGGTGAACAAAAAATTCTTATGGCCTAGTATGAAATGAGATGTGAATAGGTTTATTACAACTTACAAAGTGTGTCAAAATACAAAAGGGAGATATCAAATATAGGTCTATATATGCCACTATGTATGCCCAAATAATTGTGGACTGATAATTCCATGGACTTTATTTTGGACCTACTTTGAACTCAAAGGAGTAATGATTCGTGTTTGTTGTGGTAGACCATTTCTCAAAAATAATGCACTTATATCTTGTAAGAAGACCAATGATGCTAGCCAAGTAGCCAATTTGTTTTTTAGATATAGTGTGGTAACATGGTATTACAGAAACTATAACCAGTGATAGAGATACCAAATTCTTAAGCCTTTTTTGGAGATCATTATGGAAGAATTTAAACAATAGTATGCAATATAGTTTGACATACCACACCAAAACTGATGGCTAAATTGAGTTTCTGAAAAGGAGTTTGGGCAATCTCATGAGGTGCTTAGTTGGTGACCATCCTAAATAGTGGGATTTAGTGATATCTAAAGATGAATTTGCTTATAATTCTAGTATTAAAAGGTCTATAGGTAAGTCTCCTTTTCAAATTATCTATGGTTCAAATCCTAAGGGAGTTGTGGACTTAATTGATCTTCCAATAAACTCATATATCAGTCAAAATGCTATAGATTTTGTGGAGAATATTTGAGAGATGCAAGAATATGTTAGGCACAAATTATAGGAAATGAATGCACAATATAAGAAATAAGTAGATTTGCATATAAGGGAGAGAATTTTCTAGGAAGAGGAAATGGTAATGGTGCATTTGTTCAAGGAGAGGTACCCTCAAGGGACTTATCACAAATTAAGACCAAAGAAATTTGGACCTTGCCAAATTTTAAATAGGATTAATGACAATACTTATGTAATAGACCTCCCAGAAGAATTTGAAATCAATCCTATTTTTAATTTTGCTGACCTATATCCCCAATCCATAGAGATAAATGATGAACTAAGGGAGGTTGAACAACTTGAAAGAGAAGATAATAGCTTGATCAAGCACCTACTGAAGAAGAAAAGAGAACAAATTGAATAAGTGTTGGATATCAAATTGGTGGCTACATAGTCCAGATCATACAAGTTGTATTTTATCAAATGGGAAGGGCTTCCAAACTCCTATAATTCATAGATTTCAAAGGTTGATTTTATTAAAAACATCAAGAAGAACTCTGAATTTGGGCTTTGAACTAGGAGGTTCAGAATTCTAAAAGTTGGGGAGAATGATGTGAAATATTCTTCATCCACTCCACCCACTCTTCATTTATTGGGTCTATTTATGTTTTTGTGACGACTCTGTTCTTGAATAGAGGGTTATGGGTTAGCCGTTATCTATCAACTATTTTTTTTGGTTTTAGTGGTAGTAAAAATAGGAGTTAGTTAGGATTGGGTTTTTTTTTTGAGGGTTTTTATACTATGGCAGGGAGATTTTCTGGGTAGAGTTTGAAAGGGGTTTTCTCGGAGGAAAAGACTTTGAAAGTTTTGCTGCAGCTATTTGTTCAATGTTTATCTTGTAAGTTTTCATTATAAATAAATAATTCTAGTTTTATTTTAAGTGCCTTCTACCATTTTTTTGTTCTGCTGCATTTGTTTGTTTTGGTTGTTCGTGTTTAAGATGAACAAGGTTACATGTTGTTTAAGATTTTTGAGATTATAGAGAATCTGCATCAACATGCAACATCAATTGGGTTGGAAATGCACGACGTATACGTTTATGGGTGCGGAACCCAAAGTGAAAATTGGACATATGGTGTTTGAATGATGTTAGATCTGCAAAGTTCTTTGTAATAAAGTCATAATACTGTGGGGATGATGTCCGTATGAGAATCAAACACAACGTTTCTGCAAGTACTCCCACTGGCAATAAGAAGTTAGATTGTGCATTTCAAGATGCTCATAAGAACATCTCTCTCCTATTATTGTTCTTCTCTGTAAATGCAAGTGGTCATTTCTGTTGTCTGGCGGAGATGACTGGTAATGTAAATTTCAACAAGAAGGTAGATTTCTGGCAGCGGCAAGACAAATGGGATGGGGTTTTCCCTGTTAGATGGCATATCATAAAAGATGTAGCGAATATTGCGTTTCGAAGAATTATTTTGGAAAACAATGACAATCAGCTAGTTACCAACAACATCAGAGACACCAAGGAAATCCATTACGCACAGGGTAGGGAGATGTTAAACATATTTTGCAACTATTCATGAAAACGTCCATAGCTGACTCATCGGTATCTGCATTTTACCGTGAAGAAATATTAAAAAGAGGAGCTCAATGGCTATAACATCAAACGCAGATGCAGCTTGCTAGTAATCTTGGTGCACCGACGACATCCGCAGACACAGCAATGGGTAGTGATGTAAAGGCTTGGAATTTTCTGACTAAAGATGGTAGCAAACTCATAGATGCTAAGATTAAGATAGGGCATGAGGGGCTGCCAGAGGAGAAGGATGCGAAAAGTAGTTGTCCGTTGTTTCTGCCAACAGCAGCCACTGCTGGTGACAGTGCAAATGTTAGTGAGGTTCCTAATGTTTCTGACGACTACCTAAACAAAAACAAAGTTGCAGTTGAAGAGGAGGAACATTCTTTACATGGGAGTCCGTCAGATGATGGCTACGAGAAAGAGGGAAAAGGAATTTCAACTTCAACTCCATCCATAAAATTGCGGGACCAAAGGCCAGCCGGTTGAGAAGAAAAACTGCCAGCTATAGATAGATCCCAAGGAATGGGTAACAGTCTTCTACAGGTACGGTTTAGGAAAGTTATCGAAAAAGTTATTATTATAACTTTTATTTTACTTTAGTAAATTTTTACGGGAATTACAGGGAATTCACATGAACCATTGAAACATCAGGACCCTAAAAAAAAACTTAGAATTAAGACCATCTACTTCCAGAAACTGATTGTTCTACAGAGGTGAAAGGTTACACAAAGGCATAAGTGCTATAAGAAACATACTTCAAACAAGTTGTATTTTAAATTGACTTTCTAGCGGTACAATGTCCTTGGAGAAAAGGCACGATCTTGAGTTGCAAGCCTTGAATTTTTATATTTTAAAGATGAAATCTCGTGGGCATCCACATAAAGCTATGTCCCACATTTTTGTCATTTTACATTTTATGATAGTGTGTATGATTGAATAAGTATATTTAAATATGAGCAGATAAAATATTAAACTATATGAAAGTTCTTTGTAGGATACGATAATACTTTAGTTTAAGTTCAAACTTCAGATTAAAATCAATATAAAAGATGTACTCATGTGTATGAGTGATCAATAATATTTGAACATTATGTTTGACCCTTTGTCAAAATATAAAAGAGGCACATGTGCATGAACCCAATCATTATTAGCTCATTACATTATTAGAACGTTTGTTAACAGACCTATGGAATGAACTCTAGCTAGTTAACTAGTAAATCAAACAAAAAGGTATGTTGAGTATGAGTTTTATACATTAAATTGAGATTTTTTACTATTATAGGCAAAAATTCTTTACGGACAGCCTTTGTCTAAGAGACCACAAACAGGGGTTTTACACCATCAAAGTTATTCGGGGATCGCACCCAGCCCTGCCCGCACCAACATTATCAATTGGATTCTAGGTACCCAATTCAGCTTTTTGGTAGGGTGGAGATTTGAACCTGAGACTTACCTTGGAGGATTACCCTCTCCTCTCCAACTCACCTGCAACACCTGAGTATTATATTATTGTTTGTTATTGTTTTTTGTTTTTCAATATTTGTATTGAAATAAAATTATAAGGTGAAAATAAGTTAAAATTTTTGTTTAAATTTTATTATATCTTTATTGTTTTTCAAACTGTAAATATTTAGTTGAATTCTTTCTAACGTTGAGACAAGTTAACGAACCTTATTATTGTCAAAAATAAACAAAACATAAATTAGTTTTTCTCAAATTCTATTTGACCAATAGGTTCATACTTATTAGAACGTTGTATTTTTAGTAGAGAAACAATACAATGTAGTCAACCACCTATGGAATGTGCTCAATTTAGCTAGTCAAACAACATCGTTAAGACAACTAGCCAACCAAGCCATAAGTCATACTAGGTAGGGGTTTTATCCCCTAAATTGAGTTGTTTTTACTATTAGATTATTGTTTGCCGTTGTGTGTTTTTTTTTCTAATGTTTGTATTCAAACAAAGTTATAGGGTGAAAATAAATTAATTTTTTTATTTAAGATTCATAAACTGTAAATATCTAGTTGAATTTTTTCAAATAATATTTGAAACCCCAATCAATCAATAGGTTCATATTTATCAGAACCTTGTTTGTTAATAGACAAGCATCAATATAATATAGTCAACCACCTATGGGATGTATTCTAACTAGCTAGTCAACCACCTATGGGATATCTTCTAACTAGCTAGTCAGGCAACATATTTAAGACAACTAATCATCCAAGCAATAAGGTATGGTAGGTAAGATTTTTATCCACTAAATTGAGCTTTTTACTATTATATTATTTTTTATATTATTTTTTTTATTATTTGCTCTTTTTTTTCAATATTTGTATTGAAACAAAGTTATAGGGTGCAAATAAATTTAAATTTTCTGCTTAAGCTCCAGTATATATTGCCTGTTGTTTTTCAAATTGTAAATATTTAGTTGATTCTCTTCTAGTATTGAGAGAAATTAGCAAAATTTACTATTGTGAAAATAAATTAGTGGTTCAAAAATAAATTAAAACTTGTAAAACATATATTTTTTTGAAACCTCATTTCACCAATAGAGCACCTAGCCATTTGAGGGAAGCATTTTACTCCTTAGTAATTTTATTTATATTTCTCATCTAAATAGGAATTTTCTTATTAAGTAGACTCTATTCGTGTGAAATTTACTATATTTAATTTTTTTTTGAGCTTATTTCAAACATCAAAGTGATAAAATAGTCATCCAATTCACAATCTGTATCTATTTATTAGTTCAAGGATAAAATTTAGTTGAATATATTATCTTATTTTATACAATGCACTAAAGGTTGGAAAATAAAATGAGGGTATTGTCTAGGACATCCCTTTTCATTTCAAAAATTTTAATTTTAATTTTACATTCATAAGGAATAAGAGTATTTGATTAGAAAACCATAACACCTCCAAAAATGGTAAATTACCATCCTAACATTCTACATTATCATAGGTCAATCATCTTGTTAAAAATAGGAAAGCTACCAAAATTAACATAATTTTTTACCCTTCTAGAACACCTAAAAGCCCTTTTTCATTTTAATTTAGCCAAATTCCATTTGGCCAACAAGGGCACCACCCATCAGTCATCACTCTAGTTCAATTAAAATGAGATAGTTAACCCTTATAAATAGCAAATTGAATTTATTTCCCATGATATATTCCTACAAAGCATACCTTCCTTTATTTTCCATATGTAAACCTATTTAAGGCCTCTTGTAATCGATGAAAATCATCTAGAAAAATTACAATATCATAAGATTCCACTATTCAAATTTAGAAACCTGATTAAGTTTATATAATAAAGCAAGAGTATGGAGCCTATTAATAGTAAAATATACTGAGATATTCAGTTCAAAACTCATGGTTGGTAGAGAAATTAAAAAATAAATAAGCATTAATATAGTTTAGGATCTAGAGTTAACATAAAAAATGATTCTCCTCATATTAATACTTAAAAAAATCCTACGTTGCTACCTAAGAGGCCACTCTTATTGTATCTAGGATGTTATCCTCTCCATTGATATTCAATTCATCCTATCTAGAACCTATTGTTGAGAGATACCTTGTTATATCATGATAAGGATAAGTTGTTGGATCCTTTACATCTAGAGCATCTAATACATTACATACCACTAGTCTCATGCTTCAGAATGTTATGAAGTTTAACATGGTAGCTTTTCATACTAAAACTATAACAAATCATACTTTACTAAGAAGATTTTGCTAGTGGCATCACTCCAAATAATTAGTCTCTATTGGATAATATCATGGTCACAAAAAAGCAATTGATTTGTATTTCCTCATTAAGGATCACATCTTCTCCTACTTTAGTTATTAGTTTCATGTCTATCTAATTTATCATTGGAAATAGTCATATTAAACTCCCAAAATATATGTTAGATATTTAGGGTTCCAAACTAGTATATGGAAAATGAAATAGAGACGAAGAACATGCTTCTCCTACTATTTATCTAAGATATTAGGTTTGGAATCATAAGGTCTTAAAATTTTATGAAAATACCTTTTCATTTTATTATAATTGGTACACAAAAATCTATCATGAGTAGACCCATTCTTGATTAAGTTGAAGCTTTTGATACATTTCATGCTAAAAGAGAAAAAGAGAGTGAATTTATGTATATGAAAAAAGGTTGTGAATTCGTGAAAAAATAGTACCTTATTTTTTTGATGCTAGAAATCATGTAAGTTTTATAATAATTATACCAAAATAGGGTATGTAAGCTATGATTGTTTTAACTTGAAATAAAAGGCCTTGAATAGATCATATTATGATGGGAAAATAACTAATATTCCCATTCATACTCATAGTGAAGATAGGATGAATGAGAAATTGAAATACTAACTCACAAAGCCACTTTTGTGCATCATCATTCTTTTCTAGAAAAATGACATTTTTTACCACTTGTACATACAGAACCCATGAATTATCAGTGGATTTTATTATTAAAAATGGCTCACAATAGAATTTTGTTAAAAAATCCATAGTCAACAAATTGTATTTATTGATGGATCCTTATCCTCAACTATGTGCTCTTAGATGGAATTACCATTGTTCAACCATATAAATCACATACATGTGTATTGTATCCTCTAATTTTTTTTCCAAATATGTGGATAAAATATTCTATGATGTGATCAACCTAGACTATTATGGATTCTTGCTTAGAAAACCCTATAAATATGATAGGAAATCCCATTATGATGAATAAAAAAACACACCTATATACTACAAAAATATTATAAAAAATATGTAATAAAGAAAATTATAGAAGAAATAAATTTGTTACTCACTTGTAACCAACCACAAAACGTAGTGAATCAAATCACATTACTAGCGTTAATTTTTATTAGGTCATAAGATAAACCAAAGCAAAAAAGAATTACACTCTCCATACAATTTTTTCCTAAGGAACTCCTACTAAATCAATCAATGAATTACTCCATTGTCCTACTTAGTGTTTTTCTTTTTAGTGCCCCATTGTAGAGAACATAAATGGTACAAATTCAACATATTAAACAATAAATTTAAAGGGTGTTAACCAAATGATTCATAAATACAAGCACATACCCTTATAATTCTTTAATTTTTCATGTGTTGAAAAAATATAGATATTGTAATATTTACATATATTTTAGGCTTAAACAAAATTATAACAAAAATAGTAACCACTTCCTCATATTAATTATGTGATAGACCAACTTCAAGGTGCACTATTATTTTCCCAAATTAATCTTAGAATTGGATATCGCAAAATCATAGTTTGGGTAGAGGACACAATGAAGACAACTTTTAGAAATAAAATAGGTGTATTTGAATGGATTGTAATATCTTTTGGTTTCACCAATACACCTACCACATTGATGATATTGATAAATAATATTTATAGGTAATATATTTAGAAATTTCTTATCATCTATATGGATGATTTTCTTATATTCTAAAAAATATGGAAACCATATATTTGACATTGACAATGAGTTATTCATATTCTTCAATGAAAAAATAGTATCTCACCCTATCCATAACATTAATATCATACCTAGGATTTGGAATTTATATGAAAGAAATTTTGGTGGATCTTCTCAAAGTGGTTGTTTAAAAAAAAATTAAAATCCTTTCATTATCATTGACATAAGGAGTCTCCTATGTCTTGCAAGCATCTACCAAAAAAAATATTTGTTATTTAGTTATTATTGTACCTTTGCATCGATTGATATAATTTAATATTTCATTTAGATGGATAAAGCATCACTCCTATGCATTCAATATGCAAAAGTAGAAATTATGTAAAACATCAATACATATATTGTTTAATCTTTCATAGACTTTTGAGATCATGATAGATGTCTTTTAGTTTGCATTAGAAAAATATTTAAAGTATAATAAGTATCTAGTGGCTTATCATTTACAGCTATTCTCATTAGCAAAATAAAAGTGCTCCACATATAATAAAATAAATATATGCACCAGTTTAAGCCTTCAATCAATGGAGATATTAGCTTTAAGGTAAGGAAAAATTATGAATATTGATTATATGACCTTGCAATATCATCAATCTCAAATATAAATTAAATATTTAGTAATTTCATTTGATAATCAATTATAAGAAGAGGACCATAAATATTGTTGTAGGTTGTTTAATCCAAATTATTTCAATTCATGCTTTGATAGTGGTTACCACATCACACATTTGATTCTATACCTGGGTATCTATATATAGATGATACTAGTTTTGGGTAAGTCTATAAGTGTCTTCAACATCTTACATATTTGAACCTAACACCTTTTCAGTATTTCTGAATCATGGAAGAGATTCTTTATTACAATATTGAACTAGAATTGAGACAAAAACATGATACCCAAGATCTAGGTGAAGTAAACAAGCTACATACGCAAATTTTTTAGCTTTTGAAGCCAAGTACTTAAGATAAAATAACCACAAGATCTAAAACAAAGTTGCAATATGAAATATATGATAATAAAAATATTCTAAATATATAAAAATCATAAATAACTTTAGAAATAAATCATAGAAATGTCATTAATAAATGCTCATGAAAATTGTATATCCATTGAATAAATACCATACTTTTATACTCTCTCTTATTACAATATATGTCTATTATACACACACTCATAGACATATATAATTGAATGTGACTCTTTATATGGAGAACTCTTGGCCTTCACTCTTCTAGAGACTCTTCATATTCCTATTCTGTGGACTCATGTACACATGGACTATTATGATCATTTTTATTACCAAAATAATCTGCATACTTTAATAATACTTGTGCATTTATTATATTGCATAAAGTAAATACTCACACTCTAATCTAGGACACTCTCTTAATCTAAATATGTAAGGTGATACATTGGCATGTATCAAATAATGTAATATATTCCAACACCCCCCTATATTACAATATATGGTTATTGAAGACTTTAGTCTTCAATATGGATTTTCATCTTTCATGTGTTCTTTAGCTTGATCAAGTTATTGTTCTTATATTTTAATCTATTAATGACCAAGAAGTCCAAAATGGTGTTATCCTCTCATATTTTTTATTCTAAATCTTTGAGGTTAAATATCAAATTTTATGAAGCATGGACTTTTCATTTCTTGCAATCTATTCGTCATAAAATCCATTAGTGTTGTTTTGAACCACAAAATTTTTTCATGAAATATCAATTGAGTCTAGACCATATATATCATTATAAAGTGATCCTATAGCTTTTATCTCATTTTGATTCATAATGAGATACTTATTGGTTCCATCTATATATCTAAACTCAATAATTCTTTTAATCTCAACCAATTTTACTACAAAATAAGATTTGATATTAATCTAAGAATATACATCACATCATGTAACATTTTTTTTGGAAAATATGTACTAGGTGTCACACACCTATATCCATGCACAATATAGGTTTTTCTAACTGTAAATTTTTAACCCAGGATTGTTTATGACTTCAAGGCAATTCAACTATTGTCAATCTCCTATCACGTGATGACTTTTACCAAAATCAATAAACATAATATCTTTAACATTTTGACTTATAGAATTATTTGTGCTTGAAGTAATTTTACATTTTTGATAAGATTTTTTTTAGGGACTTTGACCTTGGATCCTCTCATAGTTTACTTTGTGATAATATGTTTTATGAGGGCATCAAATTAAACACTAGGGTTTAGGTCCTTAGATAGGCTAGGTCTTAGGGCTTAGTCTTATTTGTTAGTATTTTAATGTACGTGATACTTTTCTCGCATAATAGCTAGCCAAATTCTAGATAACGCTAGCTTGATTGATATTTATCAATCCCTAAATAACTCCTTGCAGATGAGTACCGTCATTCCCAATTTGGAATTTGTTGCTTCTTTGTAGGAGCATTAGCTATAATTTTGGGCCTTTATAAGCCCTTAGTTTTAATTTATTTGGCATGTTGGTTTATACCACAACAGTGGTATCAGATCGTAGAGTGGCATAAGTTCTGGGTTATTTTTGACTTATGTTGTTTGTTGGTTTTGGGATCATTTCCAACCAACAAGAGGATCTTGATAGGCTCTTTAATATATTTTGGTGGTTTTTCTGCCCAGTTTGCCTTGGACATTTTTGCTACTTAAATTTGGATTTTTTTGCCAACCTGTTTGATGAATGCTCCCTTGGTACTGTCGCTTATAAAAAAAAATTTGCTGCTTTACCCCTGTCAATAATTATTTTACACTTTAGTGAGTTTGTGGGTTTGATTTATAATAAAAAAAAGTGAATTTGATTTATTAATATATATATTGAAAGGCGTTAAAAAAAAAAGGCAACGCAGTTTGTAGGCTTGCACCACAATGACAGGAGCGGTAACGCCGAGGACTACAACCTCAAAAACCATGTAACACCTGCATCTACAGGTGCTTCATCAACTTCCTGACCTATAGGCACCAGTGATAGGAGGTCACCAATGGGCCTGCCTCAAGCCATACCACACCACGAATTAGACCTGCCCATAGTGCACCACGACCCGATAGGGACTGATAGGAGGTCAGATTGACATCACATGATAGATTCCCATCTGACATGTGGTCAGATTGTTGTCACACACTTGCAGATTACCGCTCACTACAAAATTATGATCTTCAAAGGCCTAAAATATTTTGGACTGCTGGTGCATCATGAATAACAGAGCCAATTGTGGCTTGGGTCTCCGTACCTTCTGCATGACATAGGCCTTTTATTTTCTAGTCCTCCTTGAATATTCAATCGGTGTAAAACCTTGATCAAACATGCTCTGTAATTCTTTCTACCTTTGCACGATGATCAAAATTATCTGACGTAGTTTGGGGATCATGCTGAAGATCACATGTTGATTTTTCCTGGTGACACGTAGTAGGCTCTGTTACAGGTTTTTCCTAGTTGACGGTTTATCTGTTGCATGGATGTGAATGAAAATTTATCCCACATTGCATGGGTAAGGTGGTTTTTTTACCTTTATAATGGAAATTATTTCCTTAATATATAGCCACTACACGCTGGCTTTTCACACGTACGCGCTGGCGAAAGCTATCAAAACAGCATTGTGCCATTTTACCTATGGGCTTAGTTGACATTGACAGCACGGTCCATTCCCTTCTCTGCTGATATCACCTTCAAATTAAGCAAAAAACAAATTTTTTGTTAAAAGAGGTAATATTTTGTTTCTTTTTTTGAAACTATTTTAAAAAAAAAATTGGAAAGGAAATTCAAATTTTGTAAAGGGGAATATTCCAATTTTTGGAATTTTTGTAAAAGGGTTTTTTTTTCATATTATTGTAAAGGGGGATGTGTGTTAGTTTTGCCCTTCAACATTGTAAAAATTGCAAAGTTGATTTTGCAATTATATGGGCAAATAACATTACTTTTGTAACCCCTTAGAATTTTTGTAAACCCTCTTTGTAAAATCCCTGGCATACACCAAAGGATAAATGGCTCAAGATTTGGTACAACATGTGGTTGTAATCACCACAGTCATTAGTACATTGGCCGATAAGGTCGATAATATTGCTTCTTATAGTGGTCCCAGTCAAGCCCCTGACCTTCGTGTGAAAGCAAAATGCGAGGTCAAAATTTATGATGGCTCTCATGATCCCGAGGTTCTAAACAGTTGGATCCTTGACATGGACACATGGTTTGCCTATAGAAAAATACCAAAATATGAACAAGTTTCATTTGCACTCTTAAAACTTTCAGGCATAGCCAAAGTTTTGATCATGGACCGCTTAAGTAATCAGAATCCCATTGACAATTGGGATGATTTGGTGAAGATTTTTACAGAAACTTTCTATCCTTAAAACTATGAAGAAGATATTGAATTTTGATGGCTTCGATTGATGCAGGGCTACAACATGAATGTCCAAAACTACATCAGCCTATTCAACAAATTACAATTTTGAATGGTATTCAGGACTCTATTGATAAGTTGATCACCAAATTCGAGAGTGGACTACAAGAAACACTTTTTAGGGAGTTGAAATATACTCCTATCATAGATTTGAATATTATGTACAACCAAGCACAACTTGTGGAGGAGAATCTTGTTGCTCAATCAGGTGGGTCACGCTCCTTTGACTCCACCAAAGCATCCAAAATAAAGCAATATCTACAAAAATAGAAGAAAACTTCTCCCTCTTCCTTCTCTTCTTATTCTTCCCCTTCTTATAACACTTCTTCTAGTCCTTCTTTGATCCTAATAAATTCTGTAATTGTTGTAAGAAGAGAGGCCATAAAGAATTTGGGTGTTTTAGGAAGAAGAAGAATCTTATTGTAGAAGCTCCAATAGAGTAAATAAAAGAAGGGCCTATTGAGGCTACGGGATAACATCACCCTTATCCAAAGCTTCGAGGGCTTAACAATCATAATTTTTTGACACACAACATGATTGAAAGGGGTCATTCCCATTTGTTTGTCACATGTGCCCACTTAAAAACAATTACTTTGTATATTGCATAATCTAAAATGGCTCCCAAACAAACTTGATTTCTAGAGTCATTGTCGAGCAGTTAAAGCTTCCTATAAAATACCATCTTCATCCATATCCACTTGCATGGAAGGATGCGGGCACCTCCTCTATGATTACAGAAACATTTATTGTGTCCTTTGCATTTAGGCCACACTATGGGGATAAAGCCACTTATGATGTGACTAAAATTGACTGTTGTGATCTCATTCTTGGAAAAACCTATCAATTTGACAAATGGGCTCAATTTTATGCTTATAACAATACCTATACATTACATCATGAGAACACAATTTTTCTCATCTCTTCCATGAAGCCCACATATAGTTATGTAGGTCGACCCATACAACATTGGTCTTCCACAAGCCAAAGGACACACCAGCTACAGTTACATCCAAGGAGGCTCCTCCTCCTTTTTTAGTACCTCGTATTATTGCTCCAGTTGCTCCTCCTCCTATTTCTACTATGCACTAGGTTCCTAATTTGAACCAGAACTTATAGTTGTTGCCATAGGAGATTCGTCCTCAACCTCATCCACAAGCTTTCACTCGAGTTGGACCTCCAATAGTGACTAGGTGAGGCCCCCCACAATCACCTTCTCTTGGACTTCTCAACATCATCAGTGCCCCTACTCATCCAGCACCTAATGTCCCCCTTTCTAATTTATCCATTACTATATTCAAAAATAATTTTAGTGTTGTATTCCTTATGTCTCCCTATTTTTCTTTTACAAAATAATACCTTTGAGGTAATTTCAATTTTTAAAACTTCAATATTTATGCCTCTTAAATTTTTGAATTAAATACTAAATATCAATTCAATATTCTACTTTTCAAACAACTATGTTGAATTCCTTTTATCTCTTAAATCTTAATAATATGGTTTCTAAATTTCCCAATCCTATGTTGGTGTTGAATTCCTTATAAGTATAAATTTAGAAATTTAGTGATAAGTATCATTATTGTCATCATTTAATTTTCAATATTTGTCAATCCAGGGTGATGTCCAAGGCTGTGTGAGAAGGTTTTGACAAGTTATAGTTTAGGTAATTAGTTCACAAGATTTATTCAGTGAAATAGATGTTTTTTTGGTTGTTTTTAGGTCACACTAATCCTAATTTGTAAAATTGAAGCTAATTTAACTTACAGAATTGAAATTACATAATTTAACACTTAAGCTACAATTACAAGAATTGACAATTTGCAAAATTGAAATTGGTGAAATAGGAACTATTTTACGCTTGCTAAATTGAAATGACAAAAATAAAAAATACTAAATTAAAATTAATTGAAATCAATCCATGCTAAATTTGAAAATTCTAAACTATTGAAAAATAAAACTATTGCAAAATCTTATCCAGAAAAAATTGTTGCAAGAAATTGTCATGAAAATTTGCTAAAATCAGAAAATGCAAAAAATAGGGGAAATGCAGGGGAAATAAATACACACAAAATAGGGGTCATATATTTGTAAAAAAACTCTCAATATCTTACACTTGAAAACATAATAAAACCATATGCTAAAACATGGGTTAGTTTGGTTACAAAAAATAAACAAGAATTTGACAAAATTGTTGCAAAATAGAATTATCAAAACCTACAATAATTGCTCCTTCCTTCTAGTACTCAGAGTGGGCCCTTGATCCTTGGTCTAGAAGAAAGAATATTAACTCCAAAACTAAATACTAATCACTCATGTACTCACAAATTCACACATGTAAATAAAACTACACTTTATTTAAATATTGCTAATTCAAACTGCAATGATTACAATGATTTTTTTTGACTCTAACTTATGGACTCCTAGACTAACTCAACCAATGAGGGAGTAGTCCTATTTATACTATCTATTACATTTGTATGTGCAATTTATAAAATCAACTTGTCTTGCTATCACTTCTTGATTTGCTTGTGCTGTTGTAGCAGACTCGGTCTATTTTAGGATAGAATCTATTGTAGCAGTTATCTATGCATGTTTCCATACTTCCAATACAATAGAAAATGACTCAAAATAGTTGAAATGTGGTTTATACACCTGTATACATGTTCTCCTAGCTTTCCCCTTATGAATTGGATGCAAACAGTACGATTGTTATTGGAACAAACTATTTCTTCCTATCATTTTAGAGAGCTTCAAAATATCAGGTAGAATAAGTGAGATTTATTGTTGCTATCAACCAAACCACATGGGAGCACTTCCAGGTGGATCAAAAGTCTTTCCTAGTCTCCCTAAACACTCTCCAATTGATTCCACTCATTGTTGTTGACAATTTCCATGCCTTCCTTTAATGTGGCACGTGGCTGGAATTTGTATGGAGTTGCAGTTGTAGTGTCCTATTTTTCAACAAAATGGTTGATTTGGCACTAATTCATCTCAGTAGTTTTATTTTAATGTGGTAAAACATTCAAAATATGTTATCCAATCACAAATCATAGTACTCTTATTTGCTATCAAATACATCATGCTTTATTTACTAAAAATCATGCAAAAACAGAGTATAAAATGCTAAAAATAGTAAAAATAGGGGTATAGTGTTCCTAAACATTAAATCATGCAAACACTAAAAAATAATGTACTCTAATCAAACATTTGGCATAAAATAATATTATATTTGGTTATATGGTAGTATTTTGATGTCCAAAATGTAGCAAAAATGAGGTATTTCTTGGCCTCATCATCCCCCCAACTTGACCTGATGCATGCCCTCATGCATTTTGTTGGGCTACAAATGCACTGAGGTCTAACTCCTTGTACCAAGTCCCCTAGAATTTTAAGTTTCTAGAATGATATCCCCTATTCCATTTCAGCTCTGCTAGCCAAATTTGAAACTGTTCATCTGATTATGGATCAAAATCAAAGTAGAATGGTACAGGTGTGATAATAGTGGGTGGCCTAAATCTTAAGCCTATCCACTGATGCTTCAATGCTAGAATTTTTTTCATTACTACCTTTGCCCTCCTTCATGACCATATCAGGTAATTCTACCCACCTAACCTTACATGCTGTCAAGGAGTTTGTAAAATTACTTGTGCAAAATTGCTAAAAATAAGCCATACTATCCTTAAGATTATTCAAATAAGTGATTTGAATATCTTCATTATCCATCAGGGCAAAGTGTTGGCTTGTTAATGCTATGGGATTGGGCTGGATATGCCTTAACAACAACCCAACTCCTATCTCCATCTCCTTGTTTTGTTTCTTCTCTTGATCCTAGTATATCTGATTTTGCAAAGTGGAAACAAAGGACCGAAGTTGTATATCACCTGTATAGATATGGGGCAGAAATTGTACATCCTTTGCGATGATGAATTTGTGCAAGAAAAACTCACACAACAAATTTTTTTGTTCTTCAGGACTTTGCAAGTAAGCCTCTAGAAAATCCTGATCAGTGTTTAAATCATATGTAATACCAGAATAAATACACATTACCTACCATCGAAGGTATTTTTCTCTGAGGAGTAGGTTGTATATCTTGGTAGGCTTCCTACATTGTACTAGGCACTCTACAATTTGACACAAATAATTTACCTTACCCTGCAAATCAGTAATTTTTGCAACCTATTTTTTATTCTGTTCTTCAATGGGCTTTAGTGCTGCAAAGCATAATTCTAGGGCTTGATATCATGCAATCCACCCTGCAATAGCTTCATTGTGGGTTTCTAGTGGGACCATGTCTAGTGGATGCACTACTATTGGTGGTGTCTTATGTTCTATCAACAAGTCAACCTAGATACCTATTTTTGTAGTATGTACTTTATGAACAAATTATGGAAAAACTTGCTCTTTATCCTTGTGGAGTGTTGTACTTACTTGCAATGAGGTGGTCTGAACATCGATGTCTTTAATATCTGATGTTCCTTGCTCCTTTTGCTATTCTGGAGCCTCTTCAAGATATTCTGGCATAATTTCTAGACATTCTAGAGCTGCTCCGAAATGAGACTATTTTTCTTCAAAATGTTTTGGAGCTATCCTAAAATTTTCTAGAGTTGCATCTAAATGTGCTGAAATGGATTCTTTTTCAAATTTTTACTACAAATTCTATTATTGGCCCATCTCCAGGGTATGTGAGCCTTCCATGACATCTACAATCCCCTTACCATCCCTTTATTTAGGTGTTATTTCTTGTTTTATATGTTGTTGTGCTGCTACAACAATAATTAAAATAGGGACAAAAATTTTAGGTGCATGTTCCAAATTATCCTCCTCAAATATATGAGGTAGTTGTGGGATATCAACTTGCATTTCTCCTTCTGGAACCTGATCTACTAATTCAAGTAAAATCTCTACTATCTCCCTACTAGAATCTAGAATTATGGGCAATGCTTCCAATGGTGCTAGTCTTCTTTTCAATTCCTCTATTTCTTGCAACAATTGATCAATGTATTCATATTTCTCCTTAATTGTTGCTTCACCCTTTCAATCCAAGTTTTTTGAGTCTTGATAATCACCCTAGAAACCTTCACATGATCATCTGGATCATATTCTTCAGTTTCTAAAGAATATGTAGGTAAATCCATGGCAGGTGGTGAACTTGGCTCTCCAACTTTTGTAAGTGGTCCCTCTTCCTGATTAAGTGATTCTGGAACTAGAGTGTCCTATTCCTAAATTGAAATTTCTTCAACCACTTCATCTTCATCCTCCTGAAGTATCAATTTTCTCTTTTTCCTATGATTGGATGATGTTGGAGGTGTAGTTTCAACAACTATAGTTGTACCCTATTATCTCTATCTTAGACTCCTTCTCATAGGAGGGGGTGAAGGTGGTTGAGTTGGTATTTCAATATTTGTTTCTTCTGCTTCAGCCAACTCCTCTACAATAAAATATCCTTGTAATATGGAAGACCTTATTAACTATTGTGTACCTATCTCTCCCTCAACTTGCTCAGTTCTTTCAGTTGTTTTTCCTATAAATTTTACTAAAAAATCATAATCAAGTTCTTCTTCCTCTGATGAAGCTATTGCTTCAGCCAGAGATCTAATATCCATAGAATCTTAGGGTTCTAACTGTGTATATGCATGAGCAAAAATTTCTATAACTTCTTCACAAAATGTGACCTTCTTGGTTTTTGGCTGCTCTACAGGTCTAGACTCAACTTTCCTCTTCCTTTGTGCTCTGGTCTTGGTAGCTGGTGGACCTTGAGGGGATGAAGGGGTTCCTTCAGATTCAAGGGTAACCCTCTCATCTACATTATCTTTAGGGGTCTCTACCCTACCTACAACTTCATCAACATTGTTGTCAGGGGTCTCTACCCTACCTACAACTTCTTCCTCCTCCTCTTGCCTTAGTTCTTCTTCAATCAAAATTTGCTCATTCCAGGGTGTGAATAATCTATCAAAACTTTGAGGATTACCCCTAAAATGATGTTTGTAGATGAGTTTTATGAGACCATGGTGCCTAGGGGATCCTTGGCCCTGTTGATATCTATTTGTCATATTATGCAGTTCTTGATGCAAATATAGGGGAATGTTTACCCTTACCTCTGGGCATTGGTTACCATGCCTCAAATGACTGAGGATTTTCATATGATGTAGATACAACACAACATACTGCCCCTCACAAGTTAAAAATTTGATCACCCAAATTGCAACCTCATCCCAAGGTTTCTGTATACTAGCCCTTTTACCCCTTTACAAATATTGTTATTCATTTGCATGATAGGTTGTACATCCCCTTCTTCTGAAAATATTCTAACTACTTCAAGGAGTGCATTTTTACCAGTCTTCATGATTACTAGTCCTTGCAAAGGTAATTTAGTGATTTGGCTCAAGACCATGGGAGTTACCTCTATTCACATGTTGCTGATGGTTGTCCTATTATTCTTGAGGGTGTGAATGAATTATGCTACCAAAATCTCTGAATATCCATCAAATTTATCTAAGAAATAGCATTAATCCTACCTATTGAAAAACTTGCACCATTTCAAGATATTTTTGGAATTCATCCAGGTTATTTGGTTTGGCTTTATTCTTCTATCCCATGTTGTTTGCAACTCATGTCCTTGCCAATATCTACTATAAATTTTTAGATATCATCACTACACTTTTTTACTAGTTTTGAATAATTTACCCTATAATGCAATGTACACTTTGGTAGTTTTATAGCATATTATTTTGATCTAACATCTTCTACAAGTTTTGGTGATTACGGAGCTTAGTAATGAGTGGCTTTGACACATAGGGTTCAACTTTAGAAGGTGGTGTAGAGCACACTAAAACTTACATGTAATATTCAAACACGTGGCGTGTGGTGGTTTGGTGGGAGTTTGAATTTTTGATTTTGAGCACGAATAAAGGATGGTGGATCAATATGATATCAAATTATGATGCATGTATGTAATACCATCAACTAAGTTGGATGGTTTGATTTAACCAACTTAGATCTACTTCATGAAATATGTGGATGCCCATCTCCTTGGTTCATGTGATTTCGCATGTCGAAGTGCCCAGATCACATGGGTCTAGAGCGGGTGATGAACACTAGGTACAATTAATTACTTTAGAGCATGCTCGAGGACACCCATTGATGACTACCACATGTATACCTAAAAATTTATGCCCAAGTTTATGGAGGCTATGATAGGTGCATCATGTGGAGATTTTTTTATTTTTTAAAATATCTCGTACATGTGCACCAATTGGATTTGAATTTTTGTGCTACTACACAATTTTAAAATTTTGAATTTTCAAACTTTATTCCGGACCTTTGGGTTATTCTGAAGCTCTATGATTTTTCTCTGCATATATATAGCCAAAACTGTATTTCATTTTGGAGCTCTATGTCATTCTGTAGCTCTGTGATTTTTCTTAATATATATAACCAGAACTGTATTTCATTTAGAGCTTTGTGTCATTCTAGAGATCTATATTCTCTCTATTATTTTCTTGCAACCAAACCTAAATTTCTCATTCAACCAAGGGTAAAATAGGGTGCTTCTTGATATTTTGGAGAGAATATCCATTTTTACTTGCCAATTTTATAAATTATTTATGCCAAACACTAAATTATCATACATCACATGCTAAATGCCTACTATGATAAAATGCAAGAAACATGTACCTTATTATCCTAAAAATTTATCATACACTTTACAAATTGTTGCTTTTGATGATCATTAGCTGATTATCTAAAATAAAAAATAGAACACATGTGTAGTAGGTGAGATTTGTACAATGGTGGAACAATGATGGATAGATCAAAAAGGTAAACATGCCGAAAACCAGTTTTCATGTAAGCCTTAATTCAATAGCACCTTCGAAAAGGTTTTCACTATTGAATTATTATCTTTTTTTTATTTTTTTTATTTTTTTTCTTTTTTTTTATCTCTTTTTTTCATCTCTTTTTGTCTTGCTTGTGCCCATGAAGGAATTTCACAATCAAGATTATTTTTTTTGTTTTCTTGTTTTTTTTCACACTTTTTCTCAAATCATTCTGAATCTGTGTTAGAAGAGGGTGTCTCTTCTGACATATGTAACTCCAACTATGCAATCTACTTCAAAAAGTCTTCTTTAGTCAATGGTTCATGGTATACCTAAAGGTGATGTCCATTTACCACTAACTTTCTCCTTGAATCATCAATGGGAGAAAGATGAACTGCTCCATTGTCAAACACTTCTTCAATCAGGTATGGCCCAAGCCACCTTGTCTACATATTCCTAGGAAAATCCTCATAATGAGAATTGAACAATAAAGCCCAATATCCTTGCTCAAATTTCCTTTGCTGAATATGACTATCATGCCATAAATTTCATTGTTGTTGGATCACTTCTATTTGATGCAATGCATCCAACCAAAGTTCATCCAATGCATTAAGTTGTATAATCCTATCCATATGTGCTTGTGATAATTCAATATCAATTTCTAAATATGTATAAAGTGTTAGTCACTCAAATTCAATAGGAAAAAGAGATTTCTTACCATAAACCAGTTTATAAGGTGTGAAACCTGTGGTGGATTTCCATGTTGTGTTGTATGCCTAAATTACTTTTGGTAATTTATTTAACCAATTTCTCCTATGTGAGTCTACTATTTTGGTCAAAATTCTTTCTAACTCCCTATTGGTTACCTCAACCTGACCATTTTCTTTGGGGTGATAGGGTGATGATTTTCTATGCTTGATTTCATAGAGTTCAGTAAAAGCTTCAATAAATTTTGATGCAAATTGGGGCCCATGATCTGTGGTGATAGATCGTGGAGCTCCAAATCTCTGAAAAAATTGAGTGTAAAGGAAATCAGCAACCTTCTCTTCATGAGCATGCTTAAAAGCATACACCTCAGCCCATTTAGTCACATAGTCAGTGCATACCAAGATATGCACCTTTCCTTGAGATGGTGGGTCAATAGGTCCCACAAAATCTAACCCCCATTTCTCAAATGGTTCTAAAACCACTTGAGGCTGTAGAGGTATTTCATTTGTGTGCGTGGGTTTTCCCATTCTCTGACATGCATCACAATGTCGAATATACCTTTTTACATCTTTGTGAAGAGATGGCCAATAATAACCAATACCTAAAATTTTTTGAACTGTGCTTTTTATTGAATAATGTCCTCTTAATGGTTCATCATGACAAGCATGGAGGATATCATACACCTCATATTTTCAAATGCATCTACATAAAACATGGTCAGGACCACACTTGAAAAGTAGACCTTTGATCCATTTGAAGGATGAGCTTTGTCTTACCAATTGTTTCTTTTGTTTGGAAGTGAAATGGGAAGGAATTTTTCCTATTGCCAAATAGTTAGTTATATCTACAAACCAAGGTGATTGTACTGATATAGAAAATAATTTTTCATCTAGAAAAGTATCCTCAACTAACTCTTCTTCCCCTATGTTATTCAATCTTGATAGAAAATCTACTACTACATTAGCTTTTCTTGGTTTATTTACTATTGTGATATCAAATTCTTGTAATAGTAATAACTAATGAATGATTCTTGCACTAACCATAGGTTTATTCATCAAGTATTTAATGGTTGAATGATCGGTATGGATGAATACTTGATAACCAATGATATAGTGATGGAATTTATTAATGGTATACACTACTGCTAAAAATTCCTTTTCAGTAGTAGTATAATTATTTTCTGCTCTAGTGAGGTTTTTGCTTATGTAGTAGATAACATAATGCTCCCCATTCTCTATCTACCCTAATGCTACCCCAATTGTAGTATTGGAGGCATCAGTTTGGATATGGAATGGCAATTCCCAATTAGGACCTCATAACACAAGTGGAGTGGTTAGTTTCTCCTTTAAAGCATCAAAATATTCTTGGCATTTTTCAATCCAATTAAATTTAGAATCTTTGGTCAATAATGCAAACATGGGATTTTCTATTGTACTAAAATTTGGAATAAATCTATGATAAAAGCCAATGTGTCCTAAGAAACTCTTGACATCAGTTTGGGTTTTTGGAGGAGGAAGGTTCTTAATGATTTCAACCTTCTTAGGATCAACCTTGATTCCATTAGAAGAAATGTGATGACCAAGAACAATCCCTTCCTCCATCATCATGAAGCATTTATCAAGGTTCAAGGATAGATGGTAAGTTTCACAATGAGTTAAAACCTTATCAAGATGTTCTAAAGTAAAGTCAAAGGTTTCTCCACAAACTGTAAAATCATCCATATAAATTTCTACACTTTTAATGGTCAAATCAGAAAAAATAGCCAAAATAGCTCATTGGAAAGTTGTTGGGGCATTACATAGACCAAAGGGTAAAACCCTATAAGCAAAAGTTCCCCATGGGTAAGTAAAATTTATTTTCTCCTGGTCTTCGAGTGCAACCTATATCTAGTTATACCCATTGAAACCATCAAGAAAGCAGAAATACTTCTTTCCTATGAGAGTGTGTCTAACACTTGATCAATGAATGGTAATGGAAAATGGTCCTTATGTGTGACTTTGTTTAGTTCTCGATAATCTACACACACTCTCAGTTTTCCATTCTTCTTTGGTATGATAACCAATGGAGAGACCCATCGACTATCAAAAATTAGATATATGAATCCAACCTCTAAGAGTTTTTCTAATTTCTTCTTTGATAATATCTCTTAGAGCAAGATTTAATCATCTTTGTGGTTGTCTCATAGGTTTGAAATCTTTAGTATATATCCTATGAGTGCATACATCAGGATGAATTCTTGATATATCTTTATATTCCCATGCAAAGGCTTTAACATGTTGTTTCAAAATAACAAATAATTTTGCTTCTTGTTCATTAGTCAGCCAGTTGTTAATGTTCAGGAATTTTCCTAGTTGTACTTCAATTTATTTTATCCCTAGGTGGATAGAATTAACTCCCTCATATTTTCTTACTAAGGATTTTAGTGGATAGTGATGTGGTTTAAGAGAATGAAAGATTCTTGTCTCCCTATCAATAGTAATCCTTGATGGAATCAAATCTTGCATAGGATAATGGAAATATGAAAGAAGGTGATGATGCCATCCATGTGGTAATGTGAAGGAACTTTTCTGCAATGGAATGGGTGATAGGTGTTCAGATGTCTGACCTTCATCATTCCACAACAAGTGATGAATAGTGATTGGTTCATCCTCAAGTCCTTGTTCATGCAATGTATTTACTAGGATAGTTTCATCTTCAAAAATCTCTCTCTCATGTGAATCTATCTCTTCTATGTGTTCTTTCACTACCACGGTGGCTAGTGTGGAGATAATTTCTTCCTGTTCCTCATCAAAATCAGGAAACCATAACTGACCTAAAAATTTTGTTGAAGGTTTTGTAGGTGGATACAAAGAAATATTTTTCAAATCAATGCCATTAGAAATAGTCATCTCCCCTGATCTACAGTCTATGAAAGTGGTTGTAGTAGTAAGCCAAGGCCTACCCAAGATAATTGGATAACCATTCATAGAGTTGTGAGGTTGCAATACCAAAAAATAAATAGGGTATTCCCATGAGGAAATTATTATAGGAATATCCTCAATAATCCCTTCTGGTTTGGCAATAGATCTATCAACCATTTCTAGAATAGTAGATGTAGGATTTAGATTATTTAACTATAATTTTTGCATTGTGTCTTTGGTCATAACATTAATGGCAGCTCCTAAATCAACCAAGACATTAGAAATTTACATTGACCCAATGGTTATGGTGACAACTGGACTTCCTAGGTCACTATACTTTGGTGGGACAAGCTTCCCAGAAAGCAAATCAGCCAACTTACCATCTACCTATATAGTTTTAGGAAAGGACTTCTTCTTCCTACCTGATCATTTTATGCAAAGGTCCTAAATAATTTTGTTAATTAAAGGTACATCCTTGATTGCTTGCAACAAAGGAAGGGAAATGGTCAAATATTTTAGTTCCTTTACTAATTCTGATTCAGCAAAAATTTTAGACTTTTCAAACCTTTTAGGATATGGTATCTTTTCTGCAGTAGGTAAACTATCTTTTGGATAATATTCTTCTTTTTCTTTCCCTTTATCCAAAGTTGATTCTTGTGGTTTTGGACTAAAGGTTTCTGGTTTCTCTTCATCAATTTTTAGTTCTTCAATAATAGGCTTAGGAAGTATCTTTCTTGAATATAGTTGGATGTTACTACAATCAATTACATTGACTATAATATTTTCATTATATTTAACTACATAGATAGGGGTTGCCTATCTTGTATTATTAGGATTAGCCATAGGTTGGGCGAAAGTGGTGGTTGCTTTACCTATTGTTGTTGTTGTTGTTGGGATCTTCCTTGAGGGAAATTTTGAGTAGGACTAGGCAATAAATTTTGATTTTGACCTTGGTATCTTCGTTGTCCTTGGTATGATGGATACTGTTATCCCCAACTTTGTCCATGAGATTGGGCTTGCATCCAAGGTGGATGGGGTTGATTCCATTATGGATTTTTCCACCTGGATTGTGACCAATCTTGAGGATTTATCCATGGAGGTTGATTCCAAGGTTACTTGTGGTGGTTCTGAATAACCCCATGGCATAGTCCAATGATTTTATCCCCAATTTGTGGGAAAACATGGGGTATTTTGATATTGTGAAAATTTTCCCCCTTGTCTTTGCCCAACAAAGTTGAGTTCTTCCATTTGGGTTTCCAAAATATTTTTGAGTCCTGGAAGTAGATGGCATTGGTCAGTGATATGTCCCTTGGAACAAATGCTACAAATAGTAGATATAGAAGTTTTTTTTAGAGGACAATCTTGAAGAGCATGTTTGTTTCTGCATCTTGGATAGTAAATAGCTAGGGGTGTTGTAGAGTTGGATTTTGCATTCATTTCCCCTAATGTGGTATTAATATGTACCAAGATGTCAGTTTTTATATTGGAAAATTCTTCCATAAGCTCTTTCACATCACTACCATTATTACTCTTCTTTCATCTTTTTTGCCTTGTGCATGAGTAATTTTTGCATAACTCTAGGATTTCATCAATGTCAAGGGTGCTTACATCTCCCTTGCCCATTAAATCTAGCACTTCTCTAGAATCATCTTGTAATCCTCATAAAAATATGGCCTTACACATTTTTGGTTCAATAGGCCCACATCTCTTTTGTACAAAGGTAAACCTATCCAAGTAATCCTCTAGAGTTTCATCTTGTTCTTGTTTGATTCTAAAGAGTTCATCCTTCCTATTTTTCACCTTGTAGTATTCTTGGTATTTATCTAGAAATACTCTTTCCATTTCTTCCCAGGTTTGGATTGATTCGGGCTCTAGACTCATAAACCAATGCAAAGTTGAGTCTTTGAGTGTGGAGGGAAAAATTTCAACTTTTGGTTATCATTTATGTAATCGTATGTTTGGCACACAACCTTAAATTCAAACAAGAATTGATCAGGATCTTTGGATGCAACCCCCTGAAAGGTAGGTAGTACTGAAGGTGAAATTATTTTTATGGGAGAATTTTGTGTAGGATTTAATCGAATAGGATATTCGAAAGTCCTTGCAGGAGTAGGATTGTCTACTTGAGTATGGATATTGCTGCCCCTATCTGGGTTTCCTTGCCCATCTGCCATGGTATCCTCCCAAATATTGTTATAAATTCATTTAAACTATCCTGATGATGAGGATTTTTCAAGAGTAGGTGAGGAGGTACTAGCAAGTTGCTCCTCTACAATTTCTCTCTTAGGAGACTCAATACTTCTTGATGATGGGGATGGTGGTTTTCTTTCAAGTACGTCAGGAAGCTCAAATGTAGGCAATTCATCACCTTGGCATGAGTATCGCCTACTTGTGGTAGGTAAATGGGTTTTAAGAAATCTTCCTTTTTTATCCCTTAACCTATTCATTCATTCTTCTTGTTTTTCTAATGTTCTAAATTGCAACTTTATCAGTTTTACAACTATATTTCATGCAAGTTGGTCTATTTTAGGATTTTGCTCTACAAGTCACAACTTAGCATAAGCAACAATTGTTTGACTATTTTTATCTCCTAACAACACCTATGTTCCTCGACAATGATACCAAAAATGATGAGTGTCATTATTATCATCATTTAATTTTCAATATTTGTCAAATCCAGGGTGGTGTCCAAGGCTATCTGTGATAGAAGGTTTTGGCAAGTTACAATTTAGGCAATTAGTTCACAAGATTTATTTGGTGAAACAGATGTTTGTTTGGTTTTTTTAGGTCACACTAATCCTAATTTGTAAAATTGAAGCTAATTTAACTTACAAAATTGAAATTGCAGAATTTAACACTTAAGCTATAGTTGTAGGAATTGACAATTTGCATAATTGAAATTGCTAAAATATAGAACTATTTTACGCTTGCTAAATTGAAATGATATAAATGGAAAATTCTAAATTGAAACTAATTGAAATCAATCCATGCTGAATTTGAAAATGCTAAACTATTGAAAAATAAAACTATTGCAAAATCTTGTCCAAAAAATGTTGTTGTAGAAACTTGTCAAAAAAATTGTTGAAATCAAAAAATGCAAAAAATAAGGGAAATGCAGGGAAATAGATACACACAAAATAGGGTTCATCTAGCTATAAAAAAACTCACAACACATTGCACTTGAAAATATAACAAAACCTTATGCTAAAATAGGGGTTAGTTTTGTTACAAAAAATAAGCAAGAAATTGACAAAATTGTTGCAAAACAGAATTTATCAAAAACCTACAATAATTGCTCCTTCCTTCTAGTCCTTAGAGTGGGCCCTTGCTCCTTGGTCTATAAGAAATAATATTCACTTGAAAACTAAATACTAATCACTCATGTACTCACAAATTCACACATGTAAATAAAATTACACTTTATTTAAATATTGCTAATTCAAACTACAACGATTACAATGACTTTTTTGACTCTAACTTATGGACTTCTAGACTAACTCAACCAATGAGGGAGTAGTCCTATTTATACTATTTATTACATTCATACTTGCAATTACAAAATCAATTATCTTGCTATCCCTGCATGATTTGCTTGTGTTGTTACAATAGACTTAGTCTATTTTAGGATAGAATCTATTATAATAATTATCTATGCATATTTCCATGCTTCTAATCTAGTGGGAAATGGCTCAAAATGGTTGAAATATGGTTTTTACACCTATCCCTATGTTCTCCTATCTTCTCCCTTGTGAATTGGATGTGAACTATGTGGTTGTTGTTGGAATAGATTGTTTCTTCCTATCATTTTGGAGAGCTCCAAAATATCAGGTAGAATAGGTGAGATTTATTGTTGTTGTCAACCAAACCATGTGGGAGCACTTCCAGGTGGATCAGAAGTCTTTCCTAGTCTCCCTCAACACTCTCCAATTGATTCCACTCATTGTTGTTGACCATTTCCATGCCTTCCTTTAATGTGATAGGTGGCTGGAATTTGTATGGAGTTGCAGTTGTAGTGTCCTATTTTTTAGTAGAATGGTTGATCTAGCACCATATCATCTCAACAGTTTGATTTTAACATGGGAAAAACATTCAAAATATGTTATCCAATCACAAATCATAGTACTCTTATTTTCTATCAAATACATCATGCTTTATTTACTAAAAATCATGCAAAAATAGAGTATAAAATGCTAAAAATAATAAAAAACAAGGGTACAGTGTTCTTAAACATTAAATCATGCAAACACTAACAAATAATGTACTCTAATCAAATATTTGGCATAAAATAATATTATATTTGGTTTTTATGGCAGTATTTTGATGTCCAAAATGTAGCAAAAATGAGGTATTTCTTGGCCTCATCATTTAGAAATCCTATAAAAAGATATTTGCAAGTTTTATATTCCTAATTTGATGTTGAAATCCTTATTTCTCCAAAATAGCAATATTTTAAAATATTAAATATCCTTCAAAAAATTTAACAAATTATTTATAAAACTTTACAAAACCTTCCAAAACCTTTGAAATTATTTTCTAATATCGCAAAAATAATTCTATCCCTTTTTAATACTTTTCAAAACTATTAATCTCTTTCTAAGGTATTTATTTTTTTACTTCAAGTCATATCTCTCCAGAAATTTAAATTAATCTATTTTTATTACATTAATTCTATCTTAACATTATAAAATAATAATTAATCTGAACCTTATAGCTCATATCCTTTGCAAAATAAATAATTTTAGTGTTACCTCCCAAATAGTCATGCAATACACAGTCAAGGGCATTTTACTAGCCCTAAAAATATGTTGCTCCACAATGTAACTCATTTTTACCTCATATTCTTAGCTTTATCATAATTAGGTGCATTAATTCCTCCTTTTACTGTGCTAGGCTATTGTCTATGTATGGAGTTTAACTCCCATGCATTTATGGAGCTCCTCTAGATCATTTGAATGCTCCTTGGTGGTTGGAACTTAGACTATGATTCTTCATTCTCCAACTCTTCACCACTCAATCTTCCAATATTTTATATTCACTTGTGAGTGATTGGTGCTTCTCCTTCCACAATGCCAAGTATCTTCTCAACTCCTACATGTTGCAAATGGTACATTACATACCTTGTCTTCTTAGATTCTCTTTGTTCAAATTAACTCTCCACATGGCATTATTTATGGATGTCCCTTTGCTACTTCTCCTTTAGAAAACTATTGGAATTGATATGAAGTCTATTTGAATCACCAAAATATATTCTTTACCAACCTTGTAACTTCCTCAAACATATCTTCATTTTCTCATGAAAAATGCTTCTCTCTTGACATCCACAAAACCTCTTCAACTTCTCTTGTAGACATGACATTAAGACTTTCAATAGTAGATATATTTCTTGAGATGCAATGGTGGCTAGTGCTTCTCCAACAGTGGCTCTCTTCATCAACTTTATTATCAACCAATGGTGACTAATTTTGTTGGCTCTTTGATAATGGTGGATTCTTCTCTAATATGGTGGAACCTACTTTTCCATGTGGTTTCATTACTCCTTTGGTGGCTTCTCTTCACAAATATTTGTTGCAAATTTTACCTATGCTTTATGGTGTTTTTGAACACTCTAACCTTACCTTGTCCTTGTGCACTATTTGGTCTCTTTATTTTCTTTAGCTAGACTTATAAAAAAACTGCACTTTGTTGGCTATATAGCATGCTCTAAAAATAATGCTTTCTTCCTTATAACTCCTACTTCTTATGCAATATCTAATCTACCTTTTGCTTCTAAAATATGCAAGTTTGAATTTAACCAAGATGCCTTATTGGATATACTTTACTTTATTTCCAAAAATATATACTAAATACAATATTTTGAGTGCTCCTTATTGCATTCGTAGCTTAATTTCTTTCTATTATAACTTTAGAATAATGCTTACCTTATTTGACTTGGAGATAATAAATTTAGAGTTCTCATTTTGCAAATTTGAACTCTAAAAATATGATGCCATTAAACTTATATTGAATAAAACAAGCTTATACTGAGAGGGGGGGTGAACAGTATAAGACCTCTTTTTACTTTTTCCTTTATACTTCAAAAAAATAAAGCAATATACCCAAAGCAATATCAAAGCAATGCACAAAATAATCCTCAAAGTGACACTAATTTTAACGTGGTTCACCCAGAATGGCTAGGCTACGTCCACAAAACTTTTCTCTAAAAGTTATCTCAAAGTTCTTTGGAAATCCTTCCCAATTACAATGTTTATGAGCCTTGTCCCAAAGGAGATACCTTCCCCCAATCAAAATTTATGAGCCTCTGCTCAAAGGAGATACCTTCCCCCAATCTAAATTTATGAGCCTCTGCTCAAAGGAGATACCTTCCCCTCTATCTGAATTTATGAGCCTCTGCTCAAAGGAGATACCTTCCCCTCTGCTCTGGAAATGATCCCTCAAAATATCAACTGCCTCTACCTCTTGCCAACATGTGGAACTCCTTTCCACCGAAGACCTCCTATCCTCAATGCTTAGCCTAAGAGACCTCTGCCTTCTATGATCACGTCCACAACAACTCAGCAACCTACACCAAACATAGTCATTCGGTCTGGTACAAGTCTTCCTCTGTCTGTCAGATCTATCCAACACTTGAAAAAATCAATCCTATGCACACAAGCCTTCTCAAAGACTTGCCAAATCTGTCCTTAGGTTCTTCTCAAATAACCAGTGCTTCTCTATCCTCAAGTTCTCTAATAGAACTATCAAAACTCAACTCACAAGTCCTCTGCTAGGACCTGTCCAAATCTGCTCACAAGTCCCCATCGAAACTTGTCCAAAATTGCCCACAAGTCCCCACAAAAACCTATCCAAAACCTACTCACAAGTCCCCATTCGAACCTGTCCAAAACCTGCTCACAAGTCCCCACCGGAACCTGTCCAAAACCTGCTCACAAGTCCCCATCAAAACTTGTCCAAAACCTCAACAAGCTCACCAAGAAAAACTTTCTTAGTAGGAAATCACAAGGTGAATTGTTAGAGACCCAATGTGATTTGTAAAACTCATAGAAGCATAAATAGAATTTTTAGAGACTCAATATGTTCTATACTCAACTCCCAATCTCAAAAATCAACTCAAATCAACTCAACTCAAACTCAATCTCAAATCTGAAAACTCAACTCAAACTCAATCTCAAATCTGAAAACTCAACTCAAACTCAATCTCAAATCTAAAAACTCAACTCAATATCTAAAATGGATGGGATAGAATGCTTTCTTTCAAGAACATGAAACTCCAACAATTTCCAACTATGCAAAGAATCACATAACAATGATACTCATGTTCGTTTCACCATAAATTAGGGCTTCAACAACAATGCTCATCAAACAAGGTTAAATCAACACCATTCAGCTCAAAACACAACCTTGAAGCATTTCACAATCAACATCAGAAAAGGAAACAAGTAGAACTCCTTTTCTCTCCAATATTGTTTGAACAAAAGCGTCCACCAACTCAACTCACAATAGCACACACAACCTTTCAAATCATCAATAAAGGAGTAAGCCCAACACTTTAACCAAGTAAATAATAGCTTGATTATTACCAATTTAATGAAAGAAAATATCAATCTCAAAGCTACCCACTTAAGGTTTCACAACTTCACACAAGAAGCAATTGACCTTAAAAAATCATGCTTTCATTTCCATAAACAACCAAAAGCACTCTCAACATTACAAGAAATATTTAACCCTTATACACCTTTTTTCTCCCTTATAGTCTTATCACAAATAAAATTTATCTCTCATAAGAATGCAATAAGAAATTTCAACAACATCTTCAAAAAGAATCTTTTATCAAAATAAAAACAAGCTTTAAACTCCTTATAACTCCTAAGTTGTTTTTCCCTCTAACAAACTTCCTCCATTCGCAAAAACACTTAGCAAAAAAATTAATTTTGAAAATACCTTAGCCACATCAAAAATCACTATGGGGAAATTTGTGCATGAATTCTAACACCACGCACTGCATCCACTTCACGACGAAAAACCCTTTCATGATATTCGAATGTAGAACCTCCCGTTCGGGTAGTGCGCCAACAGCCTAGCCGCTACCAGTGTGCCAAAGGAACCTGGTGAGGTTTAAACCTCATGCTGTTAACCTTGATCCTTCTGCACCAGGGATAAAATGAAACCACAGTCCCTTACTTTCCTCTGTCGCAACACGACGACAATAAAGTTTATGATGGATTCGACAAATGACGAGTGCAGACAAACGAACAACGAATCCATGAAAATCAGTGAAGACACAGACGAATTTACAGTGAGCAACTCCTTTCAAAATTCGGATGGGATCAATATTTGTTTTCATCGAGGGATATTTATATGCAATTTACCATAAGCTCTTTGATGTCAACGAGGAGTTTAACACGTCGGTAGAGGTCTTTGCTAGCGCCCACAACTTAAAACATTTGTACCATGGATTAGGAGAACCCATTGCAAATAATAATTTGTTTATTTATTTAAAAATAACTAAATGGAAACTTAACAAGATTTTTAATTATTTAAATAAATACTTCTTCTTGGACCCAAAAGCATTAAACCAATGCATCCACATGTAATCTCTAAACCTGCCAACTTGGGGTTTGCAAAAGGCCTTTGAAACTATCATGCCATAACCTTCATCAAAACAAATTATTTGACATCAAATCAAATTTCTTCAAGAGCTTCTTGACATCAATGACAACTTATACACTTGAGCAAGGGCAATGTACCCAAAGTACCCAAAATTGCCAACAATCTCCCCCTTTGTCATTGATGGCAAACCTTTATCGAAAACACTTCTCAAGAGCCAAAACTGAAACCAACTATGCTAACAACTGAGAAACTGTGCCCACAACTGAGAATCTTCCTTTGAAGTTTTGCTCCCCCTGAATTGAAGTTTTCCTCTTCACTTTTAAGCTCTCCCCCTTACTCATATCTCTACCCTTTTGTCATCAATGGAAAAGGGCCACCTTTGGGGCTCGGGACTAAGAATGAGCCTCTTAGCTTAGTCCCTCCCCCACCTCCTTATGAGGTGATTAATTCTAGGGTGGGAGTAAAACTCCCATTAGGCACTGATCATCATCAGCATCTATAACTTCCTTGCCAGGCCTTCTCTTGAACTCTTTGTCCATATTCTTGTTCTTGTTCTCATCCCTGTTCTTGTCCATGCCTTGATCCTTGGACCTGATCATGCCACTGTTCCTATTCCTGTATTCTAGAATTTTAGCTCTACATTGTCTGATTATGTGACATTCATTGTTGCACTTGAAACACTTGACGATGTTTTTTCTCTGACGTAAACCTGATCTTTGAATCCACTTGTTCTGACCAAACCTGTTCTGGCCAAACCTGTTCTGACCAAACCTATTCTGACCAAACCTGTTCTGACCAAACCTGTTCTGACCAAACCTGTTCTGATCAAACCTATTCCTATTATTTACCTTGCAATAGACTGCCTTGTGCCCAAACTGTTTACAAGAGTAGCAATACCCTTGAAAGAAACTAGCACTTCTAAAATTTTCATTTACCTTCTTCACTTGAGCCATGCAATGTGAAGCCATGTGACCAAACCTGTGACAAGCAAAACATCTACCTTGAAACTTTCCTTTATTTGACCTCTTGGTTCCTGAAAACTTATTCTTCTCATTCTAAATTCTGTTTTCTATTTCTGTGTATCTATCATTCAAGGACTCCTTTTATGAAGTACTTTCCTCATCAGAACTCTCTTCCTTTTGGAGTCTCTTACTAGACTCTCCAACTTGTTCCTTGTGTGGCTTAACAAAACCAAGGCCTGTTTTATCTGTTGTCTTTCTTTGACCTTTGATGAGTGACTTAACATTTTTGGAGCTATCTTGAAACTTGTAAAGATTATCCTTGTACTCTTTAGTTTCCTCTTTCAAAGAAGCCATTTTTTGTTCTAACTCACTATAATCAAGAACCTTAGACTCTAACTCATCCTTGAGTTCTTGTGTCTTAGCTATAGAGAAGTCAAGACTTTCTATAATATCATATCTCTCCATACAACATTCATCTAACTTATCCTTGAGTCTAGCATTCTTCTTTCTTTCATTTTTCAAAGCACTAAGAGCACTAATAAGTTCACCTTCAAGATCTACTTCACCTTCCTCTATATCTTCCTCTATTTGTTTGCTTTTTGAATCATCAAAGCCTTTTTCAGATTTCTTATCACTAGAGGTGCTACCCTTTTCAAAAACCATACATGCATCTTCCTTATAGTTTTCTGAAGCATCCTCATACATAATAGAAACCAAATCATTATTTGTGCAATCATCCTCAAGGTGACCAAAATTTCCACATCTAAGACATTTCATGATAATGAATCTATGTTTCGGTTCTTCCTCTTTTTTTGATATGAACAACATCTCATTTTCATTATCACTTGAAGAACTTTCACTATCACTACTAGAACACTTACTTGTTTTGTCTAGGTATAAAATCTTCTTGTGCTTGTGAGAATACCTCTTTCCTTGATTGTTGTGCTCATATTTGATCTTCCAGTGATGTTTATGCTTTTCAGAATCCTTGCTCTTACAATCATGTTTATCTTCATCACTTTCATTCTTGGGAACAATACAGTCAGTAGCATAATGACCAAAATTTCCACAATTGAAACATCTTATATTTTTCATACTTTTGTGTTTTCTAGAGAAATTGCCTTTCTTTTTGTAATAAGCCTCTTCATCACTAGAAAACTCATCACTATCTTGAAGTTGTTTACCCTTGGATTCCTTGGTAGCCTTGAAAGCTGCCTTTTTCTTGACATCAACCTTTACTTGAGTTCTCAACTCAAATGCTGCAAGTATACTATGGAGCTCATCCTTTTTCAACTTATCCAAATATTTAGCTTCCTCAATAGCAGAAATCTTTCCACTAAATCTATTAGGAAGAGATCTTAAAATCTTATCACAAACATCATTTTCAGCAAGCTCAAGACCTAAGTCTTTCATGGAGTTAACAACCTCATCAATACGAAGCATGTAGTCACTAATATTTTCATCATAATTCATCTTGAGTTGTTCAAACATACCTTTGAAGTGTCTCAACTTGGCCTTTATGAAATTTTTATCACCTATATGAACCACCTTCAACTGTTTCCACATTTCACTAGTTGTCTTGCAGTGAATCACTTTGGTGAGATCTACTTTCTATAAGCTTTTCAAGATTGCATTCATTGCTTTTGAATTGTTGTGATGTAGGAGCCTTTCTTCTTTAGTATTAGGACCATGTATAGGAATAGTGTACTCATCTTCAATCACTTCCCATACCTCATTACCAAGTGCCATTAGATGAACCTTCATCCTTGCACTCCAAAGACCAAAATCTGACCCATCAAGAATTGGTTCTGCATTACTACATGAATGATCCATTGTGTTATTTACTAGATTTTCCTTCAAGCTGTTAAACTTTTGGAAGGCACCTGCTCTGATACCAATTGAAGAAAACAAGCTTATATTGAGAGGGGGGTGAACAGTATAAGACCTCTTTTTAATTTTTCCTTTATACTTCAAAACAGTAAAACAATATACCCAAAGCAATATCAAAACAATGCACAAAATCATCCACAAAGTGACACCAATTTTAACGTGGTTCACCCAGAATGGCTAGGCTATGTCCACAAAAATTTTCTCTAAAAGTTATCTCAAAGTTCTTTGGGAATCCTTCCTAATTACAATGTTTATGAGCCTCGGCCCAAAGGAGATACCTTCCCCCAATTAGAATTTATAAGCCTCTTCTCAAAGGAGATACCTTCCCCTAATCTAAATTTATGAGCCTCTGCTCAAAGGAGATACCTTCCCATTTATCTAAATTTATGAGCCTCTGCTCAAAGGAGATACCTTCCCCTCTGCTCTGGAAATGATCCCTCAGAAGATCAACTGCCTCTACCTCTTTCCAACACATGGAACTCCTTTCCACCGAAGACCTCCTATCCTCAATGCTTAGCCTAAGATACCTTTGCCTTCTATGATCACGTCCACAATAGCTCAGCAACCTATACCAAACACAGTCATTCGGTCTAGTACAAGTCTTCCTCTGTCTATCATATCTGTCCAACACTTGAAAAAATCAATCCTCTACACATAAACCTTCTCAAAGACTTGCCAAATATATCCTCAGGTTCTTCTTAAAGAACCAGTGCTCCTCTATCCTCAAGTTCTTTGATAGAACTATCAAAACTCAGCTCACAAGTCCTCTGCTAGGACCTGTCCAAATCTGCTCACAAGTCCCCACCGAAACCTATCCAAAATTGCTCACAAGTCCCCACCGAAACCTGTCCAAAACCTCCTCACAAGTCCCCATCGAAACCTGTCCAAAACCTTCTCACAAGTCCCCACCGAAACTTGTCCAAAACCTGCTCACAAGTCCCCACCGGAACCTATCCAAAACCTCAACAAGCTCACCAAGAAAAACTTTCTTAGTAGGAAATCACAAGGTGAATTGTTAGAGACCCAATGTGATTTGTCAAACTCTTAGAAGCATAACGAGAATTGTTAGAGACTCAATATGTTCTATACTCAACTCCCAATCTCAAAAATCAACTCAAATCAACTCAACTCAAACTCAATCTCAAATCTGAAAACTCAACTCAAACTCAATCTCAAATCTAAAAACTCAACTCAATATCTGAAATGGATAGGATAGAATGCTTTCTTTCAAGAACATGAAACTCCAACAATTTCCAACTATGCAAAGAATCACATAACAATGATACTCATGTTCTTTTCACCATCAATTAGGGCTTCAACAATAATGCTCATCAAACAAGGTTCAATCAACACCATTCAACTCAAAACACAACCTTGAAGCATTTCACAATCAACATCAAAAAAGGAAACAAGTAGAACTCATTTTCTCTCCAATATTGTTTGAACAAAAGCGTCCACCAACTCAACTCACAGTAGCACACACAACCTTTCAAATCATCAATAAAGGAGTAAGCCCAACACTTTAACCAAGTAAAGAATAGCTTGATTATTACCAATTTAATGAAAGCAAATATCAATCTCAAAGCTGCCCACTTAAGGTTTCACAACTTCACACAAGAAGCAATTGACCTTAAAACATCATGCTTTCATTTCCATAAACAACCAAGAGCACTCTCAACATTACAAGAAATATTTAACCATTATACACCTTATTTCTCCCTTATAGTATTATCACAAATAAAATTTATCTCTCATAAGAATGCAATAAGAAATTTCAACATCTTCAAAAAGAATATTTTATCAAAATACAAACAAGCTTTAAACTCCTTATAACTCCTAAGCTATTTTTCCCTCTAACAAACTTCCTCCGTCCACAAAAACACTTAGCAAAAAAATTAATTTCGAAAATACCTTAGCCACATGAAAAATCGCTATGGGAAAATTTACGCATGAATTCTAACACAACCCACTGTGTCCACTTCACGACGAAAAACCCTTTCATGATATTCGAACGTGGAACCTCCCATTTGGGTAGTGCACCAACAGCCTAGCCGCTATCGGTGCACCAAAGGCACCTGGTGAGGTTTAAACCTCATGCTGTTAACCTTGATCCTTCTGCACTAGGGATAAAATGAAACCACAATCCCTTCCTTTCCTCTGCCGTGATACGACAATAATAAAATTTACAACGGATTCGACAAACGACGAGTGCAGAAAAACGAACAATGAATCCATAAAAATCAGCAAAGACAGACGAATTTATAGCGAGCAACTCCTTTCAAAATTCGGATGGGCTCAATATTTGTTTTCATTGAGGGAGATTTATATGCAATTTATCATAAGATATTTGACGTCGGCGAGGAGTTTAACACATTGACGGAGGTCTTTGCTAGCGCCCACAACTTAAAACATTTGCGCCATGGATTAGGAGAACCCATTGCAAATAATAATTTATTTATTTATTTAAAAATAATTAAATGGAACCTTAACAAGGTTTTTAATTATTTAAATAAATACTTCCTCCTAGACCCAAAAGCATTAAACCAATGCATCCACCTGTAATCTCTAAACCTGCCAACTTGGGGTTTGCAAAAGACCTTTGAAACTGTCATGTCATAACCTTCATCAAAACAAATTATTTGACATCAAATCAAATTCCTTGAAGAGCTTCTTGACATCAATGACAACTTATACACTTGAGCAAAGGCAATGTACCCAAAGTACCCAAAATCGCAAACATATATATGTAGCTAATAAAAACTTTATTTTATACTTTAATAAAACACTCTTGTAGCTATATTTCCCTCACCAAGATTGATGCCAAAATTTATAAAATAGCAACCCCTTTGCTTCTTGAAACTGTTAGACTATTATTTTTAAAAAATCCTTCAATTTTACAGATTTCAATGCTGCCCAAAATGCTATCTTATCACTGTACAAATCCTACCTCATTCTTATTCAATTTTTTGTATTAAATTGTTGCCAATTTCACCTTCAACTTGCTCTCCAAAAACTTTAAAATTTCTTCACTTCTATTTGATCAAATTCTGTCCAAAAAAAATGATAATTTACAACTTCAAATCTCCTCCAAATTTTTTCTCTCAAAATCTAAAATTTGTAGCTTCAAATACTACAAAATATGTATTTCCTGTGCTTTCCAAACCTTTCTCAAATCTACCTCAAAGTTCTCCAAAATGAAGCTCTCTCTTCTCCTAATGTTGCCCAATTTTGTATCTCGAGTATCTACAAATTAATGCTTCAAAAATCTAGTTTCTCCTCCTTATATTGCTATCCAAGAATCTCTTCTAACTCCTCTAATTTGCTTCTAAATCTCACTTTTTAAACATATTCAAATGTCTAAATATTTCTCCTTTATCTTGCTGTCCAAAAACAACATTCAATTCCTTCAATTCACTACCTTATTTTGTTGTCAAGCCTTCCTTCAATTGGTTGTTCAAGGTCTCTTCAAAATATTCCCAAATATTCTTCAAATTTCATCTTTGCAAATACCTTCTTAAAATTTATTTTCCTGTGACCCTTCAACTCCTTTTGCAATAATTAGCAATCTCCTTTGCAAATCAACCTTTAAAAAACTTTGTGGTTGTCTTCAAAATTCTCAAAACTTTGGCGTCTTCAATTCTCCTTTCTCCTTAAATTTTTTTTTTGTTAATTCTTACTTCAAATTTATCCTTTTTTGATGGCCTTTTCCTCAAGATTCTGAATGTCTTGAGATATTTAAAAATATTTTCTAAAATTTGACAAACTTATTTCCAAATATTTTTTCATTTTTGGTTTGTTTTCATATGGCAACAATTATCCAAAATTCTTCTTTTAAGGAGATTTTATTGCTTACAATAATCTATCATGAACTTTCATCAATTCTCCTCCAATGACAACTTCTTCAACTTTCTTCAATAGATTTTTCTCTATCCTTATTTTTCTTCTCCAAATTCTCCTGAGACCTCTTTCATTGGATCTTCTACTTCAGTAGCTCCTCAATTATTTTTCTCAAAACTTCAATGAGACATTTATTTGGTCTCTTCAATATTCTAACTATGGATATTCAGCAATGAAATATATTTCTCAAATCTCCAAATTTTGTTGCTTCTCAAATATGCAATAGGACCTTTTTGTAGTCCTCCTCTATCTCCAATATTCTATATTCTATCTTCCAAATTTGTAAGTTCTTCAATGTGACCTCTTTCTTGGATCTCTTCAAACTTTAATATATAGTCTTCAACCTCCTATGGAGACCTTCTTCGTGAGTCTCTTTAATCTCTAATCTACTACTTAATCTGGACCTTGAACCATTCCTTCCACCTTTGCTATGGGTACTTTCGATTCTCAAAATGAAGGGTATGCTATAGGCTCTACATTCTAATCACGATCCCCTGACTCATGAGCATCTAACTCTATACCACTAGCATCTGTCTCTCCTAGCTCTCCATTCACCCCTGCTTCCCCCTCTTCTGCTCTTGCCTATGATCCTGGATTTAGATCTACTATTGGATATGCCATTGCTTCAACATAATAAAATTCTTAAGGAGGTAATGATTTTCTACTTTCCCTTCAATAAATCATCTCTATTTTGTAAATATGGATGGGAGCGACCCAACCTTCATTCCATATTCTCTCCCTACTTTCCTTCCTTGACAAAAGTGTTCATCTGGCCCTAAAAAATGCACCAACCTCAACACAGGTTGTAAGTTGAGAGCATGCAAGGGTGGGAGGATCATAGCTATCATAGGGTCACGTGTAACTATGCTACATTAATTAGGTAGATCAAGATTTATCAAATGACCAATCCAAATCTGGGGTGGGAAGGAGAGGAAAGTTGAGAAGCATCATACTATCCAAGAACTTCTCCATGTGGTCCGGAGTGGATATATCTATTGCACCCATTATTCCTTCTATACTCACTGGACCTATATATGGATAGATGTCAAATGATCGGGTATATGGAGTAAATGTTGAAAATCATTCCCTTGCTCCCCATGGTATGAGGGCCAGGCAAAAATATGGGTCAACCGTAGCTTCGATATGGGATGTAGCACCATAACTGGGATACCGAGGTCAATCAAAATAAGCTCCTTGACATGTGACTTTGGGACTGAGCAGATAATAATATGGACCAAAATAATTAGTGTACGCAGGAGGGTTTAGGTGGTACACATATTTTGTTAGTGTCGATGATCGGTCATTCCTTTCCCACTTCATCCGGTAATCCGGCTCCATCTCAATCCAACCCACTATGGGTAGGGTAGGGAATGTAGGGTGATGCATTGTCATTAAGAACATCATTAAATCTCAAAGATCTTATCAATATGAGGTGGTTTCCAAGGTTGTCTATGATAGAAGGCTAGGGTAGAGTACATTTCAGGCATTCAGATTTCAAGCATTTATTAGGTGAGACAGATTTGGTTTAGCCTTTTTGGTGTCACACTAAACCTAATATGTAGAATGGAAACTTGTAGGAACTAATTCTAAGTTGCAATAATTGAAATCTAACTACAATTGCAGGAATTAGAATTGCTAAATTGAAAGTCTAATCTAATTTTGCAGAATTAAAATAACAGAATTTAAATTGTTGAATTTAAATGTTGCTGAAATGAAATCCTAAGTTACATTTGCAGAATTGAGACCTATTTACTCTTGCATAATTGAAATGATGCTTGTAAATGAAACTTATGCTAAAACACCTGTCAATATCCTGCCACAAAATGTCGTCAAGCTTCTACTAAAGGAATTGACATAAAAATGAAATATGCTGAAAATGAAAAGTTGCTAAAACAAAAAAGTAGGGAAAACATGGAAAGAAAAGGAAAAATGCTTAATATAATTTTTCAGCTGAAACATACACAAATTTTGTACACAAACATAATAGAAAACATAAAGAACATTTATACAAACTTAAAATAAGAAAAGTAAACTTGACAAGTAATCTGTTAATTCTGTTGTAGCAAAACTACAGATTAAAATCTGCCATAAAAATCCTCCTTCTAGATATGAAAGTGGGCCCATACTTCCTGATCTAGAAGGAGGTGAAAAGTACTCCTTAACTAATTAACACTCAGAACATAAAATGATAAAATAATTGCACTTTTATTGATGATAAAACATGCTAAAAATTGTTACAAAAAATTACTGTACAATCCTAATTTTTGCTATTGAAAACTCTTCTCTATTATAATTCCTATCTGGATCAACCAAGGAGGGAGCTATGTTATTTAAATAAATATTTACAACATATCCCATTCTCAAATCATCCTATGTGCTACTTTATAGTGATTTTCCAATAATTTTGGATCTGAAATAAATGCAAATCTAGACAGTTTGTGTTGCAGTAGTAGTCATTGGCCCTTAGAAAGCATATTCAGTGGTGGGAGTACATGGGAGGAGTCTAGAAATATCTCACACATCTTTCTCCACTTTAAAATATGCCATTTATATCTTGCAAAAATCTTTCTATTATGCTACAGTTTTTCTAGGTTTATCCTAGAAGAGGATCAAAATTGATATTTTCCATGAATGGTGGCTTTGGACGGAAAGGACGACAAAGTTAGATGGGAGATATTTTCATTTAACCTTTTCAACCTTATTTCCATTTTTCCATCATCAAAAATTAGTCAACAAGTCAAAAAGCACTTTCTGTTCTCATTTTGAAGAGACTGTATTTCTCATTTCGAAGATGTTTGCTCATTTCGAAGAGACTGTATTTCTCATTCCGAAGATCTTCAAAATGAAAAACTGTGTGCTCTTCTAGTGATTTCATCTGCATTTCTCAGGTGTTTTAGCTCTTAGGATCATATTGCAATAGCCTTATTCTCTCTCCATGTGTGAATTCCATGTCTTACCATTCATTGGGAGCTTGCTAGAATTTACATGGTAAATTATTACATTTTCCAACTCTGTTGCATAGTTGTAAAATATTGATATTTCTTGAAAATTCAAACAAATTAGAACATGGAAAAATTATTCAAATATCAACATGAAGGAGTACATCAAGTTTCTACTGAATTTATACACTTCATTCACCAAGTAACCATGCTGAAATAGTGCAATAGTGCTGCATAATTATCCCTGCTCTGTTATACACTGTTGCTACCTATTTAGACCATGTGGAAAAGCTTCTAAATAGGTCAAATGTCTTTTGTAGTCCTTCTAAACTCATTCCATCCATATCCTCATGCTATGCTTGACAACTTCAAGGTGTTACTATAAAGTGATAGCTTGCTGATTTTTATATGGCTGTTTTTTTCAGATTTTCAGATTTATGACAGTCCTAATAATTTGGCTTCAATGTGGACTTCAAACAAGTTGAAGGGCAGGAAAACATTCATAAACCATTTTGAATTTAATGGATATCAGCATACCATATTTGGTTGTTTGAAATGCATATTTTTATTTGCTACTTAATCAAGCAAAAGCAGTCACAAAATGCTAAAAATAGTCAAAAACATAGATATAATGATCCTAACATAAAATCATGCAAACACTTAACAAATATATATTCTAATAAACTATTTGGAATTTAACTTAATAATATGATAGTTTTTTATATGTCAAACATAGTGTAGAAATGAGGCATTTTCAGGCCTCATCATAAGGGAACAACCCTTCGGTCGGAGATTCTAGCTCTCGATAAATCATCTCATTCTCTAGATGGGATAGGGTGTAGCCACTTCCATTCAACTGGTCGATCTTGTCAATCACTAGAGAAATGAGCTTGGTTAGCCTCCCTACGCACCCTATCGTTATTCCCATGATCCCCCGTTGCACCTATTACTCGTGAGCAACCTTGGTTTAGATCTATCTTGGGGTCATATCATGTCGGTCTAAAAGAAGCAGATTGGATAGGAAAAATATGCCATTTAATAAACATCCCCCTTCACTTTAGTTTTTGGTTCCTATCTCTCCATCCCACCCGACCCAAATGGGTAAGTGCGAATATCCCATATTATGCACTAGCACCCAGAAATAGAGAGATAGATAGGAGTGCATCTCGGAACCTAAGCTTTTAGAAAGTTCAAGTTGAATGAGTATACATTCACCTTGATCGATTCATGATGGATGGAAAATCTCAATTGGTGGGCCAAGATGGATGGTTTTTGAGCGAGGAAAAGTGCCTAGCCAGAGCTGGGGTAACGGGGCAAACGAGGATAAATATTATATCCCATTGTAGCAGTTTGTTCCTTATCTCTCGATGGGAAGTTTGAGTCCACCACTTGTGTAGAGATAGAGGAGTGGTTAGAGATTGGGAGGTATGGTAGGTACCCACCCGAGGATTCTCCTATAGTGAACTGGTGAGCCAGGGATACCTTTTGAATCAATAGGGTTGGGTAGTTGAGGGAGGATCCTTGTGGATGGGAACTAGATGCACCCCTTATTACACAGATATAGATATAAATATAGATATTTGGGGCACTGATAACATTGTTGAGTGCACCAGTAGCCATATCGACAATTCAAGGTATTTTCAAATTTCGAGCCACCCGGATTGATGGTTTAGTAAGAGCCAACCCCAACTTTATGGTAAACTTGCCCATAAGAAATATGTATTTTCTTTTCTTGATGTGGCAGGAGTAGCATCGAGTACTCAATAACCTGTTCTGTCTCTATCCGTAATAAATATTCGAATCAACTCTTATCATGAGTGGGTGTTACATCCATTTTTTCATCGATATGGGGCACAACCATTATCAAGACCTTCCTATCTTACTGCAATTACTCAGATCCATTAGGGGGAACCACCTATACTATATACGTATTGATTCCTTTGCATGGGTAGATGGATGGGCATAATAGTTCATAACAACTATGAATGGGGGAGTGGGCGAATGCCGACACCATAGGTATAACTAATTCTTCAAAAAAACTCTCTATGAGTGGTAACCATCTATGAACCATGCTATTGGGCCAGCCAGAGCACAGGCAGCTCTAATTTTATCCATTCATGGAACTATTTTTATGGTCAAATTGATATCCCCTCCTCGCTTCTCGATGTGCACTGCAACTCGAATCCATGTCAGACACAAGAGGGAGGGGAGCCCAGATGGATGTGAAAGCTTGAATGAAAAACCATCTTCTTTTCCTTTAATACCCCCACCCAACCCGGGCTAGAAGTGAGAAGGGTGGGAATGATAAGAATTCTTTCGCATGCTTCTCTCTAGTTTTTTCAGTGGGTTGGCTCGAAGGGATTGAGTGAAAAGAGCCATCCCAAAGATACGAGTGGAAAATTTGGAATAATGAGAGTTAGAAACAGATAGGTAACACCCCATTTCTACTATCCCTTTCATCCCAAAAATTGCTCGATTAGAGAACAGTATAGGTGGGAGGCCATTTCAGGAGTTTTGATGAAGTTGTTTTGTGAGTAAATGAGATTAGTTAACAATTGTTCCTAGTGGGCATCTAACAAATCATCCCATTCCTTGTGAGTCAATCACTCATGGACCTTATCCACTTTTTTGGGTTTCGATCAAATCTATATCCGAATCAGATGTAGAGCCTTAATCCAAGGATTTTTTTGGGTTTTCCTTGGAGGGATTGGTTTCAACCCATTCATTTAAGGTATTATTATTATCACTATTATCTAACCCTTGGTCCTTCCCAACCAGACTGCTCCTTATTACTCTACCAACGATCGATTTTGAAGAATCGCTTCACCCATTGATCAGTGAGTCAGGCAACTATAAGAATCGAGGAGTGAAGGTTATTTTATTCTGAAGATGTTATAAGAATAGTTCAAGATTCTCTTTCTCAGGATCGGAGAAGCATTCAATATATGAATGGAAAGCTTAGTCTGATGGGCTTAACGAGTAGTGTGTGTGTCATATCATATCGCTAGAAAGGTTAGGCGTGTGTCTAGAGGTTGACGATTGATCGGTCATTACCGATTAGCTTTATATCATTCAATATGATCGATCAACTGCCCAATTATTATACAGTGAGAGGCAATTAATAATAGTGGGGCCCAAGAAATTTGGGATTCTATACATATTAACAAGCCTATCACTTCAAGATCTGACTAATTATAGATGATGAGCATCTATGATATACATATATTTTTTTTGAAAATTTTGAAAAAACTTGTATTAGAACAAAGATCAATTACAATTTGGGAAGAGACTTTTCCCAGCCGAAGTCAGAGAGAACACATGCTTACAATAGTAAAAGAAGATTTGCAATGGAGCCAAATCTCTTGAACCATTAACTAGCTAACAGGGGGATCGGTTTGGTCTGTTGATGCAACTTGTTGCGATATCGCGACATTCTGTCCTTCTTCTCCTTTGGCCGCGAAAATGCAACATGTCGCGATATCGCGACACTTTTCTCCTTTGGCCGTGAAAATGCAACATGTCGATATCGCGACACTTTTCTCCTTTGGCCGCGAAAATGCAACATGTCGCGATATCGCGACACTTTTCTCCTTTGGCCGCGAAAATGCAACATGTCACGATATCGCGACACTTTTCTCCTTTGGCCGCAAAAATGCAACATGTCGCGATATCGCGACACTTTTCTCCTTTGGCCGCGAAAATGCAACATGTCGCGATATCGCGACACTTTTCTCCTTTGGCCGCGAAAATGCAACATGTCGCGATATCGCGACACTTTTTCCTCCTTTGGCCGTGACGATGCAACATGTCGCGATATCGTGACACTTTTTCCTCCTTTGGCTATGATGAAGCAACATGTCATGATATCGCGACACTTTTTCTCCTTGGGCAGCGACGTTGCAACATGTCATGAAATCGTGACACCTTTTCCTCCTTTGGCCATGACGAAGCAACATGTCGCGATATCGTGACACTTTTTCTCACTTGGCCGTGATGCTGCAACATGTCACAAAATCGTGACACTTTGTCTCTTTCGGCCGCGATGAAGCAACATGTCACGATATCGTGACACTTTTTCTCTTTTGCCATGATGAAGCAACATGTCACGATATCGTGACACTTTTTCTCTCTTGGCCGTGATGTTGCAACATGTCACGATATCGTGACACTTTTTCTCTTTCGGCCATGATGAAGCAACATGTCGCGATATCGCGACATTTTCCTCCTTTGGCCGTGATGAAGCAACATGTCACGATATCATGACACTTTTTCTCCTTTGGCCATGACGATGAAACATGTCATGATATCGTGACACTTTTCTCTCTTGGCCGCGATGATGAAACATGTCACGATATCGTGACACTTTTTCTCTCTTGGTCGCGACGATGCAACATGTCACGATATCGTGACCCTTTTCTCCTTTGGCCATGATGATGCAACATGTCACGATATCATGACACTTTTTCTCCTTTGGCCGCGATGATGCAACATGTCACGATATCATGACACCTTTCCTCCCTTGGCCGCGACGAAGCAACATGTCACGAAATCATGACATCTTTCCTCCATTGACCGTGATGAAGCAACATGTCATGAAATCGTGACACCTTTCCTCCCTTGGCCGTGATGAAGCAACATGTCACGATATCGTGACACCTTTCCTCCCTTGGCCGCGATGGTGCAACATGTCGCGATATCATGACACCTTTCCTCCCTTGGCCTGTCGAAGCAACATGTCACGATATCGTGACACCTTTCCTCCAGTGACCGCGATGGTGCAACATGTCACGAAATCGTGACACCTTTCCTCCCTTGGCCGCGACGAAGCAACATGTCACGAAATCATGACACCTTTCCTCCCTTGGCCATGACGAAGCAACATGTCATGATATCGTGACACCTTTCCTCCCTTTGCTTTTTCATTGATCATTAGCTCAGGGACCTTTCAAGACCCTGCCTAATCACCTCATCCTCAATAGCCATGTCACTGTGCAACTGAACCCCTACCTCCTTCTAAGCACCCATCTTAGCCAGGAAGTCGACCGCTTTGTTTAAATCTCTACTCACATAAACTGGAATCACATCATCTAATTCCCTCCATAATTCCTTAATTTGAGTGACAAGAATCCTCAACCTCCATGCTTTCAAGGCAAAGTTCCTCATGCAATCTAGAGCTCCAACCATTATTTGAGAATCCGATTCAAGTATTATCCTCCTGTGGCCCTGTTTAACTGCCCAAATAGAAGCAGATTTGATAGCTATGGCTTCTGCTTCATTGTTTGTGGCTCTTCCCAAGCCTTGCAGTTCCCAATAGAGCACTGTTCCAACATGATTCCGACAAACCACTCCAATTTTGGCTCTACCCGGATTGCCTTTTGCAGCTCCATCAGTATTAATTTTAATCCAACCTTCTAGGGGTGGTTTCCAACTAGCTCTGTCTTGTCCCTCTTGCACTTCAACTCCCTCTTCCATTGCCCCAATAACAACCTGAGTTTCCTCTTTAGCATAGACGGCCACAATTTCTGTGACTTTGCTCCAAATGACCTGCCAAACTCCATCTAACGAAGAAAAAGTTTCTCTAAAAATTCTAGCATTTCTCTCCAACCACACTTGCCACCAAATAAAGTTTAATCCAAGCTCCCAACCAATACGAAGAGCTTTAGATTTAAATCTACCCCTCTTCCATCTTTCCCAGATATTAATCCGATTCAAGTCACCATTAACTTGAATTTTATAATATGAAAACCATCTCTTCCAAATCTGGCGCGTGAAAGGGCACTCAAACATCAAGTGATCAGTTGTTTCCTCGCTCTTGTAGCATAAGACACATTGAGAAGGACCGATGATTCCTTTACATCTGAGATTATCAAAAGTGAGAATTCCATTGTGCATGAACTGCCAGGCAAAAAAGTTTACTTTCAGCCAACCTTTGGAGTGCCAAATCTTTCTCCAATCCTCAACCTGATAAGTATGAGGGGGAGGCTCTGGAAGGATCTTGTCATATCCGTCCTTCACTCGTGTAGACACCAAGGCTCCCATAGCCCCAAGCTAATTCATCCTCCTCGTCTCTACCTGTGAGAAATATTTCTGTCAAGATTTTAGTCATGATGGGTGCCAAATCCGGAGGGATTGAAATTGGCCACTCATCCAACTTCTTAAACTGCTTAAACTTATACTCCCCCAGCTGACTAGTGGTGAAATAACTTTCAATTTGGACCCATCCCTTGGTTTCAATGGCTGCTTTTATTGGTTGCAATTCAAGAAATTCAACAATGATAGGTGGGTATTGATCCCATGAATCTGTCCAAAATCGTGCCTTCTCCCCTCTCCCCACTTTCCAAAATAATCGATCTTTTACTACCTGAGATCCTAACTTGAGAGCCTGCCACACTAAGGATCCAGTACCATCCAAAGGGAAATGGCCCACCTCATTTGGGTTAACATGTCCCACATATTTACTAGTTAGGATTCTACTGAATAAGGAAGTTGGTTGGGAAATCCACCTCCAGTAAAGCTTTCCAGCCAAAGCTTTATTATTTATCTTGGATCTTCTCAGACCCAAACCTCCTTTTACCTTGGGTTGGGTTACTTTGTCCCAACCTACTAAGGCCCATTTCCTCTCTCCTTTTACTCCTTCCCATAAAAATTTTCTAGCCATCTTGTCCAACTCTTTCCATATAGTATGTGGGGCAGCCAGGATAGAGAATTTATAAATTGGCATGGCCTCGAATGACTGATCGTAAAAAAGTTAATCTACCCCCATAGCTTAACCATTTGTGAGACCAATGATTAATTCTATCCTTGATACAATCCAAAAGATTCCTCCAGATATCTATTTTTAGTTTTTTAAAGTGCAAAGGGACCCCCAAGTAAACCACTCGGGAGAGAAGTCCTTGTGAATCCCAAGATCTCTAAAACTCTGTCCCGAAGCCTTTGATCAAGATTGAAAAAGACCACTTTGGATTTTTTATCATTGATGACTTGGTTTGTAGCCCTAAGGTAGACACTAAGAGTATCTTCGATCATTCTTGCTTCCCTGAAGCTGGCCACTCCCACCAATCCAGTATCATCCACAAACTGTAGGTGAGTCAAAACTTCCTCACCCACCTTGATACCTGTTAGCAAACCTTGTTGTCTTCTCCTCAAGAAAAGTCTACCTAGTCCTTCAGCCAATATGAGAAAAATATAGGGAGAGCAAGGATCCCCTTGACGAAGGCCTCGAGTGGCTCCAAATGGTTGCGAGGGAAGACCCTTGATTAACATAGAGTATGTCGAAGTAGAGACACAACTCATGACCCATTCTATCCAATCCTGAGAGAAACCAAAGGCTGCCATCATCTTTGCCAAGAAGCTCCACTCCACCCTATCATAAGCCTTTGACATATCTAATTTTATGAACATTCCTTTATTACCAGATGTTTGCATTGAATGGATTGCCTCCTGAGCTAGAACCACCCCATCCAGGATCTGCCTACCCTCTACAAAACCCCCTTGCTCCGAGGAGATAATGTTATGTAAAAGAGGTTTTAGCCGCTCAGCCATTACCTTTGTGATTATTTTATATATCACATTGCATAAGGCAATAGGTCTATAATCTGAAATATGTACCCCCTCCTCCCCTTTTGGAATTAAGGTAATGAAAGTATGATTTAATGCTTTAAGCATTCTTTTACTACCTCTGGACTCCTCTATAACAACCATTACATCCTCCTCCAAGTTATCCCAAAAGGCCTGAAAAAACTCAATTGGAAAGCCATCTGGACCTGGAGTTTTTTCGGTGCTCATTCCAAAGACCACATTCTTCAGTTCCTCTCTATCAATGGGTTTAAGAAGGGTCTGATTTTCTTCTTCAGAGATAACGGAAGGTATGACAACAATAACGTCATTTTGAGCCTCTTCATCTTGCACCATACTTTCCTTAAAAAGTTTAGAAAAATAATCCATTGAATGGGAATGCATACCTGGAAGTGTATCAAAGGAGTGTCCGTTCTCATCTTGAAGAGCTTCCATGTTATTCATCTGTCTCCTAGCACAAGCAGTCCGATGGAAAAATTTGGTATTTCTATCACCTTCTAATAACCAAGTGGTTCTTGCTCTCTGTTTCCAGTAGGTCTCCTCTTGGTTGTCAATGTCCTCAACCGCTTTACGCAAGGCATCATCCTCGGCTTTGAGCTGCTCTATAATTGTTCCTTCCCTAAAGTGTTTTTGAACCTCATCCCATCTGGCCACCAAAGGAGCTCTTTGGACCTGGAAGTCTGTCTTGTTAGCTCGCCTCCAATGTTTCAGTTGAGCTTTGACATAATGAAGTTGTTTGTGGAATCTAAACATTGTTGTCCCATATGTTCGGGCGGCCTTCTTCCCACCACTATGGAATTTTCTTTCGAAGTTCCTCTTTTTGTAACCAAAAATTCTCAAATTTAAATGGTTTGTGATGTTGCCCTGTCTTAGTCCCTCCTTCCAACAAAATGGGAAAGTGATCTGAAATTGGACCCTCCAAAATCTGAAATTTTGTATTCCATTTTACAAATGCCTCCTCTGAAACCAAAAAATGGTCTAACTTTACCTTCCTGCTATGTGGCTCCCTCCTCTTATTAGTCCAAGTATAGTTGGTTCCAGGGCATTTAATATCCACTAAGTGTAAAGCCTGGACTTGGGCAATCATAAGTCGATCCCCTGGGTCCAAAATTGGGGTTCCCCCTTCCCGATCTCTAGAGGATAATTTAGCATTAAAATCCCCAGCAATAATCCAGTCTAAATCTTCCCTTGAGATTCTCATGTTATGCACAACTTTCCATTGAAGCCTCTGACCATCAAGGTTTTGAGCCCCATAAAAATTTGTGATTAAAACATGTTCAATTGTGACATTATTCCTAAAATGTGATGTGAGAACACCCCTCCAAGCTAGATGTTCTATTGCAGTCCATTCAAGAGAGTTCCAAAGAGTAACAATCCCCCCTGAGGCACCTTGGGCAGCCACTTCCATATGACCAGAACCCCTCCAAATTCTGTTAACTAGTTTTACACATAAGATCTAACGACATTTTTGTCTCCTGAATAAGCAAAAAATCTGTTTTACATTTTTCTAAGAGTCTTCGAACAGCAGATTGATGGGTTCTACTGTTTAAACCCCTAACATTCCATGATTGTATAATCATTGGTTACCTTGAGAGCAGTAAGAATCTATTGGCCTCACCGATCCTCCAGTGATCAGTTTGTCTCCTTGAACTGCTAGCAATTCCTTATTTGATTTTCTACCCACTCCTTGAGAGTTGCTATTTTTTTATCTCTTTTCCACCTGAGTTATCCCTAAAGTTGGCCTTTCTCTGTTCTTTTCTGCTATTCCCATGCTGACATCCTTAATTATTGGCTGCTCTTGGTTATGCACTATCAATGCCCCTGCACTCTCTGACTGTGGTAACTCACTGTGGTCAATTACCTGCTCTATGACGGGGGGAGATGAAAGAGGAGCTTGAACGTGGATGTTATTATTTTCACTATTACCATCCACTCCTTCCATGAATTGTTCCTCTTGGTCCACTAGTGTCTTAAATATCTCATACCTATTGGCGGGCTTGAGTTGGGTTTGCTCTTTACCATATTTTTTCTTTTGCCTTCTCCTTCTTTTGGGTTGTTCAAAACCATCTCTCTGAGCTTCTTTACCCTGAGAAGTATTGGTTGGTTCTTTGTTTATTGTTGACTTACCCTCCTTAGGAAGATTTGACATTCCTAGAGGAGCCTCCATTTTTGTGTTCATATTATTTGGGCAAAATCGGGCCAAATGCCCGTATTTGTGGCAAACTCTGCATCTAAAGGGCAGAGCCTCATAATCCAGCTATTGAATCCAAGATAGTCCTGCAAGTTCAAGTTCCACCTCTACCGGTAGAGGCTGGCTAAGATCCATTTCCACACATATTCTTGCATAAACAGTTGTGTTCCCTTCTATTGTGTCTTTGGAGACACCCAAATGTCTTCCAAGGGAATTACCGATCATCTCCAAAACCTGCTCACTCCAAAACTCCATTGGAAGTGCATACAAACGGATCCAAACCGGGACAGTAGTGGGTTCAATTCGAGGATCGAATCCCACTCTCCAGGGTTGAACAAATAATCCTGTCGGACCATGATTCCTCTTTTCTGATTCGAAAGCCCTATTTCTATCGGCCAGAGAAGAAAAACTAACAATAAAATACCCATTGCTAATAAACCATAAAGAGTACTCACCATGAGGCTCCCAGTTTTTCCGGACCCAGGAGTGCAAAAAATTTAGGGTAGGGCGAATACCCATGAATTTACAGATCAAATCGTGATTGGCTCTGTATAAGACTATTTCTTCGACCATCCTTGGCTCAATGACAATCTTGGGCCTTGATTCGGACTATGGCAGGCATCCATTAACTCGATGAGTTGTTGATCTATTTCCAGCAGCCGTAAAGAGCATTTTAAATGCAGTTCTTTGAGCTTCGTCAGTCTTGGATGGAGATTTATCTTTTAACAAATCTGCATAAGAGCTATTTCTCCCTAGGAGAGGATCCGGAGAAGTCCCCATTGGACCCTCCTGGGGCAGCAATCTTGCCTTCAGATCCACAGTAACCAGAAATCTCTTCGACAACCCAACTGATGCCCTAGATTTTCCCTAGCTCCAGAAACCCTAGTTCATCGCTTCCCGCCTGCTCGCTTCAAAAATTTCATACACCTTCAACCTTGAATGTTCAGTGATATACATATTAATGAGGAAATTTCTCTACTATTATTAGAATCGCTAGACTGTGTCTCTAAACCAGGTTTCTAAGATTTCCCTCTCTCCCCACCCCTACGTGAAACTATGGACCTTTCCATCTGCACCTTCGGGCTCAATGGCACATCTTCAATATGTTTTGCTTCTCAAATCTATGGGGACTCTATCGTAATGAGTTGGGTAGGGCTTACTAAACTATGTTGAAGATGTTTCAGTAGCTATTCATCAACCAGAGAAGTAACGAGGAATCTCTGAACTATTGGGAGTACTTAGGTTCCATAAAGCAACAAAGGGTGGAGGGAAATCGACTATTCAGTATAATTGATTAGTTGAAAGAGGGTTCTCTAGGATTTATGACCTCACAAAATCAGTGAATGACCGAGCCACATAGTTTGTTTCTACAAATAGTTGCTTCAAAGCTTCTCTCCCCACCCGAACACGTATTAGTTTTTGGACTAAGACATGCATCTTGACTGATCGATTCCATAAATGAACATCTCGCTTGGAGTGAACCCTCACCATTCATTTTCCAATCAGTGTTGGTCCCACCTCAGGATTCATCTCTGAATCATGGACCAGTGGGAATCCAAATCATCAACTCTCTATGGGATTGTCTCTTGAATAGGCGTTGAATCTACTCCAGTTGCACTTGCTTATGAATTCACCCCAACAAGGGCATACAAAACTATAGATAAACCAGAGATCCTATGAGCACTAGCCATTAAAATAAATAAAACCTAGCCCTTATACATATAACCCTTCTTGGCATAGATGGATGGTATGGGACGTCATGTGTCTTCAAGGTCATCCATCGGATATTGCTACTCTCATTCCTATCATGACCTAGCAGAGTGCTTTCGATTAATTTCTCGATACACGTTGCACCTCATGAAAGTTTTGGAGCATCGCACCTCTCGATCATTGAAGTACGATGTAGTGTTCATGATTCCATGGCCTGTGCCTGGTGCTTTTGGTCCCATGACCACCTGCATTTTATTCTTCATGACGAGAGGTTGCTCGATTGGCTTTAGGTGTGCTCTTGGCAGGCATCTTGGGTCACATAGGTGTGATAGCAGAATGAAATGATCAAGGTTTTAGAGGTGCTTTAGTTCAAGATCTATAGCCAGTTATGGATGCATATCCAGTTTTTGGGCCCACAACATACCTTCAAATTTGAGAGCCATAACCGATTCCATTTGGTAAACCTGTTGATCCAATTTGTTCTAGAAGCAAAGGTAGCAGTAGGGGAAGCTTTAGAGATCTCTTCAAGCCTTTGGTTCTAGGGGGGGTCCTACATTAATTCCTTTATTAACTGCCCCACTATTGCGACAAGCGCTCGACTCAATGGGTCTATCCTATTCAGGCCCCTTTTGATACGATCCAACACCTGCTATTACTAACTGCCCCACTAAATCGATAGGGGCTTGAATCCCCAATAATAGATGATACGATCCAGCCACATGTAACATCTCTATGACTGACTCATTAAAACTACCTCTAAGGCCTATTATTATGTATATGCAATGACCGAAAAGAGAAGCCCTCATAGCTGGAGCACCTATTTTATAGATAGTTGAGGTGCGGCAAGTGATAGATGGTTCAGGTGGGGCAAGGAATAGTGGATAATCGAAAGAACAGGTGGATATTTGAATCAAATGCTTCAAGTTTTTGGAATAGGATGAAATAGTAGTTTCTTTCAAGTCGATAAGGGCAATTTGGGCTTTGTTTGTTTCTTCAATAATGTGTAAACCTCGACTTGTTAATACACCCATCTTGTTGTTAATGCGTAGATAGTAGACCGTCCATTTAAGAAATAGAAGTTTCGATCCCCTGTCAGGTGGACCAATTTCATATGGATGGAAAAGTGACTCAAGCCCCCCAATAACGGAATGATTCAAGGATAGATAAACATGCCAATCCATCAATCCAGGCTTTCTTTTTCCAAAACTCTCCATTTTTTGGGGGTTGTTAATACGTATATAAAATGACCTTATTGAAAGAAATATCCTTTTGGCAAAATGAACAGCTCTTTAAAAGAACACCTTAATGATCTCATTATTGTGTAGGTAGTACGAGACGATTATACATGAGGGGGAATAGGATTATTTTTAGATGGAAGGGCCCTTCTATCTAAAATAGTAGTGACAGCCCCTCCCTATTTTTAGGGTAAGAGACTTCTATAGATCATCCCTGTTGTGCGTCCCTCCTTCCACTTCACTATATATTTGATCTACTCTCAATCCCACTTCAGGATCACGAGGATATGAATATGCCATCAAGGCCAATTCAAACCATGGGAACTAAACTACCCACCGATTTAGAAATGGGTGATCAAGATAAGCTCACTTTTAAGTTCTTGAAGCCTGCAAAACCTTTAGCATCCCTTCCTACCTGGGTTCGTTTTGCATTAAATATGGAGAGAACATTGAGTATCCATCTCGGTTGTAATGAAGAACAAGTTGGATACTCGAATATGTTTTTTATCCCCATGGAATGGAGTTCAGGTCATGTCATTATCAGGAAGGGGGGTCATAAGGAATAGGGAGGCCTTTTGAATCACTTGAATGGAATTTTCCAATCGATTGTCGTGCTAATCCGAATAAATGATCTTTGTGGGGAGGGGAAAAAGCAAAAATCCATATAGTTTTTTTCCCTTATTTACCCTTTGCCTCTTAAATGGTGGGGGTGGGGGAGGGCTCTTCTCTTTAAAACTTGGGCTTGGGCTTTGTAGCTGAGGAACCAAGCCCTTCATGATAGATAATAGAGCAACGAGACACTCGAATTAAATCCAAAGCCCACATACCCACCTTAAAATAGTGATAGTGAGCATTTTGTTCTCTATTTTAAAGGGGTTTTAAAATAGAGAGGAGAGCTCTTGACCATTTAGTTCAGTTTCCTGGTCGAGTTGGGTGGGAAGAATGGAACTATTCTTCATGCCCTCACCCCACCTCACCTCACCTCAAAAAAGAGGAGGAGCCCTGAGAGGAATAGCATTTCACTTTACTTCGCCTTACCGGGTAATTATATCTTAAGAGGTCGCTCACTGATATGAATAAATAAAGGTTCCTCTCCCATTATAGATAGAGAGGGGTCAATTCGGATTCGCTGGGGCCAAGACAATCACCTACATCTCCAGCCCAAACTCTGGGATCGGGTTCCACGTCACGGAAGGAGGCTTTAAAATGGAACCGAAAGGAGGCTTTAAAATGGAGAGGCATGTGGAGCCTTATGCTCTCTATTTTAAAGGGGAGGTTCAGGAGGGTTTTGGGAAGAGGTGTGTGTATCCAATTTCTTTGCGAAAATAAGAACCGGGAGAACACATAGATATGGAATAGGAAAAGAGAAGTATTCACACACTGGCCAAACTATCCTATTTCAAAAAGAGGAGATGCTTTCGTGATTACCCAACCACATTGAAGTCCTCATCTTGCGGGGTGTTGTAGCCCCTTTGAAACTCTAAGGATCGGTCAGGCTCTTCCCTTATGAATAATGACATCCTGGTCTCGAAGCAGTATCTTTATCATGGGTACCCTGATTTGTAGGCTTTAAATTGATCCAGTTATTTACCCCCGTTTCGCTCCATCCTCCAACGCTTATCCAGCCCATGCAGAGGAGGTCATCCCCTCCCTCTTCCTCCGTTGTTAAAGAATAGAAATAGGAAGCTCTTTCTTTAAGGCCTTGGGACTAAAGATGAAAGAGGACACTTTTTCTCTCTAATTTATCCTTATTTTTTAAAGCCCTCCTATTTAAAAAATAGTAGCTCGCTCGCAATAAACCTTCTTCTTCCATTCAGTATGATCAGGAATTTTAGATCACAATTTTGAAAATATAGAAGGGCTAGCATGATAGACCAGCGCTCGACCTTAAAGAGTGATTTCCCCCTCTATTTTTGACTAAGTAATTACCCCCCCACTACTGACCACCCCTATTAAAAGTTTTTCTTCTTCCCAGCAAGAAAAGAGAATCACTTCGTATCTAACCTTTCCCTCGCATAGAATTGAAAGCTCTAAAGTCGAGTGCTTAAAGATGAATAGCTATCTCCCTATTCATCCCAAGAGGGAATCCTCTCCCGTTATGAATAAGGTCGAGTCCTTAAATAAGGATAGAGAGTCGAGCCTCCCTCCCTTTAATAATTATGGATAGAGAGCTGGTTGAGTGCTTACTTAAGCACTCTCCTTAGTTTTCATTACTATGAAATATTTTAAGTGAATGCATGCATGCATGCTCCCCATATTAAGCTACTCTCTCTTCTCAATAAAACATGGTCCCCTTTTTTGTTTTGAAAAACTAGTTGGCTTGCCTTTTAAATAGAGGGGAGAGGAGAGCAGCCCTCGTCGATCGAATGATAGAGAAGAACAACCCGCACTCCATTACTCATACAAAAAAACTCTCCTATCCGAACTTGCTTAACCTAATGAGAGTACCGAAAGGTGGGGCCCTCCCAGGGAGTCACTCCAGTGCCCCTTCCCCACCCCTTCTATTTATGAAATAGTACACTCCATGAAAGCTCTCTAAAAAAAGTGGAAATCACCCTTCTCCACATATATAATAGAGAGATGCAAGAACCCGCTTGCCCGCTTGTTTTAGAGGGGAGGGCATAACATGAAAACTTAACCTCTCCCAAAAATCTTATCTCTATTTTAAGCAAGGAGAGGAGATAAGCAAGGCCATGTTTTTAGATAAATGAGGAGACGCCCCCTCTCTATTTTAAAAGTGCAGTGAAATGAACTAGTATCTATTCCGAAGTGGTTTTGAAATGAATGTTGATCAGTAACCTTTTAAAATAGAGAGGCCCTCTCTTATATAAGTTGTCAAATATTTAAAGGTTCTGAATGAATAGGATGAAAAAGGAGGCTCCCAGGAGAGATCCGAATGCCTTAAGGTAGGGGTCGCGGTGCCTCCCCAGCAATGGATCAATAGGGGCTGCCTCCCAGCAAGCAACCCAACCCTTATAAAAGTGGGGTCCTGCTATTCATTATTCCTACTGCCCCTCTCTCATATAAGATCACCCCCACCCTTAAAGAAGTATGCAGATAGTAGGTGGAGTATGCTTTAGCGAGTAGTAGATTGAATATTCCAGCAAGCCCCTAAGGTAGAGGCGGAATTGACCCGACCCCCAGCTTTCAAGGGAGTCTGTCGCTTTCAACCTTTCTAATAAATAAGCGCCGAGTCATTTCATTAAAGGTATGTTTTATTTAAGAAAGGTTTGTCGATACATCATAGGAAATCGTGGGCGGCTGTGGTTCCTTGGTCAGCCTTTCGCCCCCAAAAAACCCTTCCCCTTCGAAATGCATGTGTAGTTCTATGATCGGGTCTGTCTGGGTGCTTCGTTCATTAGAGGGAGACCTGGCTACCCTTATATAAGCTTCCAATACGCTTATATAATGGTTCCTATCTTCAAAAGCATTGGCTCTTGAGCTTAAGGATTCTTTCAAGATTTGAAAAGGCGAACTGAAACATTGAAGTAGCTTCCGGATTTCCTACTCCTCTATCCAGACCCTTAGAACTTTGAGGTCTGAAAAAGGGGGACTTGGGACTCATCACTGTGAAGGGCCAACCTCTTTAGATATTCCTCTTGAGATATTCTGAAATCTCGTCAGATGGCCGGTGATTTTTGTAGAGAGCCCGGTATTCTAGATTGGAGCTTTATTCCCCCCTCTAGGATTATAAGGCGGTGGAGCCTCTTAAAAAAAGTTATGGCTTTGAGAAAGGCTGCTGAGAGCTTTAGACTTCCCTAAAGTCAGTTGTTCCCGGTCGAACTACTAACTCTGACCGAAGGCCCCTCTAGGATTATAAGGTTCTTTTCGAATCCTCCCCTCCTGTTAAAGGCTTCGATCTCCCATTCAAGGTAGGGTCGAGGGTCTGGACCTTTGAAAGGTAAGCGAGTGCTTATCCTTACCTTACCTTATAAAAGTGGGGGTGGGGATGGTATGGAAAAAGTGCAGTCGAGGGATGCAACATTTTGTTGAGATGGCGGGGCACCTTATCGTATTGTTGAGAGCATGAAACAACCGGGGCATAATCAATTATGCCATTCATTTCCCGTATAGAATAGAAAGATCTTTTATTTCTAGCTAAAGAAGAAAAGGTTTTGTTTTGTTTCGTTCTAAAAAGGCCCTAGCCCGACCCTTTTAAAATGGAGGGGAGGGGAGAGGTTTCGAGAGAATCAAGCATTGACCCCAAATAGAACACGTAAATGATCAAAAGGTCATCCATTCTAAAAAGCTCGGAGATCAAGACCTCGCTTTTCCCTATGGATGAGCTTTTAAAGTAGCCGCCTTTCCCTCCATAGCCAACAAAGGTATCTCCCCACCGATTAGAAGGCCCTAGCATCCCCACCTTCCCCCAGCATATCATACCCAACCTTCCTCCAGGTTATTTTAAAGAGGCACCTTAATTTCATTTAAGCCCACTATAGCATTCATTTCTATCTTTCCAAACCTTTAATACTATACTTGGGACCTTTTAAAAGCCATAAGCGGAAGCATTTAAATTAATAAGCTGTTAAGCATGCATGTAAATAGCTATGTATATATGGAACCTAATATGATAATATAAGCCAAGATCAAACTCTAATATGATAAGAAATAATTCTGACATTAAGATGGGGATGGGCTTCATTTCATTCAACTAGCCTCAAAAGCCTCGTTTTGCACTGCAGTGCCTGGGAGAAACCATCTCAATGAACCCCTCGATTATTTTATTTTGTTCCTAATTTCTCCCACTGGGGCCTGCATTTTCAAACATGGGGGCTCATAAAAAAACCATGACTTTCCTATCTCTATCGATCTCATGCAGGGGGAATCATGTACCCTAAAATAGTACCTTTTTTGAAACATATTGAATGCGCCCTCTCCCGGATCACCGCCCTCTCTTTTAAAAGGCTCCATGGTGATCATATCAGGGCATTTAATTCCTCATAGCATATGACCAGGAGATCCATCATCCTAGCACCCTTAATAATGTCAGATCATCCACCTCCCTTTCAAAATAGAGAGAGGAGAGCAACAGCCAGAATTAAAAGCTAAAATTCTTCGTACCATAGCTATAGTGGGATTCGGGATATAGTACAGGAGGTCCTCATAAGGAAATAGCAGTTGTAATCATAGTAGTTTCTCTTAAGATATAAAGGTGGTGGCTGCTCCTTATATTATAGAGTTCTCATTCATTAGATAAGTAAGATGGTTTATCCGAAAAAGCATGGGAGTTGTAAAGACAGATAGAGGAGGCCAGTTTTGGTGATAGCCCCATGGATTGGTTCTTCCCAATGGTTGATTGGTTCTTCCAGTTACTCATTATTTTCGAGGGTTCAAAGAAAGGGGAACGGGGAAAAAACATCATGTGATTACTTGACAAATACCATGGGATCTCCCCGCCTCTCTATATAAAAGAAAGGGGGCAAGCTTATTTCTTAGAAATATCAGGTGTGAATCCTCTCTATTTGAAAGCTCTAAGCACCACTAAACTTCCTTCTTGTTTTGTTGGACCCCTCTCTATTTTAAAAGGGAGCCTCTCTCTATTTTAAAAAGGGGGGTAAATCCTTTCCTAAAATAGAGAGGCAATCAAATGCTTATTGAAACACTCCAAAGAGGTTGGCAGTGTCTTTGTATAGCTAAGGTTTGTCGGTTCAATAAGGAATTAGTAAGCAGCTTGACCTTGAGAGAGAGACCCTATCCATAAGGCTACAACCCTATAATCTTGGGAGGAAGAGGGGGAAACAAAAACCATTTGAGAGGGGAGGCGGAGAAGATGCCCTTTACTTTAGGCATAAGCCCCTTTCAAGAAATAGAGGTTGAAATAGCCCAGCATAAAAGACCTCACCATTGAGAGGGTCAAAAGTGGTTCCAACTCCCCTAGCACTCACCATGAGGAGAAACAAACCATCATTCAATTGTATATGGACCGGCCAGTCCCTGCCAAAGAAGCTGCTCTCTCACAGATGTAAAAACGACAAGAAGGGGCGATTTTAAATATCCGGCATTTCGCTGTATGACTCGCTTTCTCCCAGGCATTGAATCATCGGGCGCTCTCAAAATATTCCCCTTTAAAATAAAAGGTCGAGTCGGGGCAGCGGCTTTCGCTTGTTCTCCCCCGTCGAAGTTTCTAGCACAAGGGTCAAGGACAGAAAAGAACTCTCCCGATCAGAGGATCGAGCTCTTAAGATTAAAAAGGGCTTCCTGGCATGATAAAGGTCGTTCCTTTTAAAGGTCCCTCCTCGGATTAAGGGAAGAGTTCACAAACTAACCATTTCAAGGTCGAGGTAACCCCTTTGAAACAGATACGGTCGCCGCCTCCTCAATAACTCCTTACTCTTTATCTAGGGGTCCAGTCGGTCGTCTTCAATCATACTCCCGCCTTTCTCTACGACACTTCACTGGGTGCCTCTCTCCCCCATTTATTTAAGGTATATGGGACCCCCATTTCATTTAAGAGCTCAAGAATTAGAACCATTATCCCAGATTGATGGAGAGGATTTCATTGCCCGGTAGCACTCCGGTTTTAGGACACTCCAAGAAATCATCAAGAGTCCCCTTTTAATTTAATTTTGGACCAACTTCATTATTAGATAACAAAATATTTCGCCCAAAACCCTTTTTTTTAGAGCTCTTAAAAAGCTCCTCTCTATTATAGGATGAGTGAGCCTCTCTATTTCCAAATCCGAAAGCCTATCTCCTCATGAAGACATAAACCCAAAAACCAGCGGTAAAGAAATAGCCGAAAGGCCGGGACATATGAAGAGCATTTCGACAGGTCATCTTTAAAAGTCGGGGATCCTTTTTATAGCCTTTCCTTTCAGCGGCGTTATCTCAAGACTACCGAGAAATGGCTTTTAATGCATGGGCATTTTTAAGAGCATCAATCGAATCATTTCTCTTCGACATTGGACCATCAGTCGGGCTTTCTATCTATGACACCATCTTACGAACTGTATGAACCAAGCCTATTATATTACGTAATAAAAGGTGATGATCAATCCGAGAAGAGTTGCCCTTTATTGATCTAGTCACTATGGAAAGAGGATTGCTTTGACCGATCTATACTACTGAGGGGATTGTTGTGGCATAAGGCCTTTGGCTACAGACTTAGTAGGACAATTGAGGAAGCTCAAAAGCTTTAAGCTGGGTGTATCTCTCTATTTTAAAAGGTTCGGGCAGGATTTATACTTCCTTTAGCCCCGCCATTAATCACTAGGGTGGGGGGAGTTTGACCGATGAACTAATTCACTGAATTTTATTGATATTTCCAACTCCTCTCTCCGATTTCAAGAAGCCTTGAATACCTTTTTATTAAGATTTTTTCCAGGATAAGCTGGATTTTTAAATAAAAGGGCACCATCTCCTTTTAAGATAGAGAGGGGTAGCTTTTTTAAGGCCCTCAAAATTCTAAAGGGTCTTACCTTAACAAACTGAGAGAAAGGAGTAAAGCATCGGCTAATCCCAATATAATAGATGAGTTAGAGAAGTCGGGTGTCATCAGATATGGTATGGGCTCTAGTGCGTCTATATCCCCCAACTGAGATGGACAAGGCGGAGCCCACTCAAAAGAAGGGATAGGAAAAGGGCCCGCTCCCTCGCTCAGGCATATCATTTTTGAGGATGCAGTGTAGGCATTCATCAAGCAAGTTCCTCTTTAAGGCGACCTCTTGATAAGCTGACTATGTTTTCAAGGTGAGAGAATCGACCTCTTTGCTTATTTAAGGGGTGATTATGCTACTAAATAGCTACTGCATGAGGAAGTCATGAGGCTCTCTATTTCAAAAGTAGTGAGGCATATATTCGTTAGGAGGGGGTTGGAGTAGGACATGCTATTGGACTGGCTCACAAATTTTTTAAAGATAAGCACCCATAATTTGAATTTATAGCAAGCCCCTTTATCGGCTTTTTAAAGAGCTATCCCACTCCTTAAGAGCATCCATACTTAGGAGATAGGGGGATAAATCTCCTAAAGAGATAAAGGGGGTAGAGTCCTGCCACTTGGGGCTTTCAGCCCATGCCCGACTCACCACTTACTATTTAGTTACACTCCAAAAAGCCTTTATGTTTTGGAAAGGTTCAGTATGGTTGGGTGTCGATAACTAAATTCTCCATTGCTAACCCTTTAAAATAAAATGGAGGGGGTAGGTACCCCCCTCCATTTCAAAGGGGCTAATAGCAGGCGTAGATCAACCAGTTTCTTCATAGTCCAGAGGAACCAGGGTATTTGATGTTCCCATTGGAGTGGGCATTTGTGTAGTTGCATCTGGTCATATCCAAGCATATAAGAGATGCGAATATTAAGGGGGCTCCCCCTCACCTTATAGACCAGAATGAGTAGGTAAGCTTTTTCTCGATACTCCCGACTGAAAGAACTATTCGAAAGGTTATGAAGCTTTTTAGGAGGGTAGGGTCGGGACTCAACCTTGATTCATTTCTTGGGGCCTTGATTCGATCATTCAATAGTAAGCTTCATTCATGGGGGCAGGAATCAAATAGATAGATCACCCCCCGGAGAAGGCAACCCGCTATAAAGGAACTCCCCTAGGTAATAATAGTAGGGCTTCGACGTATCTATCTTTGGAAGGGGTGAGGAATAGAAATCGAGCAGGGGCCAAAACCTTCTCTATTAAATGGCCAACCCTTCGTTACAAATTGAGAGATATTGAACAGATATTCTCATGCTTCAATAGACAACAATACAAAGGGGTTCCTCCCTAACCGATGCTTACTTACTCGCCTCCCCACCAAAGGGAATTGTTGACCCAGACTCAATCACCAACCAAGCCCAATCCCATAGATTGTTTACTGCCCCAGCCAATAGATGGATACTCTACCGCCCTATCCAACGAAAAGGGAAACATAGATAGATAGATACTTTACCGTCGGGGTTCCTCCCTATCTGCTTCTACTGCTGAACCGAAGGGGCCCCCTTTATCAATAGTAGGGCTACAATTCAATTAGGAATTAATAAATCAATAGGGGCGCCCTACTATTACTAGCGGCAGATATTTCCATTATCGACCGAGATGGATGACTAAACCCCACCCAAGATAGAAAGGGATTACTCCTCCAAGGCCACCATTGCTAGAGGAATCAAGGCCCTAGTTGCAGCCATCCACCCCTTATCATAATAGTGGAGGGGTGATTCTAAACCGCCAACCTACACCTCGATTCAAATATTCTCCTACCCCTACTATTACAATAAGCCTTTTCTATAAAGAGGAGATTCAGGAAGTCGAGACTGCTATTCAATGAAAATCCTGATCATTGGGGATCAGCCCTATCCAACTCTCAACCCCTTTATCATGAATAAACAAAGCTTCGTCGAAGTTGCTAATACATATGTAATAGACTCACGATTAATAATAGTAGGGAAATTAGTAATAGTAGGGCAATAATATATGACCTTGAATAATAGTAGGGGCTGCTCGCCCTATATAAATAGTAAGGCCTTTCGGTGGGGCTGTCAAGCAATGGTGAACTACACATTAAATTATTACATAGAAAAGGCCCTACTATTGCAATAACCTCCGAAGGGGCATTATAACTGGCTATAGGGGCCATTCTATTGATCCCGACCCTTAATCAATAGTGGGGGTTGGAGTAGGGATCCCCCTTTCCAATAAATAATCCCCCACTTACTACATCCCACCCAATTACTACATCTGTTTTGACCACATCCCCCAATCTATTAATTACTGATGGGTGGACTCCCCCCTTTACTTTAGGTTGGGATCTCCCATCCCTCTATTAAATAGTAGGGAGTTGGGAACTGATGTCGGCCAGAGCAAATCCTCGGGCCATCTACCCCTAATAGATGGATCTTTTAGAACGCCAACCTCCTATTCGGCCATCTCCTCCTACTGGATAGATTCTTTGGATAGATTCATATCTTAAGAGCACAACCCGGCCAATCTCCAGATATATTTGATAGAGGGAAAGGCCAACCCAAGAAATAGATTCATTTATTAGCTAGCCCTATCCTCCATATAGATTTCTTTGGTTAAAGGCCACCTCCCATGAAGTTTCAGCCAGTCAAGGGATAAATATGTTTATTTAAAGGAAAGGCCATTGGATATATCTATTCAGAAGCACATATCCCCCTATTAGATAGATTTCTTCATTAGCTAGCCCTATCCAATCTAATGGAATACTTTTTATTAAATGCCTAATCATATCTAATGGATTAGTGTCTATCAAAGGAAGGGCCAATCTAATAGAATACTATTTATTGAATGGCTAATCGTGAGGGATCAGTATGGCCAATCTCCCCTATCCAATAGATTACTTCTTATTAAACGACCATATCCAATCCAATAGAATACTTTTCATTAGAGGCCAAAGTCTCTATCTAAAGGAATAGTATCTATCTACAGGAATAGTGTTTTATTAAAGGCCAACCCATCTGGATCATTTGTTGGAAGGCCATCCCCCATATGGATATATTTATTAGCTAGTTACCCAATCATAGAATATTTTGTTGAGGGAAAGGCCATCTATCTAGTGTTTCATTAAAGACTATTTATTGAAAGGGCCAACCTCCTCCTATTGAGATACATTTACCTGCTACCTAGAGCAATGGATCTCTTAAATAGAAGGCCAACCTCCAAATGATGGGATGCAATGGATCTATCCATTAGCTAGCCCCATCCATATTATTTATTATTCGGTTGTTACATCCAATCATACAATTTATTACTCCTATCGGATGGATGGAAAGTTGGGAATTGGTTTCATTAAAGGCCAATCAATCTCCCCTATCCATTGACAGATATGGGCAAATACGCAATTGATACTACCATGTGGCCGAATCGAGTGTTGGATATGGGCAATTCTGCTACAAACCCCAACCCCAAGAATCGATTCTCTTATAGCGGGGGAGCGAATCGGTTGGGAAATATCGACACGACGAGTCCGAATCCAACCGATTCCTCCATATGGACATTTTGGTTGGTCAGCACGCCGAGCTCTTTTAGACAGATACTATATAGAAAGGGATAGTTTTCTCTAAAGTTTGATATCCTCAAGGCTCATTAGGCGGGGGCCTTTATTAATTGGGGGGCATTATTCTTTTATTAAAATCCCACCTCCATAATGAAGTAGGCAAGGGTCATCAACCACCGATACTGCCAAAAGCAACCGGTAATGCCAACAATCGATGATGCCATATGCTATTCCCAACAACCGATAGGTGGTCATAATGGACATTTCGGTTGCATGAAGGATAGATGCTTTTCATCAAGGGCCAATCCGGTAGGCAGGGGTCATCAACAACCGATGAGGAATGGTTTATTTAGGGGCCAATCTCCCCAAGGCTCGGTGGGCAAGAGTCACCTTTGAGGGGGAGATTCTCTTACTTCAAAGATCCTGTTAGATACCTATCAACAAACACCTCGAGTAACAGATTCTCTTGCATCGAGGGATAGCAACTTTTATATAGGATTCGGGGGCTGGAATGAATAGTAGTAGGGGGAAGCGCCAGAATGACGGATGGGTTCTCCTTCTCCATCTAATAAATAAATATGAGTTTAAGATCTAACGAGGTAGGCGCGAGGGAATCATATACGTATTAACAACTCAAACCTTTCTAATCCATCCCGCGTCCTTTCAATGAATGAAAAGATTATCCCTCACCCCAATAGTAGGATCTGTCAATAAGAGTAGGTATGGGTAGGACATAGCCTATTGTGCGAGGGGGCATTTCATAATAATAATCGGAGGCTAAACGACCTGATCAATCATACCGCATCCGCCAAGGTTAATCCCTTCACTTCATGCCTCATGCTCGATTGAATGGAACCTCCAGTTTATGCATGACCCGATAACGATGAGGAGCGCCCGATCCTCCAGTTTACTAGATCGATCCGAAAGCACCTAGCCAACCTTAAATAATAATAATAATAAGGGGGAAGTGCCGGTTATTATATAGTGGGCAATTCATAATATACGGGGATCGACCGTACGTTAACGCTGTTCCCACCCATTCCTTATAAAGCTAATGACTATTATCCGGGAATAGCTCGAATAGCCAGGTTCTGCGCCAATAATCCCTGAAGCTAATGACCCCTACTAATGATCCAATGATGTAAATCCTAATGATCGACTATATAAAGGCGTTCGTTATTACATAGAAAGGGCTCTTCACTACGGTTAATGACTCCTCCTAATGGTCGCCCTTACGAGTCATCATATACGTGACCACGGATAGCCGTAAGATTTATATTGAAATAGGAGTCGAGAAATGAGGATCATCATATACGCGACCGCAACTTCCTAAATTGGAGGCTAAACAAGACACTTCCCTCCCGTTCGGAACATGCGATCCAGTGGATCGTGCGGAGCCTCTTCGTTCGGTCGGTCCAGTAAACCCATCTTTCTCTAACGGGGCCTCACACAAGGGGGTTGGGTTCGCGAGCCAAGCCGATGGCTCTACTATATTCCTCGCTACCCGTGGCGCCGCCTACTATTATTAATTGCTCGGGAGAGGGAATTCGACCAACCCCTCTCAATCGTTATTTGAGGTTTGCCCTTTAACAATAGGAAGGGGGAAATGGAGGTCTACGAGCGATGGGAGGAAATACAAGGGTGATTCGATCCAGCCCTATTATAGTGGGCTACCTCTCTGGGTAATAGATGATCCGATCCAGCGACTGGCCGGTTGCTACTAGTTTATGGAGGGATGGCAAAAAGATGCGAAGATGTCTATGCCCTTATCCACGTGATAAGAGGAGTCGAGTTACCATGCAAATGGATGATCGAGAACTCCTCGATAGGGAGGCATGGAAGAAACGACACATAAATCCCTATCCCACCTCAAGAGATAGAGCATGAATTTTCGTATTAGATACGGGATCGAACAAGAGAGGCACGATTCGTAATAGTAGGCAATTCGTAATATACGGGGGAATCGCTCTACTATTATGGATTGGCAGCTCCTTAAACAATGATAAATTATAAGGTGGAGGTGAGAGAAGTAGGCAGCGGGTTGGAAGGATAAGTATGCGCTTCGAAGCCAACTGACTAACTATGGACGAATCCAAGCAACCCAACGCTACTATCTATAGATGAATCGAGGAGAGAATATGGTACAGGAATGGTAGCTAGCGACATGAGAATAATAGTAGTAGGTCCTACCCATACCTAATCATAATAGTAAGGGGGAGGGCGAGTAGACAGATTCGAGAAAGCACATTCTGTAGTAGCAGGTTATTACATAGTTAGACCCGGGGTCATCTACAAATGTCTAGCCCTACTCATAATAAACCCCCAGTGAGGGAGGTGGGAAATAAATAAGAGAATTCCCCCCAGCAGCCAACCCTCGATTCAAGTGGTATGCGGGTTGGGTTTAGAACCCGTGTATTATTATTTAAGGTGACAGTTCGGAAACGGGTTGAGACGGTGGGGTAGCTCGAGCCTTAGAAAAGCCTTCCTCTATTTCAATGGGCTTGAGACAGTAAGGTTGGTTCGTTCGCTCAGAGGTACTATCTACACTTTAAGCGTGAACTAGAAATTCTTGTCGCCCCTCTCTCCATAGTAACGCTAGCAATTCCAACTTCATGCTTGCGATTCCCGAAATCTATTCATCGATTGGGCAAAATCTCATATTTATCAATCAGGGGTTGGGGACTTCATGTTAGCGATTCCGGGGATGAGACGGGAGAGAACTGTGAGGAGCCAACCAACTGATACGTATATGAGACTCCTGCCGAAAAGAGGTTGGAAATTAGTAAATTCATTAGGTTAAGGGACCCGTATATCATTATAAGCCAAGCTTTTCTATCGGAAACGAATTCACGTTGGCCCTTTATGCTTGAAAAGCTTCATGCCATTCATTCCGCTCCATGCCATAATTATTATACAAAGGGTGTGCCCCCATTTCCTAATTTCTAATAAAAGGCCCGCCCGGGGCACCTATATCTGGATACGCATCGTATCCGCAGATCGGGCTTTCTAGGTCCTACCCACACCTAGTAGGCTTATTAATTGGGGGCGAAGGTAGGGTTGGTCTACTGGAGTAGAGTTGGCCAACTTCGCCATGCCATGAATAAAGGTATTCTTACGAGGATAAATTGAAAGATCCAATTCCCGCAGGTTCTAGTCCCGCTTGAGGTGCAGCTAGCGGTGTTGCAATAGAGGTACGGAGAACGATCATCCCCTGTAGATTACTCTATAGTCCTGGCAATCCTATCATTCAAGGTGAACCTTTTTCAAGTGACTCAATTGAGCCACGTCATACACTCGATCCATTTAGTATTTAGTGGCTTACCCCTCACACATTATGAGGGAAATCGTGGCCTAAATATTGAATAACTCGAGTGAACCATTTTAAGTAACTCGATCCAGAACCGTTCTTGTAGCGGCTCCAGCACCAACTCGATTATTTCGGAACCGGACCCCTACTTATAAGAAATCCGTTGATTAAGCAGTGCACCCATGCACATACTAGGCACTAGCCCTCTCGATCATTCAAGAGTTCAAGCAGTGCCCCTACTATTACTATTCAAGGGTCAGCTGGCCGGTCCTTATAATCTAAAATGCGACGTGGCTTGTAGGTCTAACGCCAACCATATCTAGCATTTATACATAGATGAGAAAGTAGTTCCACCCTATTATTATTCCCACCACTCATAGAATTTATCATCTATTGACCTTTCTCTATCTCCAACACTCATCGGTCAGTTGTCTCATCTATTGACCCATCTTTTCTCCCCCCACTATAATTTGAGGGGGTAGTTGTCTCATCTATGGACTATACCCAGTGGTTCTGACAAAGCTTAGTTGTTTGGGGTAGAAAGGCAATATGTTCCTAGTTCCCGTATCTCCCCCACTATTACCAATTCCTCCCCCCTTATAATAATAGTAGGGTCTCGCTCGTCCATAGGTATTGATCTATCGGTGTCTCATCCAGTCGTGACATTATCTCGATCTCCTGCGGTATCGACTAGCCGATTCAGATAGGCACATGCATCCTAAAGCAGATAGTAATAGCTCTCTAGAAATAATAGACCAACTAAAATGGGATGGAAATGAGAACGCTGTCGGATAATGGCATTCCATTGCATCGCCATGAATAGCATGATGAGCATTTCATAGGGGGGGTGTTGATGAGGAAGTTGGTTATTAGGTTATATGAACCATCATACCATCACGTTTGCTTGTTGCTCCAATAACTCTTCGTCTGTCGTCCATGGAATGGGGGAGGGAAATAGAATCATTTCATTTTGACAATAAGGAAAAACCCCACCCACACCCAGGGGGTGAGGAGCGAATATCGACACTTTACCTTTCCATGCCAACCGCTTCAACCCGGGACAACCTTACCCAAGCCTTTTGGAATAGAGAGGGCTCTTGGGTTTTCTCTCTCTCCTTGAAGGAAAAACCAAGAAAGGTTGGATCTCTCTCATTTTCTCTTTTCTCTTGTTTCTAGATTTCTCTCTGGAAGATTTTGATTTCTTATTTTATTCTCGCCTAGTAATAGATCGAAGGGGGAGAGCTAAAAGGCATATATCTCACTAGCAACAAAAACAAGAGCCAAGACTTACCACTGGATCAAAGTTTACCACTAATCGATCCACCAAGTTCTATTGGATGGATAGATAGATAGATGGATAGGGGGAATTGATCGGCATCAAATTCTTTGACCATTCAAGGGAAACATCCATCCATAGTATCGAGTTCAAAGGCCAACCTTACCAATACCACCACTGGAACTACTGGTTGAAAGGGAAGGGATGAACTAGTTTTTAAGCCCAGGCCTATAGTAGGGAATACCCTCCAAAATACTCTGTTTATAATTGTTTTCATGGGCATCGGTACAACGCACTGCTATGGCAAACATCATGTGGGAGGGTGATTGCGGGTGGTCCTGTTTAGGGATTCTCTTCACGAGGATGGACCTGCAATGAAAAATAGCTTTAAGTCTCTCGATGAAGTCGGAGCATGGTATAGTATGGTTGGCATAACGAAGAATGAGAAACATGGGTCTAATATGACTTTGTACTCACTTGTAAGAAACCAAACAAAATAGTCAATCAAGACATACTACTAGCATTAATTTTTATCAGGTTATAAGATAATCCAAAGCAAACAAGAATTAAATTCTCCATATAGCATATAAATTTTGACAAGTTTTTGAATCATTATTTGATGTGTTTAATGAGCCCAAGGAACTCCTACTAAATAAATCATTTAATCACTTCATTGTCCTACTTCTTAGTGTTTCTCTTTTTAGTGTCCCACTGTACAAAACATCACAAAAGGGATATTTTAAAAATAAAGAGCATGAAAACATTGTATAATAGTAATTAATTCATTTAGATATTTATATTCCAATGCACACATCAAGTGTTGATAAATCCATTCACTTTACCACTTTTATTGATAATCATAGTATGAACTTGGGCATATTTTTTGAATAATAAGATTGATATTTTAAAAATATTTAAGAGCTTCATACTCATAATATAGAATAAAATTAGATATAGAATCATAAATTAAATACTAATCATAATGATGAGTATTGATCCAATAAATTCAATTATATTGTAATGAACACATGAGAAGAAAACAATTCATAGCAACTTATGTACCTCTTAAAAAAGGAGTGTCATGAAGGGATAATATAACAATTATGAAAATGGAAAAAATAATGGTTCTAGCGAGAAGTTTGGGCCAGTTTGCATTGGTTATTTTTTATGACATACTAATCTACAACAAGACATGAGAAGAGCACTTACAACATGATTAGGTTTTGAAAATCTTACAATAAAATAAGGTGTATTTCAAACAATTTAAACGTACCTTTACCACAAAAAAACTAGAATATTTGGGATGTATTGTGGCTAAATATGGTATCCAATTAGATCCCATAAAAATTGACACCATGAAGGAGTGGCCCAAACCCAAAATACTAAAGAGTCTTTGGGGATTTATCAGCCTTATAAGTTATTATTGAAATTTTGTGATGGACTACACAAGATAGTAGTCCCTTTGATAGCTATGCTTAGGAAGGATGCATTTGCATGGAATAGTGTAGCTGAGTAATATTTTTTGACTTTGAAGGATGCCATGTATCACAAACCAGTTTTGGACATACCTAATTTTTCCAAAATATTTTCAATGAAAGTGATACTTCATGTGTTGATTTGGGGGTAGTACTTATGTAGGAAGGTTGACCACTTGATTTCATAAGCAAGCCCCTATTTGGGTGAAATCTTGCCAAATCAACTTATGAGAAGGAAATGATAGACATTATTTTTATCATCCTCCATTGATAGCCATACATGTTGGGGCAACACTTCATCATCAATACCAATTATTGTATTTTTAAGTATCTATTGGAATGAAGAATATATTCCCTTGAGCAACAAAAACAGGTCACTAATATCTTAGGATATGACTATGAGATAATATACCACAAATAAAAATAAAATATGGTCATTGATGCTATTTATAGGTTGCCTAAAATATAGGATATTCTATATGTAGTATCCATTCTTAAGTATGATTGGTTAGAGACACTTGTAAAGATCATTCAGGACTTGCAGATAATAGTAAAGGATCATCCTTATTATTCATGGAAGTAGGGGGGTTATTCTATAAGCATCATTTTGTTTCACCCACATCCCAACTTAAATCCTATATTATCATGGAGGTTTAATCATCTCTAATAGAGAGACATATAAGGTTGTTATAGATCTACGAACAAGTAGAGCATAGTTTTTATTAATTATGGTTGAAGTTGGATATCAAAAGTTTTATGGATAGTTGTGATACTTATCAATGCCAAAAGGGAGAAAAAATAAATACACTAAGATTACTTCAACCTATACCTATTTGAGAGTCCTCATGGTTAGACATATCTATAGACCACACTGAAGAACTTCCTCTATCTAAAGGTGAATCAATTATAATGGTAATTATGGGTTGGTTGATAAAATATGATCATTTTTTCCTTAAGTCATCTCTATACTTCCAAGATAGTGGCACAATTTTTCATAGATAAGATCTTTAGACTCCATGGGAGCACACACTCCATCATCAATAATCGTGGTAATGTCTTAAATAGTAAATTTTAAGAGGAGCTACATTGCATTAAAGGGATTTAGTTGAAATGAAATATAGTCTAGCACTCCTATAACATGGCTAGATGAAGGTGGTGAATATATTTCTCGATATCTATCTTCAATTTTCAATTTGATTGGAGTTAATTACTTCCTTTAGCCAAATGATGGTACACAACCACTATTCATAAAACCACAAAGATGAAAACATATGGAGCAGTGTATGATCAACCACCACCAACACTCCTTTCCTACTAGGCATATTGAAGGTAGATACAATGGATACAATTTTTAGTTGTAGGTAGGAATTCTTAGCAAACCTCAATTAAAATTTGTTTACTTCCAAAAACCATATGAAATAACAAGCAAAAAAACACAAAACTAAGAGGTAATTTATTAACGGTGACATGGTCTTCCTTTATCTTCAACCTTATAAATAAATGTCCCTTAAACAAAAGAGTCAACATAAGCTAGCACCCAATTTATATGGGTCCTACAAAATACTATAATGAATAGGAGAGGTTGCTTACAAGTTAGAATTATCAACAAAATCCAGGATTCATCTAATTTTTCATGTATCTTTCTTGAAGAAAGTGGTAAGCACACATACTTAAATACAAATCATCCTTCATGAACTAGATGACTAGTGATCAATTTCTTATAGTTTGCACATATTATGGATAACCAAACCCAACATCTCTGCTCATGAGATATTACTAAAGTGTGGGTGCAATGGCAAGGATTACCACTAGAAGATGCCACATGGAAGCTATTGTAAAACACTCAACAGCAGTTTTCCACCTTTCAGCTTTGAGGATAAACTTTTTTTAGGCGGTTGGCATGTTACATACTTGACACTTGTAACACATTGGGGCATATGTTATTGTAAATAAGTAGACCATATATCTAGTTAGAAGTGGGCCACATGTTAAGTTAGGAGAGTGTTTGTCATAACATCAATTAATTTAATTGTTTTGTCATAAAATCTCTTTGTTGTCATAGAATTATGAATGTAACTATTGGTATTATGAATGTAACTATCATAAATTAGGTAAGTCAGAAATATTGTCATAGAATACTAACATAGTAGGATGTTAAAGAAAAATTGTCATAATATGATAGGAAATAATATTGTAAATATTAAAAAATGGTAAGGATGTAAACCTCATATGCTAGAGAAGAATTTGCATATTTTATAAGGAGGTTGCCCCCTTGGAAGTGGTCCGTCTTTCATGATAGTATTATTTCTTGTCCTAAATTCCTATAATTATTATTATTTATGTTTTCATGTTCAATTAATGAATACTTCTATTATTGGATATACAATATTAATGTTGATTTTATCAATACTTTATATAATCATAATCAAAATTATCTTTAGCATCAATTTTTTTTCTTATCTTAATACAACTATGTATTAAAAATTTTAAAATGAAATAAAATTTATTACAATCTAGTATAAAATATAAAACTATATATAATAACACCTTTGAATTATGGCTTATACTTACTAAACTGATACCAATTAAAATAGATTTTATATATCAAAAATATAATAACACTTTCAAAATATTAATAATAGAATATCTAAATAAACTTTCTAAAAATATATATGCTATTTAACTACTAATTCTGTTGCTTTTATTATATTTTTAAAGTTTTTTTTTTCTGTTCTTCACCTCTTTTAAATTTATTCAAAATAACTATTAAAATATTCCAACATAAATGATTAAAGACGAAGTAAGTCGGCAGCATTCGAACTACAAAAGCCTAAATTTATAAAAATGTGTTGGTGAGCGTTGACACACAGTAACCTGACTATCTGTAAGAACAAAATTGAATTTCGGACTGCCTGATTCTTGAATCATTTGAATATTTTCTCCGGGAGAGTGGCATTCAGTATATTCCTAGGAGAATTAATTTCAAAATTAAACACTTCTTAGAAGCGGCAGGGCAGATTTGCCAGCAGAGATGGGCATGACTACTGCTAGTGCAAGTGCTAGAGTCCAGCAGCTTAAAATTGGATCGATGTGGATTGATGTCCCTGTCACTGTGCCTGCGCCTGCAGCTGTGCCAGCTTCTGGGGACAGAGATCATGAGATAAAGGATGGCGCAGTGTTTAATGTTGTGACACAAAACAAACAACATGGTCAGAGCACCGTTAATAAGTATTGTTATCCTGATAGCCATGGTTATCATCAGCAACAGCAACAAGAGGATGTAGTTTCGAATATCTACCAGTATCCAAATCTACATGGGTATACAAGTTATCCAGAATCAGCTGCTGTTAACTATTGCTATCAATATCAATGTCAGCATGGCTACGGAACAGCTGCCAGTAGCTACTGTTGTTCATGTCATGGTCAAGTTCATCCACAAACAAGTGCTACTAACTTGTATATTCCAGACGGGTTCTATATGGGATCTCCCGACGAATGCAGAGCCACTTGCATCGGTTATTGCTCAAGATCTCTTGGGTTTTTCCAACCACCACCTTCAAATGTACAACCAAATCCACATATGAATCCGCATGCAACATCAACTGGGTTGGACATGGACGGCGTACACGGACATGGGTGCGGAGGCCAAAATTCAAATTGGACGTATGGTGTTGGTGTACCGAATAATGGGACTTTAAAAAGACAATTTATAAACACTACGTATACCCAGAAAGTGGGAGTGGGAATGGTAGGGAAAGCAAATTCACAAGCAAGCGCAGAGTGTTTGAATGAGGTTAAATCTGCAAAGTTCTTTGTAATAAAGTCATACTGTGCGGATGACGTCCATATGAGCATCAAACACAACGTCTGGGCAAGTACTCCAAATGGTAATAAGAAGTTAGATTGTGCATTTCAAGATGCTTATAAGAACAACATCTCTCGCCTATTCTTGTTCTTCTCTGTAAATGCAAGTGGTCATTTCTGTGGTCTGGCGGAGATGACTGGTAACGTAGACTTCAACAAGAAGGTAGATTTCTGGCAGCGGCAAGACAAATGGAATGGAGTTTTCCCTGTTAAATGGCATATCATAAAAGATGTACCGAATGTTGCGTTTCGAAGAATTGTTTTGGAAAACAATGACAATCAGGCAGTTACCAACAGCAGAGACACCCAGGAAATCCATTACGCACACGGTATGGAGATGTTAAACATATTTTGCAACTTTTTATGGAAAACGTCCATAGTTGACTCATCGGTATCTGTATTTTACCGTGAAGAAAGATTAAAAAGACGAGCTCGATGGCTAAAACGTCAAACGCAGATGCAGCTTGCTAGTAATCTTGGTGCACCGACGACATCCGCAGACACAGCAATGGGTAGTGATGTAAAGGCTTGGAAATTTCTGACTAAAGATGGTAGCAAACTCATAAATGCCAAGATTAAGATAGGGCATGACGGGCTGCCAGAGGAGAAGGATGCGAAAAATAGTTTTCCGTTGTTTCTGCCAATAGCATCCACTGCTGGTGATATTGAGGATCATAATGTTTCTGACGACTGCCTAAACAAAAACCTAGTTGCAGTTGAAGAAGAGGAACATTCTTTGCATGGGAACCCGTCAGATGATGGCTATGAGAAAGAGGGAAAAGGAATTTCAAGTTCAAATCCATCAATAAAAGTGCGGGACCAAAGGTCACCTGGTTGAGAAGAAAAACTGCCAGCTATAGATGCAAGGGAATGGGTAACAGTTTGCTGTTGGTAAGTTTAGGAAAAGTTATCACTAAATTTTTGCCTTATTTGGGTAAAAGTTATCACTAAATTTTTGCCTTATTTGGATAAAAGTTATCACTAAACTTTTATTTCAAGGATTGTTTAAATTGATTTTCAAGTAGTACAATGTCCATGAAGAAAAGACACGATCTTGAGATGCAAGCCTTGAATTTTAATATTTTAAAGATGAAATCTCTTGGGCATGCACATAAAGATATTTCCCACATTTGTCATTTTACATTTTATGATAGTGTGTATGATTGAACAAGAATAAAATATAAAACTATATGAAAGTTCTTTTAGGATAGGATAATATTTTAGTTTTAAGTTTTTTTTAATCCATGTTCGAATTTCAGATTAAAGTCAACGTAAAAGATGTATGAATATGTATGAGTGACAATGTTTATAATAATATGTAGAAACAATAATATTTAAACATTATGATTGACCTTTTTCCAAAATGTAAAAAGGGGCACATGCGCATGAACGCAACCATTATTAGCTCGTTGCATTATTAGAACCCTGTTGGTTAAGAGAGAAGCATCAATGCAATTTAGTTAATCACCTATGGAATGTCCTCTAGCTAGTTAATCATTGAACATACTTAAGTTAACTAGTAAATCAAACAAAAGGTATGTTGGGTACGGTTTGTAAACATTAAATTTAGATTTTATACTATTATATTATTATTTGTTATTTTTTTTAATGTTTATATTGAAATAAAGTTATAGGTTGAAAATAAATTAAAAAAATTGTTTAAGTTTTATTATATCTTTGTTGTTTTCAAAAATGTAAATATTTAAAGTTAACAAATCCATTATTGTTGAAAATAAATTAGAACTTGCAAAACATAAATTATTTTTTTGAAATCCCATTTGATCAATAGATTCATACTTATTTGAACCTTATTTCTTAGTAGAGAAGCAATACAATGTCGTGAACCATCCATGGAATGTTTCTTACCTAACTAGTCAAGCAACATTCTTAAGCCAACTAGGTTCATACATATTAAAACCTTGTTTGTTAATAGAGAAGCATCATAGCAATCTAGTCAACCATCAATGCAATCTAGGGAAACATCCTTAAGCCAACTAGTCAACCAAGCAATAAGGTATAGTAGGTAGGATTTTTATCCGCTAAATTAAGTTTGTTTACTATTAAATTATTGTTTTCCATTTTTTGCTCTTTGTTTTCCAATATTTGTATTGAAACAAAGTTATAGGGTGAAAATAAATTTAATTTTTTTGCTTAAGCTTCATTCTATATTGCTTGATGTTTTTCAAATTGTAAATATTTAGTTGAATCTCTTCTAGTGTTGAGAGAAATTAGCAAAATTTACTATTGTGAAAATAAATTAGTAGTTCAAAAAAAAATAAGAACTTGTAAAACATAATTTTATTTTTTTGAAACCTCATTTCACTAATAGTGCACCTAGCCATTTGAGGGAAGCATGTTTCTCCTTAGTAATTTTATTTATATTTCTTTGTCAAATTTACTTTGTTTCCATGTTTGTTTAATATAAGTATAAGTAGACTTCATTCATGTGAAATATACTTTGTTTCCTTGTTTGTTGAGCTTCTTCCAAATATCAAAGAGATCAAATACTTCTAAAATTCACAACATTTGTCTATTTATGAGTTCAAGGATAAAATTTAGTTGAATATATTATCTTATTATGTGCAATGCACTAAAGGTTGGATAAGAAAATAACGCTATTTCCTTGGACATCCTTTTTTCCCTCAAAACATTTAATTTTTATTTTAATTTCTGAAGGAATAAGGGTATTGGATTAGAAAACCATAACACCTTCAAAAATGACAAATTACCATCCTAGCATACCACATTATCATAGGTCAATCCTCTTGTTAAAAATGGGAGCATTAGCAAAATTAACATCATATTTATCTATCTAGAACACTTAAAAGTAGGTTTATGCGTAAGGGGTTGGCCCTAAAATATATTTATAAAAATTTGATGAATTAGTTTTGAAATATAGGAAAATAGTGTTGAAATGCATGTAGGAGGTTCACTATTATTAGGGGTAATGTTAGAAATTTAAACTTAAAATTATCAAATTATTATAAAATTGGGGTGACCCACCCAAATTTTTTTGGCGAATGGGCCCTGGTCAAGGGTCCCAAATATTAGCCAATTCCAAATTTTGAAAATCCTAATTTTAGCCAATTTGGCTATAAATAGTCGCTATGCATATCCCTGCCTAAAAGACTATTTTTATTTTTATTTAGCCAAATTCCATTTGGCCAACAAAGGAGCCACCTATCGGTCATTGCTCTATTTCCATTAGAATTATATAGTCGACCCTTATAAATATAAAATTGAATTTCTATTCCACAATAAATTTCAACCATCACCTCTCACATGTTTCACCTCTCATACATTGTGTTGATATTATTGTTATACTAATTTTAGCTACTTTTTTGTGATGCTTATTTTCTTAAGTAGTTTATTATAACTATACAAATCATGAATTTCTTTATTGTCCATATGTAAACCTATTTAAGAACTCTTGTTATCAATGAAAATCATCTAGAAATATTACAATATCATATACTCTTGCTATTCGAATATAGAAACCTGATTAAGTGTAGGTAATAAATCAAGAGTATAAAGCATATTAATAGTAAAATATGTTGAGATATTCAGTTAAAAACTCATGAATGGTAGAGAAACTAAGAAATGAATAAGTATTGATATAGTTTAAGATATAGAGTTAACATAAAAAATTGATTCTCCTAATATTAATATTTATAACATCTTATATTGCTACCTAAGAGGCCACTCTTATTGCATCTAGGAAGTTGTTATATCCTTAGATATCCAACTGATCCTATATACAACCAATTTTTGAGAGATACCTTGTTATATCATGACAAGGATAAGTTGTTTGACACATCTAGAGCATCTAATACATTACATGCCACTAGTATCATGCTTAAAAAAGTTATCAAGTTTAACAAGGTATATTTTCTTACCAAAAATATCACAAATCACCCTTTACTAAGAAGCTTATACTAGTGGCATCACTTCAAATAATTATCCTCCATTGGATAATGTTGTGGTCATAAAAACATAATTAATTTCTAGTTCCTAATTAAGGATCACATCTTCTCCTATTTTATTTATTTATTTCATATATATTTCATTCATCATTTAGAATATTTATATTACACTTCCAAAATATATGTTAGAGGTTTAGGGTTCAAGACTAGTATATGGAAAAGGAAATAGAGATAAAGAGATATGAAGGATATACTTCTCCTACTATTTCTCTAAGGTATTAGGTTTGAAATCACAAGGTCTTAAAATTTTATGAAGATACATTTTTTTGAATTAGAATTGGTAGGCACAAATTTATCATGAGTAGACCCATTCTTGATAAAGTTGAAGCTTTTGATACATTTTATGATAAAAGGGAAAAACATAGTGAATCGGTGTATATGGACAAAGGTTGTGAATTGGTGAAAAAATAGTATATTTTTATTTTGATGCTAGGAAATCATGTAAGTTTTATAATAATTATAACAAAATAGGCCATGTAAGCTATTAGTGTTTGAACTTGAAGTAAAAGACCTTGAATGGATCATATTATGATGAGAAAATAGGTAATATTCTCATTGAGACTCATAGTAAAGATAGGATAGATGAGGAATTAAAATACTAACTTACAAAGTCACTTTGGTGTATCATAATTCCTCTCTAGAGGAATGAGATAGTTTTTTTATCACTTATACATACATCACCCATGAATTATTAGTGGATTATATCACCATTGAAAATGGCTCACAATAGAATTTGGTTTAAATATCTATAGTCAACAAATTTTATTTATTGATGGATCCTTATCCTTAACCATGTGCTTCTATATGGAATGACCTTCGTTAAACCATGTCAATCACACACATGTGTATTATATCCTCTATTTTTTGTCCTAAATATATGGATAACATATTCTATGATGCGATCAACCCAAATTATTATGTATTCTTGCTTAGAAAATCCTATAAATGTGATAGGAAATCCCATTATGATACACACAACAACCCACCTATATACTACAAAAAGATTATAAATATTATGTAATGAAGAGAACTATAGAAGCATTAAATTTGGTACTCACTTGTAACCAACCAAAGAAAATAGTGAATCAAGTAACATTACTGGCACTAATTTTTATTAGGTTAGAAGATAAACCAAAGCAAAGATGCATTAAATACTCCATATAGCATATAAATTTTGACATATTTTTTAATCATATTCTAATGTGTTTAATGAAACCAAGGAACACCTACTAAGTTAGTCAATCAATCACTTCATTGTCCTACTTGTTAGTGTTTCTCTATGTAGTGCCACCCTATCCATATTTTTCTTTGCATAATCATTAATCTCATACCTAGGATTTGGCATTGATATGAAAGAAATTTGACAAGATCTTCCCAAAGTGGTTGTTTAAAAAAATCAAAATCCTTCCACCATCATTTACTTAAGGAGACTCATTTCTCTTGCAAGAATATACAAAAAACAAATTCTTAGTTATTTATTTTTTGTTATACCTTTGCATTAGTTGAGATAATCTAATCTTCCATTTGGATGGACAAATCATAATTCCTATGCATTCAATATTTGAAAGTAGAAATTTTGTAAAAAACCAATACCTATATTGTTTAATCTTTCATAGCCTTTTAAGATCATAATAAATACATTTTAGTTTACAATAGAAAAAATTTTAATATCCATTTACAAATATTCGTAGTGGAAAAATGAAAGTGCTCTACCTATAATAAAAGAAATATATGCACCAGTTCAAGCCTTCAATTAATGAAGACATTAGCTTTTAGGTAAGGAAAAATTTGTGAATATTGGTTATATGGACTTGAAATATCATTAATCTCAAACCTAAATTGAAGATGAATGACATATGAATTGGGTTGTGTATTTGTAGTAATTTTCTTTTATCATCAAGTATAAGAACACAAACATTATTGTAGGTTACTTAATCCAAGTTCTTTCAGCCCATGATTTAATAGTGGTTACCATTTCACATCTTGGATTTTATATCTAGGTATATTTTTAGTTATATGATAATAGTTTTGGGTAAGTCTATAAGTGTCTTCAACATCTTGCATCTTTGAAACTAACACCTTTTCAATATTTTTGTATCAAGAAAGAGATTCTTTATTGCAATCTTCAACTAGAAATGAGACAAAAATATGAGATCCAAGATCTAGGTGAAATAAATAAGCCACATAAGTAAGTTATTAGCTATTCTAGTTAAGAAAGCAAACATAAATATGTTGAATAATGATAATATTATACAAGTGCAAAATTACAATTGAAAACTACATGCATTCTCCCATTTTTCTATTGCTCATGTGTAAGAATGAGATAGGTATTTATATGAAATACCCTACTAGAAGTCTTCTCAACTATGTGATACGTCATATTAGTTAATGAAAAAAGTCAACCCATTAACTGAGATCATGGCAATTATGTGTGAAATATGAATAAGTTAACATGATGAGTGAGATCATGACACATGTGTGAGAGATAAATAAGTCAACACAATGAGTGAGAATGTTATATATGGAACCTATGAGAGATAAATAATTCAACACCGAAGTGCATTTTCTATGGTAACCGACACCTAAGTGTTTAAATTATGGGTTCTTATGTTTTTTTTTGCATTTAAATTTCCTAATTTTTTGCATTTCAATCATAAGGTAAAATTTACAAGTAAGCAAATAAAAGACCCCAAATTTTATCTCTTTGAGCAATTCAATTGCATGGTAGTGTTATGAATATGTGATGCCTCTGGCCAATAATAATAGGTAATGCTTTCGTGCTTTGGGCTACTACATCTTCCGCCTAACATAGCTACAACAACAATGTCTGAACTTGTTCTCTATCAATCATTGGGGAGAAATAAGGCAAACTAGTTTTGATATTCACTCCATTTTATACCCTAATTATTTTTTATTGTTTTTATTAAACTCCTCCAACTCATTGTTCTTTTTATGAGGGTTTTGAGGCAAGTGTCATCAATATGATTGAATTCTCTTTTAGTACCACCTATGTTCCACGTATCATTCTACTCTTATAAACTTATAGTTTCCCTCACGTAAGGTTGGTTATATATAGAGAAGTTTTGGTATAAATGCCTAGTAGGTATAAAGAAATGAAAACCATTTGGTGTTATAAAGAACCTTCATAGTGGTCTTTTTTCACAAATATCTATCAGATTCACAATTTCTAAAAGGTTCTAACTTTGCACCATGGAAGACAAAGATGCATGCTATTCTTCAAGTGAAATATTTATGGGATGTAGTGACTGACACTACAAAATGTCCTACAATAGCAGAAGCAGATCAAGAAGCTTTTGATAATAAGGACAAAAGAAATCTCATGTTTATTCTGCTTGCTACTACAGATGAGATCTTGTATCATATATGTGATGCCAAAAATAGTAAGGAAGCTTGGGATACTTTTATTACTATTTATAAAGGTAAGAAGCATTCCGCTACTCTACACCTTCAAACTCAAATACATACACTCAGTATAAAATTTGGTGATACAGTGGACCTATTTCTATGTAGAGTGGTAAAATTTAAAGCCAAACTGAATGCTATGGGATAGCCAGTGGATGATGCTCTCTTGACCTCTGTCATCTTGAGAGCATTACTTGAGTCCTATAATATTTTTATAACCTCACTTCATGTATCTGGTAGATAATTTTGTTTTGTGGAATTAGCGAATTTATTGCAAACAGAAGAGGTAAATCAGTTTTAGATAGATGAAGTACCAGATAATACCATCTAAACCAAATAAGGGGATAAGAAACATGGTTAGTTTCAAAAATGAGGATCTTCATCAAAGGGAAAAGGAAAACAACATCAGCAAAAAGATAAACAATGTTGTAAGATTTGTGATATGAATAGCAATGAAACCAACAAGTGTTGGTTCAATAAAAAACAACAAAATGTTCAATATCATAAGAAGTCCAAAGGGAAATACAAACCGCAAAAGAAGAATAAGCCACCCAAAAGGAATGTTGCTTATGCTGAATAAAACTCAGGCTCAGATTCTATCAAATCAGACTGAAACTCAGATTTAGAGTGAGCACACAAGGTGCTCATAACTCATACTTCATCACAACAGAAAGATGTAGTGTGGTATATTGATTCAGGTTCCAGTAAGCACATTATTAGTGATCGATCATGGTTTGAGACATTTGAGGAAAAGAAAGGTAAATTAGTAAAAATTGATGAAAATCAAACCTACCAAGTGAAGGGTGAAGGTTATGTTTTAATAACTTTTCTAGATGACAAATGTCATATTGAGAAGATACTTTAAGTTCCTAGATTGGCTAACAATCTATTGTTAGTCCCTTATATCTTTGATCGAGACATGTATGTTATGTTCAATGTTGAGAAAGGCAAGAAGAGATGTTTTATAACCAATATATATATATATATATAGCAACAGGATCATACAAGTATGGCTTGTTTATTTTAGATGCCATTTCAATGCCTCATGTTGCCCTGGAAGCAACTACAAAGGAGGCTACTTATCTATGGCACAAGAGATATGGGCATATAAGTTTAGGATATTTGCTCAAGTTGATCAAATATGAGATGGTGAGAGGACTTTCCAACCTTTCATCCACATTGCCAGTTTGCTCGGATTTCTTAGCAGGGAAGCAACATCGGGTACTTTTTGAAGGTAGCTCTTCACGAGCTAAGAAACCTTTGGATTTTGTCAACACCAATATGTGCAGTCCTATGCCAAACAACTATGGTGGAAAGAGGTAATTTAAATTGTTTGTGGATGATCACTCATAAAATATGTGGGTTTTCTTTATTCAATTTAAGTCAAAGGTATTTTGGTACTTTCAACAGTTCAAGAAGCTTGTTGAGAAGGAGTCAAGATGATCCATAAAAACCCTCCACTAAGATCAAGAGGGGGAATATACCTAAAAGGAATTTTCAGCCAACACTCCACAAAAAAATAGAGTTGCTGAAAAGAAGAATCATTCCATTATGGAAATGGTTCAATGTATTCTTACAAGGGCACACCTTGAGCATGAGTATTGGGTAGAAGGAGTAAACACAACATCATACATCTTGAATAGTGTACCCACAAGATCCCTACAGGTTAAAACTCCACAAGAAGCATGTAGTGGTAAGAAACCCTCAATTTCTCAAATAAGGGTTTTTGGATGTGAGGTGTTCATGCACATACCAAAATAGAAAATGAATAAGTTATATGAGAAAACTTTGCAATATATCTTTCTTGGTTATGATGAGCATTCAAAGGGATATCGATTGATAGATCCTATGACCAAGAGGACACATATAAGTCGAGATATGATGCATCTTTCACATCATATACCACTTCTACAATTGTATACCTCCATCCCCTCAAAACAAGATTCTAAAACGGTATACTAGTACATTGAGAGATTTCAAGTTGACATAATTGCTAGATCTAACTCTCGATCGACCATGTACTCAAATTATGACTCAATAGATGAGAGGAGAGGCATCTACTTTAGATGTTGATGAACTTTACCAATAGTTTGATGATTTATCAGTTTATGTAGAGGATGACTAAGAAGAATATGTTGATGATGAAAGGGTTTATATGTTCGCATTGGATGCAAATTAACCTACAATAGTTCAAGATGCACTTGGTGAGACACATTGGAATGATACCATGGATGTGGAACATCAATCTCTCATGAAAAAATAAAACTTGAAAGCTAGTCAATATGCCAATAAGAAAGAAGCCCATAGGCTGCAAATGGATGTTCAAAGTGAAATATAAGGCAGATGGATCTATTGATAAGCATAAGGCTCGACTTGTTGCAAAGGGCTATGCACAGAAATAAAGCATAGATTATAAGAAAACTTTTGCACCCACAATAAGAATGACTACCATCATAGTACTTTGTGCCATGGTAGCTCAGTTTGGGTGGAAATTACATCATATGGATGTTAAGAGTGCCTTATTGAATGGTTACTTACAAGAAGAAGTGTATATGACCCAACCAGAAGGATATGAGGTTGAAGGTAAAGAACATAATGTTTGCAAGTTGATCAAATATTTGTATGGGTTAAAACAATCTCTACAATATTGGTATATAAAAATGGATAGTCACCTCCTACAGGATGGATTCAAAATAATTCCTTCATATGTTAATATCTATATAAATAACAATGGTTTTGACATAGTGATTTTAGTAGTCTATATGGATGATCTGATCATCACGGGAAGTTTAGAGAGCATGATTGATACAATAAAATATGATTTGAAATAATATTTTGAGAGGAAAAATCTAGGACTTCTTAACTATTGTATTGGTCTAGAAATGGAACAAATGAAGAATCATATCAGAATAACACATAACAAGTATGCCAAGACATTGATAGAAAAGTATCGCATGACTGATTGTAAGTTGAAAACAACACCAATGGAACCAGGGCTTTAGTTATCATGATATGATACCTTAGGTAAATGAAACTATCTATCATAAACTTATTGGAAGTCTCATATATCTGACAAATACCAGGCCCGATCTTATTTTTGATGGCAGATATCTTTCAAGGTTCATGCAGGAGACTAAAGTGAGTCATTGGAAAGTGGCAAAATGTGTTCTACATTATATCCATGGCAGTATAGACTATGTCCTAGAGTATAATAAGAATGAAAAATTCTTATTATAGGGATACATGGACTCAAACTATGCTAGATTCATTGATGATAGTAAATACACTTCTAGATACATTTTCCATATTGGATCTAGATCTATCTCATGGTACAGTAAGAAGCAACATGTGGTTGATTTATATTCTACAGAGGCAGAATACCGTGCAAATCATGATGTATTATATGAGCTCATATGGCTACGTTATGTTCTCACAAGTATGGGTCTTCCAAATAATCATTTAATCCACTTGTTTTGTGACAATCAAGGTGTTTCAAAACTTGTTAAGAATCTTGTTTTTCATGAAATAACCAAGCACATTGACACACAATGTCATTTCATTTGTGATGAGGTTTTAAATCACCATATTCAGCTTCAATACATTCCCACTGGTGAACAAGTTGCAGATATTCTCACCAAGGCACTTGCACGTGTCAAATTTGACTTGTTTCACCAACAAATTTGTATATCCAAATAATGTAATAAGGGGGGATGTTAGAATAAACTATTATATTATATCATCCATCAAATAAGATAGTTGGGAAGGTTGCACAATTTTTTGAGTTGGTTCATTCTTCACTGAACTCAACTAATTACACATGTAAATGATTTATACTCCAATTGTTGTTGGATCACAATTTTGTTTTAAGCGAAAAACCCCTTGTGGGGCCTCATTGGTCTGAGATACCATGAACATGGGGTTCTACACCGTCAAAGTCACCCGGGAGTCACACCTGACCCTACCCGCACCAACATTATCAATTGGATTTTGGATACCCAATTTTGCTTTTTGGTAGGGTGGAGATTTGAACCTGGGACCTCCCTTGGAGGATTGCCCTCTCCTCTCTAACTCACCTAAAACACCTGAGTTGAATCACAATATTAACAAACCTATCCTAAAGATAAATTTTCTTTTGAATTAATAGGTTTGATGTACACCGAGATTTTAATTTAGTATGAGGTATATTCAGCTACATTTGGATTTTAATCACTACAACTGATTCCCAAGAGGATGATATTGGTCAAATCCTATAGAAGGTGCCATATTGTGGGTCTACCTTCTCATTTCTCATCCTCTAGGACCCATAATACCAAGTGGGTGGACTCATACTCTCCCCATACCTTAACATGTGTAACCTTAGCCCTTATTGGCCAATGTGTTTTGGTCTTAGCATGCAAGGGGGTTAGCATACATATGCCTAGTGTCTAGCCGATTGTCCACTCACCTGTATTCAACTAGGGCTATGTCATTACCCTAACTCTAGACTTGGTACCACTTGTCTATTTATGACTAATGACAGATTGTCCCATACCAATCATCATAGATTAGTGAAGTTCCATGGTCATACTAGTATTTTTTTATTCATAAATGGTTCAAGGACCTATCATTGTAATAATTGCACAATGACCTAGAGGTAACATCCCATACCAACCCTCTTTACCTTATTGTTTTGACTTATTTTGTCAGAAAGCGGTCATTCTCGAGTAACAATAGATACCAACTTGCATCCACCAGTTTTGGGTGTTTATAGTTTATCACCTTCCTTATGATTTTGAATCATGGTTTATCAAGAAGGGTTCTACACCTAGAACAAACTTAGTTAATCATAATTTTAGATTATTTTTCCTCGATACACCAAATTTATCTAAAAACCAATGGAAGACAATTCGGTAATTTCTAATAACAAATTAACTCAAGTCTAATGAAATTTTACGAAACATTATATATATATATACTCTGATAACAAAGTAACTCGGTTAATAAAATTATTTAATCATAAACTAAATATAAAAGTCATGCTTCCCTACCATTGCAATAGTAATTAAGATGAAAACATACAAGGTCCAACCTTTCATATTTTATTGGGAATTTAGAAATACGAAAAGTTTTGAGAACATTTAGAATTTCTTTAATGCAACAAACTCTTTCCAACATCATCCTATCATTTTATTGAAATGTCCATAAAGCTAAAAAATATTTATACTATGCTTCTATAAGATATATTATACAACAAAGGACTATATACATGCTCTCATCAGTTTAATATGACATGTTTTCTAAACAACTGTTTTATAATACATGGATAAATTTTATATGATTTATCCATTAAGCCCTTCACATTCATTAAAAGTAAATATGAAGAATACCACATGAATTACTCTAAGTATTATTATTAGTTATCCAAATGACTCATCCACCATTGGAACAAATGTCAGTTAATGAAATAATATTTTCTAACCTATCTATCTCCATTATTTATCATGTAATTTTTTTTTAATACCTTCTCATATTTGAAGTTATTTTAAATTTTGATTTATCATCTCGTATTATAAATAAACCAAATATAGGTAATAATTGTTGCAATTATACTCCTTTATTTCTCTATAATTTACCATGCTATAGTTTAAAGTGATAAGATTTTGTTTAAATGAGCTTTTTTCTTGAAGAGGTGTTATTTCAACAATGATTTAAACATACTCATATAATAGTATTACACTATTGTTTTCTCATTACACAATCTTTCAAAAACTTAAGACACTATTCTATCGAGGTCCTTCATCTAATTTAGCCTATATAAATATTATTGGATATATTTTCATTTTATATAATATTCAAACATTTTTGTTGTTCTGAAAAAAAGAATTAAATAAAAGAGCATTTATTTATGGTTACATAATGCATCCAAGATCACATGCATCGATCAAAGATTACATCTAAAATGTAATACATACTCATGAGCTAGAAAATAAATAATTAGATTTAGTTTTCTATACTTTAGAAAGGACTATATACAATATAGAATTTCTCCAAATGAATAGGAGATATTGCTGAAATATTTAGATAAAATTTAACATCCAATTGTATAGGAGAGAGAGATAACTATTCCATTCTTAATCCCTCTATTTTAGAAGTACGGTATTGTCACTTCAATCCATCGAATACTTCTCCCATTTTGTGTACTCTTGGTTCCTCGAGGTCATTATTTTATTTAGGATTAGATGACCCAGAAACAATTCTATTGAATGCATCTAAATGATATTATCTATCATGCACACAGTCAAATGTACCTTAACTTATACATAGTCCAAGGTCAATACCACAATTAAATTTAAACTTTATTTTCATCTCTTATGAAACATTTTTTTTTTAGAAAAGAAAACATAGAGTAATACCATCTGCTCAGTAACACACCCAAAAACTAGAAGTTTAACACAAGTCCAATAGTATATATTGCATCTAAAAATTCATCTAAAGGGAAAAGAATACTTTCAAACCAACATATTGTCCCTAATCTAATATAATGTTGTTGTTAATGAAGTTTAGTTGGTGGGAAAAGCATAAAGAAACATAAATAAAGAGACTAATCACATAACCAAGCATGCATGGGGAATTTAACATTATTTCAATAAAACACCATTTTCAATTGCCATAGATTTCAAAACATAAAATAAAATACAATGTCATTAATGCAAACAGTGCTAACACATTTGGGTGTAAAAAATAACATTTAGCTATAATTTGGATACAAAACCAAGGAAGCGCCACATATTTTATGAATGAATAAATATCATTTTCAATTTAATTTTGATAGCATAAATCAACAATTTATAAATGCAAAAACATATTTAACTAAAAATATATAATATCTAACCTAAAAATTCCTTATTTTCTAATGTAGATTTCTTCCTCTTCCCTTCCAATCCTCACAACCTAGATGTGCATAAGTAATAAATAAAACAAGATAGTAGGTCCAGATAATCCCCTTCAAATGCAAGACATAATATTGAAAATATCTTTCCCCAACTGACTACCTTTCTTTCTGCTTAAGAAAATGGAGAAGGTTAAAAACAATCATGAGAATTGCTTGCAATTTATCTAGTTTGAAATTCCCACCATAATCCCATTATGCCCATTAAATAAAAAAATATTATTATTATTATTATTATTATTTTATTATATATATATATATATATATATATATTTATTATAAAATAATTAATTAATTATTATTCTTATCTATGAAATCTTATATCATTTCATATATTAAAAAATAATCATCAAATGACTTTCATATCACCAAATTATTTATACCTCCAAGTCTTCTTCCCTACTGGCAACTTGATGTCTCCATATTCTAGAAGAGAACAAATCCCATGCCTTCAAATTTTCCTTGCCATAAGAGGTTAAAATATTTATTATTTCAAAGGCATTCAATATATAAAGCACACAACCAACATACACAAGACTTTAACACAATGCAAGTCAAACATTCTAAATTCTTCTATATGAAGACAATTGTGTGAGCTTCCATGTACTCATGAGCCATGGTTATATTTCACACAGACATCATATCCCATTTTATCTTATTCAATTGACCTTTATCTACCCATCTAAGGAATGCATCTAGTCCTACAATCACAATAACTATTAATAGTACCACATTCTAGGAGTAGAAATCAAGTATACCTCATCAATTCATTTGTAACCAATATTCGAGCTAGGAGGGTTATTAGAGGAGATGTTAAACATATTTTGCAACTATTCATGGAAAAAATCCATAGTGGACTCATTAGTATCTACATTTTACTATGAATAAATATTAAAATTATGATCTCAATGGCTAAAAATTCAAACACAAATGCAACTTGCTAGTAATGTTGGTGCACTGAAATCATCTGTAGACACATCAATGGGTAGTGATGCAAATGTTTGGAATATTTTGATGAAATATGGTAGAAAAATCATAAATTATAATATTAAGAGTGTCTGAGGTACTACAAGAGGATAAGGATGTGAAAAGTAGTTATCCATCGTTTCTACCAATAGCATCGACTACTAGTGATAGTGAAAATGCTAGTGAGGTTCCTAATGTTTTTGATGATAACCTAAACAAAAACAAAGATCCATTTGAAGAGGAGGAACATTATTTGCATGGGATTCAATAAAATATTAGCTATGTGAAAAAGGATAAAGCAATTTCAAATTAAAATCCATCCATAAAAGTGCAGGACGAAAGGCTATCTAGTTGAGAAGAAAAATTACCAGTTGTAGATAGATCATATATATATATATATTGCTACATAATGAAATTGGCAATAATATTTTACCATTGTTTGAATTGGTATTTTTACTACCCCTATATCACCTCAATAAACTTTGAATTGATATATTTACCACCCTACCTCACCTCAAAAAAAAATTACTCTAAGTGAGAGGGACACTAGAGGGGTTGGGGATTGGAATTGTGAACCTCAAGATAGCAAAAGTCTTCCAACATGGTTTGAATTGATATATTTACCACCCCTAAATCACCTCAAAAAACTTTTACTCCAAATGAGATGGATCCAAAGGGGCTCAATATTGGAATTGTGGACTTTAAGCTTCACGTTAAATGTCACACAAAAGGCATAAGTATGATGAGAAACATACCTCAAAAAATTTATATTTTAAATATATTTTCCAGCGATATAATATCCATGCTGAAAATGCATGGTCTTGAGATGCAAGCCTTGAATTTTTATATTTTAAAGATAAAATCTCGGGGGCAAGAACATAAAGCTCTGTCCCACATTTTTTCTTTTTACTTTTTATGATAGTGTGTATAATTGAAAAAGAATATTTAAATATGAGAAAATAAAATATAAAATTATGTAAAAAAAAAATAGGATAAGAAAGTGGTTTAGTTTTAGGTTTTGGTTAGGATATCCAAGTTCAAACTCCAAATTTAAACCAATGTGCATGAAATTTTTTCTAATAATAATATGTAGAACCAATAATATCTGAACATTATTTTTGGCCTATTCTTAAAAAGTAAAAAGGGACACATACACATGAACCTAACCATTATTAGGTCCTTGCATTGCTTTCATACTTTTTTGAACATTATGTTTTTATGGATAAGAATCAATGCACTTTAGTCAATCACTTATGAAATGTCGTTTGTCTAGGTAGTCATGAAACATCCTTAATCCAACTAGTCAATTAAAAAAAAAAGGTATGTTAGGTATGGTTTTTATCCATAAAATTGAGATTTTTACTATTATATTATTGTTTGTCATTGTTTTCAATGTTTGTATTGAAATAAATTTATAGGGTGAATATAAATTAAAATTCTTGACTAAACTTTATTATATTGCTTGATGTTTTTCAAACCTTAAATATTTAGTTAATTTTTTTCTAGTATTGAGATAAATTAACAAACCATATTATTGTCAATTAGAATTTGAAAAACATAAATTAGCTTCTTTTAAACCCCATTCAATCAATAGGTTCATACTTATAGAACCTTGTTTCTTAGTAGAGAAGTAATATAATACAATAAACCACCTATGGGATATCCTATAGTTATCTAGTCAGGAAACATCCTTAAGTGAATGAGTCAACCAAGTAATAAGGCATGCTAGGTAGGGTTTTTATCCACTAGATTATCGTTTGACATAATTTGCTCCTTTTTTTTATGTTTGTATTCAAAAAAATTTATAAAGTGAAAATAAATTTAAATTTTTTTATTTAAGCTTCATTATATTGCTTGTTGTTTTCCACATTGTAAATATTTAGTTAAGTCCCTTCAAAGAGATTTTTTTGAAACCCCACTCAACCAATAGTTTCATACTTATTAGAACCTTATTTGTTAATAGATAAGAATCAATGCAATCTAGTCAAGCACCTATGTGATATCCTCTAACTAGCTAGTCAGACAACATCATTAAGCCAACTAGTCAACCAAGCAATAAGGCATGGTAGGTAGGGTTTACATATACTAAATTGAGTTTTTTTACTATTATATTATTGTTTTCCATTCTTTGATCTTTTTTTTCAATAGTTGTATTGAAATAAAGTTAAAGGGTAAAAATAAATTAAATTTTTTTGCTTAAGCTTCATTATATATTGCTTGTTGTTTTTCAAATTGTAAGTATTTAGTTGAATATATTCTACTATTGAGACAAATTAGCAATCCTTACTATTGTAAAAATAAATTAGTGGTTCAAAAATAAATTAGAACTTGTAAAACATAAATTAGTTTTTTAAAACTACATTATACCAATAGAGCACCTAGCCATTTCACGAAAGCATGTTGCTCCTTAATATTTTTATTACTATTTCTCATCTAAATAGGATTTTTCTTGTTAAGTAGACTTCATTCATGTGAAACTTTCTTTGTTTCCTTTTTTGTTGAGCTTCATCCAAATATCAAAGAGATCAAATAGTTATCCAATTTATAACCCTTGTTTATTTATTAGTTCAATGATAGAAGTTAGATGAATATATTAGCCTATATGTGCAATGCACTAGAGGTTAGATTAGAAAATAAGGGTATTTCCTAGGACATCCCTTTTTCCCTCAAAATTTTTAAGTTTTATTTTACTTTCATAAGGAATAAGGTATTTGATTAGAAAACCATAACACCTATGAAATTGACAAATTACGATCCTAACATGTTACATTATCTAATTTCAATATTCTTGTTAGATGTATGAGTGTTACCAAAATTTACATTATTTTCTACCCTTATAGAACACCTAAAAGCCCCTTTTTTATTTAATTTTTTCAAATTTAATTTCACCAACAAGGGTGACATCCATCAGTCAAAACTCTAGTTCAATTAGAATAAGATAGTTAACCCTTATGAATAGAAAATTTAATTATTTTTACATAATATATTTCAACCATCACCTCTCACATATTTGACTGATAATTCATATAAGCAAATGTTTTCATTATTTCTTTACGAGACAAGAAAGAGATACCTAATAAGTGTGGGAAATAAAGCAAGAGTATGGACCCTATTAATAGTAAAATATATTGAGGTCTTCATTTCAAAACTCATGAAATGTAGAGCAGCTAAGAAATGAATAAGCACTGATATAGTTTAGGATCTAGAGTTAACATAAAAAATAAATTTTCCTAATATTAACATCTACGAAATACCATGTTGCTACCTAATAAATGAATCTTATTACATCTAGGATGTTGTCCTCTCCTTGTATATTCAAATTTTCCTCTCTAGAACCAACTGTTGAGAGATTCCTTGTTCTATCATGAGAAGGATAAGTTGTTTGATACTTTACATATAGAGCATCTAATACAAAACATGCCACTAGTCTCATGTTTCAAAAAACTATGGAGTTTAACATAGTAGATTTTTTTTGGGGAAAGAACATTGGTTAATTTGTACGTTGTTGGCATAGCTCTTTCACTTAATTATCAATCCAAGGATTTCACAAGCTTACAATGTACCTGATAGAAATGTGATTATAATACCTTTGAGGTGAGTCCACATAAATTCTATAGTTTTGGGTGTCTTTCATATAGCATTAATTGAATACAAACCAATTTTATTATCAAAAATAAAATAACCATAAATAAAATCAAACCATACTTGTGAAAAATAAATAAAGCAATAAATAAATCAATTTGTAGGAAATAACCAAATACAAGAAAACAAAACTAAAACTGAAATGAAATTGTAGGAAAAATAAAGGAGAGGGGAGGAATACTGGCTAGGAGTGGGCCTAGGCTCCAAAAAATTTTGCTCGATCAACTATGTATGTAGAATGCTAAGTAAGAGAACTTCGAATGAATTTATTGCATAAAAATGAATTACAATACAATCCGATGATTCTGCTATTTTTCTCCTTCCTCTTTCTTGGAGAAGTCCTATGTGTTTATATAATTACACAAACCTCTCTGTTACAATATTTTTATAGCTACAGATATGATTACAATGGCTACATGCCAAATTGAAGAAATTCAAACATGCTCGAAGCACTCTTGCACTACATATTTTGTCCATGGTTTACCAATATATTATTCATATTTCATCTTGGATGGACATAGTATATTATTCATTACATATCATTTTTATTATTCGTATTCTTTGTAACAAAAATTGTTATCGTATTTCATGTGGAAATGAGGCAGCTGACATGTTCTATTATTAATGAGAGTTAGACGCCTATTGTTCTAGAGTTAGGCAGTTCATTATGCTCATGTGGATTCAATTGCCTTTGACTACATAACATGTAGTAAGGTGCTTCATTAATTACAATATAGGAGTAAGGCACCCTCTATCGAAAGATGAGAGTAAGTAATATTTCTGTCGAAAGATGAGAGGAAGGCACCTTCCCGTCAAAATATAAGAGTAATGTGCCTTTACCTTAAGACCATACTCCTTTTTCAATACCTTTTAAAATAGATCATGTGAAGTCTAGAAGGGACTTTAATGTAATTTATGTAGAAACTAATGAAAATAGTTAAATCTACACATAAAACACACTTTTCACCCAAGTTAGACAATATACACAATTTACCATTAAATACATATAAATATTCATAAGGAGTAAAATATGATATAACAATAGCATTCAAAACGTTAGACATATATGCAAAAATATCAGCATTTCTGGTGCTCATCATCCCCCCATACCTAAGGATTATCATGTCCTCATGGCACCTTGTATTGATAGTCCTCGATTTTTTCCATGGCCTCCCAACTTGATTTATTCCTCTACTTCCTCTTCTTGGTAGTGGCCTTGTCTCTCTCTTTATCTCAGGGCTTCCTTTTATTTGTTGTGGCCTTGTTACGTTCCTTATTCTAGGGATTTAGATCAAACTAAGTCTAAGGGGTATTGGTCTCTTGCTACAACTTGTGTTGGCATGGGCTATGCCTGACTATGTACTGGCACTTGTGCTTGGTGGCTTTGTGACATGTTTTCTAGTCTGCTTCTTCCTTCATGTAGTACCCTATGAAAGTAGCGGCACCTTTCTGGAATACAAACTTTACCTCCTTCCATAACTGGTGATATTTAGGTGAGGGCTTTGTATTTGGGATATTTGATTTTTTCTAGAAAGGTATTAGGGACTCATCTGCTACTATAATCTTGTGCAATCAGGCCAATTTCATAGGAATCTTAGCATCTCCTATGTTGGATGACTGTGTGCTTCATCTAGAAAATGACTTCTTACTATTTGTTTTTTCTTGGTTTGTATCTGTTACTAGGCCCATTACCCCCATTTCCTGCAAGTATCTCTTCATCTTGGAGGGTTGGTCTCCAATGGACCCATATATCTCCTAAAACTACTTATTAGGAGCAGGATTCACACTAATCCTAGGCTCTCTGGTTATCTTCTTGAAATCCTTCCTTTCCATATTTACCTCATTGACCTTTGTTCAAAGCTCGTAAAATTGCTCCTATTGTTTAGCAATTTTTTTTAGGGACCCAGCCCATTTTTTATTTGAATTAGAGGTTGGCTAGATCTTTACTTTTGTAGCTCTCACCCTGGTCATATGCTTCCACTGTGGTACCTTGGTCACTCACCTTTTAGACCTCAGCTACACATAGTGCTCCAAGGTTATTGTGTGAGGGGGAGTATCATCCTTAGGTGCAAGCACGCAATTTCATGGATGTCATAGGGTTCAGGTCCTTGATTCACTTGTTCCACCTTAGTAGCTTCCAACTCAGCTACGGGTGTCTTAGTATGTGATTCTCCTATCAATTCTTATGTTGTTTCTACCTTGGTTCCCTACATAACCTCCTTCTCAAATTGCTAATTTGGGGTTGATTGCTCATCCTAATATTCTAATACCTTGATGATAGGAGGTTCTATCTATAAATTGGGGTCCTCCTATCTTTCATCAATTGTTCTAGTAGGAGTGGATGAAATATCCTTTGCCTTAGCTTCCATGTTTCTAGAATTTTATTTGAATAGGTTAGAAGAAGTTACCTTCTCCATATAGTCTAGAGAAGGTTTGGGTACTTCTACTTAGTCTATTTGGGTAGAAGCATCCACCTTCTTTGCTTGATTGGCCTTCAACTATTGATTCTCTAGCTTGAGATACTGCACATCATGTTGTAGCTGGAGAATGGTGCAACCTAGTTCTAGCTACTTTTATGTAGCTACTTTTATAAATACTTAAAAAAGTGTATCCTCTAATTTTAACTTCCCTTCTTAGTTGAAGGCCTATTATTTTACCTTCTGCAATTGCTCTTGTAGGTTTCCCTAAGTCTTCTAAGCAGGGGATTTGCTATCGGCCAGATATTGTAGTACATTTGTTGCTACCTCTATTGTGATGATCTCAATTTTATCATCCCCACAAGGTGGACTATGAGTAACTGAGGTTGCTAATTGCCTCCTTCTAGTATTGGTTCTTGGGTAACCAACTACCAAAATAGGGCTTGATATTCTCTTCCTCACTTCTTGGTGAGTTTATGGAGAATTAGGTGATGAAATTTACCCTATATCTCCTCTGCCTAGGTTATCCTAGAATTCAAGTGCCTATTATATAGTTTGCTCCCTTACATTAGATGGCCCTTGGGAGTTATATGCCTTGATCCATTATTCCTCTACCTCTGTAACTTATTGATGGTGGTTTGTTGATATTCCTCCCATTATAGAATTTTTGGTTTGTATCTTCCTCTACAACCTTTCTCAGTTATCTGTCACTATTTTATCATCTCTTAGTCCTAACTGTAACTGCATGAAGGTACCTATTTGTGGAGGTAGGCACATTTACAGTTTACATTTGGGATTGTAAGGGTGCTCTTTTCAAACTGTTTCTCGACATGTCATGCTGAACAAAGTGGGTACACGATCGTTGGATGTTTTTACCAATGTTGCGACAACACTATTTCTAAAAATGTTCTAATAATGAATGACATATGCATCTAAAAAAAAATTGTATACATACCTTATTGGTGATCCATGTATGCTAGGCATGATGACAATCATGATTCATTATTTCGTGACAACTGGAGTGACCGTGTATTCCCCATTTGAGAATTTTCTTTGGACTATTTTCCTTGGATAGTGCAATAATATTCATTTGAATTGTCATGCTAAAAATTTTGAAATATCAATGGTCTATGTAGGTCGGCCCACATCCCTATACTTATTGCTTCAGAATATGTTGAAATCCTCCACACGAATTCATAATAATTTCTCATGAATGATATTTTATTTTTGTCATTTAGGATGCTAACGTGGCTTCGATCACTTCCTAATGCTACCAAATTATTTATGTCGCATATAGGCGCTTAAATGGAATGTAGGCACATTTTAATTAAGAAATAGACACTTTTAATTGAAATGCACATGAGCATCCTTCTTTGAATTTATGGGAGTTATGCACCTTTCTAATGGGATTTAGGCACCTTCCTAATAGGAGTTAGGTGCCTTGCATCAAATACATGAGAGCTAGGCACCTTTTTCCAATGTACTTCTACATAATTTTCCAACAGGAGTTAGGTTTCGTTGAGATACTTAAATGTTAGGAACCTACCTACTATTGAGAAATCAACTTCTGCTAATATATGTGTAGTTGGTTCTTCCTGGTTTTTCAAACTCATCAGTGCTTTCTCCTTTTGAACCTTTTCAACAATTGCACATCCGAATATGTAGGTGGGCATTTTACTCTATAGAGATTCAATACCCATGTACGTTTTCAAATTGTGATTATTCCCTCTAGATGGTATTAATGATGTTCTACTTCTAGAAATATGAATAACTATGCAAGTTTATGGATCCTATGCCTATTAGGCCTAGATTTCTCCAATTACCTACAACATACACTTAGGGCATCATACCCATAAAAGAAAAAAATAAAAACTAAAATGCAATAAAAATATAGGTTAGTGGAATATGTGCCTGATAGGCCTGGGTTTCCTAAGATACCTATATATTGCACATAGAGCACCATACCTGCAAAACAAAAACATAACCAAAAAAATAAAATAAAAGAATAATTTATCTTTTTTGTGGACACCACTATGTCCACCGTTCTACTGAGAAATTTTTAAAAATGTTTAATCAAATGGGGTCTCCCCCATGTCTATATTTGACTTCATAACTAGATTTGTAGATATGTGGTAAGGTAGTTGTCTATGATAATTGACTATCAATATGGTGCTACTATCGTTAATAGTCTTGATATACACAACACCATTGTTGATCATATCGATCAATTTGTATGGCCCATCCAGCATTGCATCAACTTGCCTTTCCACTCCTAGAAATGGCAATAATACAACAAAACCCATTCCCCTACCTTGAACTACTTAAACTTGATGTGGTGGTCATACCACTATGTTATCTACCTCTGGAAGACCTATGTTATGTGCAAGGAATTTAATCGGTGTTCATCCAGATAGTTTAGTTGCTAGATCCATTCTTTTTGTGCATCATCCAGACTCAGGTTTAATTTTTATATAGTCCTAAGGGTTTTGATTTCAAATTTAATGGACATAATTGCACTCTTCCCATAAACCAGTTAGAAAGGTGTAAAACCGATGGTGGTTTTCCATGTAATTATGTAGTCCCATACTGCCTCTAGTAACCTCATGGTCCAATCCTTCTTGTACTGTTATACCATATTTGTGAGTATATTTTCCAACTCTAAAATTGTAACCTCAACTTGGCCATTTTATAGTGGGTTATATGGGGTGGTCTTGTTGTGTCTGATCCTATACTATTGCATGATCTCCTAGATTAACCTTGAAGTGAATTGGGACCCCTAATCAGTGGTGATCTCTCTATGAATCCCAAACCTCATGAAAGTGTGTGAGAATAGGAATTCTGCTACAGTATTCTCCTTGGAGTCTCTCAATATATAGACCTCAATTCACTTAGTAACATAATTAGTACATACCATAATGTACCTCTTACCTATTTATGGTGGGTTGATTGCCCCTACAAATTCCATTCCCTATTTATCGAATGACTCAATGTGAACATGCGGTTAGAGGAGCATATCATATATCAGAGTTGATCTACCCATATATTAATATTTATCACACTGATTGGCATGTTTATCTACATTTTGAATAGTGAAGGGTAGTAATATCTGGCCTACAATATTTTTAATGCAATTAATTTCCCTACAAAATGGCCATTGCAGGGTTCATCATGGCAAGCTTTCAGTATTACAATAAATTCATGCTCAACAACACACTTTTTCATAATTTGATCAGGCCCTATTTTGAATAGGCAATCATTCATCGATGAGGAGGCTACACTCTTCTCTAGCAATGTCTTTCTTTTGTGGGGTGAGAGTGCAGGAGATAATTTACCAGTGGCTAGATAGTTAGCCATATCCACATACCATGGTACTTATTCATTCAAATCAAATAGGTGTTCATCTAGAAAATGGTCCTCCATGATCGAATGATCTAGGGGTTTCAACCTAGATATAAAATATACGACCACATTATCCTTTCCAATTTTATCAACAATGGTGATATCAAACTCTTAAAAGGATTACAAGCCACTTGATAATCCTACCACTAATTGTAGGCTTGTTCATTAGATATTTGATGGTTGCATGATCAGTGTGTATAAAAATCTTATACCCTAATATTTAGTGGTGGAATTTGCTTATTGCATGGATGACGACAAGTAATTCCTTTTCTATTACAATGTAGTTGAGCTCACTAGTGAGGTGCTTGCTGACTTAGTAAATAGTGTAGAATTTGTTACCATCCTTCTGACCCAGAACTACCACTATGGTATTATTGGATACATAAAAATAGATATGGAAGGGGATGAACCAATTTGGTCCTCTCAGTACTGGATCAATTATCAACTTCTCTTTCATAATTTGAAAGGCTTGTTCGCATTCCTATGTATAAATAAATTCAACATTTTTAGGTAGGAGGGCATGCAAGGGCTTGAAAATCTTGCTAAAATATTCAATAAATCTTTGGTACCACCTAGTGGAGCAAAGAAAACTCTTGATATCCCTTTGCATTATGGTATTGGTAAAATACTTAATGACTTTGATATTTCTCTTATCCACCTTTATCGCTTTTATCGAGATGTAATGTCCCAGAACTATCCCTTCCTAGATCATCATAAAATATTTTTTATTTCTTACGGATAGGTTGGTTTTATCACACCACTAGAGAACACAATCTAGGTTTACCATGGATTTTTCAAAGGTCTTACCGTAAATAGTGAAGTCATCCATGTACACCTCCATTGATTCTCCCATCATATCATAAAAAATGCTTACTAGTACCCTCTAAAAGGTGGCGGGTGCATTGCACATTCTAAAGGGTAAGACTCTGTAAGTGAACATACCCCATGGACTTTGTAAGGTTAGGATCTAGATTTGATTATATCCTTTGAATCCATCTAGAAAGGATAATTTTTTCCTTCCTTTCAGTGTGTCAAGAACCTAGTCAATGAATGGCAGTGAAAAGTGATCCTTTTTTGTTGCTTTATTCAACAACCTGTAATCAACGTAGATTATCCATTTCCCATTATTTTTGTATACCACTACCATAGGTGATACCCACTCATTGTCATATATAGGATAGATAAATCGTACTAACATGAGCTTTTGTAATTCTATCTTGACTATCTCTTTCATTATAGGGTTCATTCTTCTTTGTGGCTGCCTACTTAGACTTACCTGTTCCTCTAAGTAATTTCAATGGGTATAAAATTTCAAAGTGATTACTCTCATGTCTGAGTAGTCCTAATAAAATATCTTTTGATGTCTAGCCAGGATATCCTCCAGTGTAGTAAGCTGAATAAGTGTCAACTTACTACTAATGTTTAATATTTTCTAGGCTCAATTTGAATCTATCTCATGTGGTGGTCTCATTTTTCTACCAATGGTGATTTTGGAGTGATGCAATAAGAATCTCCATGAAGAAAATTTGTAATAATCCTATCCTCATCCACATCCTTTTCCAATTTAATTAGTTTCATTATTGGTTGTATCATGGATAGTGCTCTATCATCCCAATTTTCCCAATCAAGCTCCCCTAATGTATCAATAGACTATGTAAGTGGAAGAGATGGTCATATTTTTAATATTTTGACCATCTAAAATAGTCATCTATCCATTTTAGCAGCTTACGTAAACATCAACTATTTCCAACCATGGTCTTCCTAGGATGAGCGGATAGCCTCACAAGTCAGACTTTGATTGTAACACCAAGAAGTTTGCTAGGTACTCCCAAGCATCCACCATCATGATGATGCCTTCCAAAATTTCATCCAGTGATATTATTGACCTATCAACTAGTTGCAGAAAAATATTAGTGGGCTTCATGCCTGTGAGCCTAAGCTTATACATGGTATCTTTTTGCGTGACATTGATAGCTGCTCCCATGTCCACTAGAGTATTGGCCAATTAGTGGTCACCAATACTTATTGTCAATATTGTACTACCTGGGTTTGCATACATAAGCTGGCAGGTCCTTCCAAGAATCAAATCTGCTAATTTTCCCATCACATTGATTTTCTAGGTAGGCTTGCAGCTTAGCATTCTCAAATATAACTCTTTGATGACCTTGGTGTAAATTGGGACATCTCTTATGGCTTGAAATAATGGAATTATTATAGTTAAATTTTTTAGACTTGACAAGATGTCAAACTCTGACTGCATTGGTTTCCTTTGCTCCTGTAACCTTTTGGGAAATGGAGGAGCTTCTTCTTTTATTTTCTTAGCAGTTGTTCCTTCCTCCACCTGTTCTAGCAGAGGTGATCCTCCTATTGAAATATGTACATCCTCATCCTATTCTATCATAGGAGGATCCTCTACTCCTATCTATCTACCTGACCTCAATTATACATGATTGCAATTCCTAATATTGTACATAGGAAATACCTCACATTCCAATTGGTAAGCTTGCTAGTTTATCTTGTGGTTGTTGAGATTGACCATGCTAGGAGTTGCACAATTCTTACTGTAAGGGGGTTGGTAAGCTTTGTTGTAGTTGATCCTAGGCTACATTTGGTGGAATTGCATTCCATATACTATAGTTTATCCATTGTTGTCATAGTTACTGATATGGCATCCATGGGTATTGGTTGGGGAATGCAACTCCTTGGAAGGTATTTATCCATAGTGGTTGTCGACATCATCCCATATTGGGTGGTTGGACCTGCCCTTGTGGCAAGTAATTTTCCCCTCCGTAAGGTGGTATTCCTACTGGCATATTCCCCATAGGGGGTTGCTACCAGTTTCTCTAATTCACCATAAAATAAGCTTTTGAAACTTCAATATTTTCTTGGTATTCAGTAGTTGTGGTTATAGTATGGTCTTATTATTGTTTTAAAAAATAGCACATACCCTGACCTTATATTTAGGATTTGAGTTCTTTGCATGCTTTCCTCTTCATGTTGGATAGAAGTAGGTCATTGTTGCTTTATTCTCTTATTTCTTTTTTTCTAGTAGGAGTGTGTCCATTTACAGTGCCAGGGATGAACGCATATCACTTTTTAGGTCCTCAAACATGTGGACTATCTCTATTTTTGTGATTGAAGCTATCGACTTCATGGTTCTAAGGTTTGGTTTACCTTTTCTCTGTGAATAATTTTGACATAGCTCTTAGATTTCTAATATATGGTGCTGGTAAATATCTCATATAGAGATAATATTTAATACTTCAAGAGAGTCATTGGTTAGTCCCATTAATAAAATACTTTTAAGGGACTTGTCTCTCAGCTTCACATGGGGAGATTTTTGTAGGTTGAAACTAAATCTATCCTAGTATTCCTCCAAGGATTCATCCTCTTCCTGTGTCATATTCAAGACCTCCTCTTTGGAATCCCAAGCCCTACCGAAGTCCTGGTATTGCTCTAGGAAGAGATTTTTCATCTCCTCCTAGGTGGTAATCTACTTTTTCCCTAGGTTGATGAACTAGTGCAAGGCTGAATCATCTGGCATTGACGGAAATAGGTTCAACTCCTGCGTATCTAATTTTTAATCCATAGACCTACACAAAACATAAAACTTGAATAAAAATAGGTTAGGGTCTTCTATTGGGCATCCTTTAAAGGTAGGAATATGGGTAGGGGATATGTTTTTCATTTTAGTGTCTCCCCTAGCCTCTTCTATGTGAAAGCTAAAGATGACTGATATTTCTTCTCCCTCAACCATTTTTTCAGGAAATGTGGTCTATGTTATGCTTGAAATATTTTCTAAGACATTATAGTTGTTATGTATTTTTTGCACAAGATTTTTTAGGTTAGATGGTGGAATAGTTGCATATTCAACAACTTCCAACAACAAATCCTCTTCTTATTGTGTTCTACTAAACAAAGGATTCAGTGTGATCTACCCTTATCTCAGGTCTAGGTAATTAAGTGTGGAATATTTTTGTGGTAAATTGGGTGTTCAGACCAATGCATGTTTTGGGGTGACCGAGGGGATACTACCTTAGGTTCAGAATTTCTAGCTAGCTCAAACTCAGTATATGGATCTTTTGCCTTTAGAAAATAACTATCTGGTCCTCTTTTTCATGGTGGACTCATGCAAGATCATATGGAAAAGGTTTTGTATACTGGATTAGATTTTTTGTAGAACTAGGTATTGTAACTATATCTACTATAGGTAAATCCCTAGAAAAAGTATCAAAATTGTGGGACAAGAACAATGGTTAATTTCTATGTTGTTGTCATATCCTTTTCAATTAATTGTCAACCCACAGATTTTGTAAGCTTGTAATGTACTTAATAGATATGTAATTACAATGTCTCTTATTGGAAATTTGTGTTATTTTATGTTTCCATTGATGTCACATGGATCACATTGATTTTTGGTGGCCAAATGATATTTTGGAAAGCATGGATAAATACAAGGTTTTTGTGAAACCCAAGGTAGGCAAAATAAAAAGTTTTATTTCAAACCATGGATAGCAGATCTGAATTAGGTTTTTCTTAAAACCCAAGTTGGCCTTTCGTTTCATCGAAAAAGGTGCCCCAGTGATGGAGATATTTAATTTTTAATATTTAGTTTAACTTTTAATTATTTAAAATTTAAATTTAAATTTAAAATTAAATATTCCAAATTTCCGTCGATGTCATCAAAAATAATAAGGATGCTATATAAATGGGATACCTAAGCTTCACAAACTTATCCTTGCTCGTGTTTAATAATCGTTGGCTAAGCATTCGAATTGAGCTCATGCGAATTTATTTTAGAAAGTTGAAGCAGTGAATAAATGAAGGTTTGTCAAAGTCCAAAGTCATCATGGGCAGAGTGGTGCATTGGCAATTAGCTTTTGTATAAGGTGTGTGGCAGCACAAACATCAAGGTTTTGAATCCCCTTGACTTTGTTTGGAAGGCATTGGAAGAAAAGTGCTCGAAGTGCTTTTGATTTACGAAAAGGGAGGAAAGGTTTTAAGGCACGTTGTGCCTTTCCCTTTTGAATGACAGGCTAGCTCATATGGCAACCTTAGCTACGGCTAAGGTTCTCAAGGTGTGGGCAAGTCGGGAGTTCGAATCCCCATGAGGAGCTAAATACGTTTTTGCTCTAATTAATTATGTTAAGCCCTAAGTTGGAGTTATAAGGTGGTTAGGAATAATTAAAGTTTTCAATTAAACTTTTTTTTTATAAGGTATGTGATTATTATTTTAAAGGTGGATGAGTTCTTTATTTAATTTGATGTTCATGAAATTGAGAATTAAGATTTAGGAGAAATAAGGAGTTGTTATAAAAAAAAAAAAGATTGAGAGGTTTATTGATTATTATTTTTGATAAGGGTTTTTATTAAAAGGACTTTGGTGGATGTGTTTATTAAATTGGAGTAAAAAGGTGTAAATTGAGTTATGCTTTATCTTGTGATTATTATTTGAAGTCCACTAAGCCTTATTGAAATTGGAAATGAAATTCGTGTTTAGTGTGGCAGATTTTTTGGACAACTTCTTGGTATAAAAAAGGTATGGGCACATTCTCCTATTGATTGTATATGGTGGTTGATTTGTAAAATATCAATGGAGTGAAAATTGTGGTTTCCTTTTCGAAAGTGGTTGGTTGAATGCTTCAAGGTTTTTTGGTTTGAGATTTGTGTTTAAACCTTGTTTTATAAGCATAGTTGTTGAAGCCCATTGGTTATGTAAAGAACTTGAAAAGAACATGAGTATCATTGTTATGTGAGATTTGTGGTTGAGCATTATTGGGAAATATTTGAGTTGGTTGATACATGCTTGGACTAGGGTTTTATGAGAAAGAGTTATCTCTTGTGGTGATTGGTTGAGTTGAGTTGATTGAGCCTAGTCAAGTGATTGTGTGAGGTGATTGTTCAAGTCCCATGAAATAAACTATTCTATAATTTTGATTTGAGTTGAGATTGAGCTTAGAACATATTGAGTCTCTAACAATTCTCTTTATGCTTCTATGAGTTGACTTGAGTTGATATCATTGTACAACATTGTTTTCATCCATTATATAGTGCATTGTCATTCATTGTTGAGTTCATCTTTGAGCCTTGCCTTCATATATTTGTGGAAGATCGATTGAGCCTTTGACAATACCTTTGGGATAGATTTCTGGACAGATTTGAGTTGAGTTCATATATTTGAGTACTACTTGAGAATGATTTATTGAACCTTTGAGAAGACCTTTGGGATAGATTTTGGACATATTTGTGGTAGTTTGTGTATGATTGATTGAGACTTTCAGAAGGCTTTACGGATAGTTTTTGGGACAGATTTGTGGACAGATTTGGGACAGATTTTGATGAGGTTCTGAGTGAGCTTGTTGAGTAGATTTGAGCAAGTTCTTAGTGAGATTTTTGGAGCAGATTTGAGCAAGTTCTTGGTGAGCTTGCTAGAGAAGATTTGGAAAAGTTCTTAGCAATCTTGTTGGAGCATATTTGGGCAAGTTCTTTGATATCTTGCTAGAGCATATTTGGACAAGTTCTTAGTGAGCTTGTTGGAGCATATTTGAGCAAGATATTGGTGAGCTTGCTAGAGCAGATTTGGACAAGTTCTTAGTGAGCTTGTTGGAGTAGATTTGAGCAAGTTTTGTGTGAGCTTGTTGAGTAGTTTTGGACAAGTTTTGTGTGATCTTGTTATGTAGATTTGGACAAGTTCTATGTGAGCTTGTTATTGCCTAGCTTTGAGGAGATAAAAAAAATTGGACAAGTTCTGTGTGAGCTTGTTATTGCCTAGCTTTGAGCACATCAAAAAAATTTGGACAAGTTCTGTGTGAGCTTGTTGAGCAGTTTTGGACAAGTATTGTGTGAGCTTATTATGCAATTTTGGACAACTTCTGTGTGAGCTTGTTATTGACTAGATTTTATTAGATCAAAGAAATCATTGTATTGTATAAGGATCCTTATTTCTATGTGAAATATTATAAGGATATTATCTTGTGGAGTACCCCACATTGGGGGAACCACATTAAATCTTGCCTACTATTGCTATCCAATTTATTGCTAGTAGGCATTAATATAGATTATCCTTTACTAAGGAGTAAAAATCTAATAGAATAATGTTGCATAAAACGTTAGACATATATGCAAAAATATGAGCATTTTTTGTGCTCATCACTTTTCCTACCAAAACTATAATAGATTATCCTTTACTAATAAGCTTTTGCTAGTGGTATCACCCCAAATAAGTAGCCTCCATTAGATAATATCGTGGTCACAAAAAATTCATTGATTTGTAGTTCCTCATTAAGGATCATATATTCTCCTAATTTATTTATCATTTTCATATCTATTTGATTCATCATTGGGACTAATCATATTACACTCCCATAATATATGTTAGAGCTTTAGGGTTCAAAACTAGTATTTGGAAAAGAAAAAAGAGACTAAGGACATGCTTCTCCTACTATTTATATAAGGTATTAGGTTTGAATTTATAAAGTCTTAATATTTTATGAAAATACATTTTCATTACATTAGATCTAGTAGGCATAAATCTATCACAAGCAGACCCATTCTTGATTAAGTTGAAGCTTTGATATATTTTGTTCTAAAAGAGAAAAAATAGCAGAATTGGTGTTAGAGAAAAAGGTTGTGAATTGGTGAAAAAGGAGTATCTTATTATTTTGATGTTAGAAAATCAAGTAAGTTTTATAATAATTATGACAAAAAAAGGCATGTAAGTTTTTAATGTTTTAACTTGAAGTAGAATATATTGAATGGATTATATTATGATGAGAAAACAACTAATGCACCCATTGAGACTCATAGTGAATATAGGATAGATGAGGAATTGAAATACTGACTCACAAAAGTCACCTTGGTGCATCATCATTCCTCTCTAGGGAAATGATATAGTTTGATTTTCACTTGTGCATACCTTACCCATAACTTCTTAGTGGATTGTATCAATGATATGGCTCATAAAAAATTTTGATTGAAAATTCCATAGTCAATAAATTGCATTTGTTGATGGATCCTTATCCTCAACCATGTGCTCTTAGATGGAATGACCTTCATTCAATTATATCAATGACACCTATGTGTATTGTATCCTCAATATTTTATCCCAAATATGTGGATAAGATCTCCTATGATGTGACCAATCTAAATTATTATGGATTGTTACCTAGAAAACCCTATAAATATGATAGGAAATCCCATTATGACGCATACAATAACATACCTATACACTACAAAAATATTATAAAAAGTATGTAATAAAGAGTAATATAGAAGCATTAAATTTGGTACTCACTCGTAAGCAACCAAACAAAGTAGTCAATCAAGTCACACTACTAGCACTAATTTTTGTCAGGTTATAAGATAATCCAAAGAAAACAAGCATTAAATTCTCCATATAGCATACACATTTTCACAAGTTTTTGAATCATTATTTGATGTGTTTAATGAGCCCAAGGAAATACTACTAAATCAATCAATTAATCACTTCATTGTCCTACTTCTTAGTGTTTCTATTTATAGTTCCCAACTATACAAAAAATCACAAAAGGGAGATTTGAAAAATATAGAGCATGAAAATATTGTATAATAGTAATTAATTCACATATATATATATATATATATATATATATATATATATATATATATATATATATATAATCCAATATACACATCAAGTGTTTATAAATCCATTCACTTTACCACTTTCATTGATAATCATATTATGAACTTGGGCATATTTTTGAAGAATAGGACTGATATTTTAAAAATATTTAAGAGTTTTATACCCATAATAGATAATAAAATTAGATATAGAATTAGATATTAAATACTAATCATAGTGATGAGTATTGCTCCAATAAATTTAATCATATTGTAATGAACACATGAGAAGAAAACAATTCATAGCAACTTATGTACCTCTACAAAATGGAGTGCCATAAATGGATAATATAAAAATTAAGAAAATGAAAAAAATCATGGTACTAACAAGAGGTTTGGGCCAATTTGCATTGGTCATTTTTGATGACATACTAATCTACAAAAATACATGAGAAGAGAACTTACAACATGATTAGGTTTTGAATATCCTTCAACAAAACAAGTTTTATGTCAAACAATCTAAATGTACCTTTGCCACAATAAAACTAGAATATTTTGGGTACATTGTGGCCAAATATGGTATCCAATAAGATACCACAAAAATTGACACCATAAAGGAGTGGTCCAAACCCAAAATATTGAAGATTATTTGGGGATTTATCATCCATATAATTTATTATTGAAATTTTGTGAAAGACTACATGAAGATAGTAGCCCCTTTGATAGCTATGCTTAGGAAGGATACATTTGCATGGAATAGTGCAACTGAGTAATATTTTTTGACTTTGAAGGATGCCATGTGTCACAAAGCAATTTTGGCCATACCTAATTTTTCAATGAAAGTGATGCTTTATGAGTTTATTTGGGGGTAGTACTTATATAGGAAGGTTGACCACTTACTTTCATAAGCAACTTTCTATTAGGGTGAAATATTACCAAATCAATTTATGATATGGAAATGATGGCCATTGTTTTTGTCATCATTCCTTGACATCCATACATGTTGGAGCAATACTTAATCATTAAGACCAATCATTTTAGCCTTAAGTATCTTTTGGAATGGATAATATCTTCCCTTGAGCAACAAAAATAGGTCACTAAGCTCTTAGGATATGACTATGATGTAATCTACCACAAGGAAAAATAAAATATGGTTGTTGATGCTATTTCTAGGTTACCTAAAATATAGAATATTCTATATGTAGTGTTCATTATTAAGGATGATTGGTTTCAAACACTTATAAAGATCATTCAAGACTTGTAGATATTAGTAAAGTAACACCCTTATTATTCATGGAATTAGGGAGAGTTATGCTATAAGAATTAGGTTGTTTTAGCCACATCCCAACTTAAATTATAGATTATCATAGAGCTCCACTTATCTCTGATAAGAAGACATATATATTTGTTATAAATCTATGAACAAGTAGAGCATAGTTTTTATTGGTCATGGTTGAAGTTGGATATCAAAAATTTTATGGATAGTTGTGATACTTGTCATGCTAAAAATGGGAAACATGGTAAAAATGGAAAACAATCAATACACTAAGATTACTTCAACCTATACCCATTTGAGATTCCTCATGGTTAGACATATCCATAGACTTCACTGAAGGACTTTCTCTATCTAGAAATAAATTAATTATAGTGGTAATTGTGGCTTGGTTGATAAAATATGCTTATTTTTCTTAAATCATCTTTATACTCCCAAGATAGAGGCATAATTTTTCATAGATCAGATCTTTAGAATCCATGGGAGCCCACACTCCATCATCAATAACTATGGTAAATTCTTTAGTAAATTCTAAGAGGAGCTACATTTCATTAAAGGTATTTAGTTGAAATAAAATATATCCTAGCACTCCTATACAAATGGATAGATGAAGGTGGTGAATACATTTATTGAGATCTATCTTCGATGTTCAATCTGATTGGAGATAATGATTTCCCTTAGCCAAATTATGGTACACGACCACTATTCACAAAACCACAAGTATGACACCATATGAAGTAGTTTATGATCAACCACCACCAACACTCACTTCTTTCCTATTAGGCATCTTCAAGGTGGATTCAATGGATATAATTTTTATTAATAGCTAGAAATTCTTAGCAAACCTCAATTAAAATTTGGTTACTTGCAAAAACTATATGAAATGGAATTCTTAGCAAACCTCAATTAAAATTTGGCTACTTGGAAAAACCATATGAAATAACAAGGAACCAAACACAAAACTAAGAGGTAATTTATTGATGATGATATGGTCTTCCTTTGTCTTCAACCTTATAAACAAATGTCCCTCAAACAAAATGGTTAACATAAGCTGGCACCCAAGGTCTATGGGTCGTACAAAATACTACAATGAATAGGGGAGATTGCTTACAAGTTAGAATAATAGACAACATCCAAGATTCATCTAATTTTTCATATATCATTTTTGAAGAAAGTGGTAAGCACATATATATAATTACAAACCATCCTTCCAGAACTAGATTACTAGGGATCGATTCTCTTATACCTTGCAGACATTATGGATAACCATACCCAACATCTCTGCTCATGAGATATTACTAAAGTGTGGGTGCAATGGCAAGGATTGCCACTAGAAGATGCCACATGGAAGCTATTGCAAAATATTCAACAACAATTTTCCACCTTTTAGCTTTGAGGACAAAAATTCTTTAAGGGGATTGGTATTTTACATACTTGACACTTGTAAAACATCGGGGCATCTCTTATTGTAAATAAGTGGACCATTTATCTAGTTAAAAGTGGACCACATGTTAAGTTAGAAGAGTGTTTATCATAGCATCAATTATATAATTATTTTATCATAAAATCTCCTTGTTGTCATAGAATTATGAATGTAACTATTTTTTTATAGTAAGATGTAAAATAAAAATTATCATAATATAATAGGAAACATTTTTGTAAATATTATAAAATGGGAAGGATGTAACCCTCATAGGCTAGAGAAAAATTTGCATATTTTGTAAGGAGGCTGCCCTCTCGAAGTGGTCCATGATAGTGTTATTTCTTGTCTTGAATTCCTTTAATTACTATTATTTATGTCTTCATGTTTGAATTAATCAATACTTATATATATATATATATATATATATATATATATATATATATATATATATATATATATATATATATATATATATTTGAATTTACATGGTGGAATCGGTAGCTGCCACAAATCCATATAGGCTGTCCAGCTTTTATGGCCGCCACAGTATTCTGCGTTGTCCACCCTAGAAGCCGCCACACAGATCTTCGCGCAGTCCGCCCCTATAACCACCATGTCACAATCATTTTAAACCTTTTACGCTGCTGAAAGCACCAGGAAAGGGACAAGCATTCAGTTTGACGAGGCCCGAGATTTGAACCTTGGACCTCTGCCCCCCTTATGGGGTTTGGATGAACCAATTGGTCTACACCTCGGACCTTGAATACTTATATTATTGAATATAGGCTATTAATGTTGATTTTATCAAATACTTGCATGATCATGATCAAAAATATCTTTAACTTTAAATTCTTATCTTAATACAACTACTTACTAAAAATTTTAAAGTGAAATATAGAAAAATAAATTTATTACAATCTACCATAAAATGTAAAACTATATATAATAACACCTTTCATTTATGACTTATACTTGATACCAATTAAAATAGATTATATATATCAAAAATATAATAACACTTTCAAAATATTAATAATAGAATGCTTTTTATTATTAAAATAAACTTCCTAAAAATATATCTGCTATTCAACTATATTCTATTGATTTTATTCTATTTTAATTTTAATTTTTTTTTTTTCTATTCTTCAACTCTTTTTAAATTTATTCAAGATAAATATTAAAATATTCCCACATACATGATTAAAGCCGAAGTAAGTCGGCAGCATTCGGACTACCAAATCTTAAAATTTATAAAAATGTGTTGGTGAGCGTTGACACACAGTAACCTGACTATCTGTAAGAACAAAATTGAATTTCGGACTGCCTGATTCTTGAATCATTTGAATATTTTCTCCGGGAGAGTGGCATTCAGTATATTCCTAGGAGAATTAATTTAAAAAATAAACACTTCTTAGAAGCGGCAGGGCAGATTTGCCAGCAGAGATGGGCATGACTACTGCTAGTGCAAGTGCTAGAGTCCAGAAGCTTAAAATTGGATCGATGTGGATTGATGTCCCTGTCACTGTGCCTGCGCCTGCAGCTGTGCCATCTGCTGGGGACAGAGATCATGAGATAAAGGATGGCGCAGTGTTTAATGTTGTGACACGAAACAAACAACATGGTCAGAGCACCCTTAATAAGTATTGTTATCCTGATAGCCATGGTTATCATCAGCAACAGCAACAAGAGGATATAGTTTCGAATATCTACCAGTATCCAAATCTACATGGGTATACAAGTTATCCAGAATCAGCTGCTGTTAACTATTGCTATCAATATCAATGTCAGCATGGCTACGGAACAGCTGCCAGTAGCTACTGTTGTTCATGTCATGGTCAAGTTCATCCACAAACAAGTGCTACTAACTTGTATATTCCAGACGGGTTCTATATGGGATCTCCCGACGAATGCAGAGCCACTTGCATCGGTTATTGCTCAAGATCTCTTGGGTTTTTCCAACCACCACCTTCAAATGTACAACCAAATCCACATATGAATCCGCAGGCAACATCAACTGGGTTGGACATGGACGGCGTACACGGACATGGGTGCAGAGGCCAAAATTCAAATTGGACGTATGGTGTTTGTTTACCGAATAATGGGACTTTAAGAAGACAATTTATAAACACTACGTATACCCAGAAAGTGGGAGTGGGAATGGTAGGGAAAGCAAATTCACAAGCAAGCGCAGAGTGTTTGAATGAGGTTAAATCTGCAAAGTTCTTTGTAATAAAGTCATACTGTGCGGATGACGTCCGTATGAGCATCAAACACAACGTCTGGGCAAGTACTCCAAACGGTAATAAGAAGTTAGATTGTGCATTTCAAGATGCTCATAAGAACATCTCTCGCCTATTCTTGTTCTTCTCTGTAAATGCAAGTGGTCATTTCTGTGGTTTGGCGGAGATGACTGGTAACGTAGACTTCAACAAGAAGGTAGATTTCTGGCAGCGGCAAGACAAATGGAATGGAGTTTTCCCTGTTAAATGGCATATCATAAAAGATGTACCGAATATTTCGTTTCGAAGAATTATTCTGGAAAACAATGACAATAGGCCAGTTAACAACAGCAGAGACACCCAGGAAATCCATTACGCACACGGTATGGAGATGTTAAACATATTTTCCAACTATTTCTGGAAAACGTCCATAGTTGACTCATCGGTATCTGCATTTTACCGTGAAGAAAGATTAAAAAGACGAGCTCGATGGCTAAAACGTCAAACGGAGATGCAGCTTGCTAGTAATCTTGGTGCACCGACGACATCCGCAGACACAGCAATGGGTAGTGATGTAAAGGCTTGGAAATTTCTGACTAAAGATGGTAGCAAACTCATAAATGCTAAGATTAAGATAGGGCATGACCGGCTGCCAGAGAAGAAGGATGCGAAAAATAGTTGTCCGTTGTTTCTGCCAATAGCACCCACTGCTGGTGATAGTGAAAATGCTAGTGAGGATCATAATGTTTCTGAGGACTGCCTAAATAAAAACCTAGTTGCAGTTGAAGAGGAGGAACATTCTTTGCATGGGAACCAGTCAGATGATGGCTATGAGAAAGAGGGAAAAGGAATTTCAACTTCAAATCCATCCATAAAAGTGCGGAACCAAAGGTCACCTGGTTGAGAAGAAAAACTGCCAGCTATAGATCCAAGGGAATGGGTAACAATTTGCTGTTGGTAGGTTTAGGAAAAGTTATCACTAATTTTTTTTTGCCTTATTTGGATAAAAGTTATCACTAAATTTTTGCTTTATTTAAGTAAACTTTTATTTCAACGATTGTTTTAAAAATACTATTTTAAATTGATTTTCAAGCAGTACAATGTCCATGAAGAAAATACACGATCTTCAGATGCAAGCCATGGAACATTTTATATACAATATATTCACAACACGTGAGGGGAGAGATTTGAACCTGGGTCTCTCCATAACTGGAAAGTTTTAACTATCCACTTGCTCTCCAACTCCTCTACATAAGCCGATAAGCCTTGAATTTTAATATTTTAATGATGAAATCTCGTGGGCATGCACATTAAGCTATGTCCCACATTTTTATCATTTTACATTTTATGATAGTGTTTATGATTGAACAAGAATAAAATATAAAACTATATGAAAGTTTTTTAGGATAGGATAATATTTTAGTTTTAATTTTTTTTAATCCAAGTTCAAATTTCAGATTAAAATCAACGTAAGGGATGTATGAATATGTATGAGTGACAATGTTTATAATAATAGGTAGAAACAATAATATTTGAACATTATGATTGACCTTTTGCCAAAATGTAAAAACGGGCACATGCGCATGAACGCAACCATTATTAGCTCATTGCATTAGAACCCTGTTTGTTAACATAGAAGCATCATTGCAATTTAGTTAATCACCTATGGAATGTCCTCTAGCTAGTTAGTCATGCAACATCCTTAAGCCAAGTAGTAAATTAAACAGAAAGGTATGTTGGGTACGGTTTTTACACATTAAATTGAGATTTTTTATTATTATGTTATTATTTGTTATTGTTTTTCAATGTTTATATTGAAATAAAGTTATAGGGTGAAAATAAATTAGAATTTGTGTTTAAGTTTTATTATATTTTTTTTGTTTTTCAAAATATAAATATTTAGTTGAGACAAGTTAACAAACCTTATTATTATCGAAAAAAAAAAAATCATTTAGAACTTGCAAAACATAAATTAGTTTTTTTTTTTTTAAATCTTATTTTACCAATAGGTTCATACTTATTAGAACCTTGTTTCTTAGTAGAGAAGCAATACAATATAGTCAACCACCAATTGAATATTCTCTAGCTAGCTAGTCAAGCAACATCCTTAAGTCAACTAGGTTCATACTTATTAGAATCTTGTTTGTTAATAGAGAAGCATCAATGCAATCTAGCCAACCACCTATGGGATGTCTTCTAACTAGTTAGTCAGGAAATATCCTTAATCCAACTAGTCAACCAAGCAATAAGACATGGTAGATAGGATTTTTATATGCTAAATTGAGTTTTTTTACTATTAAATTATTGTTTTCCATTTTTTGTTCTTTGTTTTTCAATATTTGTATTGAAACGAAGTTATAAGGTGAAAATAAATAATATGTTAGAGATTTAGGGTTCAAAACTAGTATATAAAAAAGGAAAGAGAAAGAAAGAGAAAAGAAGGACATGCTTGTTGTACTATTTCTCTAAGGGATTAGGTTTGAACTCATAACGTCTTAAAATTTTACGCAAATACCTTTTTATTGCATTAGAATTGGTAGGCATAAATTTATCATGAGTAAACCCATTCTTGATTAAGTTGAAGCTTTTGATACATTTTATGCTAAAAGAGAAAAAATATAGTGAATTGGTGTATATGGACAAAGGTTGTGAATTGATGAAAAAATAGTATATTATTCATTTAATTCTAGGATATCATGTAAGTTTATAATAATTTTGACAAAAGAGGGTATGTAAGCTATGAGTGTTTCAAATTGAAGTTAAATACCTTGAATGGATTATCTTATGATGAGAAAATAAGTAATGTTCTCATTGAAACTTGTAGTGAAGATAGGATAGATGAAGAAATGAAATATTGACTTACAAAGTCACATTGGTGCATCATCATTACTATCTAGGGGATGAGATAGATTATTTATCACTTGTATATATATCACCCTTGAATTCTCAATGGATTGTATCATCATTGAAAATGGCTCACAATAGAATTTGGTTAAAAATTCCATAGTCAAAAAATTACATTTATTGATGGATCCTTATCCTCAACCATGTGCTCCTAGATGGAATGACCTTTTTTCAACCATTTCAACCACACACATATGTATTGTATCCTCTAATTTGTCTTCCAAATATGTGGATAATGTCTTCTATGATATGATCAACCTATATTATTATGGATTCTTGCTTAGAAAACACTATAAATGTGACAAAAAATCTCGTTATGATGCATACAATAACAAAACTATATACTACAAAAATATTATAAAATATCATTACTAGTGCTAACTTTTATTAGGTCATACGATAAACCAAACTAACAAACATTAAATTCTCCATATAGCATGCAAATTTTGACATGTTTTTTAATCATATTTTGATGTGTTTAATGAGCCCAAGGAACAAAATATGATATGGACTCCTATTAAATCAATCAAACACTTCATTTTCCTACTTATTAGTGTTTCTATTTATAGTACCTCCCTATCCATATTTTTCTTTGCATAAACATTAATCTCATACCTAGGATTTGGCATTGATATGCAAGAAATTTGGGTGGATCTTCCCAATGTGGTTGTTTAAAAAAATTAAAATCCTTCCACTATATTTGAATTAAGGAGTCTCCTTTATCTTGCAAGCATCTACCAAAAAAATATTAGTTATTTAGTTTTTTTTGCACCTTTGCATCAATTGAGATAATCGAATGTTTCATTTGGATAGAGAAAGCATCACTTTTATGCATTCATTATTTAAAAGTAGAAATAATGTAAAATACTAATACCTATATTGTTTAATATTTCATAGCCTTTTAAGATCATGATATATACCTTTTAGTTTTCATTAGAAAAAAATTAAAAATATAATAATCATCTAGTGGATTATCATTTACAGATATTATTAGTGGTAAAATGGAAGTGATCTACATATAATAAAAGAACTATATGCTCTAGTTCAAGCCTTCAATTAATGGAGACATAAGCTTTTAGGTAAAGAATTTTTATATGAATATTGATTATATGGTCTTGCAATATCATCAATATCAAACCTAAATTGAATATGAATGACATACGAAGTGGGTTGTGTATTTGTAGTAATTTTATTTGATCATCATGTATAAGAAGAGGAACACAAACATTTTTGTAGGTTGTTTAATCCAAATTCTTTCAACTCATGCTTTAATAGTGGTTACCACTTCACACATTGGATTTTATATCTAGGTATCTCTATATATAGATGATACTAGTTTTGGGTAAGTCTATAAGTATCTTCAATATCTTGCATATTTGAACCTAACACCTTTTCAATATTTTTGTATCAAGTAAGAGATTCTTTTTTGTGATATTCAACTATAATTGAGACAAAAACATGAGGCCCAATATCTAGGTGAAATAAACAAGCTACATAAACAAATTATTAGTTATTCTAGTTAAGAAAATAAACATAATATGTTGAATGATGATTATATTCTACAAGTGCAAAATTATAATTGAAAACTACATGCATTCTCCTATTTTTTATTGCTCATGTGTAAGCATAAGGTAGGTATTTATATGAAATAACCAACAAGGAATCTTCTCAACTATGTGATATATCATATGAGTGAATGAAAAATAAGCCAACCTATTAAATGAGATCATGATAAATATGTGTGATAGATGAATAAGTTAACACAATAAATGAGATCATGATACATATGTGTGAGAGATAAAAAGTCAACACAATGAGTAAGAATGTGATACATAGAACCTATGAGAGATAAATAAGTCAACACCTACCTAAGTGAGCTTATTCTAAGTGCTAGGATAACCAATGCATAAAATAATAAAAAGCTCTAGCACCCCCCATAAGCATAGCTCAAGTAGGTAGCGATAGATGAGTCATGGAAAATATGTAGCCATATTAGGTACCCAAGCATAAAATATATGTGATTTTCTCTAATGTAGGACAACACTACAAATAGATAACCCACTCCTGGATGATCTCTCTGATAGAGTACATATGTATCTCAATGTGTTTGATCCTTTGATGATGGACTAGATTCTTTTAGATCCAAATAACACATTGATTGTCATAAAATATGAATATAGGCTTCTAAAAAATTATATCAAACTTAGTAAGGATAATCTAAATCTAAATATCCTCAATAGTAGCATTCATATTTACTTGATACTAAGCCTCTGTGTAAGACAAAGCAATAGCATATTTTTTTTGCTTTGCAAAAAAAAAATGGGGCTAGTATCAAGGTGAAAACTATAACCAAATGTAGACTTGTAATCATTAATATTGCCTACCTAATCAACATCTATGTAGCCAAGCAATCTATAAATATTAACTATAGAATAGTAAATCCCAAAGCTATAAGTACCTCAAACATAGTGAAGGATGTATTTGAAATATTTATAATAAAACTCATAGGATTACTGCATAAAGTATGAATCCATGCTAATATAAGATATGTTAAGATAGGTATGAATCAAATAAATGAGTTTACTAACAATTTAACAATACAAAGTAGCATCAACATATGGAGTGGAACATCATTTTCTTAGTTTGACTATAGACCAAAAAATATTTAAGGTAGACTTAAAGTCAATCATATGAAACATATCAAGTAGATCAAGAGCATACTTAGTTGTGGAAGAGTAATCTAAGAAGGAGACTTTGATCTCGATCCTGAAAAATTTGTGAAGAAAGCCCATGTTTTTCATAGAAAATCTATCTTATACATTATATTTAACTCTAGTAATACTAGATGAGAAATCCCCAATAACGACCAAGTCATCAAAATAGAGAACCAAAAGAAGAGGTACATCATATTAACTAAAAATGTATATATTGGGATCTAAGTGACATCTTGTAAACTTGTGATAGAGTTGAAAGGAGTCCAGCTTACCATACCAAGCCTAAGGGGTCTATTTGAGGCTATAGATATAATTTTAAAATTTACGTGCTAATTATCAATCCTAAATAAACCCCTATGGCTACTCCATGTATATCTCCTCTTGAATACTACCATGAAGAAATGCATTCTTAACATCCATCTAATGTATAACCCAACCATGAGTTACAACAACACCAAGATTCAAGTGAAAGTAGTTTATTTTTTTAACTAAGACAAAGGTCTTAGTGTGGTTTATGCTAGGCACCTATAAAAATTCTCTTACCCAAAGTTATATTTAGAACTATTAGCAATTCCATATGTAGCATTTTTATTTGATTGATCCAATTTTATTGAACTATTTTACTTTCCTTATGAATGGGGTCAAGTCTCATGTATGATTCATTATAAAGGAAATGTATTCTTCCTCCATGGTTGAATCCCACTCAATAATACCTGATGATTTCTAAAATAATGTGGATCAAAAGTAAAGATAACATAGGCACGAGGAAGGTATTAATGTTGTGATGGAATCTACATAGAGTAAATAATATATCTAACAAAAGCACCTACTGCATGAAGATTATTGTGGTTCCAAAGAGGTGTTGAAGTGGAAGAGGATGAAGCCTTTGTATGCTTACTTAGATATGAGCGTGATTAAGCTTGAGAATATTCCCTTGGAATATTATCATCGTAATACCATGTGAGAAAAGTTGGATAAGTGTGAGAGTCCAAGTTGGGAGAGTATTACTTGAACTATACACTCCTCTTAGTGAAGAGTTGACTACTCTTTGGATGTAAAAGTTGATAACCTGTCATACCATAATGATAGTTAACAATGATACAAGGCTATATTTGAGGTTCCATTGCCCTCATTTCTCTGAAGGAATACATGCCCATGGTAGAGATTTAAAAACTCTAAAATATGGATTTTGACCATGTGAAGCTTCCAAAGGAGTTATGGCTTTCAAGGATTTATGAGGAATATAGTGATATTCCTTTAAAAAGGAATCATTAACTATACTATAAAAATATAGGTATATTTTTTGAAGAATATGAGTGATACTTTTAAAATATTTAAGAGCTTAATACCCATAATAGAAAAAAAAAAATAGATATAGAATCAAGAAATAAAGACTAATTATAATGATGAGTATTGCTCCAATAAATTCAATCATATTATAATTAACACATGAGAAGAAGACAATTGCTAGCAACTTATATACCTCTTCAAAATGAACTTTCAGAAAGGAACAATATGATAATCATAAAAATATAAATAAGCATGGTAGTAGCAAGAGGTTTGTGTAATTTTGCATTGGTCTTTTTTGATGGCATACTGATCTACATAAATATATAGGAAGAGCACTAACAACATGATCGTGTTTTGAAGCTCCTCTACCAAAACCAATTATATGTCAAACAATCTAAAATCACCTTTGGGGCAATTAAATTATAATATATGGGGCACATTATGGCAAAATATTATGTTCGATTAGATACCATAACAATTTAAGTCTTTGGGTATTTATCAACCTCAAGTTATTATCAAAAGTTTGTCAAGGACTATAGCAATATAGTAGCCCCTATGATAGCTATTCTTAGGAAGGATGTAATAGTGCAACTGAATAGATTTTTTCAACTTTGAAGGATGCCATCTATCACACACCATTTTTGGCAATACCTACCTTACCAAAAAATTATCATTGAAAGTGATGCTTTGCAAACTGAATTGGGGGTAGTACTTATGCAAGAAGGTTGACCACTTGCTTTCATAAGAAAGACCCTATTAGATTATAATATAGCCAAATCAACTTATGAGAAGGAGATGATGATCATTATTTTTGTCATCCTCCATTGGTAACCATACATGTTAGGGTGACACTTAATCATCAACACCAAACATCATAGCCTTAATTATCTCTTGGAATTAAGAATTTATTCCCTTGAGTAGCAAAAATGGGTAACTAAGCTCTTAGAATATGACTACAAGATAGTATACCACAAGTGAAAAGAAAATATGGTCTTTGATGCTCTTTCTAGGTTTCCTAAAATATAGAATATTCTATATGTAGTATTTATTCTTAATGTTAAGTGCTTAGAGACACATTTTTGAATGGAAAATCCCACACTTGTAAATATCATTTAGGATTTGTAGACAATATTAAAGGACCATCCTAATTTTTATGGAAGTAGAGGGAGTTGTACTATAAGCATGAGGTTGTTGTTTCATCTATATTCCAACATAAATCTTATATTCTCCTAGATCTTCACTCACCTATGATAGGAGAACATATAGGTTTCTTATGAACCCATGAATAAGTAAAGCATGATTTTTATTGGCTAGGGTTGAAGTTCGATATTGAAAAAATTATGGATAGTTATGATATATAACAAACCATTACTCCAAAACCTTGAGGAGTTAGTGAAATCCTATAACACTAGGGTCATAACAATTGACAACTCTTTACAACCTAGATGCTAGGTGGTTGTGTCCTTCTATGATGATATCCACTGCTCTCCATATGAATGTTTGACTAACACTACAATACCAATATTTCTATCCACTTTGCAACTCAAACCTATGTGGTTGCTCTAATACCAAATACAATGAACCATTACTTCAAAACCTCAAGTCGTTAGTGAAAACTGAATGAACTAGGATCATAACATCCCACTACACTTGAGAGCACTTTCCAAGGTTGTGATCTATTCTGACTATGATATTTTTTACATTCTTACTGTTAGGTATAAGATTTTTTGTTTATGTTTTTTTGGTAGTTTCATCTAAAAACAAAAAAATCCAATTTATGTTTCTTTTTCTACGGTAGTTATTTATATTATAAACCTTGTGCCAATGGTTGTGAAATATTATGGAGGAGCTGTCATTATTGGCTAAGCTAGATTGATTGAAAAGTGTGTAGTGAAGTGAGGGGTGATTAGTCTCCAATACCTAGGCCTCAGAAAATCCCTCTCCATAGAATTGATCTCCGACATATTTTTAGATATATCGATAGACCCCATAGGATTAGGAGAGATGTCATATCCTAGATTTTATCTATCATTTTTTTTGTTTTTCTTTGAGGATATTTCAGTTCTAAATAATTCATGTTCTAATATATTCATCGTCTATCATAGTGAGTCATTTTTTTACATAAAACCATCTTTGTTATACCCATATCTACCACCTACATAAGCCAATTAATGGAAGTGTACTAGGTATATGATTTATTAAAATCAACCATTGAATCCATGTGTGTAGGCCACTTCTCTCTTTATGCTTCAAGAGGGAGGTAAACTATAACTTACCCTACATATGTCTATCTACGTAGGATATGATTTACATATGTCCATATACATCCTTTGAAAAGTTTATGCAAATCTTTACACTCTACGTAGGCCAGTCAATGTAGATGTACTAAGCACTTTTAAGCCATCCTTCTCACCAAACCGGGAAACTAGCTTATATGACATGGAATTCTTCTTTTCCTTGTTGACTCTAAAATTTATTCTACATATTTCTCCACATTTTCACTCACTAATTAAAAGATTCATCCTTTAAATAAAATTTCAGTGCTAAATTTTTTTAAAGCAAAAACTCCTTGTACATCCTTCCTAGTTAAACAACATCCCTACGGTAACCATATATATGTTTTTGTTTAAATATATTATACAACATAACCAACATTTTTCTAAAAAAGGTTTTCCATTAAAAACCTATTTTTGAGTAACTTTAACAGAAGATATTGCATTAATTTTTTAGACTTTTGTTCACATTTTTTGAAGATAGAATGAACGATAACATAAACTATAAAATAAATACCAAATAACTTTTATTAATAAGAAATTCACACAATTAAAATAATCAATTATCCAATATATATGAAAATATCATCATTAATGACATTATCATCCTCAAAAGGATGATAACTTTATATATCTCTTTGGAACAATTTATTGTCCATTAACATATGTAAGTTTACAACAACACATTGATTCATCATATGATATTCCTTTACATTCCAGATATTATTTATCATTTGTACAAACTACATTTAGGGAGATAACAATTCTATCATCTACTATCAACTTCCTACTTGCAAAAACCCCAAATCCTACTCATGAATGTTCACTTCTTCTTCGTTGAGCTAGTCTAAATTAGCATTATTCCCCTGAGAGCTACTCCAACCACTACCAAAAAATAAATACATTATTCTAGGATCAAATATGACACCAATAATAATGCATTGTTGTATTGTTCAATTTGATGTCTTCTTTTGCATCCATACAAGTAACAAAATGGCATATTTCATTCAAAAATCCATCATATGCAAGTTTTATTCCAATATAATCATTTTTTCATCCAAAATATTCAACAAATATTATATAGATACAAATATATGGTATATTTTATCTACTTTCTGAATACAACCAAAAAGAATTTCTTTCCTTAATCCTTAAAAATTAAACACACCATGTTCATTCAACTTGGTGCAACTACCATAACAAGCTAAGGATTAAAAAAATCTAGACATTGTATATAATTCCTTTTCCTAATACAAATGGATTTAGAACATTTAAATATTCTAGTAACTAACATCTTTAAAACTACAAGCACAAACTCAATAAATCAAAAAGAGGTTTCTTGCATTCATATTTAGATGACATTAAGTACTCACATCTAAACCATTTCAAAAAGGATAACATATAGTGAAACTAATTATTAATTTTTAACAAGTCGAGTAGCAAACATATAGATACAATAATCTATCACAATGTACCATTGTGCCATCTTACACATCTCGTTATCAAGTTATTGGTTCTAGAGATAGAAACTCTACATTTTAGCTTATCATGGTAAAACAAGTCTTCAATAACTCCTATCATAAATTTTTATCATTTCGTGTACTTACCAAATACAATCTATCAAAGCATAATAGAGTAGTAGGTTGTGAAAAAGTAAAACTTCGACCACAAATCATTTTCTCAAACCTTGGCATAACTATTTACATTTTTCTACAGGTGATCAATCTCAATCAATGATTTCCTCTAATTCTCAAAGGAAACGACAATAATAATTATCTCAAACCAAAATTTCAACTCAATTTGACTTATCAACAAGACATTATCAACCATTTTCTAGAAAAGTACCTTATTCCAATAGGTCTTGCTCGATCGATTGCAATTCCAATTTTTCAATCCACCCTTCCTCTCAATTCAATATTCTATTTTTTTTCTCTCAACCTTTTTCCATGCGTCATCCCAACCACTTTCTTTTCCTCTCCTTCCATCGTTCAAAGCTCGTTGTGGGTGAACCAATTGATCTCTTTAATTAGAATACTCTAAATTTTAAACACATCACTCAAAACTCAAATAAATATTTTACTTTTTACTTAATTATCAAAAAACATGTATTCTATACTACAGTCCAATCCTTTAGAATCAACAAACATTATGTCAAGGATCCATCATGCATGAATCTTACAAACAAGGATACACAAATCACTAATTTTCTTTTTTTTTTTAGCGAAAAACCCCATGTGGGGCCACCTTGGCCTAAGACACCACGAACAGGGGGTTCTATACCATCAAGGTCACCCGGAAGTCGCACCCAGCCCTGCCCGCACCAACATTATCAATTGGATTTTGGGTACCCAATTCAGATTTTTGGTAGGGTGGAGATTTGAACCTGGGACCTCCCTTGGAGGATTGCCCTCTCCTCTCCAACTCACCTACAACACCTGCGTACTCACTATATTAATAAATAGTAATAATTCATTTTTATTACTGTCCCACTATATTTTAGTAACACTTTTCTCATAAACTCTATAATAATATTATCAATCAAAAATGATTTTCTATATTTACCTCATTCAAAATAGAATAATAAAAGTGAATAACCATTTCTTATACAATGAATACTTTCATACTAAATAAGTTTTCATCATAAAACAAGAACATTATGCAACAAATATATTCAAATCATGATATGCACTCCATGAAAGAGCATTCATCCATGTTACCCCCAACTATTTCGACAATTTACCCATCACATCACTTCCCATAAGGTATCCCTTTCTCGGTGGTTAGTTATTTTTGCCACCGCTAAGAAACCTATTCCTGCAAAACATATTATATTATCTATACCATATTACTTCATAAAATGTATAGTTCATTTTCTAGGAACTATACATGAAGTAGCCATTTATTTAACCAAAGATATATTCTATTATCCATAAAATATTTATTTTGCATATCAAATCATGAAATAACTAATCATTCATCTATATAATATAAAAATAAAACATGCATTCATCCTTATGAAAATAATTTTGTCCAAATAAAAATTCTACCAAGGGAGGGTCATGTCATCATCCCCGCTTAGGCTTAACACAATTCTTTGTGTGCTCATCATAGATTTATTTTCTTAAACAAAAACAATAATCATTACATGGCATCTTAAAATAAAAATGGAAAATGTTTATGCACATTTGCTACTTTTTACTAAGTATCATTTATTTATGAATAGTGGTCCCACTAGACCTTGCATTGCTCCAGAGTCACTTTCCTCATAGATTTTGATCAAAAATCAATAATTTTTATTGATTGAACCTCTAGAGCCTTAGGGTTCACCATTTTAAAATTATAAAATTCCCACACATGTTGAGGATTACCAATATACTTTCTAAGTAATGAAACATGAAAGGTGAAATAAATATTGGATAGACTGGGTGGTAAAGCAAGACAATTTGCCATAGGTCTAATCATATTTGTAATTTCAAAGGGTCCAACAAAGAAAGGGTCAAGTTTTATAGACTTAGTAGCACTCTTATTTGATTTTACCATAAGAAACACCCTAACACCTACAACAAATTCTCCTGGTGACCTCTTAATATCAATATAACTTTTCTATCGATCCACAAATTATTTTAGCCTTTCCCTAATTATCCTTAATTGATGTTCCATTTCTTTGACCATGTTAGGTCCAAGAAGAATTTGATCCTCTATATTATCCCATGATAATGGTGTTCTACACCTTCTACCATACAAAATTTTGAATGGAGCCATACGCAAGGTCGAATGGTAACCATTATTGTAGAAAAATTCTACTAAATTTAGGTAATCCTCCCATCGAGTCTTCTGATTTATACAGTGAATGTGAAGCATTTACTCTAACACGTGATTCACTCTTTCAGTTTGTCCATCTATTTTTGGATGATAAGAATAACTGATATTTATCTTAGTATCAATGAAATAATGTAAGGCTTACAAGAACTCGGATGTAAATCTCGATTCTCTATCTAATATAATTACCTCTGGAAAATGATGAAGCTAAAATATTTCTTTGGAAAATATGTTAGCCACAAATACAACATCATATTTGTTTTTCCCAGGTATAAACTGCACAACCTTGGTCAATCTATCAACCTTGGCGAGATTAGGAGAGATGTCATATCCCAGATTTTATCTATCATTTTTTTTGTTTTTCTTTGAGGATATTTCAGTTCTAAATAATTCATGTTCTAATATATTCATCGTCTATCATAGTGAGTCATGTTTTTACATAAAACCATCTTGGTTATACCCATATCTACCACCTACATAAGCCAATTAATGGAAGTGTACTAGGTATATTATTTATTAAAATCAACCATTGAATCCATGTGTGTAGGCCACTTCTCTCTCTATGCTTCAAGAGGGAGGTAAACTATAACTTACCCTACATATGTCCATCTACGTAGGATATGATTTACATATGTCCATATACATCCTTTGAAAAGTTTATGCAAATATTTACACTCTACGTAGGCCAGTCAATGTAGATGTACTAAGCACTTTTAAGCCATCCTTCTCACCAAACCGGGAAACTAGCCTATATGACATGGAATTCTTCTTTTCCTTGTCGAGTCTAAAATTTATTCTACATATTTCTCCACGTTTTGACTCACTAATTAAAAGATTCATCCTTTAAATAAAATTCTAGTGCTAAATTTTTTTAAAGCAAAAACTCCTTGTACGTCCTTCCTAGCTAAACAACACCCCTATGGTAACCATATATCTGTTTTGGTTTAAATATATTATACAACATAACCAACATTTTTATAAAAAAGGTTTTCAATTAAAAACCTATTTTTGAGTAACTTTAACAGAAGATATTGTATTATTTTTTTAGACTTTTGTTCACATTTTTTGAAGATAGAACGAACGATAACATAAACTATAAAATAAATACCAAATATCTTTTATTAATAAGAAATTCACACAATTAAAGCAATCAATTATCCAATATATATGAAAATATCATCATTAATGACATTATCATCCTCAAAAGGATGATAACTTTATATATCTCTTTGGAAAAATTTATTGTCCATTAACATATGTAAGTTTACAACAACACATTGATTCATCATATGATATTCCTTTACATTCCAGATATTATTTATCATTTGTACAAACTACATTTAGGAAGATAACAATTCTATCATCTACTATCAACTTCCTACTTGCAAAAACCCCAAATCCTACTCATGAATGTTCACTTCTTCTTCGTTGAGCTAGTCTAAATTAGCATTAATCCTCTGAGAGCTACTCCAACCACTACCAAAAAATAAATACCTTATTCTAGGATCAAATATGACACCAATAATAATGCATTGTTGTATTGTTCAATTTGATGCCTTCTTTTGCATCCATACAAGTAACAAAATGGCATATTTCATTCAAAAATCCATCATATGCAAGTTATATTCCAATATAATCATTTTGTCATCTAGAATATTCAACAAATACTATAGAGATACAAATATATGGTATATTTTATCTACTTTCTGAATACAACCAAAAATAATTTCTTTCCTTAATCCTTAAAAATTAAACACACCATGTTCATTCAAATTGGTGCAACTACCATAACAAGCTAAGGATTACAAATCTATAAATTGTATATAATTCCTTTTCCTAATACAAATGGATTTAGAACATTTAAATATTCTAGTAACTAACATATTTAACACTACAAGCACAAACTCAACAAATCAAAAAGAGGTTTCTTGTATTCACATTTAGATGACATTAAGTACTCACATCTAAACCATTTCAAAAATGATAACATATAGTGAAACTAATTATTCATTTTTAAAAAGTCAAGTAGCAAACATATAGATACAATAATCTATCACAATATACCATTGTGCCATATTACATGTCTCGTTATCAAGTTATTGGTTCTAGAGATAGAAACTCTACATTTTAGCTTATCATGGTAAAACAAGTCTTCAATAACTCCTATCATAATTTTTTATCGGTTCGTGTACTTACCAAATACAATCTATCAAACCATAATAGAGTAGTAGGTTATGAAAAAGTAAAACTTGGACCACAAATCATTTTCTGAAACCTTGGCATAACTATTTACATTTTTCTACAGGTGATCAATCTCAATCAATGATTTCCTCTAATTCTCAAAGGAAACGACAATAATATTTATCTCAAACCAAAATTTCAACTCAATTTGACTTATCAAAAATACATTATCTACCATTTTCCAGAAAAGTACCTTATTCCAATAGGTCTTGCTCGATCGATTGCAATTCCAATTTTTCCATCTGCCCTTCCTCTCAATTCAATATTCTATTTTTTTTTCTCTCAACCTTTTTCCATGCATCATCCCAACCACTTTATTTTCCTCTCCTTCCATCGTTCAAAGCTCGTTGTGGGTGAATCAATCGATCTCTTTAATTAGAATACTCTAAATTTTAAACACATCACTCAAAACTCAAATAAATATTTTACTTTTTACTTAATTATCGAACAACACACATTCTATACTACATTCCAATCCTTAAGAATCAACAAACATTATGTCAAGGATCCATCATGCATTAATCTTACAAACAAGGACACACAACTCACTATTTATTTATTTATTTATTTAGCGAAAAACCCCATGTGGGGCCGCATTGGTTTAAGAGACCACGAACAGGGGGTTCTATACCGTCAAAGTCACCCGGGAGTCACACATAGCCCTGCCCGCACCAACATTATCAATTGGATTTTGGGTACCCAATTCAACTTTTTGGTAGGGTGGGGATTTGAACCTGGGACCTCCCTTGGAGGATTGCCCTCTCCTCTCCAAATCACCTACAACACCTAGGTACTCACTATATTAATAAATAGTAATCATTCATTTTTATTACTGTCCCACTATATTTTAGTAACTCTTTTCTCATAAACTCTATAATAATATTATCAATCAAAAATGATTTTCTATATTTACCTCGTTCAAAATAGAATAATAAAAGTGAATAACCATTTCTTATACAAAGAATACTTTCATACTAAATAAGTTTTCATCATATAACCTTTTTCCATGCGTCATCCCAATCACTTTCTTTTCCTCTCCCTCCATCGTTCAAAGCTCGTTGTGGGTGAACCAATCGATCTCTTTAATTAGAATACTCTAAATTTTAAACACATAACTTAAAACTCAAATAAATATTTTACTTTTTACTTAATTATCGAACAACACACATTCTATACTACAGTCCAATCCTTAAGAATCAACAAACATTATGTCAAGGATCCATCATGCATGAATCTTACAAACAAGGATACACAACTCACTATTTTTTTTATTTATTTATTTTTTTTTTAGCAAAAAACCCCATGTGGGGCCACATTGGTCTAAGAGACCACGAATAGGGGGTTCTATACCGTAAAATTCACCCGGGAGTCGCACCTGACCCTGCCCGCACCAACATTATCAATTGGATTTTGGGTACCCAATTCAGCTTTTTTGTAGGGTGGAGATTTGAACATGGGACCTCCCTTGGAGGATTGCCCTCTCCTCTCCAACTCACCTTCAACACCTGGGTACTCACTATATTAATAAATAGTAATCATTCATTTTTATTACTGTCCCACTATATTTTAGTAACTCTTTTCTCATAAACTCTATAATAATATTATCAATCAAAAATGATTTTCTATATTTACCTCGTTCAAAATAGAATAATAAAAGTGAGTAACCATTTCTTATACAATGAATACTTTCATACTAAATAATTTTTCATCATAAAACAAGAACATTATGCAACAAATATATTCAAATCATGATATGCACTCCATGAAAAGAGCATTCATCCATGTTACCCCCAACTATTCCGACAATTTATCCATCACATCACTTCCCATAAGGTATCCCTTTCTCAGTGGTTATTTCTTTTTGCCACTGCTAAGAAACCTATTCCTGCAAAACATATTATATTATCTATACCATATTACTTCATAAAATGTATAGTTTGTTTTCTAGGAACTATACATGAAGTAGCCATTTATTTAACCAAAGATATATTCTATTATCCATAAAATATTTATTTTGCATATCAAATCATGAAATAACTAATCATTCATCTATTTAATATAATAATAAAACATGCATTCATCCTTATGAAAATAATTTTGTCCAAATAAAAATTCTACCAAGGGAGGGTCATGTCATCATCCCCGCTTAGGCTTAACACAATTCTTTGTGTGCTCATCATAGATTTATTTTCTTAAAAAAAAACAATAATCATTACATGGCATCTTAAAATAGAAATGGAAAATGTTTATGCACATCTGCTACTTTTTACTAAGTATCATTTATTTATGAATAGTGGTCCCACTAGACCTTGCATTGCTCCAGCGTCACTTTCCTCATAGATTTGGATCGAAAATCAATATTTTTTATTGATTGAACCTCTAGAGCCTTAGGGTTCACCATTTTAAAATTATAAAATTCCCACACATGTTGAGGATTACCAATATACTTTCTAAGTAATGAAACATGAAAGGTCAACTAAATCTTGGATAGACTGGGTGGTAAAGCAAGACAATTTGCCATAGGTCTAATCATATTTGTAATTTCAAAGGGTCCAACAAAGAAAGGATCAATTTTTATAGACTTAATAGCACTCTTATTTGGTTTTACCCTAAGAAACACCCTAACACCTACAACAAATTCTCCTGGTGACCTCTTAATATCAATATAACTTTTCTATCGATCCACAAATTATTTTAGCCTTTCCCTAATTATCCTTAATTGATGTTCCATTTATTTGACCATGTTAGGTCCAAGAAGAATTTTATCCTCTAGATTATCCCATAATAATGGTGTTCTACACCTTCTACCATACAAAATTTTGAATGGAGCCATACGCAAGGTCGAATGGTAACCATTATTGTAGGCAAATTCTACTAAATGTAGGTAATCCTCCCATCGAGTCTTCTGATTTATACAGTGAATGTGAAGCATTTACTCTAACACGTGATTCACTCTTTCAGTTTGTCCATCAATTTTTGGATGATAAGAAAAACTGATATTTATCTTAGTATCAATGAAATAATGTAAGGCTTACAAGAACTCGGATGTAAATCTCAATTCTCTATCTAATATAATTACCTCTATAAAATGATGAAGCTAAAATATTTCTTTGGAAAATATGTTAGCCACAAATACAACATCATATTTGTTTTTCCTAGGTATAAACTACACAACCTTGGTCAATCTATCAACCACAACTAATATTACATCATGTTGAAACCTATTTTTAGGTAACCTTACAATGAAATCCATCGATATCACCTACCATTTTTGCATGGGTAAATCATGTTGATATAACAACCGAGTAGGGTGTTTGTGCTCTACTTTTACTTTCGGACACTCTAGGCATCGAGAGACAAATCCAATTATATCTTTCTTCATTCCTAGCCAATAAAAAATTTTCTCTAAATTTTATCTCATTTTTACTCCACCTGGACAGGCAGAATATGGATATCTATGAGCTTAATTCATGATAACATTTATTAAGTTTTTAGTTTTAGAAATAATTACCCTATCCTTAAAACATAAGAAATCATCCTTAATGCTAAATTCCTTATTCTTATCTTGTTTCCTTTCTGTTATTTTCCAAATTTGATTACAATATGGATCCTGATGCTATATTCCTTGAATTTTTCCATCAAATCAATGTGGATGTGAGATATAACAACTATGTGTCTCCTCCTACTCATTGCATAAACAAATTTATTCTCCTTTCCTTCTATATACTCAATGTCAAATTTATTTTCAACGAGAAATTCCATCTAGCTTCTTTTCCTAGTATTCAGTAAATATTGAGTAAATATATATTATGTACTTTGATGATCTGTTATCATATCAAAAGGTAACCCTACTATATAATATCACCAACTCATGAGAGAAAAAACAACTACTACCAATTCTAGATCATTGGTTGCATAGTTAATCTCACGTCATTTTAGTTTCCTTGATCCATAGGCTATTATTGCCCCTTCTTGTGAGAGCACTCCTCTCAAACCTTCCATTGAAGCATTTGTACAACTACAAAAACTCCCTTGAGGATAATTTATCTTTAGTATAGGTGATGTAGTAAGCTTTTGCTTAAGCAAATAAAAAGTTGCATCCCACTTATCTATCCACCTGAATTATTTTCCTTTTCTTTGGATGTAAGTTATTGGAGAGAAAATCTTGGCATAGTCTTTTACAAATAATCTATAATATCCAGTCAAAACCATAAAAATTTAGACTTATACCGCATTTTTTGATGGTGGCCAATTCAAAATAGCCTCTATTTTCTTAGGATCTATTTTGATCCCTTTGTCTAACATAATATGTCCTAGATAATGTGCTTTTGATACATAAAATTCACACTTGGACATATTCCCATACAACTAGTTTTTCCTTAGCAGTTCCAACACAATTCTAAGGTTCTTATCATGCTCTATATTATCTCAAAATATATTAGTATATCATCCAAAAACACAAAAACAAATCTATCCAAAAGCTTCATGAAGATACTATTCATAAAATTCATAAACGGTGGTAGAGAATTTGTTAGACCATAAGGTAATATTGTAAACTTGTAATGGCTGTAAGGAGTATTGAAGGTTATATCCTCTTCACAGATTTGCAACTGATGATATCCAAACTTTGTATCGATCTTCATAAATATAGTGGCATATTTAACTTGATCAAAGAGATTTTTGATGTTGGGTAAAGGATATCTATTCTTGAGTGTTACCTTGTTTAATATTTTATAATCTATATATAATCTTAAAGAATCATCTTTATTTTTTATGACAAGCATAGGTGAACCGCCTGGTGACACACTTGGTTTGATTAATCATTTTATAGAAACCCTTGTGGTTGTAATTTCAACTCCTACATTTCTATGGGATTCATTCTATAAGGTGCTCTATGCATTGGCTCAGTTCCAAGTTGAAGCTCAATTGTGAAGTCAAATTAATGTTTGGTGGGTAATCCAAGTAAATATTTTGGAAATACATTCCTAAAATCTTGAAGACTTGGGTGTTTTCTAAACACCTCTTCCTTATTTTATTCTCCAATTTCATTTATATTTACAACATAGATCATTAATCCTTTTCTAATTGCTTTCTTAAGTTGCATTGCTGAGAGGATTTAGAGTTGGAATACTCCTTGTAGGTTGTACACCCTTCGTACATCCCTACCATCTTCTATGTACTCAATCCATCTTTCTTGAAAATTGATTACTTCTTTATGCACTTGTAACCAATCCATTCCTAAGATTACATCAAAGGCATGCAAAGGCACTATATACAAGCATCATATTATAATTCCACTAGGTAGGGTAATTTATGCCATAAGGTAACATTGATTTATAGAGTAGGTTTATCCTAAACCATACTTAAATTTTCACCCATATGCCAAAATTCTAGGTCTTTCTAAAATATATTTCTCTAATCTAGTGAAAATAAAGCTATGCGTAACACCACTATCAATGAATATTTTGAAATCCTTACCAAAAACCTTACTCTTTATCAATAGTGGTATGGCTTGACCATCTAGACCCTAATTCCCTGTTGTAGCATAAATCTTATACACAGTTTCATTAGATGCATATTCCTTACACATTAGTTTATTTTCCTTTGAACTCATCTGTGTTATTTGTGGGCAATTACTAGAATAATACGATCCTCTAAAAATAAAACAACTTTCTTTCGGTCCTATTTGGTTGGTTGAAAGGGTGTTGAAAGGTCCCTAAACCTTGTACAAGAGAAATTACATGAATTCCAAATCGACCGAGGTGGTCCAAGAAATAAAGATCAAAGAGTGAGCAAACCTCCACATGAGGAAAGGTGTCGCGAAATCGCGACCAAATTGGTGATGTCGTGAAATCGTGACAAGTTGCACCGTTGCTGCCAAGAGAAGAAAGGATGTCATGAAATCGTGACAAGAAGCGCCATAAGAGCCGAAGGAGGGAAGCAGTCACGATATCACGACATGTTGCAAGGTTGCTGCCAGAAGAGAGTAAGTGTCATGATATCGTGACATGTTGCTAGGTTGGAGCCGAAAGAGAAGAAGAGTCACGAAATCACAAAATGAAGGAAAACCATGACCGGACAGAAAAGGTGTCGCAAAATCGTGACAAGAAGTAAGAACGCTGTCGAAGAGAAGATGTGTCATGAAATCGTGACAAGAAGGAAGACCGCAGCCGAAGAGAAAAAGTGTCGTGATATCATGACAATTATGGAAGACCACTGCCAAAGAGAAAGGGTATCGCAAAATCACGACAAGATGGAAGACTGCTGCCGAAGAGAAAAAGTGTCACGATATCATGACATTATGGAAGACCGCTGCCAAAGAGAAAATGTGTCGTGATATCGCGACAAGATGGAAGACCGCAGCCAAAGAGAAAAAGTGTCACGATATCACGACAATATGGAAGACCGCTACCAAAGAAAAAAAAGTGTCACGATATCGCGACAATATGGAAGACCACAACCGAGGAGAAAAAGTGTCGCGATATCGCGACAATATGGAAGACCGTAGCCGAGGAGAAAACGTGTCACGAAATCGTGACATGATGCAAGAAAGAGAAAAAGTGTCACGATATCGCGACAAGATGGAAGACCGCTGCCAAGGAGAAAAAGTGTCGCGATATCGTGACAAAATGGAAGACCACAGCTGAAGAGAAAAAATGTCACAAAATCGTGACATGATGCAAGAAAGCACCTAAAGAGAAAAAGTGTCGCGATATCGCGACATGTTGCAAAAACGCACCCGAAGAGAAAAAGTGTCACGATATCGTGACATGTTGCAAAAACGCACCTGAAGAGAAAATGTGTCGCGATATCGTGACATGTTGCAAAATCACGATCGACGAGAAAAAGTGTCGCGATATCACATGTTGTAAAACCGTAGCCAGAGAGAAAAAGTGTCATGATATCGCGACAAGTTGAAAGACCGCTTCCGAAGGAGAAAAAAGTGTCGCGATATCGTGACAAGTAGCAACCTCGTGTCCAGAGGAAAAAGGGATGTCGCGATATCGTGGCATGCTGAAATTTCGTGGCCAACGATGAAAAGTGTCGCGATATCACGACAAGTTGCCGAAACGTAGCCGAAACGCGAAAAGTTCCTAGATGTTCTTTATGCTTCTATTACTCTTCTACTTTTATTGCATGTGGAAAATTAGCCTAACCTTGTGATGGTCTATTGTTACCATTGTCTCAATTATTGAGATTGTAGTTCTTTCCTCAAAACCTCTTTTTGAACTTCCCTTGCTTCTAGTCATTTCTTCTATCATGCTTAGAGGAACTTTTGTTTACTTGTTTTTTTCTCACTTAAAAAAACTTGTGCTATTTTTTTTTCCTTAGTTCTTATTTGCCCTTCTCATCTAAACCTTCATAATCAAAATAGGGTTTGAGATATGTTTTAGATTTTCTATCCAAATTATATGTCTTCTAGAGAGTAGTAGGTTCTCAAATATCTACCTCTTGCCTTATTCTAGGACTTATCCCTAGTATAAACTTATGAATCTTCATTTTCTCGTTATAAGTAGGTACATAATTCAACAATTTGATAAATCTTTGATAATATGTTTCCACTATCCTAGTTTCCTACTAAAGTTTAGCGAATGCAAAATTTTTGGAATATAAGTGCTCCATGAGGAATTTTTCTTTAAATGATACTAAAAATTTCTTCCCAATTTAGGTTGACTTATGCTGTTAGTTTTTAATCCTCACTAATATTTTCCCACCAATCCAAACCATATCTTTGCAAATGCAGGGTGGCATAATATTTTCGAGTGTCAAAGGAAAATTTCTTCATATTACAATAGGTTTCTATTTCTTTCAACCAAGACTCGGTTTTATTTTTGTCTTTCTCTCAATTAAATTTGGAATACTTTAAATGTTTCATCTATTTGCCCAACTCAACTTCAAGTTGAATCCTAGCTAGTTGTGCCTTAGTAAGGGATTCATTTACCTATTTCCTATTAGAGTTCCCAACCTATATTTCCTGATTTAGCATAGCATCCAACAACAATTTTTATGTTTCCATCTATTTCGACTTCTTGTAGTAGGTCCACTATCACCATAATATTGTCTTCTTTATTACTAATATTATATCTCTCATTCCTAGGGTTTTCTAAACCTAAATCTAGATTTTTGTTCTCTATATTAGTTTGTCATGTCTGCCTTGTCATTGGAGTAACACTTCCTCTTATTTCTTTGGTGGCATTTTCCCTGGCAAAACATAGAAGGAATAGTAGGAGTTATTTCACTATAACTTTTTTTTTGGTTTCTCATATCATCTAATAAATTTTTAGTTATCATAAATAATCAAATCTATTTAACTTTAAATAGTTTCTTTTAAACAAAGTATAATCCTTTTGTTGGGATGTTTTCTATTACACACCCAAAATTAGTTTTGCGTAGTGAACCTATTCCACTATGAACCATGCTATGATACCAAATGTCATAATCCCAACTTTTCTCTATCATTTTTTTTTGTTTGAGGATGTTTTAGCTCTAAACACTTCACATTCTAAGTTATTCATTGTGTATCATAGTGAGTCATTTGTTTACTTAAACCCATATTGGTTATACCAATATCTACCACCTATATTAGTCGGTTAATGCAAGTATACTAGGCATATGATTTGTTAAAATAAACCATTGAATCCATGTGTGTAGACAACTTCTCTATTTATCCTTCGAAAGGGAGTTAAACTACAAATTACCCTGCATATATTCATGCATGTAGGATATGCTCTACATGTGTCTATATATGTAGGTATTATCCTTTTCCATCCTTTAAAAAGGTTGTGCAAATATTTACACTCTATATAGGCCAGTAAATGTAGATGTTCTAAGTAGTTTCTATGAATAAGCCATCCTTCTCACTAAACCAGGGAGCTAGTTTATATGCCATGAAATTATTTTTTCTTTTCAGGTCTAAAATTTACTCTACATATTTCTCCATGTTTTTAATTACTAACTAAAATATCCATACTTTAAATAAAATTTCGGTGCTAATTCTCTTAAAGAAAAAACTCCTCATATGCCCTTCCTGGCTAAACACCCCTATGGTAACCATATATATGTTTTGGTCTAAATCTATTATACAACATAACCAATTTTTTCTAAAAATATTATCTATTAAAAACCTATATATCATTATTAAGGATTAAATCTATTTTTGAGTAACTTTAACGGAATATCTTGCATTATTCCTTTAGACTTTCATTCGTATTTCTTTAATATAGAATGGTAGATAACAAAAAATATCAAATAAATACCAAATATCTGCCATTAATAACAATGTCATATAATATATGAGAATCTCATCATTAATGACATTATCATCCTCAAAAGGATTTTCACATTACAAATCTCTCTGGAAAAATCTATTATCCATTAATATATGTAAGTTACAACATGTTGATTCATCATTTGATATTCCTTTATATTCCAGATATCATAACTCATTTGTACAAACTACATTTAGGGAGATATAAATTCTATCATTTTCTATCAAGTTCATACTTTCAAAAACCCCAAATCCTACTCACAAACATCCAATTCTTCTTTGTTGAGCTATACTATCATTAGTACTATTCCCCTAAAATATTTTCCAATCACCTTCAAGAAATAAAAACCTTATCATGGGATCAGATAAAGAACCAATCATAATGCATTGTTGCATTGTTTCATTAGATACCTTATTTTGCATCAATATGAGCAACCAAGTGGTATATTTTATTCAAACATTCATCATATGCAAGTTTCATCCTAATATAATCATTTCATCATCCAAAATATTTAGAAAACACCATAGAGATACAAATATATAGTATATTTTGTCTACTTGCTAAATACAACAAAAAATAAATTCTTTCTTTAATACTTAACAGTTAAAAACACCAAGTTCATTCAATGTGGTGCAACTACCATAACAAGCTAAGAATTAAAAATCCATACATTGTATATAATTCATTTTCATATTACAAATGGATTTAGAACATTTAAATATTTTAGTAATCATCATCTTTAAAACTACAAGCATGGACTTGGTAAAGCAAAAAGAGGTTTTATGTATTCACATTTAGACAACATCTAGTACTCACATCTAAAATATTCCAACAAGGATAACATATAGTGAAACTAATTAATCATTTTTAACAAGTCAAGGAACAAACATAAAGATGCAATAATCTATCACACTGCACCATTGTGCTAGCTTATGCACCTTATTATCATTAACAAGTCGAGGAGTAAACATAAAGATACAATAACCTAGTTCTAGAGAGATAGCAACTCTACGTTTGAGCTTATCATGGTTAAAAAGTATTCAATAACTCCTACCACAACAATCTATCAGTTTGCGTACTTCCCAAATACAATATATCAAACCAAAATAGAGTAGTAGATTGTGAAAAAGAAAAATTTTTACCACAAATAATTTTCTCAAACCTTGGCATAATTATTTACATTTTTGTATAGGTGGTCAATCTCAATCATTGAGTTCCTATTATTTTCAAGTGAAATGACCAAATTATTTATCTAAAATTAAACTTTCAACTCAATTTAACTTATCAACAATACACTATCAACCCGTTTTCTAGAAAATACTTATTTCCAACATGTATTGCTTGGTCAATTTTGATTCCAATATCGCCATCTGCCCTTCCTCTCAGACCAATATTCTCTTATTTTTTTCCCCTACCTTTTTCCATGCATCGACCCAACCACTTTATTTTCCTCTCCCATGGTCATTTGGAGCCCATTGTAGGTGAATCATTCAACCTCTTTAATTAGATTACTCTAAAATTTAAACATGTAATTCAAAATTAAACAAATATTTTTCTTTTTACTTAATGGTCAAACAACACACATTCTTTATTGTAGTCCAATACTTCAAATAAGAAAAAAATGAGTTAATGATTCATCATACATGAATATTGTAAACAAGGATACACAACTCACTATATTAATGAATAGTAATCATTCATTTTTATTACTATCCCACTATATTTTAGTAACTCTTTTATCATAAATTATATAATAATATTTTCAATCAACAATAGGTTTCTCTATTTTTCTCTTTCAAAATAGAATAATAAAAATGAATATCCATTTCTTTTGCAATAAATACTTTCATACTAAATAAATTTTTCATCATAAAACAATATCAGTATGCAGCAAACATATTCAAATTATGATATGCACTCCATGAAAAGAGCATTCATCCATGTTGCCCCCAACTGTTCCGATAATTTACCCATCACATCACTTTCCATAAGGTATCCATTTCTCGGTGGTTAGTTCTTTCTACCATCGCTAAGAAATCTATTCCTACAAAATACATTCTATTAGAAGTACCATATTACTTCATAAAATGTATAGTTTATTTTCTAACTACTAAATATGAAGTAGCCATTTCTTTAACCAAAGATATATCCTATTATCCCTGAAATATCTCTTTTGCATATCAAATCATGAAATGACCAATCATTTCATCTATAGGACATCAAAATAAAACATACATGTATCCTTACGAAAGTAATTGTTTCCAAATAAAAATTCTGCCAAGGGAGGGTCATGACAAGAGACCTTTAGCCCTTAGGAATATATTTTGCCTTGTATTCTCCATAGTACATTGGATACAACAACCAATAAAATTATCCTCCTATATTGATAGAGATGTAGGTTGTGTGCTCAAGGGTATGTGTGGAATCCTTCTTCGGTAGTGGCCTAAAATATTGGCTTGATCACTATCATTCATCACTATGGTATAATGGAGGTCCTATGGGAAGTACATACACTCTATATTAGGATACCTTGTTATGTTAAATATAAAACTCACAAAAAAATAATACATGTAACAAAAATCAAGTTCTATGAATCTCAAACATATTACCATAACCTTGACACAAAATTTGAGCATATGAAGAAGAAATCCCTATTCTAGAAGTCTTGCATGAAAAATAGTAAAAGTATTATAGAACATAATAGGCAAACATAAACCACCATATTAAAAAAATAGTGGGAAAAATGGGTTGAATGTCAATAATAGTCAATAAATTTTATCAGTAATAGTTAGTATAGGGTCATCAAGTGTTAGTATTAGAGTAGTTATCTATGACAATCAAAATTTAAAATAGATAGGAAATATATGTGATAAAGTTAGACTAGGTAGGTGACAACACAGTTTTAGGAGTGTTCAATAGTTAGAACAAATAGGACAAAGTATCATAAGGGTTTGGTCAACATAGAACCTAAATTTTTAACCAAGCCTCTATAGGGAAACCTTACCACACTAGCAACCTTGACAATAAAGCAATATAAAAATATATAGGGTGCCCAAATCTAGTGATCGGGTATATAGCTCATTGTGATAATCTTCTTGAGTTAATAATTTTGATATATAGAACTCAAACTACTTTTAGTAACCCCTAAAATCAAATTTCTACTTTTTGTAAGAATTTAAAATATGTCATAACTCTGAGAAAATGGCTTCCAATACTCAAAAACAAGAATTGGATACACATATTGCTAAACAAGTGGATGTATGAGAAAACAAATATGGTCTACATTATCCAATAGTTTAGATGAGATAAAGACACATAAAAAAAAATTAGGCATATATGAGTGTGGTCACCGAGGCACAAAGGAAAATGAAGGCAAAGTTGGATAGTCGTATCTCTACCAATTCCTTGGATCATCAAGATCAATAGGATACAAGTATGAGTCATCGCTAGTGGAATGTATCAAATAACAATGGATTTAAATTGCCAAAATAAATTGATGTAAAAAGGTATAAGGTGTATACCAATTTGTTTGACCAAACCCCATAAGGGGGGTAGAGGTCCAAGGTTCAAATTGTGAGCCTAATTGGACTAAATGTTTGTCCCTCTCTTGGTTATTTTAGCATTGTAAAAGGTTTAAAATGATTATGACATGGTGGTTATAGTGGTAGAATACAAAAATATCTATGTGGTGACTTTTGAGGTAGACAACATAGAATACTGTGGTAGCCATAAAATTTGGACAACCTGTCCAGATTCGTGGTGGCTACCAATTCCACCATGTCAATTCAAAAAATATAAAAAATTGATGGAAAACATCCTAAGGGGTGGATTTGTAAGGTAGAAAAATAGTGTAGTCTCCATAATATCATATGCTACATGTTATTGATATACCTCCTTCAATTTAGAATAAAATGTACTACATTGGTTTTAGTGCCTTAGGAAGGCCAAACCTAACCGTTCTTGGCAAGAATTTAAGCAATGTCTACAAACTCGCTTTGGTCCTAGTGAGTTTGAATATTTTATAGGATATATTTCTAAACTTAGTCAAACATCAACCATTTAAGAGTATCAACCTCAATTTGAAAAACTTGCCAATCATACCATTGGTTTAAATGTCAATTCCTTTCAAAAAAAAATTATGAGTGGTTCGAAGGGTGACATTAGGGTTGAGGTTTAATTGTTGAGACCATAAAAATTATAGCAGGTAATACAATTGGTTAATTTGGTAGAAGAAAAATTCAAGGCTCTAGGACACACCTCTACATTTTCTCAATCTTGGTCATATTTCCCATCTAATCCTATGACAAGTCCTACCAATAAATATCCAATTATAAAAACATTAAATCATGAAGATATGGAGAGTAAAATGAAACAAGGGCTATGTTACAATTATGATGAATAGTATTCCTTAGGCCATAAGTATGTACAATAAAATTGTATATGGTAGATATGGATGAAGAACCAGCCACAAAATATTTAGAGGAAGAGGATGATTCTCAAGAGGGAGAAACCATAAATCATATAGTAGATCCAAAGGACTCACAAATATAAATATTTGTGCATGCTTTAGTAGGAGTATCCACTCCTAAAATAATAAAATTGATCATCTACTTCAAAGGATAATGGGTCATCATTCTCATTGACTATGGTAGTACACATAACATCATTGATCAACATGTGGCCAAACAAGAAAATAGTTACATTACTACATTTAACTTCTTTGAAGTCATTATTGCTAAAGAAGGTGCCTTACCATGTTAAAAAAAATGTCGTTATGTCAAAATTTAAATTGGGGACCATAATATCAAGATAGACATGTTTACCCTACCATTTGGTGGGTCTGATGTATTATTGGGAGTATAATGGTTGCAAATGTTAGGACCAGATTTAAAGAATTTTACTGAGTTGTGGATAAGTTTAGTCAATATGGGCAGGAATATACTTTACATGGAATGAAGATTGGTGCATCTCAATTTATTTCTACCTATAATATGGAAAAGTTCTTTAAAACGTATTCTTATGGAGTGGTGTCACAATTTATTTCTATCAATGGCCTCGTGGAAAGAGAACGAGACCATTGAATGCAATTATAAGGATTATTATACAAATATGTTCAAGTTTTTGAATAACCCAAGGGACAACATCCTCATCACTCACAAGGTCATGCAATACAATTTTTTCTTGGTACTCTACCTCATAATATTCATCTGCATTGGTATCCTTATGATCAAAAATCATAGATTGAGAAAATAGTCCAAGAGGTTAATGTTTTCAAGGTTATCCATTATAATATTGGCCCATATTATTTGCCGTTGTTATTAGTATAGAAAAATATTGATACTTGCACTTGTGTGTGGATTATTAAGGCCTCTATAAGATCACTATTAAAGATAAATTTCTAGCTCCAATGATTAATGAACTACTTGATAAGTTGCATGGGGATTAATATTTTTCCAGGTTGGATTTGTGGTTAGGGTATCATAAAATTGTAATCAAGGATGAGGATATTCTAAAAATAACTTTTAGAACTCATAAAGGGTATTATGAATTCTTGGTTATACCATTTGGATTAACAAATTTATCTTCTACCTTCTAGAGTCCAATGAATTCCTTTTTTTCCCCTTTCCTTTGTAAATTTATTCTAGTCCTTTTTTATGATATATTAATTTACAACCATTCATGTAAAGAGAATATTTATCAGTTTGATCAAATACACAAATTTTTTTTTGACCATCAACTCTATGCAAAGATGTCTAAATATTCTTTTTTCCAACAAGAGGTTAAATACTTGAGTCACATAATCACCAACGATGGAGTTTAGGTTAATCCAAAGAAAAATTACATTGTCCAATATTTTCCTAAGCATCATAACCTAAAGTAAATTTATGGATTATTGGTACTTATGAGTTACTACAAGAAATTTGTGAAGAATTATGGCAAGATAATGGCTCCCTTGAAAGCCATGCTAAAGAAGAATTATTTCCTATGGGTAAAACCTACCAAAAAAACTTTTATCAATTTTAATTATACCATGACTACTACCTTCATGTTAGAAATGCCATATGCCTCTAAATATTTTATCATTGAAAGTGATGCATTGGAAACTAGCATTGGGATAATTCCAATGCAAGAAGGTAGACCTTTGATCTTCACTAGTAAGGCACTTTCAGGCTAGACATTGGGTAAGTCTACTTATGAGAAGGAAATGCTTACCATTTTATATGTGGTCAATCATTAGCATTTGTATCTCATTGGGAGACATCTTTCCATCAATAGTGATCATCAAAGTCTCAAATATTTATTATAACAATGGGTGGCCACACTAGAACAATAAAAATAGGTTTCAAATTTGTCGGGTTATGACTATGAAATTACCTATAAGAAGGGTATGGAGAACATGATGGTTAATTATTTGTCTCAATTACATGAATAATAATCTATGCTACATGCTATATTGACACCACATTCTCAATGGATTCATCAACTATGCGAGGAACTAACCAAGGAATCATCTTTGTAAACTCATACATAAATTTCAAGCAGATCATCATTCATGCCCTGGCTATACTTGGGATGGTCATGGTTTACAGTACCATGATCATACTATTATACCCAATAAATCACAAATAAAGGATTACATATTAAATAGATTCATGCTTCTCTAATAGTTGGCCATTTGTGGTTTCTCAAAACTTATACAAGGACCAAGTGTACCTTTTTCTAGAAAGGAAGAATAAAGATATTTATACTTTTATGGCTAAGTGTGACCGCTAAAAATATATGAAAGGTGAAACTATGAGTTTCCCTAGTACCCTTAAAATCTTAGAAATTCTTGAGTAGGTTTTGATAGATATATCTATGGATTTCATTGAAGGGTTTCCTAAATATAGAGGTAAATTGGTTAATTTGGTGATAGTGGGTCATCTTATGAAGTATACTCATTCATGTTCTCTAATCCACCCATACACTACATTCGTTGTTGCTCAAAATTTCTTAGACTCTATATTTTATCTCCATGGAATACATAAATTCATTGTCTCTAGTAGGGATACCACCTTCACCAATAATTTATGGTAGGAATTGTTTAGGTTGTAGGGAACACAACTCAAGATGAGTTTGACCTATCACCCTCAAACTAATGGCTAAACTAAAATTATGAATAAGTTCTCAAAAATATATCTTTTTTGCTTCATCTCTAAATATTCTAAATATTGGACCAAGTTGTTTCCGTTAGCATAATTGTGGTATAACACAACATATCACACTACCTCTAAGATGAGTCCCTTTAAAGCAATCTAAGGTCAACCTCCACCAATGCCATATTCTTACATTCTAGGAAGTTCCAAAGTTCAACCTATGGATTCCACTCTTCATCAACATGATTTCATTCTTTTACAACTCAATATTAATTTGGGTGTGCCTTAAAACCATATGAAATAACAAGCTGATCAACACCACACTAAATATAGCTTTGACAGTCGAGACATGCTTTTTATTTGCTTGTAGTAATATGAAAAATCGTCTCTCTAGCATCGTGGTTTTCAAAAACTTACCACAAAATATTATGGTCCTTATCAAGTATTACAAAGGACCGAGTCAAAAACATATAAACAATATATTTAGGCTAGTTCAAAAAATAAACATAGTCTTCCATGTATCTTTTCTCAAGAAAGTAATTGGAAACAAGGTCCATGTTTAGTCTATAGAGTTGGATGAGGAAGGTTCAATCATACTTGAACTTGAATGTATTCTAGACCATATATTGTATACCCTTCATCAAAAATTCTTTACCGATGTTCTTGCCAATTGTGTGTATTACAACTTGAAAATGCTACATGGGAACCTCTTCAATAGCTCCATCAACTATTTCCTCATCTTCAACTTTGTGGGAACCTCTTCAATAGCTCCAAAAACTATTTCCTCATATTCAAATTTGAGGATAAATATTTCCAAAGGGGGATGACATGTTAGGACCCCCATCCTAAAACTATGATGTAATGTTCCTTGTTGAATGTGGAGAACAACCATAGTATTATTTTGTAATATTTTATAAATGTGGGGAATACCCATGATAATATTTTGAAATATTTTCTAAAATTTGTGGCTCTAGAAGTGCCTAGAAAAGCAGTACCATTATATGTAATTCTTATAAATAATGTAATTTTTTTGTAGGTAGAATATTCTAGCTTGGGTGGCATTTTGTATGTAAGCCAACCTTGAGAGTTAGATGGTAGATGAAATATTTAAAACTCTGAGAGGCAAAAATGTATGGATATTTTTCATAATTGAATAAAATTATTGAAGTAGGTTGCCCCCTGAAGTGGTGTAATAATTCTATGGTAGATGGTAGATTGTTAATTTTTGCATTTATATTTTGTATAACAATAGTTTTTATTTTGAGTATTTACGTTTATTTGCAATGTTTGTGTGAGTTTTTTTATAGTAGGTTTGTAACATGATGCTTGTAAATACCAAAAGGAGGAAATGATCAATACACTAAGATTACTATAAACTATACCCATGCCATAGTCCTTATTCTTAGACATATCCATGGACTTAATTTAATGACTTCCTCTATCTTGAGGTATATCAGTTATAATAGTGATCATGGATCAATTGACCAAATATGCTCATTTTTCCTTAAGTAATCCCTATACTTCCAAGATAGTAGTACAATTTTCATAGATCATATTTTAGACTCCATGGAAACACACACTCCATTGATAGTAACCATGATAACCTCTTCACTAGTATATTCTAGGAGAAGCTACATCGCATTAAAGGGACCTAGTTGAAACAAAACATGTCCTAGCACTCCTATACAAATGGCCAGACGAAGGTGGTGAATAAATTTCTCAAGATATATATTTGATGTTTAGTCCAAAAGGAGTTAACGGATTCCCTTAGAAAAATGATGGTACAAATCCACTATTCACACAACCACAAGTATGACACCATATGAAGCAATGTATGATCAACCACCTCAACACTCACATCTTACCTACAAAGAAACTTGAAGGTAGATGTAGTGGATACAATTATTAGTCATAGGTGGGAAATCTTAGCAAGAATCAAATAAAATTTGGTCACTTATTAGAACTATATAAAACAATAAGAAAAAAAACATGAAACTAAGGAGTTTTTTGACGGGACATGGTTTTTTTTATGTTCAACCTTATAAATAAGTTTTCCTAAAAACAAAGGCTCGACATAAGATATCACCCAAGTTCTATGGGCCCCACATGATACTACAATGAATATGGGAGGTTGCTTACAAGTTGGAACTACTGACAACATCCAAGATTTATATAATTTTGTCTGTATCTTCCTTAAAGAAAGTGGTAAGAACACATACTTAAGTACAAATCACCTTTCCTAAACTCGATTATAAGGAATCTATTCTTTTGTAGCTTGCAGTCATTCTAGATCATGAAACTCAAAATATTTTCCCATGAGATATTACTAAAGTGTTGGTGCAATGAAAAGGGTTACCACTAGAAGATACCACATGGGAGCTATTGCAAGGTATTCAAAAATAGTTTCCCAAATTTCATCTATGAGGGGAAATCTTCCTTAAGGGGGTGACATGTTACATACTTGACACTTGTAACACATCAAGGTATATGTTATTGTAAATAAGTGGACCATGTATCTAGTTAGAAGTGGACCACATGTTAAGTTAGGAGAGTGTTTGTCATAGCATCATGTATATAACTACTTTGTCATAAAATCTCTTTGTTGTCATAGAATTATAAATGTAACTATTAGTATTATGAATGTAACTATATTTAAATTATTGCATCATCAGGAATGAGTGAGCTGAGGTTTAGCAAGTGGGGTGGGAGTGAGGGTTTGAATTTTTTGGGTAGGAATATTAGCTAATGTGGCATAGGTAGAGAAGGTATGGAAGGGGTGGGTGGAACATCGAACATGGATCAAGCGAGGATCCAGAGGAAGGTGGTCATGCTACGATAGATTTGGAGGGGGGCATCACGCGGGGGCCCGACCCTCCTAAGAAATAACCCGACAAAAAAGATACGAAGGACAATACGGGGCCCAAGAAGTGGTTGTCTTTTGTTGAGACTCTTAGAGTAAAAATAAAGGAGGTTCTCTCTCTTCTACCCCTAGTTCCAGTAAATAATAAAATTTTGGCCCCGACAAGTTCAATGGGCCCTTTTCTTTCAATGGAAGAATTCTCCTTGGTAGGCAAGTTTTTGGGAGGTACGTCGGACATGGAGACTATCAGGGCTTGGGTGATGGTTAACTGGTGATCAGTAGGCAGCTTGGATTTGGTATCTCTAACTCAAGAGTTATTCATTATCTATTTTAATAATATGGAGGATGCTAACCACATTTTAACCAGAGGTACTTGGTTTTTGGGCAAAAAGAGCCTTTTTCTCAGATGATGGGGTGAATATTTTGACCCTAAAAAGAAAAATATTAACATTACCCCTATTTGGGTTCATCTCCTAAGTCTACCTGCCTAGTTCTTCAATGAATATTGGCTGCAGGGCATAGCCAAAACTATAAGGGACCTAATATCCATTGACCATACGACCTTGGCCAAGACAAGGATGAATCATGCATGAATCTGCGTAAATGCTAACTTGGATAATGAATTGCCAAGGTTCGTGGAGCTAGAGTATGAAGAATACTATCAAAAATAATTGATAGAATACGATAACATACCGACATTCTATGCAAAATGTAAAAATCAAGGACATCTAAGAAATCAGTGTCCTAACCTTACAATGAATAGAAAAAAGCAGAAGTAGGTAATGCTAGACAAATCAAATTTGAGGAGTTTCCCTGATAGAGGTAATTTTAATCAGGTAAACTATGTCTACCAAAAAAAAATATAGGGTGCAGGGTCCCGACAAGACAAATTAAAACAATAGGTTGTTGGAAACAAAAATACTCAGGTAAGTTCCAATCCTCTAGTTTCAAATAAATTTTCAATTCTATCCAATATGGGAGTAGGAGTATTATCGAAAGACATGGAAGCCTAGAACCTTTAGGCTAACCTTTCTAACTCTCTAGAATCCCCATCCAAGTCAGGATACTCAAACCCTAATGCTAAAATTACTGTAAGCCACATGGGTATCACAAAGCCAAACCCTAATGCCCAAGCTCTAGAATCCCCATCCAAGTCAGGATCCTTAAACCCCAATGCTAAAAATACTTAAAGACTAGTGGGAATCCCAGCCAAACCCTAATGTTGATGAAATTAGGAAGAAATTTGAGGCATTGGAAAATAAAAAATATCATCTCCCTAACATCATCAGTAGGAGCCAGGTGAATCCTACTAAGGGGCCATCCCGTAGACCAAGGAATATAGGAAAAAAGGAGAAGATTTGGATGTACGGGTGGAGATATGTGAAACTCTTTAGACTGAGGAATATGGATATCTGGTTCTACAACAAATTACCTCCCCCAAATTTAGTCCTAAACAAACCAAGACCACTGTGAAGTCTCCTATAGATTCTGGCAGTGAAAAAAGAAGAGGGAGACTATCAAATGTTGAGCATCAAAAAATTAAAATTGATAATGACATTGCCCTTGTAAAACAAAGAACCTTGTTTCAATAGGTTATTTCGGGTTCTGAAGACAACAAATTAGGAAAACCCCCTCAATGGAGGGGGAGAGGAAGAAATCCCAAACAATATAAATGAAGTTCCTCTCATGCAACATGAGAGGCTTCAATGGCCTACACAAACACAGGGAAGTTAGTGCAATAAGAAATCAAGTTAATCCAACTATTATCATGTTGCAAGAAACAAAAACTGATGAGATTCAGTCAAAAAAAGTAGCAAAAAAAATTTGGAATCAAGGGGAGATGGTTTGCAAATCAGCCATATGAGCATCTAGAGGCCTTATGACTTTGTGGGATCCCTGGATAGTAGGCACCATTATTCAAAAATATGACAGAGTTATTAGTATTTTATTTAAGGAAATAAACAACAATAGGTCATGGATGCTTTCAAATATTTATACCTTGACTTCAATTCAAGGGAGAACTCTACTGTGGGAGTACTTAGGCAATCTAAGTGAAATCTTTCATAATGTCCTCTGGATTCTGGCTGGGGATTTTAACACTCCTCTTTACCCTTAAGAAAAAATTGGTGGAAAGGGACCACCTATTAGAAGCATGGATGAGTTCAATGACTTTTTGAACTCCAACATGTTTATGGATGTAAAACTTAGAGGAGTGAATTATACCTAGAGAAATCGGTGGATAGGGTGTCATCTCTTTCAAGAAATGCTTGACAGGTTTTTTCTATCAAAAGAGGCTACAACTTTGTTCAGTGATTCTACCCTGTAAGCCCTTCCTAAAATTGCCTCTGATCATAATCTCATTTTTTTGGAAATCCCTACCTTTTTTTCCTTCAAGAAACATTTCAGATTTCAATCTATGTGGATCAAACATTCTAGTTTCATAGATAACTTAATTCAGTGGTGGCAACAGCCTGTCAAGGGTAGTGCAACTTTTAAACTTGCTGGTAAATTAAAGTTTTCTAAGGAAAATATTCAAACTTGGAACAAAGAGGTTTTTGGGAACCTCTTTGAAAATAAAAAATAGGTTGTTTAAATTTTGCTGATAATTGATCTGAGGATTCAACATGGTGATGCTGATGAAACTACTAGGTAGGAGGAACGAATAAAACTAGCAGAGTTTCATGACATTTTGGCCTATGAGGAAATATATTGGAGGAAAAAATTAAGGGCTATTTGGTTGAAATATGGAGATTCAAATTTCAAGTTTTTTCACATCACCATGCTTAGAAATAGAAGCAATAACAAGATAAAAAATTTAAAAAAAGCAGATGGTTCTATTACTAAAAACTTAATAGAAATTAGAAAGGAGTCAGTAACTTATTTCAATTCTATCATTGGTCAGGAATTAAGGAAGCCTTGTTTAGCATGGAGCCAAACAAAGCCTCGGGACCCGATGGCTTTCTCCCTTGTTTCTATCAAGGTTTTTGGGACATCGTAAGTGAGGATGTAATTTCTACTATCATATCCCAAATGTCTCAACTCTACTTTTATTTCTCTAATTACTAATAATCAAACCCTTAAATCTATGGATGAATTCAGGCCAATCAGTCTTTACAATGTTTCTTACAAGTTCCTAACTAAAGCCATTGTAAATAGAATGATAGATGTTCTACCCCGCATCATAGATCTATTCCAAGGAAGCTTTGTTTAGGTTAGATCAATCTTGGATGGAGTTATCATAGTTAATGAAGCTCTGCACTCTACTCATAAGACTAACATGTCTGTTTTTACCTCAAGCTTGATATGAACAAAGCATTTGATAGGCTAAATTGGGGCTTTCTGATTGTTGTCCTCATTAAGTTTGGTTTTTACCACCAATGGGTTAATTTGATCAAAGAATGCATTTCTAAAGCATGGTTCTTGATTCTAGTTAATGGAACAATTGTTGGTTACTTTCAAAGTCATAGAGGAATTCAGTAGGGGGACCCTATCAGCCCCATGTTATTCATCATTATGGTAGAAGCTTTAGGCAAAACCATAAAAAATACTTGCATTTCAAGGCTAATATTAGGAATCAAGACATCTCTCACTAGGGTTATTTCTCACCAACAATTCATCGATTATATCCTTCTATTGACTAAGGCATCGGTGGTTGAGGTCAAAAGAATTAAATACATCCTGCAATTGTATGAGGATGTTGCTAGTTAGAAAGTTAATTTTAGTAAAAGCAAGTTATATTTCTTGAACACCCCAATTCAGAAGTAAGGAAGGATTGCAAAAATTTTAGGGTGTTATATAGAAAACCTCTCCACTTCGTATCTTGGTCTCCTTCTTTTCATTGGTTCTCCGAGAGAGTCAATGTGGGACAGGGTTATTGAAATAATTCAAAAAAAAAACTTGTTGGATGGAAAGGTCATCTTCTATCTCAAGAAGGAAAGTTGACCCTCACTAAGGCCTCTCTTCAGAGCATTCCAGTCTATTTCCTCTCCATTTTCAAAGCCCTTGTGAAGGTTTTACAAAAAATTGAGAAACTCCAAAATTAATTTTTATGGATTGGATCAGAGGAAAAAAAAAGGATACACCTTGTAGGATGGACCAAAGTGTGCAGACCCAGGGAAAATGGGGGCTTAGGTCTGAGGAGAATTGCTCATATAAATTTAGATTTACTAGCTAAGCAGGCATGGTGCCTCATTTTTGGTGAATAAAATGAATGGATAGCTATCATCAAATGAAAGTATCTTCAAAATATGGAATTTCTAAGTGACTCAGTTCCAATCAGAGGTTCTACTTTTTGGAAAGCAATTCTCAATTGTAAGGAAATCATCAAAAAAGGTTTAATATGGGTTTTAGGTAATAGTGAGAGGATAAATTGTTGGAATGATAGGTGGGCTAAGGACGAACCACTGATGCAATATCCTAACTTAGCCCGAATCAGATATATCATGGAAGAACTCATTGGCAAAAAAATCTCTGATTATATGGTTGAGGATAGAGGCAGAATGAAGTGAAAAAAATAAGGATTTAGGGATTTCAAGCGGAATCAAATGATATTTGTAATATTCTTGAGCAATAGTTTATCCCCATGAGACCCAAGGAATATCAAGTGACTTTGTCTCCTACGAAAATGGGCAGTTCATTGTTAAATCAATTTACAAGCTTTTGCTTGATGATGATGATTTTGTCCTCCAAAAGGACTTAGTTTGGATAAATAATTTAATTCTAAAAATTGCAGTCTTTTAATGTCTGATTATCCAAGGAAGAATTCTAACCATTTATAATATGATGCATAAAAGTATTTGTATTACTAATCATTGTTATATTTGCAGGGCTAATTGGGAAACCATTTATCACATTTTCCTTGAGTGCCCTTTTTCCTTGACTATCCTAAGTGGGGTTTTTTAGGCCTTCAATATTCCTTGGGTTAAACCAACCACTGTACTTGATTTGTTCATCTAGTTGTCTTGCCCCTTTTCAATATAAATACTTAGATACATGTGGAAAATTTGTCTCAATCACTATCTTTGGAAGGTGTGGTTATAATGGAACCATAGAGTATTTAATGAGTCTATCCATAATCATCAAACTATCATTGCCAAGATCCTATCCTTTGCCAACGAGAATGTGAACCTTATCCCTTTTGATAGTCATAAAACTCATTTGCAAAAGACCACGATTGCTCAATATTTAAGTTTAACCTTGTTAGATGAGTATGTTCCTAGGGTAGTCAACCCCAGAGCCAATGGGGAGTCTGTTCCTAGGGTAGTCAACCCCAGAGCCAATGTTAAGTAGTCCCCACCTCCTATGGGTTGGTTTAACCTTAATTTTTATGGAGCGGGTAAGGACAATCCTGGCAGAGCAGGCACTAGCGACAATGTGCAAGATCATAATGGGAATAGGATGCTTGTGATATCTAAATATTTGGTAACAAGGACGAACAACGATGCTGAAGCTAACTATGTGGAGAGGCCTACAAATGACTCAAGACTTAGAAGTAAATTTGATCTTAGAAGGATACTCTATGCATATTATAAATCCCATAAATAATTGTAAAAAACCTCCTTAGAGGATTAAAACAATTGTTGAAGAGGCTAGGATCCTTTTCCAGGGAAGACAGGACAAAAAATCCCAACATGTCTTTCGGGAAGCTAACAAAGTTGCTGATAAGCTGGCAAATTTGGGTGTCGATGGTGACAGATTTTTCAAATGGGAACATAGTGTCCCAAGAAAAGTAGAGGAGATTATTCAACAAGAATGCCAAGAATGATAGTCAAATTTACCAATAGGAAAGGCACTGTAAGTTCGAAGGCTATGAGTATTCCCGTCTCTTTTTTGAAATAGACTCATAATAAAAATTATCCGAGCTGTCAGTCTTGGTGGATGCTACATGGAAATACCACAAAGACTAATGGCGATAGTCACATGTCATATAACATGGCTTCTAGTTATCTTAGTAATTTGAGGTTTGTTGATAATCACAGGGCAGGAAAGAAACGACAATATAAGACTTCAAACTAGAGTTACATTGACCACCAACATGTTCACATATCCAAGGCTGATTGGCCAAGATAGAATGTGATACCAAAGCATGTCATATACGGAAGAAAGCAATTACCAAATAATTATTAAGAGTAACTCTCAATACAAATCTTGTGGGAGTTTTTTTAGTACTCTGCTATGTGTGTCTACAACTTTTTGTTTCTTCACTATTTCAAGGAAGGGATGTGTGTCCGTTTATTTTTTTGTAATTATGATGCAAGTGTGTTTTCTCAGGTTATACCCAAAATGTTGTATGGGAAGTTTATTTTTGATAACAGTCTATGTGCCTTATCGGATGTAATGGCTTTGGTGATATGTATATTTTACATATAGTAAGGACATGTTCATAAGTAGCCTTGGACTGATTTTTGTAAAATATTTTGGGTCAACTTGTAAAACCCGGTATTAATGCTATAGTATCTTATCTACCAAAAAAAATGAATGTAACTATCATAAATTTGAAAATTTAGAAATATTTTCATAGAATACTATCATAGTAGGATGTCAAAGGAAATTATCATAATATAGTAGGAAATATTCTTGTAAATATTATAAAATGGGAAGGATGTAACCCTCATATACTAGAGAAGAATTTGCATATTTTGTAAGGAGGTTTCCCCCTTGAAGTTGCATAATTTGTAACCCACATTCTTGTAAATATTTTTTATTCTAATATCCATGGTTATAATCAGCAACAACAACAAGATGATGTAGTTGCAAATATCTATCAGTATCCAAATCTACATGGGTATTCAAGCCATCCAAAATCAGTTTTTGTTAACTATTGCCATCAATATAAATATCAACATGGCTATAGAACAGTTGTTAGTAGCTACTCTTGTTCATGTAATGGTCAATTTCATCAACAAACAAGTGCTACTAACATATATTTTCCATACGAGTTCTATATGGGATCTCCCGATGAAGTGCTACTAAATTGTATTTTCTAGATGAGTTATATATGGGTTCTCCCAATTAATGCAGGGCCACATGCATCGGTGATTGCTCAAGTTCTCTTGAGTATTTCCAACCACCACCTTCAAATATACAACAAAATATAGATATGAATTGGTATGCAACATCAATTGGGTTGGACATGCACAACGTATACAAACATGGGTGCGGAGGCCAAAATGGAAATTGGACATATGGTGTTGGTGTACCAAAGAAAGTGAGTTTAAGAAGACAATTTATAAACACTAGGTATACTCAACAAGTGGGAGTGGGAATGGTAGGGAACACAAATTCACAATCAAGCATAGATTGTTTGAATGGGGGAACGTAAATCTACAAAGTTATTTGTAATAAAGTCATACTGTGTGGATGACATATGTATGAGCATCAAACACAACATCTGGGAAAGTACTCTCAATAGCAATAGGTTATATTTTTCATTTGAATATGTTCATAAGAATAAAATCTCTCACCTATTCTTATTCTTCTCTACAAATGCAAATGGTCATTTCTATGATCTAGCAGAGATGACTAGTAATGTAGAATTCAAAAATAAAGTAGATTTCTGGCAGTGGTAAGATAAATGGGATGGGGTTTTCCCTGTTAAATTGTATATCATAAAATATGTACCAAATATTTTTAGAAATTAAACTCAATTTCACATGCACGATAAGATATCTGACATATCTTATCACAAAAATATGATCGTGATAAATTCCTGCATGCACAGTGAATACTAGTCACTGCATATAGGAAGAAAACCCTAGTTTATCAAAAGATAAGCCTTATCCCTATTCATATCAGAATGTAAGGCTTATCCCTTTGGTCACCCAACTATATAATTCGATGACATCCACAGAACAGAATTAGAGAGAAATAGCAGTGAGAGAAAAAGTGGAAGTGGTGATAGAAGAGAAGAGCGATAGTGAAGGTTCATAGAAGAAACAGTAGTAGAAGTAGAGAAGACCTAAAGTGGTAGTATTCAGAGACTTCAATATGCATTCACCCTACAACTATATTTTGTATATGATTATAATCTTCAAGATAAGAAGCATCATGAGTAAATTTTTTGCTTTGTAAATCTATGATAGTAGTCCATTTTTATTAATATATTTCATATCATTCTGCATATCTACATTGAGTTAAATTCTAGTCTGATAAGAGTGGAAGTGCATATATATTCAGATATTAGCATAATACACCTATTTTTCATAGATGAATTATTGAAAATATGATATTAGGAGGTAAATCCAATAATTGATTCAAAAGGAGTACATCAAAATAATTGTTTCACAATGTGGTAGTTCAATTGTATTGAATTCAAATAAATATGGATTGTGTATGCTTTGTATCAACTATATAACTTTGGTAAAATTACCATGAAAAACTGCTACCTACTGGCTCATATAAATAACTTACCAAACCAACTCGATCATGCAAAGCTCTTCACCAAAATTCATCTCAGACTTGAATTTCATCAAATACCAATTGATTCAAGTAATGTATGTAATAATGTATTCAAATGCAATGATGTATTATTTGAGTGGTTGGTTATGCCTTTCAACTTGATCAATAGACCTATTACATTCATTAGGATAATGGATGACATATTACATCTCTATACTAACTAATTTTTTATAGTCTACTTATATGACATTCTCATATATAATAAATCACGAGAAAATAATCTATAACATGTTAAATAAGTATTTCATACTCTTCAAAGGCATAAGCTCTATGGTAATTTAAATTATTCACTTGGCATGATGAAGATTCAATACCTCAAGTACATTGTAGTGAATAAGGAGCCAATTTTGATCCTAAGAAGGCTCCGATAATTTGATATTGGGCTATGCAAATACTTTAACATAGCTTTGTATCATTTTGGATGTTTTTATTTTATATTGAATATTTTTATTAATGTTCTTACACATTGTTTGGCCACTAAACCAAGTAACCAAAAAAAGGTGTTAAATTCAATTTCCATTAGAGATATACATAACAAAGAGAATTTTAGAAGTTGAGGAACCAATTATGTTTAGATCCTATATTTTATCCACCAAATCTATAATAACCTTTTGATATATTTATTTATGCATCAAAATATGCATTGGAAGCTATCCGAACATAGTAAAGGTATCTATTTTCCTATCGTAATGAAATATTTAATGTAGTAGATTTAAAATACTCCATTTTTGATAAATATCTCTATTCAATTGTCCAAGAATTTAAATAGTGAAAGGACTATATCTTGATCAAGGAAACCTCTTCGAAAAATAAATTGTATCACATTATTCATTCATGTAATAAGCTATATATAAGATAAGGTACATGTCATTAGAAATACAAATATCTAATATTGATATAAAAATTCATAACATTCTCCCTTATTATATAAATGTAGAAGCAACCATAAGAATTTTAAGAACTATAATATGAACATGGACACACAAAATTTTATTCAACATTCCAAAAATCATTACTAGGACACACATTATCCATGAATAAATAGGGATATACTTGACTATTCATCATATGACCATGGATAAGGACAAACACAATTATCCATTGTTTTACATCAAATATGGATAGGGACACACATGCACTATCAAAATCTAGGATTGTATAAAAGGACAAACACAACCATATACAACACCTTTGTGATTAGGGACACACTTATCCAATCACATGTACATCTTTAGATTGTGAATAGGGACACACATTACTATTCACAAGTATATTCTTTATTTCAATCTAAAAATCATATTCCCTCTCATTTTCTATAGTAGGAGCATCTCCATTATCACTTTCACTATCATAAATAACCACTACTATACATATCTTTATTTAATTTCCTTTCTATGATATCTTTTGATTACCGAACATAATTCATTAATAATATGTCCTCTTTGATTGATATAAAAATATATGAATCTATTATTTAACATTTACTTTACCTTTGAGAAAGACTAAATGGGTCCAAATATAATGTTAAACTTGTTTTTCATCAATGATGCAATTTCTTCTATAAGTGCATGTTGTTTATTGATTCACTTTTATGCATCAATTAATGAAGAAATTATATCTTCTATCTTGGATTAATCTTGGTCAATGTGAAAACTATACTATCATAAATCATAGGAATGTTATTTAATAAAACAACTTTGGCATGATCATTATCAATAATTGTAAATACCCCTTCAATCTAATTCAAAATCAAATAGTACATTTTAAACATATTGCATCTCCAATACAAACAATATTTTCTTAAGAATTGGCTTTTCACTTGATGCTTATGATACAAATCAAGTATTGGATCTATTCCAATATTATTTATTAGTCCTTGAAAGATCTATGTGATGTATATTATCATCAAATATCCCATGTCCAATGAGAGACCTTTATTTTCTATCATTTATAATACTTTAAGCTTATTCATTATTGTCCACTAATTTTGGTGAATCAGTGGCATCCCATAGATATTTTTTATTAATACTACTTGATTTGACTTTCTATGTACAAAATTGTCATCCTTTGAATTTCTAAATAAGATTTATTTTCTCTATATATTATTCAAATTCTTCTTCACCCTTAGTTAAAATAAGTTTGTAGTATCACGTATAAAATCATATTTATAATGAGCATATACATGTTTGTACTTGTAACATGAATTCTAAGAAAAACATGAAGCGAATTTTATTTTCAAAGTAAAAAAAGGGGGAGATATTGGATGTCTTTCTCAAAATTTCAACTTCATATGGCTTGGAAACCTTTTAATCAAATGGTTCTAACATTTATAACATCAATAGTACTATTATCACTTGTTACAATTGTCATATCTGAAAGCACAAGGATATGGAAACAAAAAGGAATATGCTAAATACAATGCGTCTAAAACCAAATTTAATGCCAAAAGCCTATGTATTAAAAAAATGCATAAAAGGAAAGAACATGAGCGAATTGACACAAGATAAAAGCAATATGGAATAAGGTCCTATTTATTAATGTGCTTTCAAAGTCGTGTTACAATACATATCCTTCCTTTTTTAGGGGATAGGAGCGTTAAATATGTTTTTGATCACATCCATGATAGCGATCCTTCTTCCGCGTGCCCACATGTAAGATGGGCGGACCAAAACATCACCACCACTTGTGTATATGATTTTTCACTCCTTCCTGCTCTTTTGATGTCGAACACCTACATTCAAAGAAACAAAAAAAATTAGTAGCACCTACAGATAGAATAAAACATGTATTTCCCAAGGCCTACTGTCAGTATATGCATGAAAATATTAAAATGATAATCAAATGACCTTAGATCGACCTAAAATTTTAACAAAAGCATAAATATGTTACCAGGAAGCCACTGCAAAAGGAATACTCTGGAAATTCCTCATAGATTTGTATTCACTCCAGGGTAGGACGAATAGACCTGCAATAACTTGTCAGAAAGGACCCTCTTCAATGTCCTATCCAGAAAGCTCCAAATGACCTGTAAAGTTGGGGTTAGGTAATTGGGGGTGTTTTGGGAAGACCCAGAAGGTCATATTTCTCTCATTTGGCCTCTATCACCTAGATTTTGCTAGTGCCATCTGTAAGTTAGTAAAGGCAGGAAATGATAAAACCTGGTCAAAATTGCTCATAATGAAATGAAATTTAAACTACAACCTATTTAACAGACCTAGAATAAGATGCAAAAGAAAAATTAGAGAAACCTATCATAGATTTCTAATCATTTCAAGGTGGGGCGAATAGGACTGTGATAGCTTGGGGAGCGCCTAGGGGCAGAACGCCCATCATTTGGGACTCTTTTTCGACACCAATCCACTTGGGATGGGTCCAAAACTGCTTATGGGGTGTTGTCAACAAATTTTGTGGAATATTGTGTCCAAATATCAGGGTTTGGGTCCGAATTCATGCTTCCAATAATCCCCCAATAACCTCCCTTTCGGATGAGAAATTAAGGATGTGAAAGGCACAAATCGCAAGTAGGTATGTAAATTGGCAGCACTTCGTTGCTCAAATGCTCCTTATTTGTATATATTTTGCGTGAGAAAACTCACCAATTTATAGACCTAGGGTATCTTTGTTTGGAATGTGCATGCGAGGGTGCCACTTGAGTTATCTGTCGTATTTTGAGAGAAAAGATAATTCTTTGATTTAGAATATCCTTGCATGAGGTCTCTAAAATAAAGACATGCATGACATAAGTCTCTCTTCTTAATTTAAAGATATTCCTCGCAATTGCATGGCCTAAAGCCTCAGTTAACTGGCGGACTTGTCAAGGTTTGACTTTTTTCTAGTCAAACTTGCTATTCGCCTCATCCTGGAGCAAATACTTATATTCGTCCCTAGGTGGGACGAATGCCAGTTTGTATTCGTCCTGAGGTGGGAGGATTAGATAGCAAGGTGCCAAAAAGGTGCCAAATTGACCTCTAACCTCCAAAACTTCTTTTGGAAGTGGTTAGGACCACTGTTTAACCTCTGGGGGCTGCCCTAGGGGCTGTTTGTGTCAATGCAATTAGTGCTCATTGTCACATAATTGGATTGGTGCTATTTTGGTGTCTATAGATGCCCCTTTTTGGGAAGTTTTGTGCAAGGCACAGTGCTGAGCAAAAATAGATAACCAAAGCACTAATGATTAGGGTTTCTCAGTAACCTAACCAACTCTTGATTCCCCAAGTATGGAAAGGGCACTCATTCTTGAATCCTTACTTCTGACGAGCTAAGAAACTTAATTCAAGTGTTAACCTTTTTCGATGAGGTGTTACTTGAGCTTGGACATTGATCAGTCATGAATAGGCAAAGGGCACAACATTTTTTCTATGGAAACCTTGAGTTCATGATTCAACGAATCGATGAGGGAATGACCAACATGAGAAAAGTGATGAGTCACTTGACCCAATATGACTTAGGTAAGGGTGCCTTCAGTTGTTTATCGCTGAATGTGAAAGCAGTTTCCAAACATTCTGACCTGTTTTTGGTGGGTTTTAACCCTTTTTGTGACACATTTTGGAGCTAAAATTGTCAAGAATCCATCCTCCCGGGGAGCAGTACGGATATGATAGCCTTCTTAGGGAGTAGGATAATGATAATTTGTAACCCCAACATCTGTTTTGGATGCCAAGAATGTCAAGCGTAAAGGTGCCTTCGTTCGGCAATGTTATTGCTATTTTTGGTTGGGTTTTGACCCTTTTGGTGACGCCATTTGGGGATGAAATTCTTGAAAATCCATTTTCCCGTGGAGCGGTCCGGATATGGTAGCCTTCTTAGGAAATAGGATAGTGAGGATTTGTGACCCCGACATCTATTTTGCATGCCCATAATGTCAAGTGCAAAAGCACTCTCATTGGACAGTTTTATTGCTTGTTTTTGTGCCATTTTGTGTAGTTTTTGTTGTTTTTGAAATTTTTGCTCTATATTCGTCCCTGGGTGGGATGAATTCCTATTTATTATTCATCCTAGGGTGGGACGAGTGCTAACCAGAGCGCTCATCCCAGGGGGGATGATTACAGACTCAAAAAGAGTATTTAAAGGCCAAAACTGAGTTTTGGGCTCAATTGCATTTGTTTTTCTTGGCAATTTGGAGCTCTAAGGAGGAGGAGGTCAATTCTGCAAAGCGAAGCGCTCTAAAAATTTTCCTGTGACCATGAGTTCATGCACCAGATCATCCAGTGATGAAGTCGAAGTGAGACCAGTGAGTGCCCTTCCTCTTTATTGTTTTGTGTTGCAATTTGAAAATCGTAATTTGCTTATTTCTTGTTCTTTTGTTTATTTTGTTGCAAATGTAAAAATGAAACCCTAGTCTATCAAAATGAACACTTAGTTTAAAACTTAGTAAAACCCTAGTTAAAAAAAGATCAAAAATTAGTTTAAAACTAAGTTGAAAAACTTAGTTTAAAACGTAACTTCAACCTGCGCTCAACCCGAATTTAACAAAGATCAAAACTTAGGTTAGAAACGTAGGTTAAAACTGAGTGTAAAAACTTAGTGCAACCCTAGTGATTTGTTGTGGTGTGCATTTTTTTTTTATTTACCAGTTTGGAGTTAAAAACCCTAGATCTGATAAATTATTTGTGAATGTTTTTGTTTGTTTTTTTTATTTATCAGTTAGAGTAAAAACCCTAGAATTGAAAAATTAGTTTTTTTGAATTTTGTTATGTTTTTGTTGAATTTATCAGTTGAAAGTTAAAACCCTAGAACTGAGAAATTAGTTTTTTTGAATTTTGTTATGTTTTTGGCTGTACATTTTGATGCATTGTTGTATATTCATGTTAGTTCTATACAATTTTTCATTGTTTTAATGTTTTTATGTTGTTTTCTTTTGTAGGTTGTGAAGAGCCGATACCGTGTGCCCATAATTTTCACTAAAGCACGTGTGATGCTGACTTTGGCTGATTGGGACTGGCTTGACGCCCTTGGGCTCAAGCAGGTGACTCGGCTAGAGCTGATGGTTGGGTATCAAGCCTATCTGATGGCCCTTATCAACCTATGGTATCCCCGGACCAACACCTTCCATCTCCCAATAAGGGAGATGATGGTGACCTTGGAGGATGTCTATCAAATTTTTTGGATTCCAATAGACGGACTGCCGATCCAAATGATGCCACAAGATTAGAGGACAGCAGTACTAATATGTTGTTTTTGGCATGGAGAGGATATGGGGGTGGATAGCCCAATGGAGAGGGCGGAGGGTGACTGCCATATTGGTGGCATACTGGTTCGATGGTGGCTAGAGAGGGGTGTGTTGGGAGTGAGGCATGCATTACTCATGGGCCTCATTTCCAACATGCTGCTCCCCAAATCTTCGAGAGCAAGGTTCCTATGGAACCTGCTAGAGGTGGTGTTTAGGTTGGTGGAGTGTCTGATAGATGCACCTATTATCATGATATGGGGACAAACTCTACTAGCATAGCTCTATGATGAGCTATACAAGGTCCACTACCAAAAGCATAAGGGGATTAGTTGTAGCTACTTGTTGCAGTGCTGGGCTTGGCAACACATAGCAGTGGAGAGGCTAGTGGGTTTGCCCTGGACAACTCGGGCAGAGATGATAGACCAGGATATCAAATATGGGGTATTTTGGCAGAGGTCTGAGGAGCAGGTACAGAGTCAGCGATGGGGATGTGTCGTAGGGCACTATGCCAATGCCTTCGCTCAGCTTACTCCAGGGGAGGTGTTCTGGAATCCCTATCAGGACTGTCCATCCTAGCCTGATGCTAGAGAGTGGCTGTGATGGATACGAATGGGGTGATGGATGATTGGGAATCATGGTACTGAGCATGAGTTCTTCCCATAAAATCGGGTGAAACGATAGTTTGGGGTGTTCCAAGGGTTACCTGGGGAGCCCGTGGTCTATCGACATTTGGGGGACGAGAGGACTCTTGCTTGGCCAGTCATTGTGCCACTAGGTGAGGATGCGGACACAGCAATAGATGCCCTAGACATGGATGACATTGGGGTTACCGTAGGGTATGAGCAATGGTGGACTCTACAGTTATGGTGAGGCAAGGGGCCTCTAGGCGGTGCAGAGGTTGCAGCAGCAGGGGATGAGGGTACAGAGGCATCAGATGAGGGTTGTGGTGTTCCACGTGATGATGTAGACATGGTGGAGGTTGAGGATGCATGGACTATGGGGTTACAGAGCAACTGGATATGCAAGACATTCTGGTGTAGCCTACCTTTTTGGAGATGTCGATACCTCTGGTTGTCTCAGAGGATATTGAGGCAGGGTTGTGAACTAAGAATGCACGATTGGAGGTGCTACTCTGGAGACTAGATGAGGAGCTCGATGATGTGTTACGGGAGAGGGATATCCTATGAACACATATTGCAGAGTGGGAGAATGCACTGGCAGTGTACCACCAACAATATGGGGATACCAATGCTACGTAGGAGATTGATCTCCTACGAACACAGCTAGTAGAGTGATAGAATGCATTGGCACAGCGTGATGAGAACTTGGCAACAATTCATCAACAAGAGATGGACTTGCTTCGACAGCAGTTTGAGATGGAGGCAGAGATTATTTGCCTTGAGGGGCAGATTCTTATGGCTAGTGTAGGCGGATCATCACACCGCATGAGAGGGAGCGATACTAAGTAGTCAGCATCCTCTCGACATAGGCGATTGGATGAGGGAGGTGCTAGTAGGCATGATACAGGGGCTAGGAGCAGCTGCCTTGAGGGGTCTCATAAGACCCACACAACGGGGGGTAGTTCCCATTGCACCAATCCTACATGATCATGGTGTCCGATGCCCTAGGCTTAGGGGTTTTGAGCTTTGGGATTTTGTTGCGAGGTCAGAGGACTAGTTCATTGTAGCCTATGGGCATTTTTGATGAGATATATACAAATGACTCTTTTTTTGTGTTTATGCAATTTTCATGGTTTGTTTTTATGTACATGTATTTACGTTGATGTATTTATATGCTATTATGAATGTGATGTTTCTAATTATATGATGTATGCATATGGAATGAATGAAATGAGTTTTTGATAACTTGTCGATGGCACCATAGACTGTACAAGATTTACTGGATTTCTATATGGATGTGATGACTTTGTGGAATGACTTTGCATGTGAAAAATTTGTTGTTTGTATTTTGCATATTTTCTGATGGTGATGTATGGAATGAAATGTACCAGTTGTTTGAAAATGTATTTAAGCTTTTCTGAGAGTCAGATATTTTAACTAACTAGCCAAAACCATACATTTATCTCATAAGAATTTTGAACAAGGTATAAATCCGACTTGAGTTTAACCAAGTTATTTCACATCCCTGTATGTGCAATTGAGTTCATTTATGTGGTATTTGTCAGGATACTGAGTGCCAGATAGGCTATCAACCAAACCTTGTACTGAGGATCACCTAATTAGCTCCACTAACTCCATTGTTGTATTCAGTAATATTAATCCATGGGACAATCTAAGGTACCATAAGATAGCTCATCCACATGCAAACATTGGTCTATGCACACACAAAGCTAATGTGATAGAAATATCATCATGCGGTTAGGATACCGCCATTGCCAGGTAGGCTATCCACAAAACTTGTAATGAGGATCACCTAGATGGTTGTCGAATGTTGATAATTCCAGGGATTCAAGTTCAGGTTTTTTTATGTGCTCAATGGTTTAGGATACTTGTATACATAGTGATGAAAATCACTATTTATTTTTCTCTTTGTTTTTCTTCTTGAGCAAGGAATTTGAATAGTGGTGATAACCATTGTTATTTGATTTTGGATTTTAAACTTTGTAAGGTTGAGCTTGGGAATGACATTGATCCTGTTGGCCTTGGAGATGACTACCCATACTTTTCATGGATGTGAAGTATGAATCCTTACGACTTGGGGACCCAAAGGGGATTATGGATATTATGAAGTAAGGACATTGATATTTTAGGTCTTGGGGATGACTACCCATCCTTGGCAGGGGTGTGTAGTATGAATCCTTACAACTTTGGAGACCAAAGGTGATGGGAAGTGGTCATGATGATGGCTTGTAGGGATTTTACTTTTGAATGACATCGATCCTTTGAGGCCTTGGGGATGACTACCCATCCTTGGTAGGGATGTGTAGTACGAATCCTTACAACTTTGGGGACCAATGGTGATTGGGATTTTTGTGAGTAGTGGTGAAAACCACCATTTATTAGGGGAAAGAGATGGGGAAAATCTCGTCCTTTTGTCAATGCTCAACACTCTTAAACCATTCACACAGGGGGATGAACAGACTAATATTTCACCTATGGTACCCTAGACTGCTTTGTAGGTTTTTCTTGCGTTCACACAACTTAGGAATTATCTTATGTGTTTTAACTTGTGTAGGGATGTTACGTAACAAGGCGTGATCCAAGTAAAACTTTCTTGTGTAAAATCTATTTAACTTTGTACAATTTTTGGCTAGAAATTTAAAGATAGCTGAATGACAAAAACCCTATATACATTAGGAGACAACTGACTAAGCTAAAAATGATGATGGTGTTATTCTGGAGGTATGCATTTATAAAATGGAGTTGATGTGGAAAATTATGGAATTGCCAAGTAATGACAGTCTATGGTGATTTTGACTTGTATGACCTAGAAAATATGCAATATATGGATGTGATGCCTAATGCAACCTATATTGTTGTATTTTGATTTTTATGAGTATGCATGGAATTGAAATGCAATATGTTTTTTTTTTTTTTGAGGATTTTATTGTTTTTGTTTGTTTTAAATATTTGTTTTGACCAAGCGGCTATGGTAACCCTTGGATATTTTGGTGTTTGACCAAAGGGTTTATGGATACCTTTGGAGTAATTTTTGGGGTTGACCAAGTGATTGTGAGAATCCTTGGAGCTTTTGGCTTGACCAAAGGGTTTATGGACACCTTTGGGGTATTTTGGGGTTGACCAAGCGATTGTGGGAATCCTTGGAGCATTTGGGTTGACCAAAGGGTTTATAGATACCTTTGGGGCATTTTGGGATGACCAAGCGATTATGGGAATCCTTGGAGATTTTGGTTGGACTATGGCTCTCTAGATGTGGAATGGCCTCAAATGACTAATGTTCAAGGGTTCTGTTTCCCTGATTCCTTCAAGAGAGGTGAGCCGGTATGTTCCAGGTCCTATTCTACTATCAATCACATAAGGACCTAACCAGTTTACCATGAACTTGTCTCTTATATGAGATGACAAATTAGAATTTTGTTGGTTCTCTTTCAAGACCAAGTCACCAACCTAAAATTCCCTTAAGTGGACCTTCATGTTGTATGCTTTCTTAAGTCACTCTTGATAGATATGCAAATGCTCGAGAGCATTGAAACGTCATTCATCGAGCAACGTCAGTTGGTCTAACTGGACCTGCCATGCAGTGTCATCATCGATGAACTCTTGCATTGAAATACGTAGGGAAGGGATTTCCAACTCAAGAGGCATTACTTCCTTGGAGCCATACACCAAAAAAAATGGAGTTGCTCCAGTGGGCATTCGAATGCTAGTGCGATAAGCCCATAGGGCAAGCGAGATTTGAATGTGCCAATCCTTATGACTATCTACGATGGTATTTTTGAGGATGGTGACTAGCATTTTGTTTGACGCCTATGCTTGCCCATTTGCCTGTGGATAATAGGGTGTTGAAAAACTGTGCTAAATTTTGTACTTTGTGGTCAAAGCACGCACATCTTTGTTCTTGAATGACGTCCCATTATCCGATAAGATCTTGGATGGAATACCAAAATGACATATGATGTTATGCAAAATAAACTCTATAATGCAGGATCCAGTCGTAGAGGTTAGCATAATTGCTTCCACCCACTTGGTAAAGTACTTTGTGGCTGTTATGATGAATGTGTGACGACTGGATGACGCAGGGGAGATATTTTTGATTGGATCAAAGCCTCACTATGAAAAATGCCAAGCTGATTGGATCGACTACAAGGCCTGAGAAGGCACGTGTGTCAAATTAGCATGGTGTTGACACTTCACACACTTCTTTACATATGCGCAACAATCTCGCTCTAAATATGGCCAATAACAGCCCATACGAATAATGTGCTTTGCAATCGCCATACCGTTGAAGTGGCCACCACATGTACCATCGTGTGCTTGGGTGATCACCCAAACGGACTCTTACTAGTCCAAGCAACGGAGGAGGATTCCTTCATAGCTTCGACGATACAAAATGTCTCCTAACAAGATGTTTTTCCACTTTCTATTTAAATGATATTTTTGCAGCTTGTGTCAATCCAAGGGAAAGGTTACCTAACTTGAGGTAATCCCTTATGGGTGTGTACCAATCCTGCTGATCAGAAACCTTGATGAACGACCAATCCCTCTTGAAGTTCATCCATAGCAAAAGCTGAGTGGGAAATAACTTGTAAAAATAGCAATGGATTGCTATTAAGAGGGGTCAGGGAGAATAAGGACCCCCATTTGGCTCGAGTCAAACAATCGTAGATTTGAGAGAACCTATCCTGAGATGGTTCAATCTGGATTAGGTGGATTCTTGGCATTAGGTCAGAGCTTGCATGCTCCATCATGGATTGCGATAATGTTTTGAACTGAATGATTATCATTTCACCAGAAGGGTCTTACGGGATTAGTGACCCCAAGGAGGCCATAGTATCTGCAAAATGATTCAATTATCGAGGGAGTGCCTCGATGTCATACCATTCAAGTTGTACCAATAATTTGTCCACAAGGGATTTGTAGGCCTGCAAAACTAGAAATTTACATTGGAATATCCCCTTTACTTTATTGACAATTAACAACGAATCACCAAATATGTTTAAATGTTTAATGTTCATGGTGATTGTTTTCTGAAGACCTATGAGCAAGGCTTCATATTATGCATTGTTTTTTGTGCACAAGAAGTCTAATTTAAATGATAGAGGCATGGGAGCCCCTTGTGGAGTGAAGAATACAATTCCTATGCCACCTCCTTGCTCACACTTAGAACCATCAAAGAATAAGGTCATGTCAGCCTGTGACTTAGGCTCATCAGAATCTAGAAATTTTGAAACATGAAAAACCCCATCATCAAGTAGTTCTACGGTCAGAGACTGATCGTCTTCAAGAGGAGCCTCTTCCAGTTTATCGGCAATGACTTGACATTTTATAGATTTTTTTCCAATGAATTCTATGTCAAACTCTGTCAACAACATGATCCATTTCATCGTGCGGCTACTATGATAAGTATGAATCATCATGTATCACAATGGATTCTCCTTAGACATAGCTTTTTGGTAGAAAACACCACTGACATGCAGAGCTTCTCAACGTATGCATAGTTAAGTTCATAATTAACTAGGGTGCGGCTAAGATAGTAAGTATCCTGTTCTTTTTGTAGTTCATTTTTTTGGGATAGCATTGCACCCAATGCCACCTCAGTAGCTGAAATGTATAAGTAGAATGACACTCCTAGTCTAGGTGGTGCCAATACTGGAGGCAAATCCAAGTATTGTTTAATGTCATCAAATGTTGATTGGCACTCATCATTCCAGTGAAATGTGACCCCCTTGTGCAATAATTTATTCATGGGTCAGCATTTTTCATATAGCTGTGCTATGAAGCGCTTGATCGACGTGACCTTTCCCTATAGACTTTTGAGCTGCTTGATGGTAGTTGGGGGAAGCATTTCAATGATTACATTGAATTTGTGTGGGTCTACCTAGATTCCTCATTTAGAGACTATGTAACCCAAGAGCTTTCTAGATGTGACACCAAATACGCACTTCTTGGGGTTTAGTCTGACCTTATTCTCCATGAGGCGATCGAGGATATTGCTTAAGTCATCAAGATGATCTAGGTGCAAAAGAGATTTAGCCAACAAATCATCCATGTAATCTTCCAAAGTTTTGTGCATGTAATCATGGAATATGTACGTCATGGCATGTTGGTAGGTGGCACCAGCATTTTTAAGGCCAAAATGCATGACCTTATAGCAAAATGTCCCCCAAGGTGTTGTGAATGCCATTTTTAGTTGGTCCTCAAGATTGATACAAATTTGATTGTATCCTGAGAAACCATCCATGAGGGAAAGCATTTCGTGGCCTGTTGTAGCTTCTACCAATGCATCAATGCTCGGCAAGGGAAAATCATCCTTAGGACTCATTTTTTTTAGATCTCAAAAATCGGTGCATATGCAAATCCTCCCATCGAGCTTTTTGACGAGAACCATGTTAGACAACCATGGTGGGTAATCCATGGAGATGACAGACTGTGCATCCAACAACTTTTGTATCTCATCTTTGACCATTAAGGCCACTGTTGGGTGTATCTTACATATTTTTTGCTTTACTAGCTTGACTGTCGGATCAAGTGTTAAATTATGTGTGACTAGCTACGGGTCTAGTCCCGACATGTCTTTGTATGACCATGCAAAAACCTCCTTCTTCTATTTGAGAAACATAATGTAGTCGGCTTGCTCTTTGGGGGATAGACTTACCCCCATATTGATGATTTGCAAATTCATTGGATCTAAGACGATGTCTACGTCATTCGTCTCATCGACCGGAATGTGGGACCCGTCCTCCAACTGGTGTGGAGTTGGGATCAAGTGGATATCATTTGCAAAATTTAGATCATCGTTTGAAAAATCAGGTTCCTATTCAGCATGGAAGACATCCTGAGTCTATCCTGGGGTGTAATGGAACATCCCACCATAATACCAGTACTTTGATGGGGATGGCGGTGTGTCAGTACGATCCCAGCAGATAGCATCTAGGTCTAGATACAATGACCATGTCAGGTCGGTTGGATCATGGATGGGGGCGGTTATGTCAATGGAGATCATGTTGATGAAATGATTGTGGTCTCCATTACCACGGGTGTTGTAACTTAGACATCCTAGATGATCTTTGTGCTTTGGATCTGGCTTTGTGGGTATTGGCACAAATGGATTAGCTCTATGCATGGATACACAGACAGGGTCTGCCCTAGGCACTGATGGTTTTATAAGGTCTCCAGGCATAAGATGCTCTCTGTGTACCTGGAGTGGCAGGTGCAGTAATTGCTATAACTATGTTTGGTTTAGGTGCCACATATTCCTTGGCCCTATGTGTAACTGTTCAAACATGTCATCTATATCCAAGGGATATTGTTGTTGTCGCATATGATTGAGATAAGCCATATCGGTTTCATCTTCGTAATCACTATTAGAGATCCAAAGGCCTTCATTGGCTCCAATAGCGATTTGTGACATATGAGGCTCATATTGTTCGATCAAATTAATATGGTCCCATCAATGTTGTTCCGCGCTCTATGGAGGGACCTGACTCTCTTGAGGTGGCATATGCTCAAATGGAGCATCCAAAGGGAACATTGTCAGGAAGCTCTCTTGATCATCATCCATGGGATATACTTGTGAATGATTGCTATCAGACTCGAAAGGATCCCACGGTGCTACCTCATACTCCAACTCATCCTCTGAAGACCCTTCTTGGTCTTGTCCATATCCCTCTTGTGGGTGAGTCCTTGAATTGTCTCCCTATTCGGCCAAAGGAAAAGGGTTGTTATGGTCAACAAGGTTGGTTGTTAGCAATGGGAGATAATATCCCAATGTATATGTTGTGTTAGGATTAGCATATGGATCTAAACCATATTTGTTGCCTATCCCTAGGCCTTACATGTTCTCCACCAAGATGTCTAGGGGTAAGGGGTGGTTGAACCCTACCCCTGACTTGTCATACGGTATTTGATATCTTGGTTGGCAAATAACACGCACTCCTTTCTCATACATGCCCAACCCATATCCATGCCAATTGCATTGGCCAAGATATATCAATGGAAAGTCTGGGTTGGACAAATAGTTAACATCCTCTGCAAAGGGCTCTTCATCTTCATCTTCTTGCATACAAGTTTCAACGCCATTATCCAAGCCCCCATAAACAAAGTTTGTCTGATTGGGTGGGTAGCCTAAAGGAACCACAGATTTGATAGGGATTCAAGGCATCCCCATGTCCTGCATGGACTCAAGTGTGGGCATTGCTACAATGTTCCTCAGTAGATACTCCCCCAGGCCCGTGTTGGCCATCTCAACGGTGACCGTTGGCGGTTGAGGGCGAGCAAATGGGAGTCCTTCTTGAGTCCACTCCATGTGGAGTGAAGTAGGCATCTTGACTTCCATTCTGCTAGGCATCTCTTCTATCGAGATGGTTGAGACTAGAGGTGGTTCCTCTTCTAGGGGTTTCTTTCCCTTGTCCTTGGATGTGGCCATTGTAGGTGGCATCATTTTTGAAGGACTAGAGGAGAAATATGGACCCGGCTGAGGACTTGACAGATTAATCAATGGAGATGCCTATGGAATCGGACCCTGTTGAGATGGATTCAACTAAAAATCTAAATGTGTTGATGGAAGAGTTGATTGTGGCATGAATTGCACTGTATTGCAGTATTTGAAGGGCTCCAAGTCTACCGGGACTACATGCACCTATCCTTCAAATGTATACTTTAGGAACTGATGAGCTATTGAAGGGACACACTTCATGTCCCTAATCCAAGGCCGGCCCAACAAGATATTATAAGCCATCTCACCTTCCAATATGTGGCACAATGTATGAATAGTCTTTTGTCCCACTTGGATAGGTAGGAAAATTGTGCCAACTGTCAAGTAGATTGCATCATTGAATGCTCATAGTGTATAAGTGGAGGCGATGATGTGAGATGTTGGCAACTTCAAATGTTTTAGTGCTGTTGTAGTGATGATATTACTGGATGAGCCAATGTCCACCAACACCCTCTTATATGAAATCCTGTTGACCCACACAATAACGTGCAGGGGTGGATCCGCCACATCACTAGTCACTATTTTCAATTCATCTTCTCTAAAGGTGATGACTGGTTCTATACATTGTTTTACATGTCCCACAAAGTTGTTGAAAGATTTCGCTTCATGGGGCTACAGCTTGATGGCCTTTAAAATCTCCATTAGAGCCTCCCGATGTGGCGTCAATTGTTGAATGAGCTCGTATATGGAGAGCCTAGCCTACGTGGTCTTTGGACTTTGGGTAAGTCTAGTCCGAATCGTGGTCACTGGTCTAGGCGGGGGAAGTTGCGTAGGGTGTTTTTGATTTTGTGATGTCGATGGAACCTCTATTGTGGCTGATGTGGGGCAGCTCCTGGATATCTCTTGTTCCTAGTCACTATGCTTATCATCCCTACATACCCCTACATGGGGCAATTTTGTTGTACCTCATTGACTTGAATGGGTTTTGCCTATGCCTCATGAGCAGGTAAGGGGTCTCTGAAGACTCCCATATGTTGGTTGTTTGGTGCTACGGGGTTGTCCACTGCCAATGTCTTATTGTCGATTAGGTCTTTTACCAAACCTTTGATCTTCCAACATGCATTAAGATCATGTCCCTTACGCCTGTGGAACCTATAGTACAAGTCATCTCGATACCCCTTAGGCTTCGGTGCATTGGGGTCTATAGTTTGAATCTCTAGAATGTTGATCAAGTTCGTCGCTGACAAGCAGTCAAACAGAGAGTCCTTGGACTCTGTGTAAGGAGTAAATTGTCACCTAGGGTGACGTTGCTGATTTTTTTCCTGCCTTTGGTTTTCTCTATCATGGTTATTAGGAGGCATCACCTGATAGTTAGCCTTTTGAGGTTGTGTTGCTTATGCAGGCTTAGGGACGTTGATAGCAACCTGATTAACCATAGCGGGTTTCGGTGGCGTGGTCCCTGTTTTATTGTTCTTGGTCCATTCTTTCTTCTTAGGTTTGGCGATCTCACCATCGTGTATCTTAATCTCCTCAATGATTCTAGATTGTGCCAGAGTTTCCTCTAAACTTGCATATTGTTGTAGCTACAATAGCATGGAGATTGATCTCAAACAACTTTTTGAGAACATTTGGGTCAGGTCTGACATGGGAAGGAGGTAAGGCATCTTCGAAAGCAACGTCCTCCATCGGTTCCCTTATGCCACCATGGTTTCTTCCTCATACTTCCTGAGGCTAGCTAGGTCACTTAATGATGTCTTTTTCTTAGTGTTGAAGGTGAAGCGTTCGAGGAACGCGTCCACTAGCTAATCCAAGTTATTGATGCTATGTTTTGGTAATTGGGTGAACCAATCTGAGATAGGGCCTATGAATGTGGTTATAAATTTTCTTAATAAAAAAGCATCATTGTCCTAAATACCAAAGCACTGGCTCAGGAATCTAGTCACATGCTCTTGGGCATCCTCCTCCCCTCTAAAGAGTGCCAACTGGAGTAGTTTAAAGTGTTCTAGGTATGGTGGTGCCGACACTGACGGATGCACAGGATGACTACAAAGTTGGTTTAAAGTGGGCTTTTGGGACCCAGGTGTCTTGATCTCCATAGACTCTAAGCACTCTAGCAGCGCTTTATATGCATTACAGGATTTAATTTCTTCCTCCTTAGTTTGCTCCCGTTGTGGGTTGTGGGGAACTTGAGGCCTATTGAGAGGTAGCTGGATAGAACCCCCTCTGCCTTGGTAGAGTGTTTCAGTCCGCTCTTCTTCTTGTTCATACTCCTCATAGGCTTCTTGAGGAGTGCCTGGATGAGACCTATACACATGGGTGTGTGCCCGCGGAGGGCACCCATCATTGTTTCATGGAGTGGCCTCTCGCTCAGGTCTAGGAGGTCTCAGAGGCAATACTTGATAAGGTCACGTAGACCTGGCTCATACCAAGGGGTTATGCCTCTCATACACTTCTACTTTATGTGTGCGAGGGGTTGGGACCTTTGCAGGCACATTGTTATGAAGCAATTCGGTTGTCTGACGCTGAATGTGCTCTTTTCTAAGGCAATATAGATGCTCTAACTATTTTTGATCTTGCCTAAGCTGCATGATTTGCACTTGGCGGGTGGAATTTCTGGAAAATTCCAAGTCACTTTGTTCCATCGTCTCATGTTTAGGAAGCCTAGATGCCTCTCCTACATGTCTATCTGGGTCGTTGTGATCCGAGACCCCTATGGGTTGTTTTCCTCTATCAAGGTTAGCTACATTAACCCGAGGCTCTGGCCTCAATGGGTGATCCTGATACATAGCAGGTGTGGAAGTGCATCACTCTCATGCTATGTACTACTCTTGAGGAACATGGTAATCTTCCTCGTACTCCATTTCATATGCATGCAAGGTGCGAGCATAATTGTCTTGCCCTGTCTGGAAATATTGATACTCTAGATTTGGTCTAGTGTTTCTAATAGTAATCTAGGGTAGAGGAGGGATGATGAAATCTTGTAGCCCCTCCTTCTGGACCCTCTATTGTTCTAATACTTCATCAGTAGGACACTCATAACTAGCATCTAAGGGAGGTCTCCTATCTATGTTGAGTGCTACGTGTAGGTTCTATTATTGAAAGGACCTATGTTGAGTGGGGGTGCCCCTCAAAGAGGTGCCTCTATAGTCCTATTCTGTTATGGCATGATGTGAACTATCTTGTGTGTCAGGCCGCCAAGGCAGGATGACCAAGTCCCCAAGACTATATCGAAGGCGACTTGTCCCCCTTGGTGCACTTTCTGCAATGCTTGCCCGTGATTGGGCTCTGCTACGAGTGTACACCATGGTGATGCTTACCTAAAGATGCATAGATTTTTATATTTTTTAGGATTTCTTATGCTACACTAAATAGGAAATATATCACACACAAAATAATGATTATCTCATTTAACGATTAAAAGTGTGCCCTAAACATGGTTCAGTGTGTTTTCAATGTTCATTTTGAAAGCTTGTGGAAAGAACGTTTAAATGCAAAATGACAGCTCTTATGACTCCCAAAAAATGGTCACCTCTTCGATATACCGTTGCTATACTGATATACCAACCTCTCTATATACCCGCCCTTACGTGAGGGAGACTATTGGTACATGAGAGCAGATGGTACGTGGAACATAGGTGGTACAAAAGGGGAATCACTCTATTTATGACACCTACCATAGAAGACTTATCCTCATGCATTGGGAATCACCCCAGCTACACTTGGTCAAATTTCGTCAGGATTTATGTCTAGCAACAGTCATGATTGGGGTAATGTATGCATTATCTCAAGCCAAGGTGGTGATGAAATCCATCGTTGGTCTTGCTCAAGGGTTGGGGTTTTATGACCAACTCCTTGTTGTTTCAAATTACCATGTGGTGTGTGGGGTTATTTTTAAGTTGCATAAATGAAGTAAACAAGCATTCAAACTCTCCTATGCAAGAAAATAACCAGATAAAAAACAAAAAAAAATTGATAGAAGGTGTTTAAGACCTCTACCTCTTCTCTGCCCAAATCGGATGTCTCTGAATTTCTGCTCTAAAACAATCTAGCGTTTGAAAACATGGTACCTGTAAGAAAAAACAAGCAACTTTAATCAGAAGGTTAATCTTAAAAATCAAGGGACAGAATTCCACCATGATCACCACTGAAAGCACAAGGATACGAAAACAAAAAGGAATATGCTGAATATGATGGGTCTAAAACCAAATTTAACGCCAAAAGCCTATGTATTAAAAAAATGCATAAAAGGAAAGAACATGAGCGAATCGAAACAAGATAAAAGTAATATGGAATAATGTCCTCTTTATTGATGTGCTTTCAAATTCGTGTTACAATACATCTCCTTCCTTTTTGAGGGGATAGGAGCATTAAATATGTTTTTGATCACATCCATGATAGCGATCCTTCTTCCGCATGCCCACATGTAATATGGGTGGACCAAAACATCGCCACCGCTTGTGTATATGATTTTTCACTTATTCCTACTCTTCTGATGTCAAACATCTGTGTTCAAACAAATATAAAATATTAGTAGCACCTATAGATAGAATAAAACATGTATTTCCCAAGGCCTACTATCAGTATATGCATGAAAATATTAAAATGATAATCAAATGACCTCAGATCGACCTAAAATTTTAACAAAAGCATAAATATGTTACTAGGAAGCCACCACAAAAGGAAAAATCTATAAATTCCTCACAAATTTGTATTCGCTTTAGGGTGGGACGAATAGACCTGCAATAACTTGTCAGAAAGCACCCTCTTCAATGTCCTATCCAGAAAGCTCCAAATGACCTACAAAGTTGTGTTTAGCTAATTTGTGGTGTTTTTGGAAGACCAAGAAGGTCATATTTATCCAATTTGGCCTCTATCACCTAGATTTTGTTGGTGCCATCTGCAAGTTAGTAAAGGCAAGAAATGATAAAAACCTGGTCAAAATTGCTTAGAATGAAATGAAATTTAAACTACAACCTATTTAACAGACCTAGAATAATATGCAAAAGAAAAATTAGATAAATATATCATATATTTCTAATCATTTTAGGGTGGGGCGAATAGGACTGTGACAGCTTAGGGGGCACCCAGGGGCAGAATGCCCATCGTTTGGGACACTTTTTTGGCACCAATCCACTTGGGATGGGTCCAAAACTTCTTATGGGGTGTTTTCAACAAATTTTGTGGAATATTGTGGCCAAATATCAGGTTTTGGGTCCGGATTTGTGCTTCCAATAATCACCCAATAACCTCCATTTCGGATGAGAGATTAAGTATGTGAAAGGCACAAATCGCAAGTAGGTATGTAAATTGGCAGTACTTCATTGCTCAAACCCTCCTTCTATGTATATATTTTGGGTGAGAAAACTCACCAATTTATAGACCTAGGGTCTCTTTGTTTGGAATGCGCATGCGAGGGCGCCACTTGAGTTATCTGTCCTATTTTGAGAGAAAAGATAATTCCCTGATTTAGAATCTCCTTGCATGAGGTCTCTAAAATAAAGACATGCATGACAGAAGTCTCTCTTCTTGATTTAAAGCTATTCCTCACAATTGCATGACTTGAAGCCTCAGTTAACTGGCGGACTTGTCGAGGTTTGACTTTTTGCTAGTCAAACTTGCTATTCACCTCACCTTGGAGCGAATACTTATATTCGTCCCTAGGTGGGACGAATGCCAGTTCGTATTCATCTCGGGGTGGGACGAGAAGATAGCAAGGTGCCAAAAAGGTGCAAAATTGACCTCTGACCTCCAAAACTTCTTTTGGAAGTGGTTAGGACCACTATTTAACCTCTAGGGGCTGCCCTAGGGGTTGTTTGTGTCAATGCGATCAATGCTCGTTGTCACATAATCAGATTGGTGTTGTTTTGGTGTCTACAATATCATCCATCAAGTCAACCAAAAAATGCACACACATCAATCATTTTCTATAGAAAATGAGCATAGGTGGCAAAAAAAATTCTATTACATCGCTTTAATTTTCTTCATGATGACAAGTGTAGATAAACATCTTTATGGTTGTTCCCCAAATATTTGTAAGACATGAATTGCATTTTCAAATAGAAAAACTTGCATAGGTTGGATTACAAGAGCATTAATGAAATCATTCAATAGATTTGGAGTTGAATAACTAAGCATGCAAATAAAAAAAGTACCATCATCAATTAAATTTGGATTAGATGGTGTATTTTAGCAAGGATTTTACACATCATATTTGGCTAGATGATACATAAATTGTAATCTTCAAAATTTGTGTAGATTTTGATCACTAACCTATTGTTATCTAGAAGATTCATGCATTTATATCATGCATAAATATTCTCAAAATGATAGTTATGGATGATAGTTCCAAATAATAACTGTAGATGGAAGCTCTAAACAATAGCTATAGATGATAGGTTTTTCTATATGACATGTTTTATTAAACAATCCTTAATGTATTTTTAAACCTTTTTTTTTATTGTGTAACTACAAACAACAAGATTTGAAGCTCATTTAAATATTATAGTGCATATCTTTAGATGATAGGAACTTTGCATTAAACAACAACAATAATATCATGATTATAACTCATTCGATGTGAAAACTCAGATGAATTCAATTTCAACTGTTGGTAGATTCTCTCCAAGATACAAAACAAGTTTTTGAAAACTTGTAAACACAAACATAAATAATAAAGAATAGTTTTCTAAACTTGATCCGTCAAAGTCTTTTCCTTGCAATCTCTTACATTATCAAATCTAGCACAACAATTCTTACATATTTATTCTTATCTATATATTTATTTGCTTTGGTTTTTTCTAGAATTTAATGATATTAAACATTGGTAAAACTAGTTATAGCACATCATTCATTTGTGTATTATGTTATACACAAGAGAGAACATCTATCTATAGTAATTATATCATTTATAACTACCTTCAAATACCTAATATTTATATCAAAATTTTGTAGCAAACCATCATCCATATAGATCATAGACCTTTAGTCATCGTTTATACATAGATAAAGCTATGGAATTAAAAACATCAAAAGTGGGCCATATATCTATATTAATTTCATTTTATCATCAAGCATAACAAAGGGAGTTCTAGTTTAGAAATATATTATATGAGTTTATCTCCAATCATAACACACCATTATTCTTGATTCATGTTGGTATGACTCTTCTAGTCATCTAGGTTGTATGAAGTATATTTTGACTATAGATAAATTCTAAAATCTTCATATAGATAAGAATATTTTTTTACATTAATTTTCTAGATAATCTCCTCTATCACATGAAATATATTTGTGTTCCATATAGTGAGCACTCCAAGGTGATTTATAAATCATACTTCAACAAATTAGGCATCTCTTTAGGGTGGAGAAGACATTGACATATATTCAAAAGTATGTCTATTGGCCCAAAATGAAGAATTACATTGATAAGAACATCAATTCCTATTCTCCTTGTATTGTTTCTAAACCAAAAAATAAGAATCAAGGACTATATACACCATTTTCAATGCCATCCAGGCCTTTTAAATCTATATTCATGTATTTCCTCTTAGGTTTTCCCATCTACAAGCATGGTAATAATTTAAATTTTGTAGTAATTGATAATTTTTTCAAAATGACTATCATGATTCCTTGCAAGAAATCCATTTCAATTGGGGTGACTATTAAGCTCTATTTTAGTTATGTGTGGCTTAGTTTTAGATTACCAAATTCTATTGTTTTTTATAGGGATAACATATTTTTTGTCATTTTTTAATCCAACCTATGGAGAACTATGGAAACCAAGCTGATTATATCCATAATATTCTACATCATATTTGATTATATCCAAGTTTATAATATGGAAAAATAGAAGTGAATCAACTAATTATACATATTATTTGAATGTACAGTTCTAATCATCCATGCACATGGGATGGGATTCTCCCCTATAATAAACATAAGTATTATCAAGATCTACAAATATCTACCAAATATAACCCATTTTGTGTTTATTTTGAATTCCAACCCTTGGAACCTATTGATGCAACTCTCCCTGTGCAACCCATGGAGTACTCCCCTATTGATAGAAAGAATAAAAATAGGTAGCACTAAGTATGGAATAAATTCAACATATCCAAGAATAGGTCTATGAACTATTGAAGAAGATAGATCTATAACTAGGATTGGTTTCGATATTAATTCAAGGGTGATGAGAAGGTATAATTACAACTTTATACATAGATACTTGTAAGATCCCATAGGAATATTAGACCACTTTTATATGGACCATACACCATAACTAAGAAAGTGGAAGACAATGATTATGAATTGGATCTTGAATCTTATCTCACTTTTCATCCATTAATCAATATTTAATTTTTCAATCCCTACCATCCACCTCTATTCGATAATTCTATAGTAGCAGAATAATTAAAATTTGAGGAATTCAATATATATAGTTTGCAACCACTAGATGAGGATACAATTGTTGATAAATTGGCTAAACCACTAAAAGGAAGTCCATTGAGATATATAGAGTGGTCAAGGTGAATATATCATAAAATAAAATATAAATAAATATTTTTCACACCTAATGTCAAAAGTTGACATAATGGGGACCATTTCATTTCAAAATAGGAAAACAATCCATGCAAGTGGAAATTTTACGATATTTTATTAGTTTGTTAAAATATTTTGGAGATATTTGAGGAATAACTTCAACTTTGGGAATGACTTTGTGTTCAAAGTTTTCAAACAAAGCTAATTTTTATCCTATACATATTGTCATAGCTATAAATTTACGCTCAAGAATATATTTTGGTCTACTTAAAATACATTGGAAAACTTAGAGGAAGATCTAGAACTTTTAAGAGGAAATTCCCACTAATCCCATTATAAATTATTGGAATGGATTTCATGGACCAGCTACAGGGGAAAAAATGCTTCAAATTCTCTTAAAAATGCCAAATAAAATATTTACTAAACTTAATAGTCTTCTATTTTACATATTTACAAAAAAAAACGTATTTCTAACCATGTCAAAGAAATTTGTAAAAAATATATATAAGCTGAAAAATCATATGTATGTGTTTTCATTTTACATACACTTTCTAACCCATGGAATATGAACCACCACATATCCATATGGGTGACTTTCCATGTTCAATATAGTTTGATATGCAACACACTAGAAATTGTATAAATAAATATCAACCCTTGATTATAAAAGGTATAATTAATAGATGCAAGATGATATCCTTATGTCTCTCCCCATAAATTAGTTGTGTTATACTTTATTTTTTAGGCAAGAAATTACTATGTTATTTTGTTCATATCTTTCCATGTTTTGATTTTTTATGCTTTGTAATTTCTAAACTACACCATTTCTTGATCTTCATGAACTCAAGATTCTAAGCTTCATTAAATTAATTACTTCATGCATTATATGATATGCATGATTTAATGTTTTTTAACTCTTAATACTCAAAATAAACATTGTACAAAATACAAAAAACATAAGAAAAAAATATCAACCCTCTATTTTAAAATAAATTTAAATAAAAAAATTACTTGAGCCTCACCATGCCATGGAGGGCCTCAGAGGGCCTAAGCCTCACCATGGCAAAGAGTTCCTAAGAGGTCCTAATCCTCACCATGGTAGAGAGGGCTTGAGCCTCCTGCTCCTATTCTCTTAAAACCTTTCTCTCTAAGTGGGAGGCCTCCATATATTTTTTGCTAGATTTTGCCCTTTGAGATCTTGTTGGTGGTTGCTTGTGCTGGTCACTCGAGTGTCTCTCTATAGAATTATTTGGTCTCACACATTCCCTAATTCAAATACATGAGAAGACCTTGTGCCTTAAAAATCTATGGAGTCATACTTGTACTACTAGGTTACTTCAACTAGTGGATATTTGGTCTTTTTTACCTGATGACTACTGGGATATTTATTGAATGTGGGTATCATTTTAGGGGTTCTTTCCTTGTATTTATTTCTATTATTACCCCTTACCTGATCTAACTCCATGGGTAGAACTTGGGCTCAATGACCATTGAGGAAGGAATTTTTTAATGGCACCTTCGTCTGGTGGGGTGTCCTAATGTCGGTGGGCTGTAGGAGGTAGATTAACTATTAGACTACTTTGGTTGTGTCAAATCCCAAAGTTTCAAAGCTCAAAATTTTTGTTGGTATCTTCCCTTTATTTCTTTTCAGGTTTTTTTTTGGTCCGATTTATCATGAATATTATTTTCAATAAATATTGTGGTTGATTAGAATCTAGATCTAGAAGTCTTTTTAGTTGCCAATGTACTCTATTGTAGATCTCCTTTTATGAGTTGTATTGTTTTTTTCACCCCCTTGATAGGTATCCAACTTTTGAATGGACCATGTGTCAATGGAGGTATGTGTTCCTTGGCTAGGATCTCCTATGAGGAGGGTTTATTTTATTTTTAAGAACTCAGTTTTTTTTAGTTTTATTTTTTGAACTTTTAGGTGAGAGCTTCAAAGCAAGTGGGATTCTTATGGTTTAATCATATTAGTTTCTTTTCAATGGGTGATTTCAGAGTTCTCATATTTAACATAGAAATTTATGTTTAATTTCTCTTGTTGACTTGTTAGTTCCATACCCCTATTTTTGTGTGTGCTTTGAGGGATTTGTAGCAAGTGGGAATTTTTGTTTAATTCTCGATGCTTTATTTTTTTTGGGTGATTTGAGAGTTTTCTTTTTAAAGTAAAAATTTAGGTGTTTTTTCTCTTATTGGTTTATCATTGCCATTCCCATGGTTTTTGAATATTTCATTCTGGGTATGCTTTGTGGGCTTCGTAGCAAGTGGGAATTTCTATTGTGGCCTTCTAAATGCTATTTGTGGCTTGTTGGTTCACTTGACTCTAATTGGCCAGGATTTATTTTAATTTCTAATTGAAATCCATATTTTTTATGTCTAGTATTTCTCAAGTGCCTCGTTTTGCTTGATGTCTTACTCTTTGGCACTCCTTTTCAAAATTAAATTTTAAAGAGGAGATAAGGAGGGATTTCTGGATTCATATTTTATTTGATTTTCTTCCTCTAGATCTATTTTTGTTTGATGTAATTCTGACTCATTGAATACACTTTGGATTTATATTAGTTTGGGGTCCCTTCCAAAACCCCTTTGTAAAGGTTCGAGGACCCTTCGAAAACCCCTTCTTTCACCAAATAAAAAATATATATTGAAAATTAAAAGAATTGTTGTTCCTTAATAGAAATAAATTCTAAGAAACCTCTTATGAAGGTTTATTTTATTAAATAATAAACTCTCATAAACTTTGACACAAATATAAATGTAACCTTTTTACATAAGCGTGTTGTTTAAAATTTCACAACAGTATGCATGGTATCAAACATAGTAGGTAACCATATCATCAAGATATATATATTATTACAACTTATATAAAATTTGAATAAAATTCAAATTTTATTAAATTACTAAGTTCTAATCAATTACTAAACATATTCCATTTAAATTTATTATGTATTTATTATTTTTATGTTGACTATTTCACATAAACCTTACTATTCAAACTCTTGACTACTAGTTTTTACAAAGTATTTTAATACATAATTGCTCTAAAAATAAAAATATTGTTTTATAATACACTAGTTAATATGTGAGATACATTATTGATACTCTAAATGTAACTATTTTTATCAAATACATTCACTAATAGTGATGATTTTGGGATAAAATACCTATCTTAATAGAAATTCAATGAAGGGTTAAGCTAGAGAGTATAGAGAAACATTTTTTGTATTCAATCCATTGGAGATAGTTATATCCAATGAATAACACTCTATTGAAGAAAAAGTCATAGCCAACAAACATTATCTAAGGATTAATGGATAACTATTGGAAAATCTTGAAATTGATAAGATATTTCCATGATTGTATAGCAGGGTTATGCATAAGGGGTCAACCCAAAAATCTATTTATAAATTGAAGGCGAATTATCTTGGAATCCTGATGAAATATGTAGAAGTATACATGGTGAATTCCAATTATTTTTTTCCAAAAAATTTCAAACCGTGGAGAATTCCAATTATTTTTCTCAAAATAATTTCAAACCTTGGTGAATTCAAATTATTTTTCTCCAAAAATTTTCAAACTGTGGTGAATTTTTCTGTATTTGGGACCATGAATATTGGTTTGCAAAATTAAAGGATTTCTGTGGACAAGAAATGCTTTAAGAATTTACGATTTATGATGACCGATCTAAGACGTAAAATTTAATATATTGCAGGCATGTCGATCAGATACAGACATGTCGATCGGTTGTAAATATACCGATCGACTGTAGACATGTCAATCGGTTGCAGCCATGCCGATCGGGTGCAAAAATATCGATCGATTGCAGCCATGACAATATTCTAGGAGGCATAACTTTTACTTCGAAGCTTCATATTCAATTTTTTGTTTTTAAAACCACCTATCTCGATGATATATACTCAAAAAACTAAGTAAAATCCTCAAAAAAACATCTAAAATTGATCGACATGTCTACAACCGACTAACACATCTACAACCGATTGATTGCAGACATGTCAATCAGTTTCAAATATTTTTTTGAGGATTTCACTTAGTTTTTTTAGTATATCTCATCAAGCTAGGTGGTTTTAAAAAAATATTGAAAACGGAGCTCCAGAGCAAAAGTTATGCCTCCTACAAGTTTCCCTACAAAAGTGCACCTCTACAACCGATCAACATATGTCGATCGGTTGCAGAGGTGCACTTTTGCAAGGAAACTTGTAGGAGGTATAACTTTTGCTATGGAGCTCCGTTTTCAATTTTTTTTTAAAACCACCTAGATCAACGAGATCTACTAAAAAAACTAAGTGAAATCCTAAAAAAACCATCTAAAACCGATCAACATGTCTACGACAGATCGGTTGCAGATGTATCAATCATTTGTCGATTAGTTTTAAATTTTTTTTGAGGATTTCACTTACATTTTTGAGTAGATCTCGTCAAGCTAGGTGGTTTTAAAAAAAAATGAAAATGGAGCTCTGGAGCAAAATTTATGTCTCCTAGAAGTTTCCCTGCAAAAGTGCACCTCTGCAACCGATTGACATATGTCGATCGGTTGCAGAGGTGCACTTTTGTAGGGAAACTTCTAAGAGGCATAACTTTTGCTCCGGAGCTCCATTTTCATTTTTTTTTAAACCACCTAGCTCAATGAGATCTACTCAAAAAACTAAGTGAAATCCTAAAAAAAAATCTGAAACTGATCGACATGTCTGCAAACGATCAGTTACAATTGTGTTAGTCAGTTGCAGACATGCCGATTGGTTTTAGATGTGTTTTTGAGGATTTCACTTAGTTTTTTGAGTAGATATCATGCAACCGATCAACATATGTCGATCTATTGCAAAGGTACACTTTTGTAGGGAAACTTGTAGGAGCCATAACTTTTTCTCCGGAGCTCCGTTTTCAATTTTTTTTAAAACCACCTAGCTTGACAATATCTACTCAAAAAACTAAGTGAAATCCTCAAAAAACATCTAAAATCAATCGACATGTCTACAATCGATCGGTTGTATATGTTTTAGTCAATTGCAGACATGTTGATCGGGTTTAGATGTTTTTTTGAGGATTTCACTTACATTTTTGAGTAGATCTCGTTGAGCTAGGTGGTTTAAAAAAAAAATAAAACAAAGCTCTGAAGCAAAATTTATGCCTCCTAAAATTTTCCCTACAAAAGTGCACCTCTGCAACCGATTGACATATGTCGATCAGTTGTAGAGGTGCACTTTAGCAGGGAAACTTATAGGAGGCATAAATTTTTCTTTGGAGCTCCATTTTCATGTTTTTTTTAAACCACATAGCTCAACGAGATCTACTCAAAAAACCAAGTGAAATATTTAGAAAAAAATCTAAAATTGATCAACATGTCTACAACTGATCGGTTGTAGATATGTCAGTTGGTTGCAGATATGTCGATTGGTTTAAGATGCCTTTTTGAGGATTTCACTTATATTTTTGAGTAGATATCGTCGAGCTAGGTGGTTTAAAAAAAAAAATTAAAAATGGAGCTCCGGAGCTATGCCTCCTACAAGTTTCCCTGCAAAAGTGCACTCTACAACCGATCGGTATATGTCAATCGGTTGCAGAGGTGCACTTTTGCAGGGAAACTTGTAGGAGGCATAAATTTTGCTTCGGAGCTATGTTTTATTTATTTTTTTAAAACCACCTAGCTCGATGAGATCTCAAAAAATGAAGTGAAATCCTCAAAAAAATATCTAAAACTGATCGACATATCTATAATTGATCAATTGCAGATATGTCAGTCAGTTATAGACATGTCAATTGGTTTCATATTTTTTTGAGGATTTCACTAACATTTTTGAGTAGATCTCATCGTTATAGGTGGTTTTTAAAAAATATATTTGAAAACAGAGCTACGGAGCAAATGTTATGCCTCTTAGAAGTTTCCCTACAAAATTGCACCTTTGCAACTGATCGACATATGCCGATCTATTGTAGAGGTGCACTTTTATAGGGAAACTTCTAGGAGTCATAACTTTTTCTCTACAACCGATTGGCTTATGCCAATAGACATTTCTCTACAACCAATTGACACCTCTGCAACCGATCATATTATGCCGACATACACGTCCCTATAATCGATTGATGAATATTGATTGACACCTTTGCAATCGATCGACACCTCTACAATAAACTGACATGGATCTATAATAAATCATCTTATACCGATAGACACAACTTTGCAATCAAAATCATTTATAATTTGAAGGCGAATTGGGTGGGAAAATCAAAATCATTTATAATATGAGTTCGACGAATTCAAATAAAAATATTTTAATTATTTTCAATGGCAGACGAATTTACCCCAAAAATACTTCCACTCCGTAATTTTTTGGTGAATGGTCCCCAGTGAAAGGATCCAAAATTAGCATTTTCAAAAGTTTAAAAATCCTAAATAGAGCCAATTTATGATATTTCGCGCTTATGCATAACCCTGTTCTATAGTTAGAGGTACATATTCTACAATTCATTCATGTTGTGTTATATATTAATCTATTAGTTGTAGTAGAGGTAGGAAAAATATTGGTTAAGGACAATTGATTCATCATTTTCATAGTCATGATATTTGTAGTTGCTCCTAAATCATCCAATAAATTAGGTATTTTTTGCACCATTGGAGACAATAATGACAAGTTTTTTGGGATGTATATATTCAAGTGGAACAAGTTCCCTTGCCAAGAGGTTAGCTAATTTTCCATCCACTTGTATCATCTTTGTAAAATCCTTTCATTTTTTCCAAGCTTCTTAATACTAATTTTTTAAATAACCTTGTTAAAAATAGGTACATCCTTGATTTCATAGGGTAAGGGTATTGTTATATTTAAATTTTTTAGCTCTATTAATAGATTGGATTTATTAGAGTTATCTTCTTGGGTTATAATAATTAAATATATGGTGCTTTATCATTTTCTAAAGCCATTGTTTTTGGAATATTTTCTTCTTATTTATTCAATGGCTCAAGATTTGGTGGAGTTATTTTCCTTTCTTCTTGAAATTATTCTATTTTAGGAGGTTCTATATGAGGCAATAATTTTTCTAAGCAATGTTGTATATTGTCACAATTGATAACATTAATATTAACTATGTCATTGTGTTATATATTGTAGATAGGGGCTACCTACCTATTATTATTTATATTTTTCCTGGGTTGAGTCAGTAGTGGAGGTTTCTTCGGTGGTTGTGGTTATAATATTTTGGGAACACCAGTGTGTCCTAGTATTAATGCTTGTTGTTAATTTTAAAATTATCATTGTTCCTATTTAGTTTGATTATATTTGGATGGTCCTAACCATTTCTAGTTTTGAGTTGATCGTGATTGATTAGGCACTGATTACTGTTAGGACCATATCCTAACACTTTATGTAATAGTCCTTATGGAATGTAGGTAGTACCAATATTAATATTTTATAATGTTTTATTATAGTTTTGAATTAAGAAGCACCTATTCCAAATGTCACCCTTCTATCTAACCAATTTTCAAGAATGCAATTGATTGTAGATAGGAGATTTCAGCTTCAATGACACTTTGCATGTAAGCCAAGCTTGGGATTTAGGTGTATGGGAATTCCTTAAAACTACAAGAGGTGGTATTTTATGTATATTTTAGCATAATTGAATGAATTAGTGAAGGATTTTGTCCCCTCAAAGAGGATTATAATTTAGTGCTATTGTGATATTGTTCCTTTTTTGCAATTTACTTTTGTATTGTGTATTTTAATACCAAGTGTGTTGTGAGAATATATGTTTATTTTTAGTATTTGTGTGGGAGTATTTATTTTTAATATTAGATTCCTAGAAAGTGGTATCAAAACACTTTTTAGTGTCATATTCTCTTGTGACAACAATGGTTTCTGCTAATTTGACTATTAGGTATATGATTTTTGTGTTCATTTTTTTGTTTGTTAGTTTTATTTATTTAAATAAAAACAAAAATAATATATCCAACAAAATGTCAAAAAAACTATTGCATTTTTTATAGTAGTTGATTAGGTTAGAAACCCTATGTTAGGGATTTTAAAATATCACAAAGGATTTATTATTATTGGCTAAGCTATATAGCCCATACACTATCTAGTGAATTGAGGGGTGATCAGGCTCCAATACCTAGGCCTTAGACACCACTCGTGCACAGATTTGAGCTCACATGTATCTTCAGGTATATCGATAGAGCATCTAGTATTAAATAGAATTTTATCCCTATGAATATTTTTTGGCCTTGTATTATCCATAGTGCAAGAGATGCAACATCCTAAAAGACTACCCTCTCATACTGTTAGAGAGGTAGATAGTGTACTCAAGGGAATATGTGGAATTCTCCTTGAGTAGTGGCCTAAAATATTTGTCTAAGTATTATTTTTCATAAATGTGGTATAATAGAAGGCCTATGGGTATTACATACACCTTTTCTTAGAGTACTCTAGTTCTATTTAAACTTGCAAACAAAGTTTATTCTCTAAATATTTCTATTTTTTCTCAAATTGCAACCAAAAATTTGAACCTAATACTATATACTTCATAGAATCTGTTAGTGGTTAGATTGTTCAGAAAAAATAACCAAAAAAGGGTTTTCAAAACATAACTCATGTTTTGAACCAAACCTCTAGAGAAACTGTAGACATTAAAATCTGGTCAATTCGATTATGCTACCATAAACAATGACTTCATGACACACCAAAGCCCCTAGGGTAGTGCTAAGGAGGCATACAATGGTTCTAACCATTTAGTACAATGTTTTGAAATATTCTAGGCCACTTTTGACACATTTTGGACACCCTGCTGCTATTCTTTCCATAATGGTATGAATACAAAACCTATTCATCCCACCTTGGGATGAATAGCAGGTTTGACTAGCAAAAAGTCAAATCTGGATAAATGGCGCCTACAAATGGTTACTTTTCTACTTGCTAATGCCTAGGAATTCAGTGCACATAGCATATTAATGCTCCAACCCATGAGGGAGGCCAAATTAGGAGATTCTCTTCCCCCTCCAACACATGTCACCATGGTGGCCAAGTGGCGCCTTGTGCCTTGCATGCCCTCACATGACTTTTGATCCATGAAACCTCCTTGTGCTATAAAGTGGATGAATTTTCCACACAATGAGAGAGGATATTTTGAGGACAAATAAATAGAGTACTTCCAAGATTTCCTTCCACCCTTTTGTGCCTATTTTTCCCTTGAAATCTCTACCTAGCGAAGGAGGTTTGCGAGTGAACTATGAGGCACAATTTGTTACAAAAACTGAACCACCTGAGTGATTCCCACACCAAATTTGATGAAAATACCCCTTAGAGTATTTTTCATCAATTATCAATGGAATTGGTGGTAAAATTTAAGCAGAAACGATGGGCATCCCACCCCCTTGTACCCCCCAATTTGTGACAGTCCTATTCATCCCACCCTATTACAAATAGAAATATATGAATTATTTTGTTACTATTTTTAATTAGTTATTTTATACATGCTATTACTATGCTGTAGTTCAAATTCCAAGTCTTTCTGAGCTATATTGGCCGAGATATTATATTTTTAGTGTTTTGTAGGGTCTCTTGCAGGTATCCAGAGGTCATTTGAGAGAACACCCAAAGTGTTAATGATCTTGAAAATATGATCAAATGGGGTTTCTTATAATATAATTTAATTTACTCTATCCAATTTTCATACATTTTGGTTATGCGTAGAGTAAAAATTTTCTTACTTTAGGTTTTATAGGTTGAAAACGGTCATTCGGGTTTCAAAGCCCCATCGAATGCAATTTTGGTGAAATTTATGGTGATATCTTCCCAAAACATTATATTTAAAATCCCTATGCAATTTAATTCCATTTGGAGTTTATTTGATACATTTTCTCATTATTAGTCGTTTTACCCCTATGGGGATGACATGCTCTTTATCACACGCACTCGCTATTTGACATTTCTATTTTCCTTGTGTGTAGGTGTAGGTCATTATAGTGCATTAGGAAATAGCACAAGACATCTGGATAAAATACAAAAGTAGTGGCAACCTTGGCCCTCCCACCTCGATTTTTGGTACAAGGAAAGACATTGGATGTGCACCCGAATTTCTTGAAGGATTTTGATCCTTGGGCACCCAAGTTGTAAAAATTTGTATCAGCCATTTTGATACCTCAAGGGGATGCATTTTAACTTGGAATTTTATCAGTTCTATTAATAATAAATCTATTTTATTTGCATTATTTCTTGTTATTTTCTATATTTTCCACCTTTGATTGCATGCTTCCATTTGACACTCATAAGTAATAGGGCATAGATACACATATTTTTTATTATAATTTGGTGCATTTTTTTTACCTAATTTAGTGGTGATCATGGTGGTACCAATTACATTTTGCCTTAGGTTAATTTTGGAACTCATTTTTCATATTTTCATGTTGTAGGTGCTATTCGTTTTGGACTGAAACAAACCCTGACCTGCTATTCATGCCACCCTGGGATGAATGCGAGTTCATCCCACCCTAGGATGAATACATACCTGCTATTAATACCACCATGGATTGAATAGAAACCAAAGGGTTTTTAGAGCATAATTCTAGCAATAGCAAGTTTTGGCAGTGATGAGGTAGGTTCTTGAGTCTTCCATCTCTGTCTTGCATTTACAAAAACTATTTATTTTCATATTATATGGTTTTTATCACATATTTGATTTCTTATAAATATTAGAAGCTAGTTTAATTTTATTAAATGCAAACTAACAAAACACATAATAGGAGAAAAATCAAAACAAATTTAAATTAGGAATGCATCTCTTTGGATTATTTGCTTGTAGCTTGCCCAATGGGTAGGCTAGCATTTAGGGCTTCTGCATTTCTAGATACATTCGTGAGTCCTTTTTACATACTAAAATTTTTTAAAGTAAAAATCACCTTATGCATGCATTTAGTGAATGATCATTGAATTATTTTTTTCTTTCTTTCTTTAAAGTTAAAAGGAACCTCACACATCACATTTCATTTTAACATTGGCGGTGTTGGGCTCTCACATCCAACCCATCAATCGAGACCAACAGTAGATGTAATTACCACTCGATTGGCTCATATGAAAGAGTATCATTGGGACCCATCCATGGCCAAGTCTGACCCAAGAACTGTCCTAACCATGAAAAATAGCACACATTCCTCGTCAGAGGAGTGCATCATTGTGCCCAGGGTGTTGGGTGAGGTTTGGTAGTACCTATGCTACCTCGTTGGATATGAATTTCATCACCATATTCAGCTTGTGTGAGTGTATAGGTGAAATCCTTTAAAAATATGAGTACATCATCCAATGAGATTTTAAACATGCCACACAAGGTCATTATTTACAAGAAACACATCTAAAACACACAAAATAGTTTAGGGATTCACATATAAAACTTAAAGGAGATAATAATCTATCTTATCGAGTGTTTTCCTTCTTGTTTGTTGTTTCATTAAAAATTTGTAAAGAAGATAATCATCTAGGTTTTGATAGAGAGACACAATGGTATACACCCATAGCCAAGATCAATCATAGGAAGAAGCTACAGAGAGTGGGTTAGGAGACATCAGTCATCTTCACTTTAGCCCTAGGGACTTGGTTATACCTCCATAGCGAGCCTCCACTCCACCTAGCCCCAAGATAGTAGGGCACAAGCCACACCTCTGAGGGATCCTCTGTGGGACACTCTAATGGATGATGGACATTACCTAGGATAGTTTTCATGGTATGTAGATACATTGTAGGCCTTACTTTATGAAAGGCAAAAATACACTGAGGTGCTAATAGACAAAGTGGTGCCATGCATCCGCATACCTGTCAGGACTAACAAGCCTATTCATAGGTAAGAGCATGACTTCACACACTAGGAAGGCTGCCTACCCATCATCTTGATAGAGTAAAATAGATTAGGCAGGCTGATGGGTATGACACTTGTCACTCAGGGTGAGACAATTCCTCATCTAGGAATGAAGGCATGAGGAAATCCTAGAATTTCCTTAATAGTAGTATTTTGTGCATACTCGATGTGCCTCTGCATCTATTGAGTATAATAAGCATATGTTCCAGCTCGAACCCCAAGTCAATATGGTGAAACTTGAAAGAGGTAAGTGCTCGATAGATATCACAGATTATCTTGAATGATGTCAGCCCCAAGGGGAGGCACCTAGACCCCCTAGGCCTCGTATGATGGAACAGATCAAGCAATTAGTTGCAAAGTATGTGGAATACTAAGCTCAATTCAAGAAGCTTCAGTAGGAAAAATAACAACTAGACTTCTTGCATCAACTTGAGAAAGAGAGGATTGAATGGTAGACCAACAAGTTGTTCCAACAAAATCTATGAGATATGGTTCCTACCACTAAAACCCATAGGCAGGAAGTACCCCAAAGGAAACCTACACTTATTCGAGATAGGTATCCTAGACCTTATCTAGTGTTGCCTTTGTGGCCTCCTAGGCCAGATCGGGACTTGCCTCATAGGCCAGATACAGGGCATCCATAGTGGGTGGATACCCCTCTTTATAGACTGGCTCGAGAGATGCCCTATGGGGTCTACAATGAGCACGAACTAGAAGTAGAGTATTGGAGATGCCTTATCAAGGTAGGGGAGGTAACAAGCCACCACCCTGTAATAGGTTGGAGGATCTTAGATCTCCACTATAGGATGTGAGAAAGAATGAGTAAATCAAGTCCTTAGACCCATACAAAGAGCTGCTAGAGTGCCTAGAGTCGGTAGAGCACAAGATCTATGGGTATGGATATCAAAATCCCACTATGTTCTAGTTGTGTAATCATCCCATCCATACTTTAGTTCCTACATCTTCCTATCCATAGCAATTCTACTTTTCTTAGTTGGATATGTTTAAGGGAGAAGAGGATGTGCAGGAGCATGTCACAAGATTTCTGGGCTAGTGCTTCGGAATTCATGATGATGATGCTTTGCTTTTGTGGATGTTTGTGACTACCCTTTTAGGCCCTACCTTGAAGTGGTTTTACCATCTCCCTAAGCATAACATCCACACTTTGGATTAGCTTTTAGACACATTTCTAGAATGCTTCACCTTCAATACCAAGAGGAAGGTGACACTGGCAGATGTAGCTGGGTTAAACTAGTATGATGATGAGTTAATAACAAATTATGGTAATAGATGGTGAACCTTACTCGTTAAAATACCTTATCTCCTCCCCATGTCGAAGCTGGCTCAAATGTTCTCTAAGAGCTACTTGAATCCGATCTCCTTGTTGTTGCAACTACAACAATATATGACTCTTGAAGATTCCCTAGCATAGGCTAGGACCATCAAAGAAATTGAGATTCAAGAGGGATAAATTACAAAACCTTGCAATGAGGAGTGGAGAAATAACACTAAGATCACCCCAACGCAGTCTAAACCATTAGTAGTGAATCAGGTTGCCATTAGCATCTTGGGGGTAATGCAAGATGTGTCACCTCAAAAGCCTAATTATTAGGCCACACTTCGGGACTATACTAAGGACAATTAGAATGGTCAAGGGCAAAATCAATAGTGCCACCCCAAGTGGAATTTAACACCCCTTGCAGAGTCTATGGACTTGTTGTTTGAGCACCTCCTAGTGACCAATGTGATTCACCTGCCTCAGAGTTGACCTATCGACCCAAATACACCTAGGTCCAAAGGGTACAAAGAAGACCTATATTGCAAATTTCATAGGCAAAATGGGCATGATGTGAAAATATGTTACATGTTTAAAAACTTGGTACAAGACATGATATATAGGAAGGAAATTTAGGTAGAAAACCCCATCACATCAAATAATCAATAGATGGAGGTATTTAAAGATCCTCTACCTGCCCATGCAAAGCAGACCAAACCTATGCCCTAGGTGAATGAGGTTAACCATGCCCCTCCTTAGTAGGGGAATGTCAGCATGATCATAATTGTCATGAGGAATAGGTGGTATCCATGTCCAGTTGTACCACCTATGACTCAAGGTGATGTCCCTTCGACATCACAATAGCCACCACCTCCTCTGTTGAGCCTTCCACCTAGGCCTATGGCCACCATTAAGAGTAGGATCGCTCAGAGCTTAAGAACAACATATACTCAGCTCTCTATCTATGATTTGATTCAAAAATCACAACCTCATAGAGAGGCATTGATGGAGATCCTTAAGGCCATAGATATTTCATCCCAAGAGTCTAACTCCTTCAATAATTTTGTGGGGCATGTAAGACAGTGCACAAAACTGGTAATCACCTTTAGATAGGATGAGATTAAATTGGTTCTAAGTGATACGGTGGATCCTTGCACATTGTCACATGTGTAAATAGGACACCATACAAGAGATTGTTGATAGACATCAGTTCTTCTAGAAATATCATCAATACAATAGCTCTCAAGCACTTGAAGCTCTTGGTATCCCATATTGTCGCATCTACATATACCCTCCAAGTATTTAATGATGCCATATGCTCAACAATTTGTATGATCGTCCTATCGATTTAGGTAGGAGAAAATATCATCTCAACACTATGCCACATACTGGAGGGTGAGATGGTGTGTAATATCATGTTATGTATACCATGGATTAGGGACATGAATTTAATCCCTTCCATTGCTCACCAGTACATCAAATACACTCGTGAAGGGCAAGTTCATGTCATCCCTATGGACCTAGAGCCCTAAAAGTACTACAACATGGTGTAGCAGCTCCCTGAGTCAACCTTATCATTAACACACTTGGATTTCCAACCGAATAAATCTAGCCAAGGTTTGACCCTCTCATCATCATATGACATACCTTCATCACCATCGGCACCTCCTCTGATGCCCATTGGGCTAATAAATCCTTTGTTTAGGAACCTAGGGAAGAAGCCTATTTATGAGGTCTAGTTGACCATATCCACCATCTCCACAGAAGAGATACCTAGCCTAGATGATGAAGAGCTACCACAAGAGATAGATAATGAATCAGATCAGATCTCATTCTCATCACTCTTCTATCTGTAGCCTCTAGTGATAGTGCACTTGGATTCCACCAGATTAGAAGAATACATGGTTAGTAATGTCACAGCTACCTCTGCTATAGAGTTGATGCAAGACATGGGTCGACCCTGGCTTACCATAGGCACTATTGTACCCATAGGTGTCCCCCTAATCAAATAAATTTTGTCTATGGGGGACTGGACTATGGCATCAAACCCTACCAATAGCATGAGGAGAATGAGGAGCCCTTCGCATAAGACATCAAATACTTGTCTAACCCTGACTTCACCCTGAAGTAGCTTGACCTTTGCAATTGGCATGGTTATGGGTTAGGCTTGTATGAGCAAGGCACATAGGTTTCATTTCAACCCTGGTACTAGATGCCATATGATAAATCAAGATTGGGATAGATGGTATGGAGCATCTATGCCTCAACTATAGAGATAAGTTGGCCTAAGATCCCTTCACCAACCCTAATCATGTCTACTTGCTAGAGGACTATTTCCCTATGCCCTTGGGACGCGATAAACCACCTCACGATGATATCTAGTCCTACAAGATAGGTTAAGGTTCACGCACTCTTCCACATGATAATGAAGAAGAAGATACAAGGTACTCTTATGAGTGGACGTTAGATGATGAGTCAGACTATGGAGTCACATCGATTAACTCTGATAGTTTTTATGGAGAATACGCACAGGTCATCCCTTGGGATGATGATGATGAATACTATTTGTGCATATTTCTATTACAAGGTACCATTTGGAAACACCTTCTGCCTCACGAAGAGCAAGTTTGCCCATATCTGCACTGACCACCACCTGTCATCCCACCACCTCTGTAGCCACCTCCTTAGGTTATGCTGCATCCGAAGTTCCATGGTCACCACCAACCACCTAGGGAAAATCATCCATCCATAAATATGATTTCCATAGATTTCCTACAAGATCTAAATAACCTGTTAAATACATTGCACCTCGACTTGGGGGTAATCAAATTTGACTAGGGAGATTCACCCCCATCACCTCTTGAGTATTGGCCTTACGATGAGATGCTACAACTATTTTGCTTCTCCCTAAGTTCAACTCATGATGTCTTCCTTTCTGAGGAGGAACCTGATGTTCACATTGATGATCTAAATCCAACAGATGACATCCATTTGATCCCTACCCCCACTAGCTAGAGGAGGGATCGCATATGTCAATCGATCCTACAATTGACAAAGATATCAACTCAGATCCAGAGAATCCATAGTGTATCAAGTTGGGGGAAAGTTTATTTACCTAAATATCAAGCCAATTACACATCCCTTCTCATAGAGAATAAGGCAGATTTTGCATGGTCTTACAAAGACATGCTAGGACAAGATCCAAATCTATTCACCCACAATCTGCCACTTTACTCTAAGGCCAAGCTTCTCAAGTAAAAGCTAAGAAATATGCATCCAACGGTGGCCTTTATGGTAAAATATGAGCTATATAAGTTGTTGGATGCCCAATTTTTCATTTCTATAGACTATCCCACATGGTTGTCCAACATGGTTCCCGTCAAGAAGCCTGACGAAAGGATTTGCATTTGCACTAATTTTTAAGACCTCAAAAAAGCGAGTCCTAAGGATGATTTCCTTTTTCCAAGCATTGATGCCCTAGTAGATGCCACAATGGGCCATAAAATGTTATCCCTTATGGATGGTTTATCTAGTTACAATCATATTCATATCAATCCAGAGGACCAGCTCAAAATGGCATTCACAATGCCCTAGGGGATATTTTGCTATAAGGTCATGCCTTTTGGCCTTAAAAATATCAGTTCCACCTACCAGCATGCAATTATGTACATATTCAATGACTACATGCATAAGATATTGGAAGATTACATGGATGACTTGCTGACTAAATATTTATTATGCCATGAGCATATCGATGTTTTGAGAAAAGTTCTAGATTGCCTCATCAAGCACAATGTGAGACTAAACCCAGAAAAGTGCATCTTTAATGTCACATCTAGAAGGCTCTTAGGATTTATCATATCTAAGTGAGGTATTGAAGTGGACCCCAATAAGGTCAAGGTCATCCTCGAGATACCTCTCCCAACCATGATCAAGCAGCTCTGAAGTCTACAGGGCAAGATCACGTCCATAAAATGATTTATAGTGCAATTGTTGGACAAGTATCATCCCATGAATAAGTTATTGTACAAGAGAGTCATATTCCATTGGGATGACGAGTTTTATGAGGCCTTTGATGCAATAAAATAATACTTTGCTTCACCACTAGTGTTGGCCCCACCTAGACCAGAAGTGTCATTTCGCTTATACATCTCAGCCACTGAGATGGCACTAGATGCCATGTTAACATAGAAAAATGAATTTCATGAGCAGACCACTTACTATCTTAGCCACACCCTGGTCAGTTATGAGATCAAGTAGGCATACGTTGAGAAATTATGCCTAGGGGTGGCTTTCGCCACCAAGAAGCTATGACATTACATGCTTAGCAACACCACGTATATTGTATATAAAGAGAATCCATTGCGCTACATGATAAGCCACACTTATCATAGTAGTCGAACAAAAAAATGGACCATGTTGTTGATGGAGTTCAACCTGGAATTTGTTGGACAAAAATCAATTAAGGGTCAGGTCATCATCAATCAACTCGCAGAGGCTCCTCTCCAAGATGATCAACCTCTTAGTATGGAGCTTCCCAATGAGGGGGTCTTCCAAATATCAAAATCACCAGATTTTGATGAGCTTGAGATGCATGTAGATATAAACCTATTTTTTGATGGCTCCAAATGCAAGCAAGGATGTGGCACATGAATCATGTTTTTCACACTGCATGGGGTTCCCATACCCCTATTGTTTAAATTAAATTTATCGTTCACCAACAATAATTCTAAGTACAAAGCCTTGCTCATAGACCTTTAGATGGCTATCACCATGAAAATAATAAAGATTAACATTTTTGGTGACTCTTTGCTCATTATTAACCAGGTCAAAGGGATCTACCAGTGCAAATGCCCAATTCTACAAGCCTAAAAAGCCCTTGTGGATAAGTTCCTGGAAAAATTTGAATGGTATAACATCGAGGCACTTCCTCGATCATCTGATTATTTTGTGGATACAATGGCATCCCTAGGGTCATTGATCCCACAAGACCCTACAGATCATATGACTACCATTCAGTTCAAAACTCTCTTACAGTCTGTGGTTGAGTGCGAGAATGCTCAAGTCATGTCGTAAGTCCACTTGATTCAAATTGAACCTCATAAAGAGAGATTCTCGCACATTCACGAATGCTTGAACCAGGCTAATTGGAGGAATTTTTTCTCTCAATCCCATTTGGATAGCAGTGTAATGCTATTCTTACATGTTCTCTCCCAATAAAATTTTTCTCGGGATGAACTTCAATAGGGACAGGTCGTTCATGTGCTTGAGGCTTCCTCACAATAGGACTAGTCTGCACAAATCAAGGAATACCTAAATATTGGTAACCTCCCTCTTGGGTTGTCGCACATCACTAAAATAACATTAAAATCGAAGGAAACAAAATATGTCTTGCTAGGAGACATTGTGTATCATCGAAGCTATGAAGGAATCCTCCTTAGTTTCTTAGAGCAACAAGAATCATCTTGGGCAATCGTCCAAGCACACAATGGTACATGCGATGGCTATTTTAGCGGCATGGCCATCACCAAGTGCATTCTTAGCATGGGCTATTATTGTCCAACTTTATAGTGATATTGCTATGCATATGTGAGGAAGTACGTGAAGTTTTAGTACCATGTTAATTTGACACACGTGCCTTCTCAGGCCTTGCAACTGATTCAATCGGTGTGGTCATTTTCACAATGGGGATTGGATTTAATTGATAAAATCCCACTTGCATCCTCTAGCCACCACACATTTATTATAATGGCTACCGAGTATTTCACTAAATGGGTGGAAGCGATTCCATTACCACTACGATGAGACCCCGCATAACGGAGTTCCTATTACATAATGCCATTTGTCATTTTGGTATTCCATCCAAGATCATCTCGAATAATGGGAAATAATTTAAGAATAAAGATGATTGTGCTTTGATAGAAAAGTATAATATCTAGCACAGTTTTTCAACACCCTCCTATCCGTAAGCAAATGGGCAAGCAAAGGCTTCCAACAAAACATTGATTGCCATTCTCAATAAAACTATCAGAGAGAATCACACATATTCGCATACACAAATACCCCTTGCTCTATGGGCTTACAACACTAGTATTTAGGCATATGGTACCAAGGCAGTCGCACCTCTAGATTTCAAAATCCTATCATTATGCATATCCATGCAAGAGTTCATCAACGATGACACTACACGACAAGCTCACCTAAATCAGCTTACGTTGTTAGATGAACATCGTATTAATTCTCTCAAGAACCTATGCATTTACCAAGAGCAACTTAAGAGAGCCTACAATATGAAAGTCCACCTAAGGGACTTTCAGTTTGATGACCTTGTTTTGAAGGAAATCAACAAAATTCTAATTTTTTGCCCCATATGAGGGACAAGTTTGTGATAAATTGGTTAGGTCCCTATGCCATTACTAGTCATATAGGACCCAAAACTTATTTCCTAGCCTCCCTTGAAGGTTTTGATGATCTTGAACCCTTGAACATACCTCATTTGCGGCCATTCCATGCCTAAGGCATGATGATCAACCTAAAATGCTCCTAGGTAGTCTAGAATCGTCTAGGTCACCCCAAAATGCTCTAAGGGTGCCTACATCTATGTTGGTCAACCTAAAATGCTGCTAGACGGTCTGAACCATCTAGGTCACCCAAAAATACTCCAAGGGTAGCTACATCCCACTTGATCAACCTAAAATGCTCCTAGGTGGTGTAGAACAATCTAGGTCATCCAAAAATACTCCAAGGGTGCCTACATCCTTCTTGGTAAATCTAAAATGCTCCTAGGTGGTCTAGAATCGTCTAGTTCACCCAAAAATGCTCCAAGTGTGCCTACATCCCACTTGGTCAACCTGAAATGCTTTTAGTCATTTTAGAACTATCTAGGACACCCCAAAATGCTCCAAGGGTGCCTACATCCTGCTTTCTCAACCTAAAATACTCCTAGATGGTCTAGAACCATATAGGTCACCCAAAAATGCTCCAAGGGTGCCTACATCCCACTTGGTCAACCTAAAATGATCTTAGGTGGTCTAGAACCATCTAGGTCACCCAAAATGCTCCAAGGGTGCCTACAACCTGCTTAGTCAACCTAAAACGTTCCTATGTGACCTATGACCATCTAGGTCACCCAAAAATCCCCAAAGGCACCCATAAGTCCTTTGGTCATTCCAAATGGCCCAATAGACACCAGTAATCCCGTTGGTCACATGTACATAAATATCACTCAAAAATATAAAAACATCTTATATATTAATCAAAAATCCAAAAATATTGTATCACATTGCATTTCAAAAACACCATCAAAATATCAAAAATAAAAAAATATAGCATCGTAACACATTGTATCCCATTGAATTCTATCATCGCTTGCATTTAAACATACCCACCATTTGCAATTTGTATTCTAGAGTTGCTCATACATGTCTAGAACCATGGCAATTCACTTGTCATCACTCAAAATCAAGGTTGTGAAAGTAATCATTCACATAGTTCAATGTTTCACTTATCATTTTCACCCAAAATTTCTATTTTTCATATTTATGTCCACCCCTTTCACCTAGTCATTCATTCTAGAATGTCATTAGGGTTTTTGGTAACTCAACCATTTCTAGATTCTGTTCAGGTTTTATAGAAAGCTATCTTGATTTTTAGGAGGTAGAGTCTTGCTTAGATTATGCCTTGTGTATATCATATCTCAAACTCTTTTACACATTAATAAATCCAAGTTTTGCATAAAGAGAGATGAAATCCATGAAGTAGTCTAAGTTACCTTAAGAAAAAATGTCATCTTGCTCATCCCCTTGTGACAATGGTTCAAGAATGTTGGGAGTTTGCAAAATAAGAAGCTCTTCCCTACCTAATTCACAAAAATAAACAGTGGTTTTCACTACTATCAAAAATCCAAATCCCCAATCCCTCAAAAAATCAAAGAAATCCAAAGTTCCAAAAGCAAAAGTCAAAAGAAAAATCCCACAAAAAGCAAAAATCAAAAGCAAAATCTATAGTGGTTTGCACCACTCATCCCAAATCCCAAATGCCAAATCCCTTGCTCAAAGAAAACAAAAAATTCAAAATAAACAATGATTTGCATCACTACATATGAGCAAGTATCCCAATTGATGAAAATAAGGGAGTCAAACTTTAATCCATGGAATTATTAGCATTTGGAAAACCATCAGGTGATCCTCATTACAATTTTTGTGGATAGCCTACTTGTCAATGGTGGTAGCTTCCCACATGATGATATGTCTATCACATTAGCTTTTACGTGTGTCCGGACCAATGTTTGCATGTGGATGAGCTATATTTTTGTAACCTAGATTGCCTAGTGGTCTAGTTCTACTAATTAGAGAACCCAGGATCATGACATTCATAGAGTGATCCTCATTCCATGTTTGGTGGCTAGCCTATCTAGAAATTGTGATATCTTTATGCGTTTCACAGGAATGAACTCACTTGCACACACAAGGATATAAAGTACCTTGGTCATCCTATAATGTTCATACCTTGTCACAAAGTCTTTTATAGTCAGTATACAACCTTTGATCAAGTCAGCTCGAGTGTTTGAGTCTTACAAAACCCTCATTTACATTCTCTAACATCTCATGTCAATTATTCCATTTCTACCACATTGCAATAATACATTTCCACATTTTAATTAGAAAAAAATAATACAAAAACAAAAAAAAGGTACAAAAAAATGCATTAATGTGTTTTGTAGAGTTTATAGTGTCCACATAGTATGTCAAATCATTAGCCATAGTTTATTTTTATCAATCAATCAAATATTCCACCCCACTGTGCATCCATGCATATAGATAACATCAAATAAAAATCAAAATACACATACACATATGATATCTACCTATTATCATTTCATTTACATCCATATGCATAACATATTAAACATTTAACACATAATCATAAATCCATACACACATTGCATTCATACAATAAAGCAATAAAAAACACATGATGAACACAAGAAAGATCTCATCTATATATATATATATATATATATATATATATATATATATATATATATATATATATATATGTGGGGTAAATCACGTACATCAGAGTTTCCAAAATACCTGTAGGCTACAATAAATTGGGTCCCCAGAACTCACAATGCTAAACATACAAAAAACCCAAAAATAATCCCATGAGTATCCATCACCATGATTGCACAAGATCAGTTCTACGACTCACACTGCCACAAATAGTCCGAGTCTGCTGGGATCCCCCATGCTTGCTACCACCAACCTTGTCCTCTCTATGTCTAGTAGAGGAGTGCATCATCTTGCTCTATCGATATCAGTGTGATATACTGCTCTTCCCATCATTCAATAACCATCCCCTGAGATGCACCACCTCCATCTCCAACTGATCCACATATGCCTACCTCCATTTTCCCTGTACCTAATAGGTCTCCACCACTAACAACAATTGTAATACCTATACCCATAGAGTCTTTATCTCCCCAATATTGGATCCCTCTTACCTTAGACCCTGAGCTCTCAACTATACCCGTAGGGAGGATATCTTGGCCTGGTCCTCTCGGGTCTACACCTATAGGAGATATCTCTCTTGCCAAACCCTAGCCAATTCAACATTCAAATATGCATACTGGTCACCCTATGCACCCTATGGTACTTATACCCCAATATCCTCCACACCCATGTCATCACCCTGATCTCCTAAATCTAGGAGATATCCTTACTCACCATCCTCTACCCAATCCTCCTCTGGAGCATCCAACATCATCTCATCCACTACACCATTTGCCTCACCCCCTAGCACCCCTACACCTCAACACCGGTGCATCACCCACCATGAGTCATAATCCCCTATAGTCTTGGTGTCATCCACATTAGGAACAACTACTACAGGATCCGACTCCTCACCCACCTCCTCCATAGTAGGCCATAACAGTGTCCTCTCATCCCCATGGTGTCGGTACACCACTGGCTCCCTGAGAAACCCATGCCATAGCCCAAACTACCACATGACATGACCAAAATGGAATTACTCCCACTCAGTCCCATGTCACAAAATTAACCACCTACCCTACCTCACCCATTAGAGTTTCTCCGTAGCATCTGCATAGGCAAAAAAATCCTTGTATGGTCACCATAATACCTTCCTGGGTGCCAAGCGAGAGAAGAGATTAGTTTAGTGATCCACATTACCCATGAACCACTAGCTCTACCCTCTCTCCTACATTATCTTCTATAGGATACCATATCCTATCTTACTATCCGCTAGCTACACCTGGGTCATCCAGGGTAAGCCTTGTGATCATCCCACAAATATGTGCTTCCACTTATGGTATCAAATCTCATACAACTCATCATAGATCTATGTCAACAAGGTAGTCCCCCATGCCATAACCAGAGGCTCCTCCTTGGTGCATCCCACCAAGGCATACACTAGCTCTAATAGGTTCCCGAAGAACCTGGCTCTTGATGAGTCAGGGAGAAGCATATTGGATATGAGATTCATCAGAGTGCATGTCTCACCTCTAATACCCCCTCCTCGTGTGAATACCCCACCAAGATACCACTATTCTAACAGTCCATATCTACCACCTCTGCATCATCCCCAAAGTACCTCATCAACATGATACCCCTATGGTCAATGTTCAATGATCGGATAGGTCACCCCTCTATCAAAATCCTTAGAATTCGATAGATGTCCTTCAACGTCACCATCATCTCCCCCGTTGGTATATGGAAGGTGTTGGTGCATGGGTCCCATAAGATAATCAACACCATTAGATAAGCCCGGTCGCCTACCACAGGCTCCAACCGAGTAACTTGCTTGAGCCCTAGGGCATCAAGCCACTCCTAGTTAGCCTCAGTCAAGGCATCCCACGTGGTTTCAAAGAGCTTCGACTTTCGATAGCAACTCTTCACCACCTAAAAAAATAACAAACACAAATAAAACATAAAAAAACACAAATAATAATAATAATAAATAAATAAATAGGTAGTACAATATTCAATAAACGAGGTCATTTGAGTTAGTATTTTACCCATCGTGCACCAGCCCCTTTACTGGATGCCTCCACCTGCTGACTCATGATGATAGCGGGATGAATTTTATAGTGCTTTGCTATGCAAAATTACTCTCCTCCTCCTCACCTCTCAAATCACAAAAGAAAACATGCAATAATGAGCCCAAAACCTGCATTTGTGGTTTATGTAGGCCTAAAACAATCCTATTCATCCAAGGGTGGAAAAAACACATTTTTTTCCATTTTTCCCACCCTAGGATAAATACCAAATTTGTATTCATTCCACCCCAGGATGAATACATGATTCATAGGTCAAAACACCTTCAGATGCACCAAAAGGGTCCAAAAACCCATACAAATAGCTCTTTTTTAGTAAAAAAAATTTGTATTAGTAAATAGGCAAATAATAGCACTCTTGGATGCTTGGAAAGAACCTTACTTCAATCCCTAAGAAGGCTACTATGGTCGGGCCACCCCACGGGAATGAGGTTTTTCATTCCTGTCCTCTAGGAAGCATCATAGAAAAGGGTTCAAAATACACAATAAACATGTCAAATATGATCGAATGCACTCCAGGTTAATATGGAACATAAATTTCTCATGGATGCCTAGAAAAGTTACTACTTTAATCCCTAATAAGGCCATTGTGTCCAGACTACCCCACGGGAAGGAATTTTTCAACTCCTTGCTTCTAGGAAACCTCCATAGCATCATTCAAATCCTTTCAAAATTGTGCCATTTTTTTTAATGCATGCAACTTAGGGCAACCTCACCACAAGTCATCTGGGTCAAGTGAATCATAACTTTTATCATGATTCATTCCTCCATCGACTCGTCGCTTGAGGAGGTAGTCATACTCATTATCACAATCAACAAGCACACACTCAATCAAGAAAATTATGTTCGTTCAACGAATCATTGACAAAGACAATAATGCTCTTGCTTGGGGAAGTAAACAAGCACAAAATAACAGATTAAAACACTTGGCATTTAGTAAGCATGTGTAATTTTTGGAATCCCTACATCATTACCGAACAACATCCAATATAAATCAAGTTCCTTAGCTCATAAAAATCAAGGATTCAAGAACGCATGCTCTTTCTAGGATTGGGGCATCTAAAGTTTGTTATGGTATTGAGTAACCTTAATAATTGAACATTTTAGTTATCTATTTTTGCTCAGGCGTTGTGCTACACATAATACATCCCAAAATGTGCATCTGTATACACTAAACTCTGGTCAATCTGATTATGCTACCATAAGCAACAACTTCATGACACACAAAAGCCTCTAGGGCAGCCCTAAAGAGGCATACAGTGGTTCTAACCACTTAGTACAAGGATTTGAAAGGTTCTAGGCCACTTTTGGTACCTTTTGGACACCCTGCTGCTATTTGTTCCACCCTAGAATGAATACAGAACCTATTCATCCCAAGGGGGAGTGAATAGCAGGTTTAACTAGAAAAAAGTTAAATTTGGACAAATGGTGCCTAGAAATAGTTACTCTTCTACTTGCTAAAACCTAGGAAGTTAGAGCATGTAATATCTTAATGCTATAGCCCATGAGGGATGCCAAATTTAGAGATTCTCTTCCTCCTCCTACGCATGTCACCTTGGTGGCCAAGTGACACCTCGTGCCTCGCATGCCCTCGCATGCCTTTTGACCCATGAAGCCTCCTTGGGCTATAAAGTGGATGCATTTTCCACACAATTAGAGATAATATTTTGAGGATAAAGCAATGGAGTGCTGTCAAGATTTCCTTCCACCCTTTTGTGCCCATTTTCCCCTCAAAATCTCTACCTAGCGAAGGAGGTTTGTGAGTGAACTAGGAGGCACAATTTGTTACAAAAATTGAACCAGCTGAGTGATTCCCACACAAAATTTTATGAAAATACCCATTAGAGTGTTTTGCATCAATTCTTAGTCGAATTTGTGGTAAAATTTAGGTAGAAACCGTGGGCATCCCACCCTTGGGTGGCCCCCAATTTGCGATAGTCCTATTTTTCCCATCCTATGATGAATAGAAATTTGTTTATTATTTTGTTGCTATTTTTAATTAGTTATTTTCTACATATTATTACTATGATGCAGTTCAAATTTTAGGTCTTTCTGAGCCATATTGACTGAGATATTGTATTTTTAGTGTTTTGTAGAGTCTCTTACAGGTATCCAGTGGTCATTTGAGAGAACACCCAAACCATGACTTATCTTGAAAATATGATAAAATGGGTTTTATTATAATATCATTTAATGTAATTTTCCAATTTTCATGCATTATATATATGCGTAGGGTCAGAAATTACTTGCTTTAGGTTTTGTAGGTTACGAACGGTCATTCAGTTTTTGAAGCCCCATTGGATGCAATTTTGGTGCAATTTCTGGTGATATCTTCCCAAAACCTTCTATTTTACACCCCTATACAATTTAATTCCATTTGGAGTTGATTTGATATATTTTCTCATTATTAGTCGTTTTTCCCATGTGGGGATTGCATGCTCTTTATCACACAAACTCGCTATTTGACGTTTTTGGTTTCCTTGTGTGCAGGTGCAGGTTATTACAGCACATAGGTAGGGATAATAAGACATATGGATAAAATATACAAGTGGTGGAAACCTTGGCGCACCCACCTCGATTGTGGGTACAAGGAAAGACATTGGATGTGCACTTGAATTTCTTGAAGGATTTTGATCCTTGGGTAGCTGAGTTGTAAAAATTTGTATCACCCATTTTGAGCACTCAATGGGATGCATTTTAAACTAGAATTTGATCAATTTTATTAATAATAAATCTATTTTATTTGCATCATTTCTTTTTATTTGCTATATTTTCCATATTTGCTTGCATGCTTCCGTTTGACGCTTATAAGTGATAGGGCATAGATACGCATATTTTTTATTATAATTTGGTGCACCATTTTTCCCTACTTTAGAAACAATCGACCACATTAGTAGGCTCATAAAAATAGCATATAGAAAGAAAATTTGGGGTGCCCAAAATTAATATTGTGGTAAATAGCTCATTGTGATTGTTTTTTCAAGTTTATTGATTTGATATAACACATCCAAACTAGTTTTTAGATCCTTAATAAAAATAGAACTCCTAAAATCCACCTATCTATTTTAGTAAGTCCCATTAAAAGGATCCAAACCTTCAATTATGGATGAGGATACTCACCAATAAGCATTAGATAGGGATATTCGATCCAAAGTGGATGTTATGAGCAACAAACAACATGATATAATTAATAAAAACCTATAGGTAATACAATCACAACTCAATTATTTCCAAGAAACTATGACTGACCTCTCCCTTGCACAAAAATAAATGAAGGTTGAACTGAATAGTAGAGTCTCTACTAGTTCTGTAGATCAACATGACCAATAATAAGTTGGTACAAACCACCACCAATGAGCTATACCATACCGCAATGGAATGAAATTACCAAAATTAGAATTTCCAATGTTTGATAGAAAATATCCTAAGGGGTGGATTTGTAAGGTTGAAAAATATTTCACTTTTCATAATATTGATCGTTTCCTATGGTTGACCATTGCTTCTTTTAATTTTGAATAACATGCACTCCATTGGTTTTTATGTCTTAGGAAGGTTGAACCTAAAATTTCATGGTTCAAATTTGGGTAATTCCTACTCACTCACTTTGGACCCAGTAAGTTTGAAGAATTTACAAGGGACCTATTCAAAATCAAGCAAACATCAACTATTTGAGAATACCAAAATCAATTTAAAAAACTTGCCAATCAAACCATGGGACTAAGTGTCGGTTCTTTCTAAAGTTGTTTTGTGAGTGTACTGAAGGATGACATTAGGGCTGATGTTAAATTGTTGCAACCTCAATCACTACCACAGGACATACAATTGGCCAAATTGGTCGAAGATAAATTCAAGACTCTTGGTTTATCTTCTACATTTCCTCCCTCTAAGCCATCTTTTTTGACCAAGCTCATGCCATGTTTGACTAATAAATCTCCAACTATAAAAATATTGAGTCACAAGGAGATGAAGCATAGAAAGACACAAGGACTATGTTACAATTACGATGAAAAATATACCAGAGGGCATAGATGTGTGCAACAAAAAATGTACTTGCTTGATATGGATGAAATTACCACAGTAAAATATTTTGAGGATGAGGAGGATCCTCAAGAAATAGAAACCTTAGACAAACCAACCGATCAGGACAAAACCCAACAATTTTTTTTTGTACATTCTCTAGTAGGAGTATCCACACCCCAATACTGAAGGGGATTGGCCATTTCAAGGGATAAAGAGTCATCATTTAAAATTAATTTAGTAGCACACATAATTGTATTGATCCATGTATCACCAAATAAGGGAATTGTTACATTACCACATGAAATTATTTTGAAGTTATGATTGCTAATGGTGGCACCCTACCATGCAACGAAAAATATCATAATGTTAAACTCAAAATTGGGGACTATAATATCAAGTCATACATGCTTGCATTGCCATTAGGATGGTGTTATATAGTTTTGGGAGTGGAACTGTTAAGAATTTTAGGACTAGTCCTATGGGATTTTGCATAATTATGGATGAAATTTAGTCAGGATGGGTAGAAATATACCTTCTATGGCATAAAGGTGAGAGTATTTCAATTTATTTTTTCTCTTAAGATGGACATATTTTTAAATAAATGTTTCCATGGTGTGGTAGCTCAACTTTTTTATATCACTGCTCCTAAGCAATGGGGTCTAGTCACCCACAACAATTAAAGGGTATATTAAATAGGTATTCTCATGTATTCAAGGAACCCAAGGTTATTACTTATCCATGCTCCCATGATCATGCAATACAAATTTTTCCTAGTAGTCAACCTTCTGATGTTTATCCATATTAGTATGCTTATGCTCAAAAAACTAAAATTGAGAAATTTGTGTAGGAACTTTGAGCTTCTAGAATTATTCATTCTAGTGTTAGTCCCTATTCTTCACTAGTATTGTTAGTTAAAAATAAGGATGGCACTTGGTGGTTGTGTGTGGATTATTAGGATCTTAACTAAATTTCTATCAAGTAGAAGTTTCCTATTCCTATCATTGATGAATTGTTGGATGAGTTGCATGGGGCTCAATATTTTTCCAAGTTGGATTTGCGATCGAGCTATCACCAAATTCACATTATGAATGAAGATATTCCAAAAATAGACTTTCAAACTCACAAAGGGTATTATGAATTTTTTGTTATGCCTTTTCGGTTGACCATTACACCTTCCACCTTTCAGAGTATGATGAATTCTATTTTGTGCCCTCATCTTCATAAATTTATTCTAGTTTTCTTTGATGATAAATTGATCTATAGTCATAGATTGGGGGATCATCTTCAACACTTAGATGAAACTCTCAAAATTTTGTATAACCATCAGTTTTATGCAAAGTAATCAAAATATCACTTTGGTCAGCAAGAAGATGAATATGTAGGGCATATAGTCACTAAGGAAAGAGTTTAGGTGGACAATAAGAAAATTTAGGCAGTGCAAGAATTGCCTAAACCTCATAACTTTAAGGGAATTCATGGATTCTTGGGTGTTACAGGATATTAAAAAAAGTTTTTTAAAATATATGGTAAGATCGTAGCTTCCTTGAAAGCCATGTTGCAAAAAATATATTTTGTGTGGACTAATTTGGTTGATAAGGCTTTTGTTGATTTAAAGTATGCTATGACCATTACACTATTTTGGCCATGCAAATTTTTTCTAAACCCTTTTACATTGAGATTTATGCATTGGACATGAGCATTGGGGAATTTTTAATGCAGGAGGGCCAACTGTAAAGTGGTAAGCATTTCATTCTCATTTGACTTATCCAAAATTTGAGGAGAAAATCCCTTGCTAGTAAAGGCATCCATATCTCATTGGTCGATATTTTTCATCAAAACTAATCATTAGAGTTTTAGAACAATGGGTGGCTACTCTGAAACAATAAAAATGGATCTCCAAATTATTGGGGTTTGACTATGACATCTGTTATAAGAAAGGTAAAGAGAATGTATTGGCCAATGTCTTGTCTCATATCCATTAAAATCAAGCCATGTTACATGCTAACTCTACTCCTCTTTCACAATAGATTCATTAAATGTGTGAATATCTAGCCAAGGATTCATCATTATAAAATTTTATTTGCAATATCCAAGAGGATCCTCTGACCCAACTTGGCTATGTTTGTGATGGTTAGGATTTACAATTTCATGACCATTTTATTATTCCATATAAGTTTCAAATCAAGGACATCATCCTTCAATAAATGCATGCTTACCCCACAATTAGTCATTTGGGTTTTCTCAAAATATATACCCAAACCAATTGTACAACTTTTGTAATGGAATGAAAAAGGACATCAAAATATTTTTTGTTGAATGTGATCACTACCAATGCATGAAAGGTAAAACTATGAGTTCTCTAGGAATATATAAACCTTTGACCATTTCTAAGTAGGTTTGGATAGATATATCTATGGACTTCATTGAAGGGTTAATAAAATTTGGAGATAAATCTATTATTATTGTAAAAGTGGATCATATTTCGAAGTACGATCACTTCTTATTCCTATCCCATCCTTGTACTGTATCCATTATCACCCAAATATTCATTGATTCCATATTTCACCTCCATGGAATACCTAAATCTATTATCTTTGATCAGGATCCTACCTTCACCAGTCAATTTTTGTAGATACTATTCAAGTTGTAGGGGAAATAACTCAAGATGAGTTTGGTCTACCATCCTCAATCTAATGGTCGAAATAAAATTATCAATAAATATCTAGAAATCTACCTTCACCACTTCATTTTTGAACATCTTACTCATTGGGCTATGTGGTTTCCTTTGGTTGAATGGTGATACAACACCACCTATCACTTTACCACTAAAGTGACTCCATTTGAAGTAGTTTATGGTCAAATTCCACTAGTTCCAAGGTTTAGATTGTGGATTCCACTCTCTATCAACATGAATACATTATTTTCCAACTCAAGCTCAATTTGGACATGGATTAGAACCATATGAAACAACAAGTAGATCAATATTATAATGAATGTAGCTTTGCCATTGGAAACATGATATTTCATCACTTACAACCATATAAAAAATCATCTCTCCATTTGCATGGTTGTCAAAAATATACCACCAAATACTATGGTCCTCATTAAGTATTATGGAGTCTTGGGGAAATAACACACAAACTAGCCCTTATTAATAGTTCTGAACTTCATCTAGTCTTCCATGTGTCATCTCTCAAGTAGGTTATTGGTAACAAGATGCAGTATACACTTCTAGAGTTAGATGAGGAAGGATCTATAATTCTTGAACCTAAATTTATTCTTGACTGAAGATCACATACCCTTTTTCAGTGGGTAATCATAGATATATTTTTCTAGTGGCATGAATTATAAATAGAAGATGTGATATGGGAACCTCTTCACCAAATCCAACAATAGTTTCCTCACCTTTAGCTTTGAGGACAAAGAATTTTTAAGGGAAGGGCATGTTAGGACCACATCCTAACACTTGATGTAATAGTCCTTATGGAATATGGGTAGTACTCATTTTAATAACTTATAATATTTTATTATAGTTTTTTATTAAGAAGTACCTATGCAAAATGACACCCTTCTATGAAACCATGTTTCAAGAATGTAACTGATTATAGGTAGGAGATTCTAGCCTAGGTGGTATTTTACATATAAGCCAACCTTAGGATTTATGTGCTAAAGGAATTCCTTAAAACTATGAGGGGTAGTATGGTATGCATCTTTTTGACATAATTGAATAATGTATTGAAGGAGGTTTCTCCATTGAAGAGGCTAACAATTTAGTGCTATTGTGAGATTGTTCATCTTCTATAATTTACTTTCATAGTGTGCATTTTATTTCTAATTGTGTTGTGAGAATACATGTTTATTTATAGTATTTATATGTGAGTGTTTATTTTTTATAGTATGTTTCTAATAGTTGTATCCATGGTGGGCTAAAGCTTCTTTGATTAGTCCATTTAGGATATGAGGACCAGGTGTACTAGCCCCATTGTTGTTTTGGTGGGAGCATGTTCCATGGAGAATTCCATAGATTTTGTACCCATAATTCTCTTTTATTATGGGAAAAATTGTTTCATTATCCTACATAATTAAATTATTTTATATAATAATGACTCCTTCCAAGGATTGCATTGATGTTAGGTCAAAGATCATACCAATCCATGGGGTGAACTTTCTCATATATGATACATGTATTGATATTTTTTAAAGAATATTTTGATCTACTCCTTGGATAATATATAGACAATGGTTTAATGGCCCTGGTTTTATCTTGCAATTCATCCAATATTGTGTTTAGATGTAGGAGAATGCTAGTTTTAAAGTTGGAAAATTCTTTTGATAATTCTCTAATCTCATTTCCTCTCTTTCCTACTCGATGTTTTCAATTTCATATATTTATTTATAAATAATTCCTACACAGTTCCATAATATCAAGAAGGCTTAGTTTATTCACATTACTTTATCCCATGAAGTTTAATACATCCCTTAACTCATCTTGTAATGCTCACAAAGGTATTACCTTTACTAGTTCTAGTTCCATCCCTTCTCTACATATTCTATGGATGAATAGGAATCTATCTAAGTAGTCTTCATGAATCCTATCCTTATTTTATTCCATCCTAAATAATTCTTCTTTTCAATCCTTTACACCATAGTATTCCTCATATTTCTCTAGGAAGACCCTTTCCATGTCAGCCCAAGTATGAATAGGTTTTACAGATAATTCAATAAGCCATATCATACTTGAGAACTTGAGTGTGGAGGGAAATATTTTGAGCTTTTGGTTGTTAGTTTTGTAATCATAGATTTGACATATCACTTTAAATTCAAATAAAATTTTATTTAGATCTTCTATCATAGTCCCCTTAAATACGGGAAATTTTAATAGAGAAATGTTTTTCATGGCGGATTGCATACGGGGATCTAACTCAGTAGGGTATGAGAAGGTTATCATACCATTAATGGATTATTCATGGTGATGTATATAGATTTTGCATCCTCTATGTTGTTTCCATATTGTCTATCCCCCATATTGTTATCTTCCTAGTAAATATTATAAAATAATCTAAAGTTTCTAAGAGATGTAAATATGTATGGTTTAGGTGAAGGAATACTAGATTGTTCTTGGGAATTCTCAAGTTCATGATATATTAAATAACATAAATCTGATGATGGTAATCTATTAGTACTTTCTACCACTTTGCTTATTTTTAATATTCCACATGGAATTATGGCTATGGATAACGAGTACTCTTGTGCAACTTCTAAATGTGATTGTTGTGTACCTATGGATTATTGAGGGTTCTTTTCAAAACAATTCCCCTTTTTATTCCTATTCATACATCCTAACATAGCAAATAAACACTTTTTTAAAACCTCTACCCTTCCTTATCAACACCACTAGATTTCAGTCCATTTTAGCTAATTAAAATCTTATTGGTATAAGGTACAGATAAGGGTACTAGGTATCTTGGTTTACATAATCAAATTTAATATTTCCTAGTAATTATTTTTATCAAGAATTGCCAGCTAAGGAGGTATACTACCTCTATGACTAATTAATTTTCTAACCAACTAAAAGGTTACAATGTTGGATATTTAGTAGGTTCTTAAACAATCCTAGCAACATTGTGTTTGTTGGTTGTGGAGCTTTATTAATTTGGAGGCCTTGGTTTTAGTTACACTTGGACCCACTCCATTAAGGGAGGATGTAGGGGGGCAATACCCCCTACTCATATCCACCAGGGGGGTCTAGGGGGAGCTTTGACCATTTATTATTAGGTCACAAATAGGATGACAGATTTTAGGTGGTCTTTTTTACCCTAAAATGGTAACACATTTTTTATAATAGGATGATGTATGGTGGTTGTATGTATTGTAATGTACAATGTGCATATTTATAAGAGACAATATTAGGTTATATCCCTTTTTTTTTTATGGAATAAAAATGACTAGTTATTTTCCCCATGGAATTAGACCATATTAGATGAACCATGAAAATCTATGACTCGTATATTACTTTTTTTTTTTGTATTTTATTTATGCATTTATTTAGTGCTTGAATTTTATTATTTAATCTTAACAATTGTTATCAAAGCTAGGGTTTGAAAAACACACTTGAAGGGAGGCTTTCCTATTTTGAGTGGGAGAAATGGTACAAGAAGGTAGTTTTAGTGTTGAGACGCTTAATGGCCAAATTACCAGCTATGAAAGATGCAAATGGAGGATTATCTATATCAGAAGGATCTTTACCTACCATTAGGAGGAATAACAAAAATTATGATGAAGCTATTATATGAAGAATAGGAAGTTCTTGATATAATGGCATTAAGAACAATATGAATATGCCTGGTAGCATCAGTGGCCTTCCAAATTTCAAAGGAAAAGACAACGAAGGGTTTAATAAATATGTTGGTTAAACTGTATGAAAAATCCACAACTTTGAATAAGATATTTCTTATGAAGTGTTTATTTAATATGCAAATGTCAGAAATTGGGCCTATTACTGATCATTTAAATGATTTTAACATGATTACCAATCAATTATGTTATGTAGGAGTAAACTTTGATGATAAGGTTAGGGCTCTTTTGATCTTATACTCATTGCCAAAAAATCTAGAATGGCTTGGTAATGGTTGTGAGTAATCCTATATTTGGTTTAAATACTTTAAAGTTTGATGTGTTATTAGTGTTATCCTTAGCAAGGAAATTTGATGGAAAAGCACATGTGAGACATCAGGTAATTATTTGACTATGGAGAACAGGGCGAGAAAAATAGAGAGAGGAAAAATCCTATAGAATCATGGAAATTCAAAGAAAGTCATATCTAAATTCAAAGAGAAGCAAATGGAATGTTGGCATTGTAGGAAGAAAGGACACCTGAAAATTGACTACTGAACTTGAAAAGAAGAAAATAGGAGATAAAAAATATGATAATAATCAAGAAACAAATGTAGTAGGTGATGTGTTGCAATATAGTTTAATCATTTCATTAGATAATATTAATTATTATTGGGTGCTAGACTCAAGGTCTTCATATCATACCACACCCCATAGGAAATATTTTCTAGATTATGTTCAAGATGATTTTGGACAAGTTTATTTGGGTGATAATCGACCATGTAAAATTATTGGAATGGGTAAGATACATATAATATTACCAAATAGAAAACTAGTGGTTGTTGAAAGAGGTAAAGCATATTTCTAATTTTATAAGAAATTTAATTTCAATAGGGTAGTTGGATAGCAAAGGTTGTACAATTACATTCTTAGGAAATTTGTGGAAGGTTACTAAAGGATCATTGTTATTAGCAAAAGGAAATAAGAAAGGTACATTGTATGTATGCACTCATAATACTAATATTTTTATTGCTTTGGCTTCTATAAGAGCAGATACATGTTTACGGTATCATAGGATTGGGCACATGAGTAAGAACGGGATGTAGATTATCCACTCAAGGAATTTGTTTCCAGGTTTGAAGCAAGTTGATTTGAATATTTGTGAGCATTGTGTTTATAGAAAATAGAAGGGTCAGTTTTATCAAATTTGGGAAGGAAAATAAGAGTGAAAAAAAGAGCTTGTAATTACAGACGTATGGGGACCATATTAGGTAACATATCTTGGTGCCTCTTATTATTATGTTAAATTCATTGATGATGCAATTAGAAAAACTTGGTTTTATTGTATTCAAAAAAATATGATGTCTTTGATACCTTTAAGAAATGGAAATATTTGGTTGAGAATGAGATAGGAAATAAGTTGAAGTATCTTAGATCATATAATGGAAGTGAATATTGCAACAAAGAGTTTGTAAATTACTATTTTTTACCATGTGATTCGTAGAGTGAAGACGGTTCTAAGAACTCCTCTAGAAAATGGTGTGTCAAAAAGGATAAACAAGACTATCATGGAACTTTCTAGGTGTATGAGATTATATGCATGATTCCTCTTAATGTTTTGGATAGATTTTGTGGATACTACTATCTATTTAATAAATAGAGGGTCTTCAAGTTCCTTGGATGGTGATATTCAAAAAAATACATGGATAGGTAAGCCTATTAACTACTCATTTCTGAAGACTTTCAGTTGTGAAACATTCATGCATATTGATAAATAAAACATAACTAAACTTGAGGTAAAATCCAAGAAGTTCATTTTCATTGGATATGGAGTTAATAATTTTGGTTATTATTTTTGGGATTATGAAAATCATAAAATCATTAGGAGTAGATATGTGATATTAAATGATAAAGTTATGTATAAAGACTAGTTGCAACAAACAAAACAAGAAAAGGTAAACATAGAATACACAATGCTTGATGAAATTGAAACTCCAAAGGTGTCATAAAATCAACAACAACACAAGCATCTCAAACTTATGTAAGTGTTGTTAGAAGATGTACCAAGTTAAGTAGACCCCTTGATCATTACTCTCCTTCATTGTATTATATATTATTCAATGACTCTAGTGAACGAGAAACATATGAAGAAGCAATGTAGGTAGAAACCAGAAATAAGTGGGAGTAATGCATGAAAGAGGATATGGAATCCTTGGTACACAATCAGAATTAGGATCTGGTTCAGTTGCTTACCACAAAAGATCATTATAGAATAAATGGGTTTACAGGGTGAAAGAAGAATATGGAGGTAAAAAGAGGTATAAGGCTAGACTGGTTGTAAAGGGGTTTGCATAGAAGAAAGGTATTTATTATGATGGAATTTTTTCTCCTTTTGTTAAAATGACTTCAAATAAAACTATTTTAATCCTAGTGGTTGTAGAAGATTTGCATATTGAACAATTAGATGTAAAAACAACTTTTCTCCATGGGGATTTGGAGGAAGATATTTATATGTAGCAACCACAAGGGTATGAGGTCAAATGGAAGGAGGAGTTAGTATGCATGTTAAAAAGAGCTTGTATGGCCTGAAGTGAGCTCCAAGGTAGTGGTATATAAAATTTGATAGGTTTATGTCAAAACAAGATTATAGTAGATGTTATTCTAACCACTATGTTTATTTTCAGAGATTGGATAAAGGTAACTATATTATCTTGTTATTATATGTAGATGGCATACTTTTTGTAGGATGTAACATGCAGGATATGAATGTGCTCAAATGAAAATTAGCAAATTTATTTATAGTGAAGGATTTGGGTGCTGCAAAGCAAATCCTTATTATGAGAATACCAAGATATAGGAAAAATCATAAATTAACATTGTCTCAGTGTGAGTACATTGAGAAGGTGTTGAAAATATTTAATATGCAGGATGCAAAACCTGTTAGTACACCTTTGGCCAATAATTTCAAACTAAATAAAGAGATGTGTCCCAAGACACAAAAGTAAAGACTACAAGGTTCCTTATTCATTTGTAGTTGGTAGTTTGATGTATGCGATGGTGTGCACACGGTCAAATATAGCACATGCAGTGGGAGTTATGAGAAGTTTTATGAACAACGTAGGAAAAAGGTATTGGGAGGCAATGAAGTGGATTCTCAGGTATTTAAGAGATACTGTCACTCAGGTATTATGTTTTGGAGGTACTAACATTGTTTTACATGGATATTCTAATTCATATACGGTAGGTGATATAGATAGCATAAAGAGTACCACATGATATATCTTTACTATAGGTGGAACTGAAGTAAGTTTTATTTCAAAATTATAAAAGGTTGTTGCACTTTCAACAACAAAAGTAGAGTATATTTTTGTTGTAGAGGCTAGTAAAGAGATTATTTGGTTACAAATATTTATGGAGGAAATGGTAAATAAATAGGAGAATAGAATATTTTATAGTGATATTCAGAGTTTCATTCATCTTACAAAGAACCTAGCCTTCCATTATAGAACTAGACATTTACAAACCAAGTACCATTTCATACGATTAGTTTTGGAAGATGGACAATTGAAGATGGAAAAGGTACACACTAACAAAAATCCTACGGACATGTTAACAAAGGTAGTAACCAAGGAGAAACTAAGCTCTTGCTTAGTTTTAGCTAGTCTTCAAGCATGACAATAATAAGAGAAAATTTCTAGGTCCAAAGTTGAAGCATAGTCCAGCAAGTGCAATAGTAGTGGAGTTACTATGATCAATATTGAAGTAGGTGATTGTTGATTATGGAGCTTGATTAATTTGGAGGCCTTGTTTCCAACCATACTTGGACCCACTCCATAAAGGTAGGGTGTAGGGGAGGGAAACACCCCACTCACTACTCTTTACCAAAGGGGTCTAGATGGCGATTGACCTAAAAACTAGATGTTTTTCACTTTGTAAATTTGGACCATTTATTATTATGTCACAGATTGGACGAAGGATTTTAGATAGGCTTGTTTACCCTAAAATTGTAACACATTTTTTATAATATGAAAATGTATGGTGGTTGTATGTATTGTAATATGTGGTGTGGGCAATTGTAAGAGAAGATGATAGAAATAAGAGGAAGTTACAACATGTCTATTGTGGGTTGTATCCCTTTCTAGATGGAACAAAAAGGATTGGTTAGTTTCTTTGTGGATGTAGCCCATATTGGGTGAACCACATAAATTTATTTCTTATGTATTACTTTATTTAATATGTTTTATTTTTGTATTTTATTATTTCTCACGTTTTATTATTTAATCCTAATAGTATCCACAACAATGGTACCAAAAAGTGATGGATGTCATTAAATTTCACTTTAATTATATATCAAATTTAGGATGATTTGCGAAGGCTATATGCACTATTAAATGACTCAGGTAAGGTCAACTATAGGCTCTCTATTATAAAGCATTAAGAAAGAAAAAATAAAACTTACTACAATAGGAAATGGATATGACTAAGCTAAGAAACATAACAAGTTGTAAATGAAAATAATTATAGTTGAAAAGAAATAAAGAGCAACAAGGAAAAATAACCATAAATAAACTCTTCTTTCAACATTATGCTACAACAATACTAAATTGAAACTATTTTTCTATCTATTCTTCCAAGGAGATGACATAAAGCAATCGATTTATTGCCATAAAGAAGGAAAAATCAGCAAATTAATCCATACTATAACATATATGAAATGGATGGAAATGATACTATCCAAATATCTAGGAGTGGGCCCTTTCTCCATAGCAATATGGAGGAAAATATTTTCAAAGAAACTCACACAAATGGAATATAAAAGTAGTTCAAAGCATTATGCTATTATAGGTCTAGAAATAACAAAATGTTCTTACAAACTACAACAAATATCAATCAAAATTACAACATATTAATTTATTTTCTTGTTCTCTCCCCCTAATTCATTGAGCTACAACTATTATTTATAATTGAGGAGGACAAGACCCTCCTTTCCCTTCATTGTTAAATTTTTACAACAACAAATATGCAAATAATTCATCTTAGCAAGTAAAGATAAGAATTAGGCATAACAATAGTCAATTTATTAACACTCATCTACTTGGAATATTAAATACCATAATTTAAGGGATATAAATTGGAAAATGTAGTTTTAAAATGGATTTCCAAGCCAATGCATGCAAAACAATTTTATCATTTTCCTAAAAATTGATACCAGTTACGTTGAGTCAACAACAATTAACTAGTTTGTTGTCATAATTCATAAGTGCTCAATAAAATAGAAGTTTGTTTGACTACAAAAAAAAAAAAAATTGCAAATTGGGTTGGTGTTGTCAATCCTCAACCAAGGATATTATGTTATTTACTTCCACATTTATTTCCTACTATCACCATATTATAAACTATTTCACTTCCCATTATCTGGCACCAAGTTGTCATCCAAAATTTAGCACCAACATGAAATCCTCATCTATCACTAACATATCATTCATATCGTATGTTGAAGAAGTGTTTCCTCATTCTCCAATTAGGTTTTTTTGGGTCCAACTTTGAATGTGTGAAGCTATGTTTGACACCTATTATAGTCTATATTTTTGATACTAGGTAAGCCATCATTTTTAATATCATCTTCCAAGCTATCCCAAGGGATCAAACTATGGTGCAAAACCTAGATAACTCTAATGATTCTCTAAAGCTTAATATTGATCATAAAAATACATCTATTTACCTTTATTAGTACACAATATTACTCTTACCATCTATATCTATGTTTAATCCTAATTACCATATGTAACAAACCAAGTAATGCAACGATTAAGCAAAACACAATAAAATAGTGCAAAAAATTACAATAAAGGTGGTATAAAACGAGGTTTTTTTGGGCCTCATCACATGCAATCATGTCCATAGATATCTCTATCTCCTCATCTATTTTATAATTCCCCTCCCCCTCAAAGCCAACTTCCTTATTAACAAATTTTATTATAAATATCTATTATCCTACATATGTGTAATGACCCTCCTCGCATAACTATTGACTATAGATTAACTAATGAATTGCACTTGCCTTTTCCTATAGAGTGTGGTACTACTGATATTCATTGTGTATGTAGGATCATGTATACACTTTCAACAAACAGGGTTGGTTTATGGAAAAGGTAAGATAAAAGTGATGATTCGGCTCGTGAGTACACAAAAGCTCATGCTTTGCATATCATATAGGTGCATAATAAGTGTTTTTTATTGTACACGTGTTTTAATTGAATTTTTTATTAATAAAAAATGATGTGTACTTATATTTTTAGGTGGCAATGTAGATGTAATAGTCATGGAAGACACCATTTATTTAATTGTATGGTTAATTGAAAATATCCATTCTTTTTATTTATTTATTATTGTATGAAATTAAAATTAAAAAATATATAACAAAATAGTAACATATATACAAAAATATATAATAAATAATTAAATAGAATGAATGTTTGTTGGTTATGCCTTTGAGTATGTTGTTATAATTACCAATGTAGAGCTGGTAATGGAGAATTAAATTCTCAATGCTTTATAATGATGATGGATGCCGTGTGCATGATGGTTGTTAAAAATTCTTTTGCGTTTGGTACTGTGCATGTAATTTTGCATGAGATAAGCTTTCGAGTTATCCAAATTGTGAGAAAGGGGGGGGATAACTTGCATAACATGTAAAAAAAAAAGGTATCTTACATTGGAATGGAATTACACGAACTGGGAGAAGAGTTGCATTGGAAAGTTGCAAATATTCGGAAGAATATTGCATTATAATACAACTTCATTCATCTTTCACAGGTGTGCATGTATAGACTACAACATATTAATGAATGCTAGACAATCGGATGAATATTATTATTTTTTTTAAATAGTGATTTTGATTCATATACCTTGAATTTTTCTATGTAAATAAAAGTTTAATTATCTTATTTTTTTTTTAAATTTGATGTGGAAACCAGGAACGTAGTATAGTCTTATAATGCTTGAATTGTAGTGGATTGGCTAATGTATGTTGAGTGTGAACGAAGAAGAACATGGTTTTTTTTATTGAATGTATGTTGAAATTAGTGTCTTCTAAAACTAAAGAGGTTGGTTGTTATAAAGTAATTTAATATTAATGCCCATTTGAAATAAATAATCAAAATAGAAATGTGAAATTAGAGTAAGGGATGTATTTCTGAAAATGGGATAATGCCATATTTGAAAAGACATTATCATCTCTATGTTTTATGGCTTATTATGACTAGCAAATGTATGGATTGCTCAAGAAATTTGTTTGGGTTGTGAATAAATTATGTTTGTGTTATCTCTGCATGAAATTTGAACAATGGAAATAATGCATGCTTTGTATGATGAATCTTTGTGCATGTAGTAAAATAGAATTGTAGGCATATGGATTTTAAGCCGTATCTGATCCATTTTTATAGCATGAAGTTATAGCATCGCTGAATGCTTTGTAGACACCAAAACAGCACCAATCCAATTATGTGACTGCAAACACTGATCGCTTTGACAAACACAGCCCCCAGGGCAGCCCTCAGAGGTTAAACAGTGGTCTTAACCACTTTCATAGCAATTTTGTAAGGTCAAGAAGCAATTTGGCACACTTGGACACTTTGCCCAGTATTCGGCTCACCCCGGGACGAATTAAAAATAGAATCCGTCCCACCTCAGGATGAATTCTGAATCCGTCCCTGGGTGGGACGAATTCTAAGCTTAACGGACAAAAAGGCAAAGGGTGCCAAGTGGCAGCCCAGAACAGTCAGTTAAGGACTCCTACCTTGCACGCGTGTGTAGGTGGACAGACGGGCCATTAGAAGACTGTTACAAAAGGCATTTATCAAAGCTCAAGTCAACGGAGGACTCCCCTCCATCATGGGAAGACAAGACTGCCACATGGCACCTATGACCAACACATGGCATTTGTGCTTACCTCCCAAAAGAGACCCCATGGGTCTATAAAAGGTGGGACTTTTCTCACCCAAGACATACAGGTAAAAGGATTTTTCAAGAAACGAAGTGCTACCAAGTTGAAGACCCACTTGCATCCCTTTCGGTTCACCTTACCACATCCACCAATCTCTTTTGCAAGGGAGGTTGTTGGGTGGCCTTTGGAAGCTCGAACCTGACCCAAATCCAACACATGGACACCTGAACCAACCAATTCGCCGACCCCCCAATCCTAAGAGGTTTTGGGCCCATCCCTTGTGGATTGGCTCCAAAATCAAGTGCCAACGGTGGGAGGCCCACTTGGGCACCCCCGCACCTCCCAAGTCCTATTTTAAGTTTTAGAGAATTTTAGATTATTTTTTAGATTGCATTTTGTGTTATTAGGTTTGATTAACCCATAGCTACAATTTTGTAACTTTTGGTCATATTCTAGTATGTTTTGTGTTGCTTTGTTGTTTCGCTAACTTGCAGGTGTCGAGGTCAAATTCCCGAGGGTGGAGGCAAAATTGGGATAATCCGACCATCTGGGTCATCCCAAAATGGCCCCAATTACATAACCCCCCTGTTTGCAGGCGTTTTGCAGGTCTCGGGATCTGACATTGGAGCAACAGCAGGTCGGTTTCTTCAACACAGAAGAATTCGTCCCACCCAAGGACAAATTGCAGTCAGAATTCGTCCTTCCCAGGGACGAATTCCAGTTGAAGGTAGATTGGCTAGCTGTCTCAGTGGCAGTGGCCTTATGGTAACTTTTCTTATCTTCTGTCAAGTTTTGAAGCCATTTGGACTCACTGTAATTATTGTTTTAGGCAAATGTTTGCATGCATATTTCTTTAGTTTTAGAGAACAAAGACTTTTCATTTGTGGCAGATGCTACTGACATCTTGGTTGTTTCTTTGTTCGTAGGAGAAGCAGTGGAGGTTAAGAACTCATCGACATCAGCGACGACATCATCTTGGCCCGCCCATTGCAATCGTGGGCACATGGAAAGAGGAAGACTAAATCGCACATTGTAACATTGACAAATTTAATGCTCCTAGCCCCTAAAAATGGAGGAGACGTCTATGTAACCAAGGATAAGATATTTGAATAAAGAGGGCTGTGATTTCTTTACATCTTGTCTTTCGTTTCCAAGTTGTCTCTTTTCTTTGTTTTTGTGCATAAGGTTAAAGCGTTACATTTCATCTTACATTACATGATTAGTGTTTCCTTTGCCTGAAATCTCATGCTTTCAGTGGCGATCACGGTGGGACCCTGTTCCCTGGTTTTTAAAATCATAGAAATTGATCAAAGTTTTGTGTTTGTGCTTGACAGGTACATTTTTTTTTGCTGCAGACTGCTATTCGTCTCTGACAAGGACGAATTCTTTTCTGCAATTCATCTGACCTTGGGACGAATTCAGATTCGTCTCTGGGAGGGACGAATTCTGTTCTGCAATTCGTCTCCTAGAGGGACGAATTCCTATCTGCAAATTTTTAGAGCAAAAATTCAGAAGCAACTGGAGCAGGCAGAGAAGAGGTAGGGATTTTTATCATCTCTGTTAAATTTTTTGTTTTTGTTGCTGTTTCTTTAATTGTTTTCATTTAATCCTGCATTGCATTAGGAAAAGTCATGTATGCTAGTTTCATTTTTGTTGAATAAAACGAATCCCACACACATCACAAAACAATTTTAAACTAAGGAGCTGGTCGTAAGACCCCAGCCCTTGATCAAGACTATTGGTGGATTTCATCACCACCTTGGCTTGATTTGCATCCATTTCCCGATTGTCAACTGTTGTTAGGCATAAATCCTGACGAAGACAGACCGAGCGTAGCTAGGGTGATTCCCATGCGTGCGAGGATAAGTTTTCTATGGTAGGTGCCATTAACAGGACAATCCCCCTTCCATACCGCCTACGTACCACGTACCTTCTGCTCTCACGTACCTATAGTCTCCCTCTCGTAATGGCGGGTATATAGAGAGGTTGGTATATCGGCCTGGCTGGTATATTGAAGGGGCGACCTTTTTGGAGTTATAAGAGCCTACATGATGCATTTAAACGTTCTACAAAACCTACAAAAACAAAAAAAAACATCAAAATGCACTAAACTAGTTTAGGGCACACCAATAATCCTTAAAAGAGATAATCATGGTTTTGTGAATGTGTGTGTTTAATTCTGCTCAGTGTAGACAAGAAAAAAAGAAAATCATAAAAACGAGATAAAAAATTATTTAGATAGCATAGAAGCACCGCAATGGTGTACACCCGCAGTCAAGCCCAATCAAGGGCAAAAGCTCTGGAAGGTACACAAAAAGCAGGCACAAGTCCCCTTCACTTCAGTCCTGAGGATTTTGTCATACCGCCTTATAGGTCAAACCTACAAAAGAATCCAATTCAGAATCCTCGGTGGGGTATGCCTATTCAAAGCAGCCCCTTTCGGGAAGATGCCTTACATGTAGACCTTGACATAAATAGAGAATCACCTCTTGAAGTTAGGCATGAGTGGCCACCGCACAATGAAGCGCTAGACAGGCACACCGTCCATTTAGAGGGGCAACATGGATATGGCATCCCTTCTTTACCTCTCATCAGAATAGAGAGACCAAATCCAGAGCATAGGGTTCCTCACACAGGGTGACCTAACTCCGCCTGCCCCTTACGCACCTATGAGAGAGAATATGAGGAATATCATCGCATTCCTCAAGGACAACAACATACAACTCGGGAACCTTATGCTTCTGCACCAGCCGGATATCATGATCACCCCTTGAGGCCAGAACCTCGAGCACATACCGCCTACCTCGACAGAGGGAAGCGACCCCTTGAGATTTTAGAGCATCAAAATTGAGGTAAACCCATAGGAGGAACATTTGAACCTTCTGAACAAAATAGGGTAGATCAAATTGACCCGGCTGTCTCCAGATATACCACCCGTCAAGCCCAAATCATGCGGCTTAAACAAAGTCAGCAAGAGATATAGTATCAATACCGCTTGGATAAAGAACGCATGCAATGCGAAGCAGATGAGTTACGCTATGAAATACCTGAGAGGGGGCCAACCCCTCGCATCCAAAGAGCTGAACAACATGAGAGGCGTAATCCATTGGTGCAGGACAGGTCTCCATGACCTCGTCAAGCTCTGCTTTCAAGATCCCATAGATTCGAGAGGGAGGCAACTCCCAGAAACAATGATGGGTACCTTCAGCAAGAGCTTGATCAGGGTCGCAGGTTTCGCCCAGAGACTCCTCAAGAATTTTATGAGTATGAACCAGAAGAGGAATATATTGAAACTCCCCATCAAGGCAGGAAGGATGCCATTCGGCCACCCCTCCATAGGCCTCCAGTTTACCGTAACTTGCAGCAAGAGAAAACAAGAGAGGAAGAAATAAAATCTTTCGATGCATACCAAGCGCTATTGGAGCGTTTGGAGTCGGTGGAGACAAAAGCTGCTGGGCATCAAAAACCCACATTACGTCTACTCCGCAATAATCCGGTGCATCCCTCAGTGCCTACACCTCTTTACCCCGAACACTTCAAGTTGCCTCAATTGGCAGTTTTTAAAGGTGAAGAGGACGCACAGGAACACGTTACACGATTTCTAAGCCAATGCTTTGGCATCCAAGATAATGACACATTATTTCTTAGAACATTCATAACCACATTCGTAGGCCCTTCCTCGGATTGGTTCACACAACTACCCAAACACAGCATAAGCAGCTTAGATCAACTAGTAGATGCGTTTCTTGAACGTTTTGCCTTCAACACAAGGAAGAAGGCATCACTTAGTGATCTTGCTAGCCTTAAACAATTTGAGGAGGAAACAATGGCAGCGTATGGGAACCGATGGAGAGCTTTGCTTTCTAAGTTACCCTACCGTCCTCCCATGTCGGACCTCATGCAAATGTTCACAAAAAGTTTCTTAAAATCAATCTCCGGTCTATTGTTGCTGCGACAATATGACAGCTTAGAAGAAGCTTTGGCACAAGCCAGAGTCATAGAAGAGATTAAGATAGGTGAAGGCGCAATTGCCAAGCCTAAGAAGAAAGAGTGGAATAAAACCACTAAAAGCGGGATAACGCAACCACAACACGCTGCAGTCAACCAAGTTGCGATAAATTTCCCCATGCCTGTGCAAGAAACGCAGCCTCAAAAGGCTAACTACTAGGCAGTGCCTCCTGCTTATGAAAGAGATAACAGAAGATAGGAGCAGTATCAGCAGTGTCGCCCTAGGCGACAATTCACCCCGTATGCAGAGTCTAGGGACTCCTTATTTGACCGCTTGTCGGCTGCAAATTTAGTTACTCTGCCAGAAATCCAAATTTTTGACCCTAACATTCCCAAGCCTAGGGGGTATAGGGAGGAATTGTATTGCGATTCCATAGGCGTAGAGGACATGACATAAATGGGTGCTGGAAATTCAAAGAACTAGTCCAGGATTTGATCGACAACAGAACATTGGTCATGGACAACCCCATCGCACCAAACAACCAACAAATTGGGGTATTCAAGGACCCCTTTCCTGCACACGAGGCACAGACAAAATTGCTCTAGATTAACGAGGTGCGACAAGATCTTCCCATGCAAGGATTTGTGGGAATGATTAGCATTGTAACAAGGAATAGAAAATACCCAGCAGTTGCCCCCGAGGTAGCTGCGAGGGAAGTTCCGTCGACATCGCAGCCTCAACAACGCCCAACGTAGTTACCTCCGCCTAGACCTGAGGTCACGATATGAACCAAACTCACGCAGAGTTTATGGACCACGTCGGTTAGGCTGTCCATCTACGAGCTTATTCAACAATCAGCTCCACATAGAGAAGCTCTTATGGACATTTTAAAAGCCATTGAAGTACAACCCCATGAAGCAAATTCTTTCAACGCCTTCGTGGGACATGTGAAACAATGTACGGAGCCTGTCATCACATTCAGAGAAGACGAGGTCAAAACGATATCAAATGACATGTCGGATCCACCCCTACACGTTATCGCGTGGGTCAACGGGATCTCGTACAAGAGAGTGCTGATAGATACTGGCTTGTCCAGTAACATTATAACCACTGCAGCGTTGAAACATTTAAAACTGCCAGCCTCTCACATCACCGCTTCCACGTACACACTGTGAGATTTTAACGATGTAATTTGCTCGACAGTCGACACGGTTGTTCTGCCTATACAGGTAGGACAAAAGTCAATACCCACACTGTGCCATGTGCTGGAAGGTGAAATGGCTTATAATATACTGCTAGGGCAGCCTTGGATCAGGGACATGAAGTGTGTCCCTTCGATCGCACACTAGTGCTTGAAGTATGCCTATGAAGGGCAAATACATGTAGTCCCAATGGACTTAGAGCCCTTCAAGTATTGCAATGCTGTACAATTCATACCTCAATCAACCCTCCCATCAACGCATTTGGATTTTCAATTAAATCCATCTAAACAAGGTCCGATACCGCAAGTACCACTGGTGGCCAACAAGGCAAAATCCCAGCAAGGTGAGACTTCATCACCTACTCCTTCATCATCAACGCCACCTATCGTGGCCCAACAGAAGGACAAGGGAAAGCAAATCATGGAAGAGGTTAAGCCTCTAGAAGAGAGGTTGCCCATAAATTTAGCAATAACAACAGAGGAAGCACCCAACGCAATGGAAACCAAGATTCCTGAACCACCAAACATGGAATGGACTCAGGAAGGACTACCGTTTCCTCCCACCCAATCATCAACAATAACTGTTGAAATGGCCAGTACAGTCCTGGGGGAATATTTAGTGCAAAATGTTGTGGCAACCCCCACACTGGAGTTAGTACAAGACATGAGAAGACCTCGCCTTCCCATTGGAACAATCGTCCCTCTATGCTACCCACCGAACCAAACGAATTTTGTGTATGGGGGCCTTGATCATGGTTCTGAACCATGCGAACAAAAGGAAACAGATGAAGAGAATTTTGTCGAAAACATCAATTATCTGTTGAACCCAAAATTTTCCCTAAAATATCTCGAACAATGCAATTGGCATGGGTATGGGCTAGGAATATATGAGCAAGGGATGCGGATCCTTTGCCAACCAAGATATCAGATGCCATATGACAAGTCAGGGGTAGGGTTCAACCATCCCCTACCATTAGACATCTTGGTTGAAAATATGCAAGGCCTAGAAATAGGCAACAAGAGGGGATTGGCACAAGACCCATACGCCAATCCAAACACAGAATACACATTAGGGGATTATCTCCCATGGTCTACAAACACCCCTAGAAATAGCAATAATCCCTCTCCTTTGCTAGAGAGAGGCGAAAGTTCAGAGATAAATACTCAAAGAAAACATCAACGACTGCCAGACATTTTTTTGAAACTGTTCCCCTTAGAGGTTCCAGACGAAACGACATAGTCTCAAAAGAATCAGGTCCCTCCACTAAGAGTGGAACAAATGCAATGGGACCAGATTAATTCACTGGAACAGGAAGAGTCCTCAACATCGCAAGCAACAAATGCTGAAGAGGATGAAAAATTTTGGATCTATGAAAGCGATTCAGAAGACGAAACCGAAATGGACTATCTCAGACATGCGCGACGACATCACCATGCTCTAACTCATGAAGATCTAATGGGACAAATGGGTATATTATTAGGACATGAATGGCACGTAGACCCAACGAGGTGGGACCAAGTGTTAGGCCTATGGCTCCAAATTCAAGATGAGCATCGTCCACCTTGAGATCCCATCATGATAGCAGTGCCGAGGGAAGACCCCACCTTCCTTTTCACACATAGAGATGAATTTGCACCTAGAGAGGATCCATTCGTGTCTGTTACCGTAGAGCCAGATCCAGAGTATAGGGAACATCTAAAAGAATCAAGTCATCACACCCATGGTTTTGGAGACCAAATTCATTCCATCCACATGATCTCCATTGATTTGACCACACCCATCCACAATCCGACCGATCCATCATGGTCATTGCATCTAAACATGGATGCCATTGACTGGGATCGCATCAATTCACCATTGTCACCATCAGAGTACTGGCCTTTCGATGAAATGCTTCATTTTACCCTAAGGACAACTCAGGATATTTTTGAAGCTAAAGAGGGACCTGAGGTTACAAACATAGATCTTAACTCAACTGATGATATCCATTTAATCCCAACTCCACATCAGTTGGAGGATGGATCCCACATGTCAGTCGAAGAGACGACTGACGTAGACATCGACACAGATCTAATGAATCCACGGATTCTCAAGCTGGGGGTAAGCCTTTCCCCCGAGGAGCAAGCCGATTACATTGCCCTTCTTAAAGAAAAGAAGGAGGTTTTTGCATGGTCGTACAAAGATATGCCAGGGCTAGACCCATAGCTAGTCATGCACAATTTAACGCTTGATCCAAAAATCAAGCCTGTAAAGCAAAAACTAAGAAATATGCACCCAACAGTAGCCTTGATGGTCAAAGATGAATTGCAAAAGCTGTTGGATGCACAATTTGTCATCTGCGTGGATTATCCGCCATGGTTGTCCAACATGGTTCCCGTCAAGAAGCCCGACGAGAGGATTCGCATATGCATCGACTTTAGAGACCTAAACAAAGCGAGTCCTAAGGATGATTTCCCCTTGCCAAGCATCGACGCATTGGTAGACACTATAGCAGGTCACGAAATGCTCTCCCTAATGGACGGTTTTTCAGGATACAATCAAATTCGTATCAATCCTAAAGACCAACTCAAAACGGCATTCACAACGCCTTGGGGGACATTTTGTTATAAGGTCATGCCTTTTGGCCTTAAAAACACTAGTGCTACATACCAACGTGCTATGACTTATATCTTCCACGATTACATGCACAAAACTTTGGAAGATTACATGGATGATTTGTTATCCAAGTCTCTCTTGCGCTCAGATCATCTCGGTGACTTAAGCAAGATTCTCGATCGCTTCATAGAGCATAAGGTCAGACTGAATCCCAAGAAGTGCGTGTTCGACATCACATCTGGAAAACTCTTGGGTTTTATAGTCTCCAAGAGAGGCATCGAAGTGGACCCAAACAAAGTAAAGGCAATCCTTGAAATGGCTCCCCAAACCACTATCAAGCAGCTTAGAAGTCTGCAAGGAAATGTCGCGTCAATTAAACGCTTCATAGCGCAATTATCTGACAAATGCCGACCAATGAACAAATTATTGCACAAGGGGTTCACATTTCATTGGGATGACGAGTGCCAGTCAGCATTTGACGAAATCAAAAAATACTTGGCTTCGCCGCTAGTATTGGCACCGCCTAGACCAGGTGTGCCATTCTACTTATACATCTCAGCTACTGAGGTGGCACTTGGCGCAATGCTAGCCCAGAAGAATGAACTTCACAAAGAACAGGCTACTTACTATCTTAGCTACACCCTGGTCAGTTACGAACTTAACTATGCATACGTTGAAAAAATCTGCTTGGCAGTGGTGTTTGCTACCAAAATGCTACACCACTACATGCTGAGCAACACTACGTATGTTGTGTCTAAGGAGAATCCATTGCGATACATGATGAGTCATACTTATCATAGTAGTCGCACGGCGAAATCGATCATGTTGTTGACGGAATTTGACATTGAGTTTATTGGGCAAAAATCTATAAAAGGACAAGTCATAGCCGATCAACTAGCAGAGGCTCCTCTTGAAGACGATCAGCCTCTGGTCATAGAACTACCCGATGATGAGGTCTTCCATGTCTCAGAATCGCCAGATTCTGATGAGCCTAAGTCTCAGGCCGACATAACCTTATTTTTTGATGGTTCTAAATGCAAGCAAGGTGGTGGCACAAGAATTGTATTCTTCACACCGCAGGGCGCTCCAATGCCCCTGTCATTTAAATTAAACTTCTAGTGCACCAACAACAATGCAGAATATGAAGCCTTGCTCCTAGGTCTTCAAACAAAAATCGCCATGAATATCAAAAGACTGAACATCTTTGGTGATTCGTTGTTAATCGTCAATCAAGTCAAGGGGGTATATCAATGCAAATGTCCAGTTCTGAAGGCCTATAAAGCCCTCGTGGATAAATTCCTGGCAAAACTTGAGTGGTATGACATCGAGGCACTCCCTCGATCATCGAATCATTTTGTGGACACAATGGCCTCCTTAGGGTCACTAATCTCGCAAGACATTTCTGGTGATATAACAACCATTCAAGTCAAAACCTTATCGCAACCCGCGATGGAGCACGCAAGCTCAGACTTGACGCCAGGAATCCACATGATCCAGATCGAACCATCTTCAGATAAGTTCTTTTGAATTTGAGACTATTTGAAACATGCCAACTGGGGGTCTTTGTTCTCCCCCACTCCCATTAATAGCAACACAATGCTATTCTTACAAGTTCTATCCCAATCAGCATTTGTTAGGGAAGAACTCCAAAAGGGATTGGTTGTTAAAACTGTCGAGGTATCCGATCAACAGGACTGGTATTTACCCATAAAAGACTACCTCAAGTTAGGTAATCTACCCTTTGGATTGACGCAAGTCGCAAAACGAACATTCAAACAGAAAGCGGCAAAATATGTCTTGATAGGAGACATTTTGTATCATCGCAGCTACGATGGAATTCTTCTTCGTTGCTTGGACTAGCAAGAGTCCACTTGGGAAGTCACCCAAGCGCATGACTGTACATGTGGCGGCCACTTCAGTGGTATGGCCATTGCAAAGCGCATTCTTTGCATGGGCTATTATTGGCCATCTTTAGAGCGAGATTGTTGTGCGTATGTCAAGAGGTGCGTAAAATGTCAACATCATGCCAATTTAATGCACGCACCTTCCCAGGCCCTACAGACAGTCCAGTCTGCTTGGCCATTTTTGCAGTGGGGCCTCGATATAATTGGAAAGATCTCCCCTGCATCGTCAGGCTATCACACGTTTATCATAATGACCATAGAATATTTTACCAAATGGGTGGAAGCAATTCCGTTAACCTCTACGACAGGACCCCGCATTGCGGAGTTCATTTTGCATTACATAATATGTCGTTTTGGTATTCCATCCAAAATAATCTCGGATAATGGGCCATCATTCAAGAACAAAGACGTGCGTGCTTTAACCACAAAGTACAAAATTTAGCATAGCTTTTCAACACCCTATTATCCGCAAGCAAATGGGCAAGCAGAGGCATCAAACAAAATGCTAGTCGCCATCCTTAAAAAGACCGTCGCAGACAGTCATAAGGATTGGCACATACAAATCCCACTTTCCCTTTGGGCTTATCGCACTAGCATTCGGACGCCCACTGGGGCAACTCCGTTTTCACTAGTGTATGGCTCAGATGCAGTAATGCCTCTCGAGTTGGAAATTCCTTCCCTCCGCATATCAATGCAGGAATTCGTCGATGATGACACTGCACGGCAGGCCCGCTTAGACCAACTTACGTTGCTTGACGAAAGACGCGTTAATGCTCTTGAGCACTTACGTATCTATAAAGAGCGGCTTAAGAGAGCTTACAACATGAAAGTTCACCTAAGAGACTTTTGGGTTGGTGACTTGGTTCTGAAGGAAAACCAACAAAACTCTAATTTTCCGTCCCATATGAGAGACAAATTCACGGCAAATTGGCCAGGTCCTTATGTCATTGATAGCAAAATAGGACAGGGAACGTACATTCTAGCTTCTCTTGACGGTATCAAGGAAACAGAACCCTTGAACATCAGTCATTTGCGACCATTTCATATCTAAGAAAGCCATATACCAAAAAAAAAAAAAAAAAAAAAAAAGCTCCAAGGATTATCGCAATCTCTTGGTCAATCCAAAAAGCTCCAAGGATTATCGCAATCTCTTGGTCAACCTAAAATCTCCAAGGATTATCGCAATCTCTTGGTCAATACAAAAATCTCCAAGGATTATCGCAATCTCTTGGTCAATCCAAAAAGCTCCAAGGATTATCGCAATCTCTTGGTCAACCTAAAAGCTCCAAGGATTATCGCAATCTCTTGGTCAATACAAAAAGCTCCAAGGATTATCGCAATCTCTTGGTCACAAAAAAGCTCCAAGGATTATCGCAATCTCTTGGTCAATACAAAAAGCTCCAAGGATTATCGCAATCTCTTGGTCAACCCAAAAAGCTCCAAGGATTATCGCAATCTCTTGGTCACCAAAAAGCTCCAAGGATTATCGCAATCTCTTGGTCAATACAAAAATCTCCAAGGATTATCGCAATCTCTTGGTCAACCCAAAAAGCTCCAACGATTATCGCAATCGTTTGGTCAAAAAAATCAAGAAATTCAACAAAAAAAAAACAACAAAAATCATCAAAAACAACAAAGATTTGCATCTCAATTCTAGGCATACTCGAATTCATCAAAAACAACAAAAACACCAAGCATAATTTTTACCACACTACAGTCAGTGGTCTAGGAATGTACCAAGAGTTTCAGTGATTCAGTCATCATTTTCCTCTTTAGCCATGTAGTGTACCAAGTCGAACAAATTTTACGAAGGTAGAGTCATACTCGAAATACACCTTGTTACGTAACATCCCAACACAAATCAAAACACTAAAATTCCCAAATTGTGTGAACGAAAGACGAAACCTGCAAAATAATCTAGGTCACCACAAGCGAAACGGTTATCTTGCTCATCCCCCTGTGCGAATGACCCCTAGAATGCTAAGAGTTGGCAAAAGGACAAGCATCCTCCCTACCCAATTCCCTAAGAATCCCTAAAGTTCTCAAGAGTTGCAAAACACAAAAATTTGCAAAATGTCAAAACTCCAAATTTGACAAATATAGTGCACACATCAAAAGGCACAAACAACAGTGATTTTCATCACTCCATATCCCCAATCCCTTGCTCAAAAGAAAAACAAATCAAAATAAACAGTGATCTTATCACTACAAAAGAGCAAGTATCCCAATACAATTGAAGAAAAGAAGGGAGTTGACCTTGAATCCCTAGAACTCTCAGCATTCTATAGGTCATAAGGCAAGCTTCAGTACCAATTTGGTTGATAGCCTATCCGTAACAGAAGTAAACATCCCGCATGACGATATATCTGTCACATTAACTTGCATACAGATCAATGTTTGCATGTGGATGAGCTAGCTTATGGCATCCTGGATTACACCGCAGATTAATCTTAGTACACACAACAAAGGAATTCATGGAGCTAATTAGGTGATCCTCAGTACAGGTTCGGTTGAAAGCCCACCTGGCATTGGCGGTATCCTAACAAATACCACTAAATGAACTCAATTGCACACACAGGGATGTTAAGTAACTCGGTCAAAAACAGGTCCAATTCATACCTTGTTCAAAAATATTGTAAGATAAAGTACAGTCATGGATAGTGAGATAAAAGCTGTCCGAATCTCGAAAAAATCATACATTCATCCCAAAACCATCTGCGCTACTTATCATCCTTATGATACCATCGAGAAAATACAAAAACAAAAAAAACCAGGTAAATAAAGAGCTTCTTAAACGACCTACAGTGCAATCACCACAAATATCATTCATCCATTTCAATTTGCATATCACATAGACATCTAAAAAATTTGAATTCATCATAACATCTGCATTCATCAAAATGAATAAACATGCATAACAAAAATCACATCATCACATGTACAAATCCAAAAATAAAATAGGTATATATATATATAACGTCAAAAAGATGCCCGCAGGCTACAAAACCGGTCCTCAGACCCCGCAAGCATATCCAAAAACCCAACCTAAGGCATCGACCACCATGATCACATAGGATCGGTGCGATGGGAACTACCCCCCGTGGTGTGGGTCCGACAGGACCCTGCAGGGCGGCTACTGCTAGCCCCCGCATCATGCCTACTACCCCCCCTCATCTAACCGCCTGCGACGAGATGATGCTGACTGCTCAGTCAAACTATCCCTCGTTCGTCGAGAAGATCTACTGATCGAAGGCTCAGGGAGCCGCCCGCCAAGGCGGATGACCTCCCTCTCCAAGTCTATTCGGTACAGACACCACTCTGCCTCTCACCGATGATAGATAGACAATGCATCATCGCGCTGCACCAAAACTCTATCCCGCTCTACCAACTGAGCTCGCAGAAGAACCCTCTCCAGATCCTACATCCGCAGTAGCTCTGTAAGTCATGCAACCTCATCGCCTACATCCGACCCCACCTCCTCTGTATCTTTCGGACGCATAGGACTCACGGGGACAGTAGCCTGCTCAGGCTCCAAATGCTCCTCCACATCCTGCATGTTCGGCTGCTCCAAAACACCCAAGTCCACATCCTCATCTCCCACATCCACCATGTCTGCATCATCCAACGGCCCCCCCCAATCACCCCCCGATGCCTCAGCATCCTCCACTACCGCCTTCGCACCTCCCAGTGGACCCTCTCCTCTCCAGCACCGCAATACCCACCACGAGTCATACTCAGTGGTAGTATTGATGTCATCCACATCCGGGACCTCAATCATCGCATTCGACTCCTCACCCAATGGCACAGTGACCTGTGGCTCCAGATCCCTCTCATCTCCCCGACATCGATATCCTACGGGCTCACCAGGCAACCCCTGGTGCACCCCAAACTGTCGTGTAACCCGGTGGTACGAAAAGAACTCATGCTCCGTCCCGTGCCGCCCAGTCAACCATCGCTCCCTCCGTGCTTGTCAAAGCCACTCTCTAGCCTCAGGCCAGGCTGGACAGTCCCGATAGGGATGCCAAAACACCTCCCCTGGAGTGAGCCAAGAAAAGGCATCAATGTAGTGCTCAACGGCACCTGCCCATCGCCGACTCTGCCCCTACTCCGCAGACCGTCGCCACAAAGCTGCATAACCAATCTCCTCATCCTCCATCACCGCCCGAGTCATCCACGGTAACCCGGTAGGCCTCTCAATAGCTATGTGCTGCCAACCCCAGCACTGCAACAAAAAACTGCAACTGACACCCTTTCGCTATCGACAGCGGACCCCGTACAGCTCCTCGTAAAGCTATGCCAACAAAGTCTGTCCCCATCTTAGAATCAACGGTGCCTCTATCGGGCACTCTGCCAACTGCCACACCAAATCCAACAGGTTCCACAGGAACCTCGTGCCTGACGAATCAGGGAGAAGAATGTTAGAAATGAGGCCCATCAAGAATGCGTGCCTCACTCCTAACACCCCCCTCTCCTTCCACTAGCTAACCAAAATCCCGCCAGCCTGGAAATCCACCTCGGCTGTCTCCAATGAGTCTGCTACACCCAACTCCCCCCCATGCCCAAAACATCTCATAAGTAGAGCAGTCCGCTGATCAAACAGAGATTTCCTAATAGGCAGACCATCTATCAGAATCCGAAGCAACCGATAGACGTCCTCAAGAGTCACAGTCATCTCCCCTGTTGGGAGATGGAAAGTATTGGTCCGTGGATCCCAAAGCTTGATCAGGGCCGTCAGATAGGCCTGATCCGAAACCACAGGCTCTAGTCAAGCCACCTGCTTGAGCCCAAGGGCATCAAGCCATTCCCAGTCATCATCGGTCAATGCCAACCGCGCCTCAGTAAATGTAGCGGGTACACGGTACCGACTCCTAACAACCTGCAAGCAAAAAAAAATAAAAAAATAAAAATAAAAAATAAATAAATATAACAGATCAAATTTTTAGTTCTAGGGTTTCTAACCTTAACTGATAAACAAAAACATCACAACAAAAAAAAAAATCTTAAAGTTTTGAAAAGCGTCAACACAAAAACAATGCATTAAATTAAAGCAAAATAAACCCTAGGGTCACTTACAGGTCTCGCCTTGGCTTCGCTGCTCAAACCAGTTTGTGCACTCATGATGGTAGGGAGAATTCCAGTAGCGCTTTGCTTCGCAGAATTACCTCCTCCTCCCAGAGCTCCAAAATCGCAAGAAAAAAATGACACAAATGAGCCCAAAATCAAGTTTTGGCCATTAAATAGGCCTTTTGCACTGGAATTCATCCTTGACTGGGACGAGCACTCTGATCAGCGCTCGTCCCACCCAAGGATGAATTCTCCAGCTGGAATTCGTCCCACCCAGGGACGAATTCAGGCCAGCACAAAAAAAATCAACAAAAATGACTAAAAATGCACTAAAAACAGACAATAAGATTTCCCGACAGGATTGCTACTGCACCTGACAACATGGGCATACAAAATCGACATTGGAGTCACAAATTGTCACTATCATACTCCCTAAGAAGGCTACCATAGCCGGACCGCCCCAAGGGAAGACGAATTTTAGACAATTTCATCCCCAAACGTCATCACCAAAAGGGTCAAAGCCCACTCAAAAACAACAAAAAAATCAAAACAACAAAAATAGCAAATATCCACAAACAACAAAAGCAACAAACATTTCTAGACAAGAGTGCTCTTGCACTTAACCTCTTGGCATAACAAAATTGATGTCAAGGTTTACATTGTCACTATCCTACTCTCGAAGAAGGCTACCATAGCCGGACCGCTCCACGGGAAGACGGATTTTTGATAATTTCATCCCCAAACGACATCACAAAAGGGTCAAAGCCCACTCAAAAACAACAAGAAAATCAAAACAACAAAAATAGCAAATATCCACAAACAACAAAAGCAATAAACATTTCCAGACAAGAGTGCTCTTGCACTTAACCTCTTGGCATAGCAAAACTGATGTCGGGGTTTACATTGTCACTATCCTACTCCCTAAGAAGGCTACCATAGCCGGACCGCTCCACGGGAGGTCGGATTTTCGCCAATTTTAATCCCCAATGGCATCACAAAAACAACAAAAACATCACAAAAATGCAACACAAAAACATAGCAATAAACATTGCCAGACACAAGTGCTCTTCCACTTAAACCTCTAGGAAAATAAAATCGATGTCGAGGTCCAAATTATCGCTCTCCTACTTCCCCAAGAAGGCTACAATAGCCGGACCGCTCCACGGGAAGTTATATTTCTGATGATTTCACCTCTTTACGGCATCACCAAAAGGATTAACACCCACCAAAAATAGGTCCAAATGTTGGAAAAATTGCACACGCTTAATGGTAAACCCTCTAAAGGCAACCTTGCACAAGTCATCTTGGGTCAAGCGACTTGTCGCTTCTCTCACGAAGGTCATTCCCTCATCGATTCGTCGCTTGAGGGGGTAGTCACACTTAGTCACAAACCAACAATCACACACCCAATTAAGGAAAACGACATGCATTCAAAGAATCATTGACAAAGACAATCACGCTCCTGCTTGGGGTAGTAAACAAGCAACAATCAAATCAATCAAACACTTGGCATTTCATGAATCATGAACACAAGGTTCCCCCTGAGGATAAAAACGCCCTTCACTTGTTCATGATTGATCAATGTCTAAGTTCAAGTCACACCTCACCAAAATAGGTTAATACTTGAAATCAAATACCTTAGCTCGTCAGAAGCAAGGATTCAAGAATGCACGCCCTTTCCATACTTGGGGCATCAAAAGTTGGTTAGGTTACCAAGAAACCCTAATCATTAGTGCTTTGGTTATCTATTTTTGCTCAAGCATCTGCGTCACCCGCAGCGCTTCCCAAAAAGGGGCATCTGTAGACACCAAAACAGCACCAATCCGATTATGTGACTGCAAACACTGATCGCTTTGACAAACACAGCCCCCAGGGCAGCCCTCAGAGGTTAAACAGTGGTCTTAACCACTTTCATAGCAATTTTGTAAGGTCAAGAAGCAATTTGGCACACTTGGACACTTTGCCCAGTATTCGGCTCACCCCGAGACGAATTCAAAATAGAATTTGTCCCACCCCAGGATGAATTCTGAATCCGTCCCTGGGTGAGACGAATTCTAAGCTTAACGGACAAAAAGGCAAAGGGTGCCAAGTGGCAGCCCAGAACAGTCAGTTAAGGACTCCTGCCTTGCACACGTGTGTAGGTGGACAAAGGGGCCGTTAGAAGACTGTTACAAAAGGCATTTATCAAAGCTCAAGTCAACGGAGGACTCCCCTCCCTCATGGGAAGACAAGACTGCCACATGGCGCCTATGACCAACACATGGCATTTGTGCTTCCCTCCCAAAAGAGACCCCATGGGTCTATAAAAGGTGGGACTTTTCTCACCCAAGACATACAGGTAAAAGGAGTTTTCAAGCAACGAAGTGCTTGCCGAGGTTGAAGACCCACTTGCATCCCTTTTGGTTCACCTTCCCACATCCACCAATCTCTTTTGCAAGGGAGGTTGTTGGGTGGCCTTTGGAAGCTCGAACCTGACCCAAATCCAACACATGGACACCTGAACCAACCAATTCGCCGACCCCCCAATCCTAAGAGGTTTTGGGCCCATCCCTGGTGGATTGGCTCCAAAATCAAGTGCCAATGGTGGGAGGCCCACTTGGGCACCCCCGCACCTCCCAAGTCCTATTTTAAGTTTTAGAGCATTTTAGATTATTTTTCAGATTGCATTTTGTGTCATTAGGTTTGATTAACCCATAGCTGCAATTTTGTAACTTTTGGTCAGATTCTAGTATGTTTTGTGTTGCTTTGTTGTTTCGCTGACTTGCAGGTGTCGAGGTCAAATTCCTGAGGGCGGAGGCAAAATTGGGATAATCCGACCATCTGGGTCATCCCAAAATAGCCCAAATTACATAACCCCCCTGTTTGCAGGCGTTTTGCAGGTCTCGGGATCTGACATTGGAGCAGCAGTAGGTCGGTTTCTTCAACACGAAGAATTCGTCCCACCCGGGGACGAATTGCGATCGAATTTGTCCTGCCCAGGGATGAATTCCAGTTGAAGGTATATTGGCCAGTTGTCTCGTGTGGCGTGGCCTTACGGTAACTTTTCTTATCTTCTGTCAAGTTTTGAAGCCATTTGGACTCACTGTAATTACTGTTTCAGGCAAATGTTTGCATGCATATTTTGGTAGTTTTAGAGAACAAAGACTTTTCATTTGCGGCAGATGCTACTGACATCTTGGTTGTTTCTTTGTTCGCAGGAGAAGCAGCGGAGGTTAAGAACTCATCGACATCAGCGGCGACATCATCTTGGCCCGCGAAAAGAGGAATACTAAATCGCACATTGTAACATTGAAAAATTTAACGCTCCTAGCCCCTAAAAAGGGAGGAGACGTCTATGTAACCAAGGATAAGATATTTGAATAAAGAGGGCTGTGATTTCTTTACATCTTGTCTTTCGTTTCCAAGTTGTCTCTTTTCTCTGTTTTTGTGCATAAGGTTAAAGCGTTACATTTCGTCTTACATTACATGATTAGTGTTTCCTTTGCCCGGAATCTCGTGCTTTCATGCTTCAATAAATCAAGAAAACTAGAAGGATTATGGGAAGAAATAGGATAGAGTTTCTGGAGGTATCCTATCTAGAGAGAGCAACTTACACTATAATGTCAATGGGGGCTCTATGTATGTGTCAACAGTCAAAGTTAGTTTGGTGTCTCAAAAAAATAATAATATGGACAAGCAATTTTTGCATCACTGTTATTTTAGTTCTATAGATAGGTTGTGGTTTGGTCACAAATATATGTAAAGTGTATTACTCTTAATTGAAGATAAAATGTGCATATAGTTAAGTACATTGAGACTCTCCTGTCTGGAGTTAAATGATATTTTACTATGTGAGGATAGATGTTTCTTGTTGGTTAAGTTTGAGATGTATTTGTCTATCCAAGAACCTACGTTTGTAGCTTGAGTGCTTTCATTTGAAGAAAAGGCCCATTTGTTTACTTATAAAATAAAATCTGTAGAAAACATAGTTGCCAGTGTTCCTTCTTTGAAAGCAAATAATTGTTCAGATGGGACTAAAATGGAATATAGATAATACATTATCATTCACCATATCTAGAAGTTGCTATATATTTAAATTTATTTTTGAAGAAATGAAATTTTATTTAGATGAGATCTAATTCTGTTAGAATGATTATGTATAATAATTATATATATTATATTGTGTATATTCAATATAGTGGAGAATGCATGGATAGTTTTAATCTTGTACAGTCCAATGTTAGACTTCAAAGAACCTTACTCGATTGTCCTGAGGTGAAAAAAAACCAAAAATAATTTATTAAATTCATTTTAAAATAAAAATTATTGTTGTAGATGCTTGCAAACTTAAACTGTCTCATAGCAATGGAGAATCTAAAATTATAATCTGCAACAAGAATAGTTCACCATGGGTATAATTGGGGATTATGGTGTGGAAGCTGATGTACAATTTGGAGAAAATTCCAGTTTTAGATTTATAATCTAGAAGTAGACAACTTGGGCCAAAATTGTAGTTTTATGCCCAAGTTGTTGTTATACTTTAGTTGTATGCAATGAATGTAAAAGCTATATTTCTTTTCTTGAAGGAAGAGCTTATTGTGAAATATTTTTATTTGAAGCATGGAAAACACAATAGACTAATGTTCTTTTAATGGATGCATTTATAAATTTGGTTGTTTGCTTAAACTTGTTAAGCTAGATAGTTGACTCTAGTTGTTTCTTATGTTGAGGTATAAAACAAGCCTTTTATACCAAAACTCATTAGGATTACTTAGAATCCTATACATATTCATACCATGATATATGTGAAGGGGATATATTTTTAACTATATTAAACCTTATTCTTTATTGACATGATGAGGGATGGCTGAAGATATCTCTCATGGAAAGACAATATTATGATTTGATTTTAAGTTATGATAATAGGGTTATAATCCATTTCAAGGGAAGAGTATAGTTTGAGGTTTCAAATGAATAGAAAAGACCTTTCAAGGATAAAAATTGAATTCTAATTTATTGCTTGAGTAAAAGAGATTATTTGAAATGGTGGTTAGAGTAAAAAATATTTGTTATGCTAGCATTAAAAATGTTTAATGAAATACTTAGTAGGAGTAGGAAATAAAGCCTTAGAATAAGAGTTATATCCTTAAATGCTATAAAATACTTAGACTATTGTGATTTTATTTCAAGTTAAATCAACCTATGAAAACTCAAAATACTAAACCCTAGTTTAACTTATGATGATAAGAGAATAAGATTTATGTATCGAGAAGGATGAATAAACAAATAAATTTAAATATACCTAATGATGTTGAGATGTAGGTATGCACACAATGAGTCTTGAGTGCAACCATTTTTTTGATGGTAAAGGTTAAAAAAATTGACCTAGTTAGGAATAGTAACGAGGGGTGGTATGGGATGCCACCTCTAGGTTGCTACCTAGGAGTATAAGTGATAAGTACTATATTCATTTGACATAGCTAGTTTAGCCACAATATTTGGTATGGGATAAACGATTGTGAGTCATAATAGGTATGATCAATCAAGTCCAAGATCATGGTATTGACATACTTCTATCTAACTTCGAGTAGTACGACCATCAACTAGACACTAGGTATATGTATGCTAACCCCATTACATACAACTATTGGAAAAAGTGGACCAGTTAGTCAAAGTTTTAGTATGATAAAGGATGGGGAAGTATGCATCCACATTCTAAGTGTTATGCACCATAAAAAATCCATGGTTTGACCCCCATGCCAAAACAATATTATGATAAATGAGTTTAATAGAATCTATAAAATGGCACATTTACGGTATTTAGCCAGTATTGTCCACTTGGGTGGTTGTATACAATAGTCTTAAAACTCAAAAGTGATTTGATAGACCTGTACTGATTAAAAATTTATGTTAAGTATTCATTGGGTGAAAAGTAAATTTTATAAACCTGAAAACACTTGCTATGAATATAAAAGCACTTTTTAGGTTAAAAACAATAAAATTTGAAAAAATATTACCTTGAGAAATTGCTTGGTTTATTTTATGGTGCAAATAGGTGAGTAGACTTGGGTTGTTACATATGGTATCATTGCATAAAATATCCTTAGCACTATAGAAATTTGTTTAAATGAATAAATTTAAATTCAATAACTTAACTTGCTTCTTTTTCCTACAGGTCTAATGGCACATAGGTTGCAAGGTGGAACTCTTGGGAATCCAACGAGAGGAAGGTAAAAGGAATCCATCGTAAGACCTCCAAGAGAACCATGGACAAGGAACATAAGAGGAGGTCCTTAAATGGAAAGAGGAATGAAATAGTTAATTGAACTCTCACCAAATGAGCCTAGTGGGAGGGAAGAAAATTTTGTAAAAAAATTCAACTATTCTGCTACATACCAAACCTAGCAGTCGGCTAGGTTCTCCAAGTGAATAAAAATTCATATATATTAGCATAGTTTTCATTAATTGATTTTATCTCATCTTTGCTAATTTATCTTTGCGTATTCGCACTTGCCTTCACGACGGGATCTGCCCTCCTAGTGGCAATTGATTTTAATTAAATACCTTCTTACTCATTGCATTTCGTATTTGATTAATTATTTGTTCTATTGTATAGTTCAATAATAACTAGTGCTTCCGTTCAAGAAATAGACGAAGGCATTGCCTTCCAAGTGGTATCAGTCTAGACGATTCAGGGAGCGCCTTTGGTCTCACAACATATGCAAATATTGTGCGTGGTTCTGTCGCACAGTGATAGGGGGTTACCATCAGTGGAGACTACCGGCGTACATGAGAAAGCTATAAATTACAGTCACCTGATGCGTTTCATTTAAATTTACATCCCCGTTCGTTCGAATTCTCGTCACCATTCATTCGAATTTCCATCACCGTTCGTTTGAATTCCTATCCCAAAAATGACAACATCGACAACCAGGGTCTGAGATCTTCCTTCGCAGTAAAAATCTGAATGCCAGGCCATAAAATTACACACAATCAAGCACAACCATTCGCAAGATTCGTCAACCAATCATAAATCACGAATAAATTTTTTTAAACTGGGAAAGCTAAGGTCGTTGGTTTAATTTTATTTGCTGACGTCAGTTACATTTAGCTGCTATGTTGGGTTTAATTTTTTTATCCCACATTGGGTATACACAGTTCAAAATAGGGTTTAAAACACATAAGTCACACCTTCTACGGTGTGACTTTGGTTACACATTAGGAGCTCCTCCACCGTTGTCCGCATTGTGTCGTGCTGTCGTGTCTTGTCCTCTGTCCGCGTCGTGTCGTCCTTGCTGTCCTGTCTATGTCGTGTCATCCTTGCTGTCCTATCCGCTCTTGCTATCCTATCCACGTCATGTCATTCTTGTTGTCACATCATGTCCGTCCTTGCTATCTGCATCGTGTGTCAAGTGTCGAGTGTCCACGCTATCCATGTTGCTGTCTGTCGTGTCCTCTAGCCATGTCGTGTCTGCATGTCGAGTGTTCGTGCTGTCCGTGTTGCTGTCCGTCGTGTCCTCTAGCCGCGTCGTGTCCATGTGTCGAGTGTATATGTTGTTTGTGTGTCCTTGAGCGGTCCTTGTCATGTTATTCGGTGCTATCATCACCATCTAGTTGTCGTTTCATCTTCCATCCGTTGTTCGTTCTGTCTTCTGTGTCCATTTTGGGTCATCGCTATTTGGTCGAGCAGTACAATTACTGTCAAAGTTGTTGAAATAGTCCAGTCAGTCCAAGTTGCTGAAAGTGTCCAAATTAAAAATTGTTGAAATTGTGGTCAAGGAGGCCATTCAAATTCAATTCCGCGTCACAGTGGGAGCGACAGTTGAAGCGGAAAACAATTTTTTTTTTGCTAAATTCAACCGAATTATCATAGAAATCAAAGCTCAAGGATTCCTAAGCAGGAAGTTTTGAACAGTGCATGAGTAGAAGTTGGACCAAGGGACCTGACGGTCGACTATCAAGTCCAGAGATTCCTAATACAAGCACAAGAAGACCTAATAGAAGCCCAGGTACAAAAAATTCTCCTTCTTTCAAAATTGGCAGTTATAATCCACATCATCCACTGGTAGACCCTATGGTTACTAACCCTCCCCCAACTCAAGAAAATATCACACAAGGAAACTCAAGTAACTCAGCCGTTTCCAATGATGAATCTCTTTGACTCTTATTAGAGGGTATGAACGAAATTAGTCTCAACCTAAAAACCCTAGTGCAAGCACAAAACCAGCTTAATCCCAATACTAATCCCCAAAATCACTCCCATGCCCAAAGGAATGAAGAAAATGTCGATCAAGATGATGATTGGGAACAACAAAGAGGTGATTCAGATAATTATAGGGATCGCTATCATAGACAGCGGTATAACCAAAATCAAGAAATGGATACGGGTTATCACCAATCGAGAGGCCCTAATAATTTTCCATGCATTGATATGCCCACTTTTGAGGGTCATGATCCTCGTGGTTGGATAGCCAAAATGGAAGGCATTCTCGACTCATATCAAATTAAGGAAGTTGATAAAGTTCCTTTCACTGCATCAAAATTAGGCACTGAGGCCTACCAATGGTTCGTATGGCTTAAACGAGAGAAAGGAGCTACTATTAACTGGAGAAAATTCACTACCTATTTTTTAGAAAGATTTGATGAAGGAGCTACATCGTCATACACAGTAAGACTATTATCTCTTAAACAAGAAGGATCAGTTAGCGAATTTGTTTTAGAGTTCACCAATTTACTACCATATACTTTAGACCTCAGTCCCAACACAGTGGTAGGAGCTTTTCGCAATGGATTGAAAGAAAATATTCGAGTGGAGGTAGACATGCACAATCCAACCTTGCTGAACGATTGTATAAGAATAGCTAATCTGGTCAAGAAGAGAAACCAGTTGTATGCATGGTGTGAAACTTATAGTTGTCCTTCGTATTGCAACAATTCCTTTCATAGAAATGATCAACCATCAAGATATTTTTGCTATAAATGTCGCACTCATCACCCCAAGGAACAAGCATGTGCCCAAAAACAAAACTTTCATATTGAAGGTGATCAATATGAAGGAGAAGAGGGAGAACCTTACCACCCAGAAGAACCTATGCCAGAAGAACTACCAAGTAATCTAGAAGAAAAAGAAGAGGATACAATGGCGATCTCCATGCATGCCCTCATGGGTTTAACCGCCCACCATACCGTCAAGGTACCTGGATTTCTCTGCCAGAAAAATGTGAATGTGCTAATTAATTCTGGCAGTACCCACAACTTTATCGACATCAAAACAACAAAATATTTGAATTTATTCATTAACTCTTCCAACAAAGATAAATTCCAGGTGCTAGTGGCCAACGAGGTGAACGCGCAATGTGTTGGTCGTACATCTCAAGTTTCCATAAAAATGGGAACTTATACCTGGTTTGGATCCCTTTTCGTCATGAATTTGGGGAACTTTGATGTCATTTTGGGAGTTGAATGGTTGGAAACATTAGACATGGTTAGCTTCAATTTCAAAAAATTATTTGTGGAATGGAAATAAAATGGACGAGTCATTCGCTTACAAGGCATTACTACTCCTCCATCACAAATGGTGAGCTCTCATAGTATGGAGAAGATGTTAAAAAAGGGTGGATATGGATTTATAGCTCAAGTTAATTGTTTGGAAAAACAATCTCGAGTAACTTCGGATATTACTGATCCAGATTTACGAGACATTGTAACAAAGTATGATGAGGTTTTCCAAGACCCTCAAGGATTACCACCTAAACGATCTCATGACCATGCCATCCATTTGGTTACCGGGAGTGTCCCACCTAACAGCCGTCCTTACCGCTATCCTCAACCACAAAAAATAGAAATCGAACAGATCATTCAGGATCTGCTAGATCATGGAGTCATTCATCACAGCACTAGCCCTTATTCCTCACCTGTAGTTCTGGCTAGACGAAAATATAACTCTTGGCATATGTGTCCTAATTTTTGTTCTCTCAATAAACTAACTATCAAGGACAAATTTCCTATCCCTGTCATAGATGACCTACTAGATGAGCTGCATGGTGCAAAATTTTTTACAAAATTAGACCTTCACTTAGGATTTCACCAAATTCGTGTTCGAGAAGAAGATATTCCCAAAACTGCTTTCCGTACTCATGAAGGTCATTACAAATTTTTGGCCATGCCTTTTGGTCTCACCAATGCACCATCCACTTTCCAAAGTCTCATGAACCAAGTGTTTTGTCCATTCCTCCGTAAGTTTGTCTTAGTTTTTTTTTATGACATTCTCATATATAGCCAAACATGGAAGGATCATTTACATCATGTGGATAAATCCCTTCACATTTTACACAAAGAAAAGTTATTTGTCAAACATTCCAAATGTCCATTTGGTGTCCAAGAAGTTGAGTATCTTGGTCATATAGTTTCACACGAGGGCGTTAAAGTTGATCCCAATAAGATTAAGGCAATTCAAGAGTGGCCTTTACCTAAAACCATCAAGAAACTTCATGGTTTTTTGGGTCTCACAGGCTACTATTGCAAGTTTGTACAAAATTATGGTAATATTGTAGCACCTCTCATAGCAATCACAAAAAAGGATGCTTTTCATTGGTCGAAAGAGGCTACTCAATATTTCGAAGCTCTTAAGGAGGCCATGTGTACAACTCCAGTATTAGAAACTCCCAATTTTCACAAACCATTTATTATCGAATGTGATGCGTCAGGAACAGGAATTAGGGCTATATTAAAGCAAGAAGGTCATCCATTGGCATTTGAAAGTAAACAGCTCTCCAAGAAAAATTTGGGAAGATCGACATACGAAAAAGAAATGTTGGCTATTCTTCATGCAGTAGAAAAATGGAGACACTACCTAATCAGTAGCCGCTTCATTATCAAAATAGATCATAGTAGTCTCAAACATTTTCTTGAGTAGAGGTTTTCCTATCCGGAACAAAATAAGTGGTTAACCAAACTATTGGGTTATGATTTTGTCATCAAATACAAGAAGGGGAAGGAAAATGTAGCTGTCAATGTGCTATCCAGGAAATATGAAGACGAAGTAGTCATTAACGCTATTTCAGGTCCTTGCTCCCAATGGGTGAATCAATTACAAAATGAATGGTTGTCCAATAGTGAAACTGCTTAGATAATTCAAGAATTATCTATTGGGTCCTCTAAACACCCTTTGTTCTCTTATGAAGATAAAATCCTTCAGAAGAAGAACCGCATTTACATTCCACACAACTCAGAACTCAAAACAAAGATCCTAGACGAATCACATGCTTCTCCATCAGCGGGACATTCAAGATTTTTCAAAACATATTTAAGGATCAAACAATCATTTTGTTGGAAAGGATTAAAAGCCAAAGTCAAACCATGGGTAGCAGAATGCAAAGTTTTCCAGTGAAATAAAGGAGAGAGTCAAATCACCAGGGTTATTACAACCCTTACCCATCCCTAAACGTTAGTGGGAACATATATCCATGGATTTTATTGAAGGTCTTCCAAAGTCAGAAGGCAGGACAGTAATCTTCGTAGTGGTAGATCGGTTATCCAAATACACTCACTTTTAGGCTTTACAACATCCATTTTCCGCAAGCAAGGTGGCAAAGGTATTTATGGATTCAATTTTCAAATTACATGGTATGCCAAAAAATATTGTAAGTGATAGAGATCCCATCTTCAATAGTAACTTTTGGTGATAATTATTTCGACTTAGTGGTACCAAATTGAACATGTCCTCAGCTTACCATCCCCAGATAGATGGGCAAACAAAAGTAGTTAACAAATGTTTGGGTACATACTTACGATGTTTCTTTCAAGATAAACAATATCAGTGGAGCCAATGGCTAGCAATGGCAGAATGGTGGTACAACACTTCTTACCATTATTCAATTAATATGTCTCCCTTTGAAGCAACCAAGCCTCCAATCGTAGCAGATTATGTCCCAGGTTCATCCAAAGTAGACAAAGTGGATGATTGGTTTCAAAAAAGGTAGTCTACACTCACCATACTCAAAGAAATTTTATTCCAAGCACAAAATCGCATGAAACAACAACAAGACTTGCACCGATCAGAATGAACTTTTAATGTCGGTGACAAGGTTTTACTAAGTTTGCAACCTTACAAACAAGCATCGTTAAGGATAAAGACCAGTCAAAAGTTGGCACCACGATTCTATGGTCCTTACAAAATTGTGCGTCGCATTGAAGAAGTAGCCTATCAGTTAGAGCTTCCTTCATCATCACGAATACACCCGGTATTTCATGTTTCATGTCTCAAAAAGGTAATTGGTCAGAAAGTGCAAAGTCAATTAGAATTACCAGTTCTCTATGAGGAAGGACGCATACATCTCCAACCTGAAGATATATTACAAAATAGAATATGAAGACTAAGATCACGCCAGATTCAAGAATTTCTCATCAAATGGCAAGACCTACCAGAGGAAGATGCCACATGGGAACACGAGAGTATTTTCCAGACATTTTCAGCTTTGAGGACAAAGCTTTCCGAGGAAGGGAGTCATGCTACATACCAAACCTAGCAGTCGGCTAGGTTCTCCAAGTGAATAAAAATTCATATATATTAGCATAGTTTTCATTAATTGATTTTATCTCATATTTGCTATTTTATCTCTGCGTATTTGCACTTGCCTTCACGGCGGGATCTACCCTCCTAGTGGCAATTGATTTTAATTAAATACCTTCTTACTCATCACATTTCGTATTCGATTAATTATTTGTTTTGTTGTATAGTTCAATAATAACTAGTTCTTCCGTTCAAGAAACAGATGAAGACGTTGCTTTCCATATTCAAACTCATTTGGATCAACAACAAAGACTAATTGAGGATTTGACCAAGGAAAGGAAACCTATAGGTAGCTTTGAAGAAGTACCCAATGAGCCTACAAGGGTAGGTTGCACCAAAGTCGGTATTGAGTTGGTCAAGGTCCTAAAGAAGGTCGTGAATATAAATTTTAATGATACAAGTGAAGGTAATGCAACGAAGAAATTTTGGAAAATCACTAATTTGTTGCAAAGATTAATGACAGTCCAATATTATCATCAGAAAATTATCCATCTATTAAAATATGTGCCAGACTATGAGGGTATGTATATCATGAAGCTACATACTTTTATACTAGGACTATATCCTAAGATTAGGATTGAGGTAAATATGCTTAATCCTAAAAACCTTTCTAAAGCATTTGATTTAGCTCGACAAGAAGAAGCCTATCAAGAAGCTAAAAAGGCTTATTTCAATTACCAAAAACTAATTAAAAAAAATAAATATGATCTTAAGAAGCATAAAAGTGCAAGATTTATGAAGTGGATTAGGGAGCAAAGTAAAAATCCTAAAGGAGGAGATCATAATAGACAAGGAGGAAAAACTAGGAATAGTGTTCAAGGTAACAAGTTTAAGAAATATGGAAAAAAGTACCTTAGGAGAAATGATCTAGGGCCATCAGAACAAGGGAAGACTAAATTTGTTGCATCCCAAAGCAACAATTAAAGTAACAATAGGGGTAGCAGAGCTTCTCCAAATAGTTGTTACATTTGCAAAGGTTTCTACTTTGTCAATAAGTTTCCACATAGAGTTGATCTTCACTAGAAAGCTCTAGAACAAGCCATCCATAGGATCTTTGTGATGACAGTAAGTTCCATGCTTGATGGTTAAGTTACTCTTTTCTTATTAATTGGTAAATTTTATGATAAATAAGTACACATTTTTATAGATAGTGGATCAACAAATAGTTTTTATTCCTACAAGTATAGTGAGGGATATACCTGAAAGACCTAGATTTTTGGCTAATGGTTGGAAGGTAGAGCTTAGTTCATGGAAAACCTACCAAGTCAAATAATGTCTATTTGACCCTCTCATCAATTTACCTCAAGGAAAAAATAATTGGCATTTGTATATGGCACCTTTGCATGCTTTTGACATCATTCTTAGTGTTGAATGGTTAAAATACCATAAGGCTCTTTTGAACTTTGAAGAAATATGGGTGGATTTTATGGATGAATCTAATGAAAGGATTAGAATTAATTGTGATTGTGGTGCGATTAAGCCATATTTATTTATTGCAATACTAATAAAGAAAGCTATTAGGAATAGGGGAATGGTTTTTATAGTTAGAATTAATAAGAAAGAGGAGAATGAAGTGGAATATGACCTCTTCCAAAAGTATCATCTATTGGGATAATTTGAGTACGTGTTTTTAGAGGACCTTATAGGGTTATCTCCTCAAAGAAAGTTTTATTTTTCTATGGAGTTGACGCTTGGAACTACACCCATTTCTAGGGAACCATATAGTATGACTCCTATTGAGCTACAAGAACTCGAGATGTAACTTTAGGATTTTTTGGAGAAAGGGCTAATCAAGACCAATGGATCACCATGGGAAGCTCCTATTTTGTTTTATAAAAATATAGATAGATCCTTATGAATGTGCATAGATTATTGAATGCTAAATAAGATTACCATAAAGAATAAATATCTTTTTCAAGCATAGATGATCTACTTGATCATCTTAAAGGAGAAACCATTTTCTCAAAGATTTACCTAAGATTAGGCTACCATCAATTAAGAATTTGATAAGAAGACACTTCTAAGACTACTTTTAGGACAAGGTATGTATATTTTGAGTTTACAAGTCTTATTTTTTTGATTGACTAATGCCCCAACTATATTCATGAATCTCATGAATAGTTGGACCAATTTGTGCTCATGTTTCTTGATGACATATTGATATATTCCAATAACAAGGAGGAACATGATCAACATATGAGAATTCTACTTGAGATCCTTAGAAAGGATCATTTATCTAGAAATCTATCAAAGTGTGAATTTTATAATCCATAAGTGTAGTATTTAGGACATATTGTCTCTATTGATGGGATTGTAGTCAATCTCATGAAAATAGAAGTAATTTTTGATTGGTGTGCACCTACTAATATGACTTAGGTACAAAGTTTTATGTGGATTGTAGGCTATTATATGTGATTTATTAGAGGTTTCTCAAGAATTTATCAAACTATTACAAACCTTTAAATGAAAGGTAAGGCATTTAAATGGAAATAGTAGTGTGAAGAGGCCTTTTGAATTCTGAAATAAAGGTTGACAACTGCACCAATTTTGCAATTAGTTGATCCTAATAAGAAGTTTACAGTGTGTACTGATGCATCAATTGAAGTATTATGAGGAATTTTGATCCAAGATGATGTGGTTATTGCCTTAGAATCAAGTAAACTTAAGAGGCATGAGGTGAATTATACCACACATAACCTAGATCTAGTAGTTGTTGTACATGCCCTTAAGATTTAGAGGCACTATTTGTTGGGAAAACTATTTGAACCAAAGATAGATCATCAGATTTTAAGATACATATTTACTCAAATCTTATTAAATTCTAGGCAATGACACTAGATGGAGTTTCTAGCTAAGTATGATTTTGGTATTGAGTATATTATGGGTAAGGAAAAGAAGGTCACCAATGCTATAAGTAGGAGAGGACACATTGTTGCAACAAAAAAAAGTTCATTATGATTTTTTAGATCATATTAAAGATCTACAATAAAAATATTAGTTTTACCAGTCATGTAATACTCAAATTAAGTAAGAACTTGGAAAGGATACATTTTTTGTATATAGAGATGAGTTGTATTATAAGAATAAATTAGTTGTTCCAAATATGGGTGGATTAAGAGAAACAATCCTTAAGGAAGAACATAATACTCCTTATTCGGTGCACCCTAAAGGGGTAAAGATACACGAGATCTTGAGAAAGGTCTACTATTGGCCACGTATGAAAAAGGACATCACATATTATATGGCCAGGTGCTTGGAGTACCAGAAAGTGAAGAAAAATATTTGCATCTGCAATGACACTGGATGGAGTTTCTAGCTGAGTATGATTTTGGTATTGAGTATATTAAGGGTAAGGAAAATAAGGTCACCAATACTCTAAGTAGGAGAAGACACATTGTTGCAATGAAAAAAATATCATTATGATTTGTTAGATCAGATTAAATATCTACAACAAAAATATTAGTTTTACCAGTCATGTAATACTCAAATTAAGTAAGAAATTGGAAAGGATACATGTTTTGTATATAGAGATGAGTTGTATTATAAGAATAAATTCGTTGTTCCAAATATGGGTGGATTAAGAGAAACAATCCTTAAGGAGGCATATTATACTTCTTATTTGGTGCACCCTAGAGGGGTAAAGATACATGAGATCTTGAGAAAGGCCTACTATTTGCCATGTATGAAAAAGGACATCACATATTATATGGCTAGGTGCTTGGAGTACCAGAAAGTGAAAGAAAAATATTTATATCTGACATGTATACTATACCCACAGGATATACCTATGCAAAAATGATAGGTGGTTTCAATGAAATTTATAGTGGGCTTGCCTAAAAAAAGGTTTATGTATGATGCAATCCTGGTAGTTGTGGATAAATTAACCAAGGTTGCATGTTTTATACCTGGTAATGTATAAGATGATGCATTTGCAATAGCAAGCAAGTTTGCCATAGGAATTGTAAAACTACACAAATTTGCAAAAGTTATAATATCTAATAGAATCTCACTTTACCTTTAAATTTTGGTAGGTCTTACATGAAGCCTTGGGTACCAAATTGAATATTAGTTCAACCTATCACCTTGAGATGGATGGAAAAACTAGGAGGGTGAATTAGGTTTTAGAGGATATGTTGAGAATGTATTGCATGGATCAACATAATAAATGGGAATATTACTTACACCTAGTCAATTTTGTTGTCATGCATCACTATCTATGACACATTTTGAAGCCTTGTATGGAAGAAGATGTAGGACTCCCTTGTCATGGGATAATATAGAATATTAGGTAGTGATCAGACCTAAAACTATATAAGAAATGGAAGATCAATTGAAAAGAATTCAGTAGAAGATGAAAGAGGTCACAGATAACTAGAAGAGCTATGCAAACCTTAAAATAACACTGAGAGAATATTATTTGGGAGACAAAGTATTCTTAAGGGTGAAATCAACTAAAATTTCTATAAAATATTCCAAACTTGACCCAAGATATATGGGTCCATTTGAAATTATGGGTAAGTTAAGCCCTATTGCATACAAACTTGCTCTACCACCAAACTTATCCAAAATTCATAATGGCTTCAATGATTATCTTTTTAGGAAGTACATTTTTTATTCCACTCATGTTTTGGATGTTTTCAATTTGTGTGTGTGTGTGTAACTAGACACTACGTAGAGTAGATTGTATATGTTTTAGGTTGTTGTGTAGAGTAGCTTTATTATATGATGATGTATGTTTTGGTTTATGCATGGAAATTTGGTTGAATGTAATATGAAATATTAAGTGGTTTAATTGAGTGCCCAAGTTTGAATGATTTATGATTCAATGTTGATTTATGATATAAATAGTGAAGAATGATTTATGACTTGACATGATTAGTACGACATATGTGAAAGGCTATATTATAATGCATTTATTTTTTTTGACCATGCCATGAAAGACATGGAATGTGTTTATTTATAGTGGGGGATGATGTAATGAACCTCCTTGTACAACCATTGATTATATTAATTAATGAATTGCACTTGCATTTTCCTATAGACCATGGTACTTTTGATGTCCATTGTGTATGCAAGACCAGGTATATGCTTTTGATAGATAGGGTTAGTTGAAAAAAATATAAGAGGGAAGTGATGATTTAGCTCACGAGTACATGGAAGCTCGTGCTTTACATATCATATAGGTGCATCATAAGTATTTTGCATTGTGCGTGTATTTTAATTGAATGTGTATTTTGTTGATTAATGTGAAATGATGCATACTTATGTTTTTAGGTGGCAATGAAGATGCAATAGTCATGGGAGCCACCCTTTATTTAATTGTGTGGTGAATTGAAAATATCCATTCTCTTTATTTATTTATTATTGCATGAAATGAAACTTAAAATATATATAACAAAAAAGGTAATATATATAAAAATATATAATAAATAATTAAATAGAATGATTTTTCATTGGTTATGCCTTTGAGTATGTTTTTATAATTACCAATGTAGAGTTTCAACAATGGAGAATTAAATTCTCAATGCATTTTAATGATGATGGATGATGTGTGCATGATGTTCATTAAAACTTCTTTTGCATTTGGCACTGTTTATGTAATTTTGCATGATATAAGCTTTTGAATTATCCCAATTGTGAGAAGGAGGGGGGATAACTTACATAGCATGTAAAAAAAGTAGCTTGCATTGGAAGGGAATTGCACAAAAAGGGAGAAGATTTGCATTGAAAAGTTGTAAAAATTTATAAGAATATTGCATTAGACTAAAACTTCATTCATATTTTATAGGTGTGCATGTATATATTGCTACATATTAATGAATACTAGACAAACAAATGAATATTATTGTATTTTATTTTAAATAGTGATTTTGATTTGTATACCTTGAATATGTCTATGCAAATCAAAGTTTCATTATCTAAAAATTTCTTGAAAGCTGATGTGGAAACCATGAACGTAGTATAGCCTTATAATGCTTGAATTGTAGTGGCTTGGCCAATGTGTGTTGAGTATGAATGAAGAAGAATATGACTTTTTTTTTTGACTGTATGTTGAAATCAACGTCTTCTAAAAATAAAGAGACTAACTATTATAAATCAAATGAATATGAATATTTTATTTTAAATAAAGAATGAAAAGATAAATGTGAAATTAGAGTGAGGGATACATTTGTGGAAATGGGATAATATCGTATCTAAAAGGATGTTGGTGTATCTATGTTTTTTGGTGTTATTATGACTAGCAAATGTATGGATTTCTCGAGAAATCTGTTTGGGCTATGAATAAATTATGTGTGTTGTCTCTGCATTAAATTTCAACAATAAAAATAATGCATGCTTTGTATGATGACTCTTTGTGCATGTAGTAAAAAATAATTGTAGGCATATGGAATTTGATCCATATTTTATCCGTTTTTATATCAAGAAGGTCTAGCATAGTTGAACGCTTTAGGAAATCAATAAAATTGGAAGGATTGTGGGAAGAAATAAGATAGATTTTTTGGACGTATCCTTTCTAGAGAGAGTAACTCACACTGTAATATCAATGGGGGCTCTATGTATGTGTCAACACTTAACGTTAGTTTAGCATCTCAAAAAAACAATAATAATGTTTGTCAAATATGTATGTAAAGTGAGTTACTCTTTATTGAAGATATAAGGTGCATCTAGTTGAGTTCTTCAAGACTCCCTTCTGTGGAGTTACAAGAAAATTTTACTATGTGAGGATAGATGTTTCTTGTTGGTTAAGTTTGAGATGTATTTATCTATCCAAGAACCTATGTTTGTAGCTTGAGTGCTTTCATTTGAAAAGAAAGTTCATTTGTTTATTTATAAAATAAAATCTATGGGAAACATAGTTGTTGATGTTCCTTCTTTGAAAGCAAATCATTGTTCAGATGGGACTAAAAAGGAATGTAGATAATACATTATTGTTCACCATCTCTGGAAGTTGCTATATATTTAACTTTATTTTTGAAGAAAGAAAACTTTATTTAGATGAGATCTAATTCTGGTAGAATGATTATGTATAATAATTATATATATATCAACTTGTTTATATTAAACATAGTGGAGAATACATGGATAGTTTTAATCCTGTACATTCCAATGTTAGACTTCACAGAACCTTACTAAAATGTCCTAGGGTGAAACAAAACCAAAAATAATTTATTAATTATTTTTAAAAGAAAATTATTGTTGTAGATGCTTGCAAACTTAAACTATCTCATAGCAGTGGAGAATATAAAATCATAGGCTGCAAACAAGAATATTTCACCATGGTTATAATTAGGGATTATGGTGTGGAAGTTGATGTGCAATTTAGAGAAAATTACAGTTTCAGATTTATAATATAGAAGTAGAAAACTCGGGTCAAAATTATAGTTTTATGCTCAAGTTGTTGTTATACTTTAATTGTATGCAATGAACGTAAAAAACTATATTTTTTTCTTGAAGGAATAAATTATTATGAAATATTTTTATTTGAAGTACGGAAAACACAATAGACTAATGTTCTTTTAATGGATGCATTCGTAAATTTGGTTGTTTGTTTAAACTTGTTAAGCTAGATAGTTAACTCTAGTTGTTTAGTATGTTGAGGTATAAAACAAGTATTTTTAACCAATACTCATTAGGATTACTTAGAATCCTATATATATTCATACCATGATATATGTGAAGGGGATATATGTTTAACTATATTAAACCTTATTCCTAATTAACATGATGAGGGATGCTCAAGATATCTCTCATGGAAAGACAATATTATGATTTGTGATGAAGGGCTACCCCACCCAACACATGCATGGTACTCAAATCACACAAAAAATTTAGAAGAAACACTATATGATATTATTTCAATGAAATAAAAATACAAAATCAGAGTTACAATGCTATAGCCACAAGGTCGATTTTATCACAAAAAAAATCAACTCAAAATCTGCAAGCTGGATCCATGATATGTCTTCCCCCTGTACTCCTTTTGGTGATCCCTCTTACCCCTTTAATAACTTCCATCAAACATTTTTGAAAGTGTAACTCTCCTTTTTATCACTTAAGAAGATATTCATCTAAACTTTAAATTTTCATTTTACACCCAAAAGGATATTCAAATTTGAATTTTGGTGACACAACTTCTTGAACCCATAACTTTTGACTCCGGTGTCCAATTTGATATTATAATATATCGTTAGAAAGCTTGTGAAGGGATATAAAATATTAAAATAAAATAAATTTTATGTAATTAATTTTTTTATCATTATTTAGGGCCTCTCAGGTCTTCAAATTTTATTTTTAAACCTTATTTACGAGATTTCTCGGGTCATAAATTTTAATATATTTCGAACCGTTCAGGCTATTGAGGTGATTATTTCACCAAAGGATGCATTTTTTAATCCCGATCCTTGGGGTAAATTTTCAAATCCATATGTTTCCATTTAGGCTGACTTACTAAAAATAGTCAGTGACAATTTTTCATCTTTTTGGACTTTTGACTAACTTATACCTCCCAAGTGTCATCATGGACCCAAAAACCAGTAAATAAACTTACAACCAAAAGAGAAAAAGCAAATTATTTCTTTTTGATAATGCAATATTGTCCATACACCACGAGATGCTCCTACATCAGAAACCCAGGATAAATTGATAAATGACCTTCACTTCTCTAGTATTGGAGGAAAATTGAGACGACCAACCTTTGTCTTAGACAACCATGATGAATATTCAATAGGCATTCCTTTCCATTTAACCATATATTCTTCATACTACATATTTCTTGTACTTCTACCCATACTTTTTTCTTCTTTTCCAATTAGAAGCATTCCGTGGGCTACTCCCATATGCAATCTAAAATGGGGATTTACCAGAACTCCTATTGATAGAGTTATTGTAAGCAAATTCCACTTGTGGTAAAATAAAATCCCATACCTTGGGCTTATATCCTACTAATAATATTAGTAGGTTTCCTAAACCCCTTTTCATCACCTCTATTTATTCATCAGTATATGGATGGTGTGTAGAGTTGAACTTCAAATCTATCTTCAACTTCTTCCATAAGGTCCTCTAGAGATAACCAATAAATTTGATATATTTATCTAAAACTATACTCCTTGGTATACTATGTAGTTGTACCACCTCTATGAGAAACAACTATGCAATGTGAACAGTACACATTCTCTATTGTCCATTTTTATTTGGTGCTAGTACTGCAGGTACTGCACATGGACTCAAACTCTCCCAAATTAGTCCTTTCTTCAATAGCTCTTGAACTTGTCTATTTGGCTCCTCATTATCTACAGGAGTCATTCTATGGGCTTCCCTATTTGGTAAATTAGCTCTTGGTATCAAATCCATCTAGTGACTAATATTCTTCACTAGTGGTAAAATTTCAAATACATTATCTGATACAATATGTTGGAATTCCCCCAACAAATCTGAGGCTTCTATAGGTATATCTTCACATTTTTCTCATTAACTCTAGGAATAAATATGGAGCACATGTGTTCATGCTTCATACCACCCAAAATTTTTGTATAATCAACTAAATAAATTCTTGCATAACTACAAACCTTTTCTTCAACCTCCTTCATGGGTTTCAACTTGTGGTGAACTTCATCATTTTTCAGGGAATAATTTTTGGCATGTCCATAATGTACTACACACTGATTAAATTGCCATGAACTCTCCAATAGCATATGACAAGCATCCATAGGCATGATGTCACACAGTACCTCATCATGGTAACCCCCAATATTGAACTTCACTAAACATTGTTCATTGACCAAAGCTCTATGGTCTTTATGCAACCATGCAATTCGATGTGGATGTGGGTGCCTCCTTATTTCCAAATATAATTATTTAACCATATCATTTGAAACTAGATTATCAGTGCTACCATTATCAATGATAATATTAAAAGCATTACCTTCACATTTGCACCTTGTGTAAAATAAACTCCTCATCTGAACTGGATGTTTCTCCTCATTTAGCAAGGCTCTCTATGCAACAAGAACTTCTCCTCTTTTTGCTGCTTTAGAATTCTTAGATCCAAAATCTTCATATGTATAAGCAACTTGTGCATTACTTTTAGGTCTCCTATTCATCCTTCCTTGATGTTGTGGACACATGTATGCTCAATTTCCTTCTTCTACACACTAGAAATAGGTTCCATGAAATCCTCCTCTTCCAGGTTCTTGTATGAACCTTCCTCTTCCTCTTTGGTCACCATTATTTTTCTCACGAGGGTGGTCAAAATTATCTGTTTTCTAGTTCTAACTACTGCTAACTTCTCTATTCTCCTTTAGGTCCTCATTTCATCCTTCATATGTTCCTCCACCAGTTCTTCCACCACGATCTCTTTCTCTCTACGTACTTTCAAATCTTCTATTCAGCTTCTCTTCTACCTTTAGGGTAAATTAATAAGCATCTTCTATGCTATTCATTTTAACCAAAATTAGTTCATCTTGAATACTTGGCTTCAACCCATTTATATAATAGGTTACATTCTCCTTGTTAGCCTCAAAATGGTCTTTTCTAATCATGACCTTGTAGAACTCCTTGGTATACTCTTTAATAGATTTAACTAGATGCCTTAAAATTTACATTTTCTTCAACAAATCTAACTCATAATCAATTGTAATGAACTATATCTTCAAATTTTCTACCATTAGATCCTAGATTGTTATTCTTTATTTTCCTCTTCTATTCTTCTCTCGTTGTACTTCCCTCCACCAGATATAAGTGTGATCCTTTAGCTTGGTCTTCATAAATTTAACCCTCTCAGGATCTTCCACTTCCTCACACTCAAAGTACTCCTCCATATCATTGCTACAATCGATCAAATATTCTAGGTTAAGATTGCCAAAATATGTAGAAACATCAAACTTTGATCTTTTTTTGATCTTGGAGACGGCCTTAAATAATATGACTTGCATAGGATCTAAGATCTCTTGTTCTTCTTTGAGCTGAGATTCTTCTTCGTTAGCATCGTCTTCACTTTCATCTTCTCTTATCGATTTAAACCCTCTGTGCAGCTTCTCTTGTAGTGCTTGAACTTGTCTCTATAGGGCTCTAAAACCCTCTCCTACAACCACAATATTTATTCATGGAGGTATTCTGATCACATTTCTCACAACCTCAACCCTAGGTCCTAGTGCAAACTACCTCACATTTGACGATCTATTTACATACTTAAGAAATCCTGCTCTGATACCACTTGATGAAGGGCTATCCCACCCAACACATGCATAATACTCAAATTAAAAAAAAATCAAAAGAAACATAATATTTGATATTATTTCAATGAAATGTAAATACAAAATCAGAGTTACAATGCTATGACCACAAAGTTGATTTTATCATAAAGAAAATTGACTCAAAATCTGCAAGATGGAGTCATGATGTTTCTTTCCCTCGGGCTCCTTTTGATGATCCCTCTTCCCCATTTAATAACTTCCATTGAATATTCTGGAAAGCGTAACTCCCATTTTTTCCGCCCAAGAAGATATTCATTTGAAATTTGAATTTTTATTTTCCACTCAAAAATATATTCAAATTTGAATTTTAGTGGTACAACTTCTCAGACTCGTAACTTTTGACTTGGGTTTCCAATTGATTATTATAATATGTCATTGGAAATCTTGTGAAGGGATCTACAATTCTGAAATAAACTAATGTTCATTTCATCCATTTTTATCCTTCTTCAAGGCCTCTAAGGTCTTCAAATTTTATTTTTAAGCCTTATTAGTGAGATTTCTTCGGATAAAAATTTTAATATCTCTCAAACCGTTCAGACTATTGGGGTTATTTTTCGCCAATGGATACATTTTTAAATCCTGATCCTTGGGGTAAATTTTTAAATCCATATGTGTCCATTTAAGCCAGCTTACTAAAAATATCCGGTGAATTTTTTACCTTTTTGGACTTCTAACTGACTTATACCTCCCAAGTATCATCATGGACCCAAAAACCTATAAATAAAATTACAATTGAAAGGGAAAATATAATTTTTTTTTTTTGGTGATGTAAGATTGTCCTTACACCACTGGATGCTCCCACATCAATTTGATTTTAAGTTATGATAATAGGGTTATAATTCATTTCAAGGTAAGAGTATAGTTTCAGGTTTCAAATGAATAGAAAAGACTTTAAAGGATAAACATTGAAGTCTAATTGATTGCTTGAGTAAAAGAGATTATTTGAAATGTTGTATTGTGATAGTGGTTAGTGTAAATGATAGTTGTTATGCTAGAATTTAAAATGTTTAAGGAAACACTTAGCAAGAGTAGGAAAGGAAGCATTAGAATACAAATTATATCCTTAAATGCTTTAAAATACTTAGACTATTGTGATTCTATTTCAAGTTAAAGAAACCTATGAAAACTCTAGTTTGAAACCTTGAATATTTGTAAGTTTAGTTAATCTCTCTAACTAAAACTCTAAACCCTAGTTTAACTCATGATGAGAAGATAATGGGATTTATGCATCGATAAGTATGAATAAACAAATTAATTTATATATACCCAATGATTTTGAGATGTGAGTATGCACACAATGAGTCTCGAGTGCAATTGTTTATGACGATAAAAGTTAGAAAAAGTGACCTAGTCATGAATAGTAACAAAGGATGGTATGGGATGCCAAATCTAGGTTGATGCTCAAAATTACAAGTGATAATTCATATGTTCATTTGACTTAGCTAGTTCAACCATAACAATTGGTATGAAATAAATGATTGTGAGTCATTATAGATATGAGTGATCAAGTCCAAGGTCAAGGTATTGACATCACTCTAACTGACTCTAAGTAGTAGGACAATCAACTAGATACTAAGCATATATACACTAACCCCCTTACATACAACTATTAAAACAAGTTGACTGATTAGTCGAAGGTTCAATATCATAAGGTATGGAGAAGTATGCATCCACCCTTTAGGTTTTATGGGCCCTAGAGGATAATCCTAACTATGGTTTGACCCTCATGCAAAAATAAGAGGATGATAAATGAGTTGAGTCGAATCCACAAAATGACACCTTTACATGATTTGGTTAATATCATCCACTTGGGTGGTTATATACAATAGTATTGAAATCCAAAAGTGGTTTGATATACCTGTATTGATTAAAAATTTATGTTAAATATTCATTAGATGAAACATAAATGCTATAAACCTGAAAGCACCTGATATGAACATGAAAGCACTTTTTAGGTTGAAATCAAAAAACTTAAAAAAAAATTACCTAGAGAAATTACTTGGGATATTTTTTGGTGCAACCAGATGAGTAGACCTAGGTTGTTACAAGATGTTAATATCCATATCATCTATACCATGTGATTAACCTTCCATATCAACCATAACCTTTATTGTGGTACCTATCATATCTACTCTCTTCCTTTAGACAAGGACATATATTGCTCCTCACACTTCTCATACTCATCTCCATATTATTCCCTCCTCCTTGTTATCTTCCCTCTAGATAGCCTTTTCATCTACCTCTTACTCTACTTTGTGTTGCTTGGCATATATTAAGGAACATCAAAAATCAACTTCTCCAGACCCATATATCAAGCTAAGAATATAATAAGGTGCGTATTTGTGACATAATCATCATGCAATACTCTTTCTATTTCCATGTGGTATTTTCCATCTTGTCGCAACCTAATATCTATGATGGATATGGTCTTCACAACAAATTTTAGTCATGATCCATCTCCTTCATCTATGGGATCCATAGTAAATGCATACCCATATGTACTTCCTAATTCCTTTTACATGTTAGTATCTATCCCTAATGGATGTATTATGTTAGTCCATATAGACCATAATGGGGTAATCTCTCATAAACCCACCCTATAAATATATCCATAAATGTTATCTCCATATGATCCAAATATCGAATCATGAAAAAATAAGGGAAGATATAAACCAATATAATATCTCATCAAGTGAACATTCGTCCTTACTCTATAATAATATACAGACATATGTGTCTATATAAATATGGAATCTATTGGTTGTGTTGTTTCAAAATATGTTTCCTTAAAATTACCATATGACTACCTTCTAGATAACAAAATATTGAGAAGACCCCACATATTTTAGCCTTATGGTCCACTTTTACTATGTTCCTTCACCAATCATATATCCTACATAAATGTACATGGATATTACCATTCACATATACTTCCATCTTAGTCCACTAAGAAATCTCCTCATAAACATCTTCCAAAGTGAGTCCAACCTTAAACTCCTCCAAACACCCATTTGAATATGTTGATTGAAGGCCTCTATGACTAATAACCTCCCTCACCATGTTATTAAAGGCCTCATGTGAAGTCTTCAAGCTATCTTTATCAACCCCTAGTTGACCAATAACTCTTAATCTTGAACTATGCATATCCCTAACACCTCCACTAGCTGAGAGAAATATCTATCTCTCCATAACATAGTCTTCACTTTCTCATGATTAGCTTCACATCTATGTTCCATCCATCCACCTACAACATCCACAAAGGAAAGGCATTAATAATCTAAGCATGCTTCATTAACAAAAATAGTATTTTATAAGAAAATCATAGATTTCTACACTCAAAAGTGAGCATTAACTTATTATACTAAAGCACTAATGACTTTGCTAGATTAAAATTATAGGACACTAATATTTCTCATGTGCTAGAGTATTTTCTATTGATAGTTGATGATCTTCTTATGACCATGGAAAAATAAAAAATTTGATAACAAAAAGTAAAAATTTAGACTTTACACAAACAAACAATCCTATTCATATAATTTAAATTCAAAATTTAGCAAGGACTTGTACTAATACAAGCTTTAGGTTTTGGATAAAACCATGGCATCACTATGTAAAGTTATTTTTATGTCTAAATTTCATTCTAATTTCATGAAAATGATTAACATTCAATACTAGATCTTTATGTCATATTATATCTCAAAATAAGTCTTCAATTGCATACCCCTATTAGTAATTCTCTTATGAATATATAGGGGACATGTAGTATATTTGTTCTCACATCAATCCATTTACACCAAGACCATCAACACATTGAATTCCTTCAATTCACTAGTAATCACTCATATCCAAATTTCATGCACTTAGAGAACTAAAATTTTTTAAACATACAAAAAAATTGAAATGAGGGTCTCATTAGCCATTCACTAAGACTTATATACTTACATTCATGCACATAACTTGCTAATAATATTTGGCATTCTCCTACCCACTCCAACCAGGTGATTCAATGTATTTTGAATTTACATTTTATTTTATAATTAATTATTTATAGTTTTATTGTGTAAGGGATTTAATTGAGGCATAGGGTTATGTGTAAGCTGTCAACACATGTAGAAGTTTCACTATTATGAGGGGTAATGTTGGAAACTTAAACTTAAAATGGTCAAATTATTATAAAAATTGGGGCAAATCGACCCCCAAAAAAATTAGCACCCAAAAAGTTTTGGCTAATGGGTCCTGGTCAAGGGTCCTAAATATTAGCCAATTCTAATTTTTAAAAATCCTAATTTTTTAGCTAAATATTGTTAAATTAGTACCGTGTGTTCTAAGTTGATCTTATCAAGGACTAATGATTTTCAAACTTTGTGAACACAACTAACACCTTTGATATCCCTTCATTCTATTTACTTATTTAATTCCATAAAATTTATCTCAATGATTTGGTATTGAATGTCCCCTAGTGCTATAAATCATTCGACTTAAAACATCAAATCCCTATAAATAGTGCATTCATAATTTATTCTAAGAGAGATTCCATCGAGATATTTAACTATTTTGATTAATTATTTTATGAACATATCTCTTCTTATGAAATAGGGAAGTTCTAAGAGTTATTCTTGTTATAAGCCTCTCTTCTGACTAATAAAAATAAATCATCATTTATGTAGAATATCAAACATGCATCCACAAATAAATTCCACAACAAAAATCCATAAAATGAAATAGATATAGATAATAGCCTTGAATATGGTTGAAGAGAGGTGTACCCCCAATTCAGATATAGATGTAGATAATACCCTTAAATATTATTGAAGCATTCATATGACTTATTTACAATTAGGGATACACCTCTCTTTATGCAATAATATGATGGTTCATCTTCCATGAGTTAGAAGGTCACTCATGTGGTGATTCAACATACATGAGTTACAAAGTGCATAATATTATAATGTAGTATTATGCTATATTATTATTATTATTTTATATATGACCCATAACTTCATGTACTTGCTTTACCCACATACAATGTTATTTCCTCATATTCCCATCCCTAGGTACCTAACACTTCTCTATCTCTTTTTTCTCCTAGAATGAGGTATAAGGGGTCTTCTAAGCACATCTAAGACTTTTACAACACTCTTATTCTCTTTCTAACAACAAAATTACACCATTTTACTCATAAAAATGATTTTATCTTTCTTTCTCCCTAGTTAACAAGTCATCTCTAAGAAAGAGCTACATAACTCAAGGCCACCTTGATTAGGCCTCTTCATCATCCAATTTGGTGATGAGTAAGGATTACATACTACGAAGGATGCCATCAAGAAAATCAGGTATATAAGCTTAGTACTCTTCTCTCTTCTTTTTACTTTCTTACACATTATCTTGTTATCACTCTTGCATCTTATATTTCCTCTACTTTACTTTCTTATGCATACTAGTGTTAATTGGTTGCCATCATTGTTCTAGTTATCAACTAGTCTATCCTCTCTTTTTCTTTCTTAATTCTTATTTGTGTATCTTATTATGATTGTACCTTTGTAGAGCTTTATTTTAGGTTTAGCTTGTTCATATCCTAGTAAAACAATAGGTACTATACCATCCATCTAATTCTTGTTTATCCAACTTGTACATTTTACTATAGATTTATTATTAGAAGAAGATCAACGTGTAAGCACCATAAAATACACTAATCTAGAAGTTGATAAAAAATATAAGTGTTATGTAATTCATCAACCATAAAATTTAATTCAAGTGCTCATCTATAGATATGATTTTCAATCAACAATAATAAGGATTATGTATCTTTAGAATTAACTGCTATATATAATACAACTTGAGTAACCTAATGTTAAAGATTTTAAAACTATTGAATAATAATCCAAAATTTAAATTTATACATAAAAATGTACATCATACTTTGATAATAACTAAAATATAATTAAAAACAATCATATATTAAAAAATAATATACATTTTATAAAATTTATAACTTATAACCTCACAAACTTTAAAAACTACTTTCTTAAAAGAAACCTTATGTTTTACTAAGCATGTCAAGCGATTATGGCATACCTACCGCGGTGATTTCCGCTTAGAACACTTCATAAATCTTTGCTATGCATCAATGGAAAAGCACATTTTCGCGCTACCTTCGTTGCATTTGAGACGGCAATGTGCCTTCTTGCTCGCAGGTGCGAAGAATATGTACATTAAGCTTTTCTTTTATTAAACAATCTCGATATGGACCAGGTCGATCGAGGCTGTCCAACATTGTTTCTACGAACGAAATGGGTACCTGCTTCTTTCTCACCGCCATATGAGCATGCATGAACGCCCAATAACTAATAAATGGTTTTTTGTTAGGCATTTATTAAAAAAATATTTAGGTTTGAATTTTGAGTGGTTTGTTTTGTAAAAGTAATATTTTGATTGACTTTTCTAAATGAGTATGGGTGTCGGATTGGCCATGATAACCAGCTTAACAATAAAAAAAACCGAATAAGTTTGAACCTTACATTCGTGAATTATTAAAATAGTATAATTTTGACCAACTTTCTAAAAAAATCTTGAAACAAATAAAGACCAGGACCTTATGGCGCGTCAACCTCTACCAACTCTCCACAACAAAAACCTTGAAGCTCAGATAAGCCATTCACCAAGAAAAGACCAGGATCGTATCGCGCGTCAACCTCTACCAACACTCCTATGCGACCGAAAATAATAAATAATAAAAAAAACCTTGAAGCTCAGATAAGCCATTCACCAAGAAAAGACAAGAATCGTATCGCGCGTCAACCTCTACGCGAATTCACTGGCACACCCGGCAGCTGATACGTAGAATAACAGTTTGGTCCCGCGTTTGTGGACACTTCGCTTCTTAACGAACTCATTCATGTTCAAGCATGATGAATCACTTCACGTATAGGAGTAGGTAGGAATGGCCCATCCAATACGGTCAATTCGACACCGAAGGTTCGAGGAACCACCAGTGCCTCTGAGCAGATTCAACGCTTACTCTTCAACGACAATGGGAAATGGGAAGGTTCGAACCCATTCTCCTCTCTGTTATAATCCGTCTTGGGGGGCAAAAGGGAACCTTCCGCACTCTTTAACATACATGAAATTTGTACGAATACAAATGGATCCACCTGGCAAAGCGTAGGGTAACGTGGGAAACGTGATGGTACGTATGATTTAAGATAATTGGGAGGCAATTGGCGGGCAATGACACCACAAGTAAACGTAGGAAATTGACGGCTATCTACCGAGGTATTCGGAGGGTGAAAATGTTTGTTCATGCAATTTTCAACGGGAAACGTTCAGTACAGCGGATTTAAGTCGCGTTAAATGCAACTGTGAGAAGATTTTTATTGTTTATCGTCTACCCCTCCATATAAGCAACGCGTTAACGTAATTTCCTGCGTTGCCCCCACATCAAAAATAAAATAAAATAAATAAATAAATAAAAAATAGTATATAAGGAGAGTCTCCTCGAATCTCTTCCTTGCACAAACGTTGAGACAACCTCCTCCTCGCCTGCGTAGAAGTTCAGCGCTCTTCCAAGTTCAAGTTGAAAGCATAACAACTTTTTGATTCCTTTACATCTCAAAATCCTCGATTGCTAATTGTGAATAAAGTTTTCAGAGATTCTCTGTCTAATGAAGGGCCTTGTTTCTATAACTTTGGTTGTGTTGTTCTTAGAATCGAAGCGAGGGGAAACATGGGAAATGTGCTGAAGTGCTTCCAATCCAAAACTGGTTACGAGGTATTCATCAATCACAGAGGAAGCGATACGAAGGAGAAAGAAGCTAGCCTTATCTATCATAATCTTCGAAACAAGGGACGAAGGGTGTTCCTCGACAAGAATTCCATCCAAATTGGTGACAGAATTACCACATCCGTAGACCAGGCTATACGCACGGCTCTGGTGCATATAGTCATTTTCTCACCTAATTATGCAGATTCCAAGTGGTGCTTGGAGGAACTAGATTTGATGTTTGAAACTGGAGCCCCCATCATCCCTGTCTTCAGTGGAGTTACTCCATCCGATGTTTGCATGGAAGAAGAAAATGGAGTGTATGCTCAAGCTTTTCAGCGCCATAAGGAGGCTGCAAAAATCAATCTTGAAACACTTGAGAAATGGCAGCAGAGGCTATGCGAGGCTTCTAACAGAGCGGGAGTCGTGTTTACTGGGTAATTTGTTTTCTATCTAATTTAATTAGCTAACGATAACTAACTGAATAAGAATTGCTTCTCCAAAGCAGGAATCTTAATGGTTTCCATTGTGTAGGGACCAAGGAGAGCAACTTGAGCTAATTGCAGAGATTGTGAAAGTATGTATGGATAAGGCCAAATCTCTGGGCGTATCAGATAGTAAGCGGACTGTGCCTCTTCCTCTACCGCTAGCGTGAGAATTGGCGCAGTTGGCATGTATATAATGTAAAGAGGAATGTTATTTGTAACTAAGTTCAAGTCTGACGTGGATAGTCACGCAAGTGAATATTAAATAAACAGAAGGCTGGGGAATCTTTATTTTTTATATTTTTTTCGATTTTTTCAGTATGCCGCTTGTGGCATATCATCAAAGTGTTGTAGCTAATGGGTTTGAAATCGATAGAAAGAATCTGTGAAAGATCTGAATGGGACCGACAAAGGTAAAATTAATTTTAATAAACAGAATCTGTTATCATCATTTTCCCTCCAATTTTTGAATGCTAAATTTATTTTTAGTTGCAAGAAAAGAGTTGAAGGGAAGCCTTCATTTTAGTCTCTATATAAAATAATTTGAAGATGCCATAATTTTTCTCTCACTTTATTATCTTTTCTAAATGAATTTACATTAAATGATAAAAAAAAAAATATATTATTGCATGTAATATTTTTTCCTCTTTATTAAAATTTTTATATTTATTTTTTAAGGGATTTTTTTACCAATTTAAAAAGTCTCCTTTAGCTTTGCTCTACAGTTTTTATCTTTATCCAAGTCTAAGAAAGTTTAAAATATTTTAGAAATTGTTCAATGATAGTATTATTATTTTAAGTGGGTTGGTAAGTGCTTGTTTGGTTAGACACTTAACAAGAAGACACCTAGGTTCAAACTTTGGAAGCAACTTTTTTGCAAAGGTAGTAGTGTGATTTGAATCCTTCAAATCCATATAAAAACGACAATGGCAGTATGAATCTCGAGCCACTAGTGGTCCCCTTTACATCCGGTTGACAATAATGAGGTAAAATAGGTTTTGTGGAAGAAAGCCTTGTTAGTTACTACAAATAGTGTAGTTGTGACCAACTCTCCTATGTAACAAAAAAAAAAAATAGTATTACTACTTTAATATTTTTTCAATCCCATCATTTTTTTAGTATTTTTTATTTCTCCATGTGAGATAGTAAATGATAGAAGAATTTTATTTAAAAATATTATTCTATGTAATAATTATTTATCTTTTTCCTTAAAATTGTCACTGCTATAGATTTCAAAGTAAATTACTCCATGATATTAAGCTTCTTATGTTTTGCTAAGCAGTTTCTAGCACAAGACTATGTGAATGTTGACCTAACAACATAAGATAACAATACATACATGGTTGAATTGAAATATAGAATTTTATCTCTCAATTATGAAGAGAATTTTGATTCTATGTTGTAGTGGTGATTAAGGTGGAAATTTTTTAATGATAATGATAATTTTTAATCTCAAGTGGTGGAAAATATTGAGAATATCTTCATAAGTGTAGTATAATACCATATTCTTAGTTCTTGGACCACCTTCATATTTTTTCAATATATGCATAGGGTTCCAACTATCTCTATTTGATGAGAGGTATCCTGGATAAATACATTATAAATTCTATCACCTATAGGATTATTGTTATGATTTTTTGGTTTCAAGAATTTTTAACCATTCTTCATTTTTTAATATTCAAATAATTTAAAAAATTGGAGTAAAAACCAAATGGATTATGTTCTTAGACCTTAGTCTAAAATTGTTACCTAAGCTTGTTCACAAACATTGTTGCGGTTGATTATTTAGTTAGGATTTATTTTCATAATATTTATGTCTTTCCTACCTTTTATGGAATTGAGCTATAGATTTATTAATACTTTTTTTGACATTTACAAATACATTCATTGCTTCCATTATAGTCATATAATAATCAAATTATTTTTTAAATATTTTGATTAAAGTGTCTAGGAATTCAATAGCTTGTTTAAGCAAGGATGTAAACCAATCAAGAGTATTTCATACGAAATCCCTAGTCACTAAATTCACAAAGCCTTTTTATTATACAAATAGTACTATAATATGTAGTAAAATTATACTCATATATTTGGGCTTTATTTATTCCATCATAAAGGACTAGGGGTATGTCTAAATATGTATATATATCCCACATTAGATTATAGATATTGGATTTGATAGTTTATCATTATAGTTTTGGTAGACATACATAGACATAGACATGGTCACCCTAGGCTAGTTGGACGAGGTGGAGTAGGAATATTAGTATATAGGATTTGAGAGGGAATAACAACTTGTACTATAGGGTCCCTATTAACACTTTCAATATAAGTAATATTATTCATTATGTTATACATAATATCCTATATTTATTTTGTGTTTCTCTCCTAATGGATTCCATTTGCTTATTACTATCTCTCCTATGATTATTTGGCTAATAAGGAATATATTCCTTAAAATAACCATGTACTAAACTAATGTTTCATCAAGAGACTCAAAAAAGATGTGGAATATCTAGGAGACCTAACCTACATTCATTATTTGCACCCATACCTTACTTGTTGTGATTGCCACGTTAGGTGGTGATCATGGTAAAGCATGATGTTCATGATTATTAAATAAAGTAAAATATTATAAGGCACCTTGAAATCCAATGATAAACTAACAAAGAACATTAAAATCATTAATTGGGTCTCTATCATCATCAAAAGATAAATATTCTTTCCTATTAGTCAAATATTTGACGAGGACATTATACCATCACTAAGAGTGAAAGCATTGATAACATAATTTTCTTAAAGGATGGCTTCATCCAAATCCTCATCTATTTTTGTATTTTCTTCTTTTTAGATCTAGTAGATATTATAACACCTTGGAAAAAAACAAGAGGGGCCATAAGGAAATATAGAAACTTTCTCAAAGGCAACAAGGATTTCAAAAAAATTCTACCCTCAAGCAAGCAAATTACCTAAAACCATCATAACAAAAGACAATTTAATTTTCATGGAAATACTAAGAGAAATATTAAAGCTACAACATGACAAATTTAGCTTGCAATAAAAGGTTAAATTCAACACAATACATATTACATCAAATCTACTAAACCCTATGGGCTATATATGAGGTGGTTTCATGTCAAGATCACAAAAATATTTATAGGAAAATGGGGATATATCATACAATTATATGATTTACTACAAGATATACAAAAATAATTAAAAAATGACAACAAGAAATAATCATGCACAAATTAAGTTGAAACTAATCTACAAAAAAAAATAATGAATATTAATTAAAATATTGATAAACTAAGATCATCTATAAAACACCTCGAAAAATTGAATTGTAGTGCAAAATTACTTATAGCCTAGGGCAGTAAGGATTGATAGACATAAAGATCTCACATTTATTTTTTCTCCTTCCAATGTCACCACGAAATAAACGATAGATCACTCCTTGACTCGATATATGGGACTCAAAGTGCCTTGGAAATAGGTCCTTGAGTAGCAATTTTAATCTATAAATCCTACTAGAATATCCTATCCTTCTTGATGAAAAATAATAAACTAGTAGTCAATGCATTTGGTCATACCTACAAGGAGGAGAGAGGGAGCAAAAATATGACATGGTGTAGTAGAAATAGAGGCAACAATTGTAAGCTAAAAGTAGTATTAGTAGTATTGATCAAGAAAATAAATAGTAGATGCATATTGTTACGATAAGTAAATGAGAAGATAAAATGGTATTTATAGAATATGAAAAGGATAATATTTCCTTTTGATGCTAATGAGTGGATTACACTCTTTTTAAAGTTATAAAATCATAATCTCAGTCCATACAACTCATCATATTAATCCTAGGTATAAAAACATGCTAGGATTATGACCATACATCAAAAAATCTAAAATTTAATCAATGACCATGATTTCCACTTAATGTGGCTATCTTGGCATAGTTTATTTTTAAGACGCACATTTTTAGGGACACATGTAAACATATACCTTAATCATACCCCTATCCTTATTTTAGAGTTTAGAAAATGTGAGTGATAAAAAAGAACAAAGAAAAATGCAAAAAAGGTGATAGTTAGGTGAAGAAAGGGAACCAAAACCATTGGCCAATGTAGCTCCTGATCATACTATCCAAGGAATAATAAATTTAGTCCACCCTTTTCCCTTATGTAGAAATGAGACTCCCCACCACCTCTAAATTTAGTTGTTACTATTTTTATATAAATACATGAAATATCTATAAAAACAAATTACAATCATAAGAACTTATATAAAATATGTATAGTGTTATGGTCCTAGATGCCATAACTTATTAAGTAATTTGTATTTTGAACTAGGATTACTTTTTGATTGTACATTTTATAGAAGCTCTTAGTGTAGTAAGCTTTTGATTATTATTCATTAATTTTTTCTTAAACTAGGATAGTTTTAGCTTAATTATTGTATGGTTATTGCTTTGCTATATTGGTTTACGTATTTTGGTATATCTTGTAGTAATTCATGTAATTGTATGAGATATACATTTTTTTCTAAAAGTAGAAGGTAATATCTCTCATCAATTAATCTAGCTATCCAACATGCTATATCATCGAATCATCATCTACTACCTATCATTGAACCACATTAGTGTAGCCCTCATATATGTAGTATCATGATCCATATCCACCTAGATCACCCATTCAACCAAGACATTTTATATATAATGCTAACAATATATCTACCAATATATCTAACATGAGTACATCAACATGTCTACCAACCAAATACAAAACTCTATAGATGATGACCTATAAATCCTATTGAAAGACATAAAAATTTAGAATAAATGAATCCCTCACATAATGAAACTCTACCACTTTTCTGTAGTACCTACATCCTCATATTTTATCCATTAGTCATATCAAAAGTCTAATTATAAACCAACTCAAGTCAAATTTAGATGTTAAAAAATATATAATATTCTTACTAGGATCATCAAGCATATCACTCATATTCATAGATATATTTTTCTCCTTCTACTTCCTCTATCACTCATGTTCCTTATTTATAGCTTTCATTATAATTATCTATTATCTTAAACATTTTAATCTCTATCTCATCAATACCATATGATGGACCACCCACCTCAATTATCCCCATTATATGGATACCTGTCATCTCTTCTCTACACCTCTAGATACGAGTATGACCTACTCCTTGCCCTCCTACTCCTCATTTCTACTTAGTTATATTCTCCTAATTATATCCCCTATAAGTACTCTTATTTTCTCCCTCTTCCTCTCCCCTATGTACCTTTGGATATAAGGAGAGACATAAAGAATCAACTTCTTCAAACCCATATATCAACCTAAACATGGAATAAGATGTATGTTTGTGACATATTCATGATGCTTTTACACTCTCTCTTTCCATGTGGTATTTTTAACCTTGGTACACCCTAATATCTAGGATGCATATGGTCTCCACACCCCATTTTAATCAGAGTATATATCCTTCATCATTAGAATCCATAGTAAAATTATTCCCATGTACACTTTTCAATCCCTTTGATACACTAGTATATATACCTAGTGGATGTATTGTGGTAGTCCATGTGGCCTATAATGGGGTAATATCTCATAGATCCATCCCATAAATAACTTCATCAATACTATCTCCATATTATCCCACTATTTTATCATGAATAAATTAGGGAAGATATCAAGATAATATCTCATCATGTGAACCTATATTCATACAATAACAATAGATAGACACATTGAACTATTTAAATATGGAGCATATTAGTTGTGTTGTTGAAAAATACTTTACCTAAAAATAACCCTATGATTACCTTCTATATATCAAGATATATAGAAGACCCCACATATTTTAGGTTTATGATATATTTTTACTATGTCCTCTCATTAGTTGTATATTCTACATAAATTTACATGGTTATAATCATCCATATAAACTTCCATATTTATCCAATTATGGAGCTCCCTATAAACATCTTCCAAAGTGAGCCCAATCCTGCACTCCCCCAACCATCTATTTTAAGGTGTTAATTTAAGAATTATATGTCTTATTACCTCCATCACCATATTAGCAGAGGATGCATATGAGACCTGCAAGCTATCTCTTTCAACCTATAGCTAATCAATAATTCTTAATCCTCAACTATAAGTGTGTGTAACACCTTTGCTACCCAGGAGGTATCTCTATCCCTCCATAACTTAGCCTTAACTCTATCATGATTTTCTTAGCCTCTATGTGCCATCGATTCACCTATAAAATTCATAAATAAAATACATTAGTCATCTAAGCATACATCATTTACAAAATAAAAATTTATTGGAAAATCAAAGAAATCTACTTTTAAAAGTGAGTGTCACCCTATTAGACTAGAGCACTAAGACTTTGCTAGATTTTTAGTCAAGGACACTATCATTTCTCATATGGTATATTATTTTTTGTCTACAGGTGATGATATCACTACAACCATAAAAGAAATCTAACCTGCCTAACATAAAAAATTAGACTCTACACAAGCAAACAATCCTACTCATATAATTCAAATTCAAAATTCAACAAAAAGAATTTTTTATAATATAGGCCCTAGGTTTTGGATAGAACCATGGCATCACTTTCTAAAGCCATTTTTAGGTATAAATTTCATTCTAATTTTATGCAAATTATTAAAATTTAATAGTAGCGCTTTATGTCGTATTAAATTTTAAATTTATCTTTAATTGTCTACTCCTATTAGGGATCCTCTTATGGCTAGATAGGGAAAACCATGTAGTATAGTTGTTATTTATTCAATCCATTTACACCAATAATATCAACACATTAAATTACCTTAGTTATCTTCAAGTCCAAATTTCATGCACTTAGATCACTCAAAACTCTTTTTTTTAAATAAATGTCCCACTACCCCCTCACTAAGCCTATATATGCTCAAGATATTTTTCCACCTAGGACAATCATGAATTTTACTTTCTAATAATATATACCATTCACCGATCCACTCCATTTAGTTATTTAATATATTTGATGTAGATGCCCAACATGCAAATCCACTTTGTATGAGGATGTCTATCATACAATCATTATTTTAAAATGACCTCTTTGCTCACTATACGACTATGTCTTCCTATCGTACAATCACAAATTTTGTACAATATCCTTTACTGGTTGTACAATGGTACCCTTCAATCATACAATAATTTAACTTGCATGACCTCCTCCAATTGTACAATCATAATCTTTGTATGACCAATTCTATAGGTCCCTTCATATTGTACACTCATAACCTTCATACAATAGATCTCTTCTTGTATAACAAATTTATTTATCTTGGTATGGAAATTAACATTCTCTCTATACAACCATTCCTACCATTGTACCATCATATAATTTTTATTTTATATGATGTCATAAACAACAATATTCCAAATTGAACAATGCTATGGTTTTTTCTTGATCATACAAATCTTATATTGCTTGGAGATAATATTTGATTCCTTTTTTTCTAAATAATACCATAGTCAATCAATTATCCTTATGATAACATTATATGAAACAAAAAATTCGCTTGTATGAGATGACCCAACCTTGAAGAGTATAAATCCTTGACTCATGCAATTACTTGTTCTACTCAACATAATTAAATGACACTCCTTTGTGCCTATAAATTCCTTCCACCTTATTTTATTTATTGATCAAAGTTCAATATTTGAACCCACTTTTGATAGTGATGCTAATTAGATTATGGATATTTTCTCTATATGAAAGGTGTTATAAGGCTCTTCAATATTTGATAATGGTTTCCTAGCTTGGGTATCAACTTTCCTTTATTCTTCCTACACTAGAACTTAAAACTTGTAGACTTGCATATACATAATCCTACAATGCATGATTTAACATGATAAAGCATTAATATCACACACAAAAGGTTTTAATATGTTTATATTAAAATGGTTTTATTAAGGTTTATATTAAGGTTTTAAAGCATGAAAATGGTTTTATTTATATTAATATGTTTATATATCCATGCAATTTTTTTAGACTACATGTTATTTTTTCCTTCCATATCTATCTTTTTAGGCTTCATTTCTTCATGCTTATCTCCCAAATTCTTCATGAACATCTTCTCCTTTGGTTTCTCTCTTTTTCTGACATCTCTCCCAAGTTGTCATTACTTCCATTTTAATATAATATTTGAATAATTACACATTAAAATGGTTTATTGATATTTTTTGTTTATTTCTTCCTCCTCTCATGGTAGTTATATGATTCAGCAACCATCACCAATATATTACTTCAACTTGATGGATGATCTTGCAATATACACACTAGGTAATAAGAAATATTCCATGAGCTACAACTCATGAATATGAATTATTATTCTAACTTATTATATTTTATCTTGGCTATCTCCACAAGAACAAATTTTTTAACTCATCCTAAGATTACCTTAACAACTAAACCTCCTCTTATAAAATAAACTCAAGATTCATTTCATATTATCCCATTGCATTGCATTAATCTAACCACAATCTACATGCACTTTCTTGTTAACTTCCTCTTAGATCCAAAACTTTTTAGAGTGATCATGTCCTCCATAAATCTCAAAATGATGTAGGTTTTAAAACCTAGTTTTAAAATGTTTAAATATTCCACATTGACTGCACCAACCCATGTTCTAACCTTCATCTCCTATACTGCTCTCTCTTTTCACAAATTTGGTCTTAATCCTTCTTGTTTGACCTACATAGCCAAGGCCTTCATTCTTTAGCATTACTTATGGAATTATGGATATTTTTACTCCTTTACCATATATTTCCACTCCCTTACCATTGTACCAGTTTGTTCTTATTAACTTAGATCCAATACCTTTGGTGTGCCCTTCAAAACATCCAAACTGTTCATTCCCACTATGATATTTATCATCATTATAATGTTCTTCACCATACATTGAAGTATCATTGTTACTATCAACTATACCAATATGGCCTTTATCATAGCTTCCAATGACTTTATGAGGTTCATATTCCTTTACAATATCTTTACCATTTATTTTATGTCTCTTTCTTCTTATCTGTAGGAGTCATTAATACTGATGACTTGGGCTATCTATATATTTCTTGTATTTATTTTCTTACTTGTCTCTATCCTTTCCTCAAAATGTTTATATTAAGGTTTTAAAGCATGAAAATGGTTTTATTTATATTAATATGTTTATATATCCATGCAATTTTTTTAGACTACATGTTATTTTTTCCTTCCATATCTATCTTTTTAGGCTTCATTTCTTCATGCTTATCTCCCAAATTCTTCATGAACATCTTCTCCTTTGGTTTCTCTCTTTTTCTGACATCTCTCTCAAGTTGTCATTACTTCCATTTTAATATAATATTTGAATAATTACACATTAAAATGGTTTATTGATATTTTTTGTTTATTTCTTCCTCCTCTCATGGTAGTTATATGATTCAGCAACCATCACCAATATATTACTTCAACTTGATGGATGATCTTGCAATATACACACTAGGTAATAAGAAATATTCCATGAGCTACAACTCATGAATATGAATTATTATTCTAACTTATTATATTTTATCTTGGCTATCTCCACAAGAACAAATTTTTTAACTCATCCTAAGATTACCTTAACAACTAAACCTCCTCTTATAAAATAAACTCAAGATTCATTTCATATTATCCCATTGCATTGCATTAATCTAACCACAATCTACATGCACTTTCTTGTTAACTTCCTCTTAGATCCAAAACCTTTTAGAGTGATCATGTCCTCCATAAATCTCAAAATGATGTAGGTTTTAAAACCTAGTTTTAAAATGTTTAAATATTCCACATTGACTGCACCAACCCATGTTCTAACCTTCATCTCCTATACTGCTCTCTCTTTTCACAAATTTGGTCTTAATCCTTCTTGTTTGACCTACATAGCCAAGGCCTTCATTCTTTAGCATTACTTATGGAATTATGGATATTTTTACTCCTTTACCATATATTTCCACTCCCTTACCATTGTACCAGTTTGTTCTTATTAACTTAGATCCAATACCTTTGGTGTGCCCTTCAAAACATCCAAACTGTTCATTCCCACTATGATATTTATCATCATTATAATGTTCTTCACCATACATTGAAGTATCATTGTTACTATCAACTATACCAATATGGCCTTTATCATAGCTTCCAATGACTTTATGAGGTTCATATTCCTTTACAATATCTTTACCATTTATTTTATGTCTCTTTCTTCTTATCTGTAGGAGTCATTAATACTGATGACTTGGGCTATCTATATATTTCTTGTATTTATTTTCTTACTTGTCTCTATCCTTTCCTCACCATTGTCAATATAATATTCCAATAAATCCCTCACTCCATATGGTATTTCATCTTAATTGTCCACTATCCTATCTTTTGTGGGTTCAACAATGAAAGAAAAATATACTTGCTTCTTATTTATTCCATTCAAGGATTTATTTTCCATATCCTAAAATAATAAAGGGTTATTGTACAATTATTTTCCTTTGTCTTTCAATGGATTTAATGTATACCTCTTTTTTTCATTCTCAATAGTGTATGTGTTCATTCTACAAGTATGCACTATCTTTTTATTAAATTTCCATGGCCTACCCAATGAGACATGAAAAGCATGCATAAGCATAACATCATAGTTGTAAATCCACTATACACTTTTATCTTGCTAACATTGTATATCCTTTTTCTACCCATAGGACTTTATATAAATTTAGGTATTCAACCCAATATTTTCTACCATTTTTATTGATATCGAGTTGCCCATTGTTCTACTATCTACAACCACCTTACAAAATTACCTCTTGATCTACAATTCATCCTGAATAATTTCCTCCTTTGCTTAGGCTCATGCATATCCTTTGTTGATTTCAATGATACTCTCTGTATTATAAGGAATTCTCCTTGTTCTAGTTCCTCCATGTGCTTTAGTGAGGCAATACTCTCTTCATGTACTTTTAAAATTTGGTTATAGTATTCCCTTCCATGCATACTAATCTATTGTACTTGAGGATATTCAAATTACATATGTCCCTCTTCCAAGAGGTTATAACACTCACTAGTAAAACCACATCCTCTACCTCTATCATGTCCACCTTGTCCTCTTGATGATTCACCCTTTTCCTAGGTACTTTTATTAGAATCACTTTAAAAAGTACTAGATTATCCTTCTTACATATGATTTCCTTTTACATTATTTTATTGTTATATTCCTTGAGAGGATCATCTCCTTCCTCTCACATTCTTTTGTTTCCAATGCACAACGTTTCCTCTACCTTGAGAACATATTGGTATACCTATTCAATAGTTCTAATTTAAATTAGACCAATCTCATCTTGTATAGGAAATATTAGTCCACTTATATATCTTTCCACAGTTTCTTTAGTATTTTCAATGTGACTTGCCATTATGGTCAATTTGTAAAACTCCTCCCAATTCCTTTTGTTTGAGGTTTTAAAGTCTTCTGAGCAACCCTATTTGGTAATGCAATGGGAGGAATTTGACCTTAACTTTGGTAACCATTTTCTCTTATGTCTTAATATTTTCCTCTCCTTTTATTTATATTTCTATTTGGACATGATCCCACCACAAGGACCCATGCCCCTTCAAATTCGTATAGGTAAACATAACATTCTTGGTATCTTCCATTGATTCAAAATAAAAATATATTTCCATATCTTTAATTTAATCAATAAGTTCCTTAGGATTTAAAATTCCATTATATAACAAGGTTCCTAACTTTGGATTCCTTCACATATTAGAAATTGCCTAAATTAATATTTATTTTGGTTATTATTTTCACTCCTCATTGTAAGATTCTCATTGACCAACTTCTTCTCCTTCATTGTCATTAACATCATCTTCTACAATAATCTATTTCATAGCAGTAGATATCAATACATTTTTAAGGCTTATTAGCATCCTTCATTATAGCTAAGATACGGGAGACCACAAATTTTGGACTAGGCTTGCTTTGAAATAGAACAATGTACAAACACTACTTAGAAGTTCTCATTGAACTAGAATAACTTCCTTTTATTTAGAATAAATCACCATTGCTACAATATTATCTATATCCGTTTAATTAACAACCTTTGGAATGAGCACTTTAGGTCTTCTACTAGACTATTTTGTAGAGATTCTATGAGATAAACATACCTTGAACCTCAAGCCCATAGGCCAAAATTAATTCAACACACAAATACCCATGCTAGAAATCGATGGGCTCTGATACCATGAAGAAGATAAAAAAGAAACTACACACATAGATCTGGAGAAAGAGGAAGAACTAAAATATTCAATGCATTTTATTCCAATTGTAGGTATATATACATGATCTTTGGTTGATGGTTGTAAGTTATAGAAGATATCCATAAACATCTTCTAATCACTCTTTGTGTTGGTGAGCACAAATGTTCTAGATAATCATAAATATTTAGAACCATCCAAAATAATCAAAATTTCAAAGCATAAAATAGATTTATTTTCCAACACATATGAGGTTTATATTTTAGTTTATCTTTTCTAGGTGTTAATGGAGTTGCAACTGCTTTAATATGCTAATTAGCTCAATTTTAAAAATAATTTTCCTTTTCACAATTACTATATTTGCTTACCAAAATAAAATTGTTCTATGGGATTTTAGTTTTTCACCATATAAATGATGCCAACAAAATATAAACAACAAGAACTAGGTTGTCAAAATTTTTGACATATAACATTAATCATAATTACAAAAATATTGATTAAATCACAAGCCAATCCAAGTTTTTTTAATTAAGCCAAAATTCTAATTTGCATCACAACATAAATTGATTTTTGAAACAATTGATGATTTTACCACTTTTTCATGATCCCTGAGAGAAAAAATCAGTCATAATTGCATGGGTAGAGAAAATGCTATAATTTTATTTTTTGTTTTTTACCTATTCCAAATTGGAGAAAGGGTTTTACCTACTTAATACCACACCAAATAAAACACACTAGTGCATCTTAGCAACTAATTTTTTGTATTTTGAAAGATTTTGAGATCCACCAATAACTATCAACAATAATGCTATACATTATAAACTAATAAAATTCTTGATAAAAATATGTTGAACTATAAATCTAAACATATTGCTCAATATGTTTATATATAGGAGTAATATTCAAAAGCACAAGTTATTACTTGTTATGTAGGTTCATTAAATGAAATGGATCTTAAGAGATAGTAAAAAGTTAAAACAAATTGCAATCATCATTTAAGTTAATTTATTGGTGTTTTATTCATCCTATGAGTTTTTGAAGTCCCATATAAGTAATTGCAACATGCTCTTTTCACCAAAATGTAAATAAGGAAAAAATTCAATTCATATAATGAAGGTATTAATGGTTTTTCCATTGAGGTTTTGGGTGCTCACCAAAATCTATGGGGAATTTGTTCCTCCACCCCACCCTATATCGTGATAGGGTACACATGAAGGATACTACACCTTGACCTTGGAAAGGGCTTCCAACCTCCTTGACCCCCGATATAGGTTTTGATGAGCATAAGTAGCTAAGGTACAAGTAGAGGTACATGCATAATAATAAATACAAGCTAGATATTTTGCTAGGGAAAAGGACAATTGAATTAAAATATCTTAAGATATTATATGTGTCATGACTCACTAAACATTTTGTAATTTTATACATTTTATATTATAATCAATATAATATTATTTAAATTTTGGATGCATTAGGGTTTCTTTATTTAAGATGTAATTTATCACTTTTATGCGTAGTTTAATCTTCCATAACTTACACTATTAATATTTAATTTACATAATGTTGATTCACTATGATATGCATGAAATTAGACTTTTTCAATGAAATTATATGTTTTTTTTTTGGTTTTTATTTGTCGATTGTTTCTTGATTCTTGATTTTTCATAATTCTTTTCTAGTCCAATTCTGATTTTCTCAACTATGAAATAAACTACATTAGCAAAATTCTTGACATATAATATGAAATACTGTTTCTATAGTCATTATTCAAGAAATAATTTTCATTCCTTAAAAATTAAGCAAAGGGCCTATTTTAAGTTATATAATATTTATTTTTATTTAAAATTAAATTTTTCCTTATAATTTCTTAGTTTGTTGGTTGTTTTATGAATATTTTGTCATATAGATAGCCATTACTAAAAGTAAATTTAAAATACATCTAATATATAATTATCATGTGTTTTAAAATAATTATCAACATTGATATTATAAAAAGGAGTTTCTTAGGTCCTCATAGATCATGATAATGAAACAATATCAACTTGCATGCCATGTTTTCTAGGAGGGTTTGCTTTATATATAAAAAATATAACCACTTATGTTGTCACACTTTTTCACAACACTAACATTATATGATGTTAGAATCAGCCTTGATCCTTTTCATCCTATGGCATCATCTATTTACAATATCAACATCTTTTTATTTAAAAACTATCATAGAAAAGAAATTCAATAAGAGTTCTTTGTTAACAATAGATTCTAGAATTAATATAAAATATCTTGTCAGCATCAAGTGTCAAAGCTAAAGCCACAATTAACCAATTTCATCACCAATAATTTTGAAATTAATAGTCACTTCCAAAGAAGCAAGTGAGCAATTCTATAACTAATCTCTCAAAATTACTACTTATCAATTAAATTCTGAATCACTTCACCTCCCAACCACTATATAATTATTGCATATCATGTGTATAACATAGAAGTTTATTTTAGAACCTATTTTCACTTAGTTTGTGGTCCTTCACTAGTGTTTTTCTTAATTTAACTTCAAGATATTTGTATTTTTATTTTGTTAATTTTATTACATAAAAATGTATACATAGTGATCAATGCATGGGCATGCCTCTTGTGGCAACTCATAAATGCTATTTTCAATACTATTACTTTAGATGCATTGGATAAACAAAAAATACTTGTACACATTTGGATCTCATGAACAACGTGCTTTAAATTCTAACACTATCAAAATTCTACACTTTCAAATCCATAGTGTGCTTAAGGTGAAGACCAATATAAATACTCTAAAATTCTTAGGAAGAATTATTCTCAAAATCTTATATATCTAGCTCCATAGTTTAAACCCCATTTCTTTACAAATATTATTTTAAGCATTAACAATATTGTTTTTGCAACCATAAAAGTGTCCAAAGCATCTTGGATGATAGCCTATACCATGCGACATTTAGGATATGAATATATTTTAATATTTGGATGATATTTATCAAGTTAATCCATACTTTGCTACCCATTGCATCACTATGAGGACGAGTATATGTGTTTCTCATAATTGTAATAATATTGACACCAATTCTTCTTAGTAGTATATCAACTAATTTAATAAACTTATTCACCTCTAAATTAACAAAAATGGGAAGCATTCACCTCTAAATTAACAAAAATGGGAAGCATTATGTCATCATGTGTGTCAGGGTATACACTATCATATCTACTCAAAGGTGGAGCTCATTTTATTGACTCCTTGGTATAATATTTCTATTTTTCAACTAAATTGGAAGTGAAGTATCAAGAAAAGTAGAAGTATCTAACACCACAATGTGCAATACACTATTGTTTCTAGAGTCAAAATCCTCCTATTGTAAACATACCTATGATTAAAAACAAAAGTATCATGAAACTTATCTTAAACCAAAAAAAATTACCTACTACCCAAGATAATGGTAGACAAAATGTAAAATATAAGTGATGTAGTCATCATAAGTCTCATGCTCATAGTGGCACTAATTATAGGGATAAACATAAGTAGTACATTGCATAGTCACAAGCTAGTTATTGTGTATCACTATCAAAATGTAAAGAGAAATCAAATACCACATGCATGGGTTATAAGAAACTTGGAGTTTTAAGATAAGAAAAATTATGATTCAAATGATAATAAATCATAAAAAATCAGGATATAGAAACTTGTGAGAAAATAATTGAATGAATTTTTCTTATAAAGTAGAGTACAAAATAATTAGATCTTGAATTGCTTCTTAAGTTACCATAAAAACCTTATAAATTAGGTTCACTCCTTTTAATGAATACTATAGTATAATGTATGTGGGATAAATAATTTTATTTTTCCTTCAAGAGAATCTCAATTAAAGTTTTAACAAAATTGAAAAAGAAATCAAAAAAAATTTTATTATTGGTTGGAAAGTAGCTTTATGTTACTTTAAAATAAAATGAAGAGTACATTATTCACAAAAAAAATGGGTGGTATATGGAACACCCTAAAAAACCTATGATGTGGGCCCAACCTAAGAACAAACTAAGTTCATGAAACTACAAGTTGAAAATAGAAAATAGTAAATGTCAAGAACCCAACCCTAAAATAAGTTGAGTTCAAGGAAATACAAACTGAAAATAGAAATAATAAATATTGGTAACCCAACCCAATAAAGAATGAGTTCAAAAAACTACAAATTGGAAAAAAAAATAGTAGAGCGGGAACCCAACCCAAGAACAAACTGCATTCAAGTAACTACAAAGTGAATAAAAAATAGTAAATGACAGTGAGAACCCACTATAAATTCATGTTACTCCTCTAGTTCCTTAGTCCTTGGGTTTTGGACTTCCTATATCTAGATATGCATGGTTATGAGCTCATTTCCAACCCCTTGGAGAATATTAGATCCTTTGGGAAAGAGGGGAGGGTGGGATTTAAGCCACACTACATTGGGTATTTTTCAAATTATACAATAGAAATTGTAAATGCTAGACTTCAAGAGCCATATTACTAGATTGAGTTTAGATTTAATTTTAATACATTCAAGCATAGGATAAAATTAGTAAAAATAGCATTGTTTTTATTTTTTCATATATAAAAAAAATCTCTATTAAAAAAAAATATGCCAAATATGATCATTGGTTGTAGGTAATCTAGTCCTATCTCTTAGAAGTATCATGTACCAAGGATAATACCTAGTATTCAAATACCTTAACAAGTTATGAATCCATGTCCATGCTACATGGTATTGAGGATAAAACCAAAATTAGTGATTTATGGATTATTGCTAATGATAGAAAGGAGATCTAGGTCAATTAGCATTAAGTGGACCAAACTTTTCCCAATGGATAGACCTTGGTATAGAAGACACAAGGAAAAATAAGAAAAATTTCACTCCAACATGTATCTCATACTATGTGAAACATGTCCTAAAAAATAATGTTGGAAGACTAAATTCCCCACCTTGCATTAAGTATTGGTAGCATGTGTGGGTGGGATGATAGCTATGAGTACCCTGTGTAAGGTTTATAACTCCTAAATGGAATATCTATAAAACAAATTTACTCTTTCCACCATGGACAAGTAGTCCTAGCCCCAATTTTATTGAGTATGGCATGGAGAACTAAATCCATGACTACTTGAATGGTTTTCTTGTCATAATCTATCTGGTTGAATTGATTATTGGTTTATGTTCATGGGAGCCAACTTTTGGTATGCCAAAAAAATATTGCAAATGACCTTTATGTCTTTATAGAAGAACTACAAGGTACGTATGCAAGGTAATTTAGCTAGTGGATGGTTGGGAGACCACAAAACTAATTGTTGGTTGATGGAAAACCCATTATTCATCGCATTACCATTCCATAGAAGTGAGGGATCTATTCCTTAACGTCTCCTTGTAACATCAATGTTAATTTTATCTTTTAAAATATATTGTAAAAGAATAATCTTGTTTATTTGGTTTCTAGATTTGATGGTTCACATTGACCTAAATTAGGGTTTTCTTACATAAAAGTAAAAAATTAGGGTTTGATATCTCTATGTCTTATCTCTTCTTCTCTATTTTGCTTTCAACATCCTATGAAATATTTTGAATCACTATCTCATATTTCACTATAAATAATTACTTAGATAATAAATATTTGTACTTAGCACCTTGATCTCAAATAACCATAACCTATACATTCACTTATTTAATTTTTATGAAAACCTCATAAGTGCATGTAAAAGGAAAGGTAATACCATCATATTTAAATTCTCCTTTAATCATACATAAACTTTAAAGGTGCCTTATAGCAATATTTTTCTAATGCCTCCACTAATGAAAACTCTTTACATGACTCTATCTTATGCCCTTGTCTTCTTTAATTCATCAATGAGTATGAAATTTTTAGTAAAGTGTCTCAACGTAACATTTATGAAGAAACCTACTCTCCAATTTTAGAGTCACATTATTTTCTTCATGCTTCCTACTCATACATATACAATACTTCATATAAATTATCAATGAGTATATCACCTTTAGATAGCCAACAAACAATCATCATGAGTATTTCTATATTACCTACTTCTTATCCCTTTTTATATTAATATTTTTAACTATATGACACCCCTTAGAAATCTTCCATGTCTAGATGAAAACTCCTAATGATGTTGTTTCTTATACAACTGTCATTACTAGATGACAACTTCTTGAACAACTTGATGTTGATAGTAATTTGATGTTACCATCAAATGTCTTAAACATCGAGTCTTTGTCTCACACATGTATCTTTGTTACAATATTCATGCTTAGAATTTTATAATGTATACTCCTTTTTGTATTGATTCTTCCTTCCCCTTATGAAAAATGTGTTTCCCATACTTTGATAAAAGATTACTATGCCTCACAATTGAACATAGTACCTTTAACGCAAACCTCTAATTTCTTCAATATTAAATGTGCTAGATTATTTTCAACATGATATACTCAAACATCATAACAAATTCATGGTAGCTTCCATGTTTAATCCTATACAAAAAATAAAAAATAAAATAAGGTAGATGTTGGATATCATCTTCTCATAATCACAAACCCTAGCGGTCATGAATTTCAAAGAACAAAATATATTTTCTTGCTAGAATAACATGAATGTCAAATCACTTTCTATAATTGCTAATGTATTCTTAAACTATAATAACCAAATATTCAACCTACAATAGATCTTTACCTCCTCCAATGATCTCACCTCTGAAATTTCTAAGTAGTGTTGCTCTTATACCAAATGATAAACATAGAAATGGTTGTGATTACAAATTTTATTGATGTAATGAAATATATATATACATTAGAAGATAATTATATATTGAGAGACAAATATAGTTGAAATATAACTGAATATAAAAATTATTATTTTAACATAAAATACCCCACATATGATAAATATATATATGCTATTGTTCAAGCATGTAGCTAGTGGAGGCACTAGATCTCGAGGAAGGAAATATTCTTTCATATAGATCATAGAAATATAGAGTCCATTATAACATAGGGTAAGATAAGAAATAAAAGACATTAGAATTGGGCCAATATCTACAACAATTTCACATAATCATCAAGAATAAGAAAAGGAGAATAACTTGATAGCATGTTGTTTAAAACAATCTATAGTCATAGCACTCTTCACCATTATTAAATACCATGTGCATGATACTTTTGATTGGTACATTGTATACGAAGCTAATTTTGATTTTGCAAATACATATATATTTTAAAAGAAGTTGAAACTTGGATGTTTTTGACATACAACTTCTTATGAGAGTGATAAAAGTGGAAAAACAATGTCTAAGCACTCACAAACAAGGAAATAAGAGTTTAATTTTTTTTGTTAATAATAAAAAGAGGTGACATCAAAATTATACAACTAAAAAAATAAATAAATTGTTAAGCTTGATCTTCTCATTATTCAATGAAAAATACATTATTAACAAATCTATAATCAAATATACAAATAAAGCATCTTAGATATATATTTAAGTTTGCTCAAAGTAACAAAATTATAGAATGACAATGCTAAATTAAAACTTCTAATATGGTTTTTTTAAAACTGATAAACTAATGCAAGATGTTCCAAATACCTTTTAAAGTATGAAATAATAACATAGAATTACAATACTTGTAATTTTCAATTATAAAAATATATATTGCAAAAAGGATTCATTTGTCATTTATGACTATATTTTAAATAGTTCTATAGGCTGCAAGAAAAAAAAGTGTCTGTAAAGTGAGATGTAATTTCTAAGGAGATAAATTAACGTTTCTCAAAGAGTTTTGTACATGATAAACAAAAAAGGTTTCATTTTTAAAATACTCTAATTTGAAAGGAGTGCAACATAATTTACCTCATGATATACTTTTAACTATAGAAGATAAAGGATATAACTATTTCTCTTTAAAATCTTAAAATAGAAATAATTGAAAAGGCATTTAAGCTTTGGAAGACCTCAAAGACTAAAAAATAAAATTTAAATAAGTTTCTAAGAGATTACCTTTGCTTTGTATTTGGAATAATTAAAATTATCCTAAATATTCATGATCCTATTATAAAAAATTAAATTGGACATTCCCAATGGAATCAATCATAGAATAGAGAAATGAGTTAGTGTCAAATAAGAAGCTTAATAAAGAGATTTGTCACAAAATAAAATATAAAAAAATCATAAAGAAATTTTATAATTATATGGTAAAGGTTTTGAATAATTGTATATTACTCTATTAGTGATCATGTGTTGCCATATTTTTAGGTTGTATATTTTCTTACATCAAAATTGATGATGAAAGAAGTGAGAAATTTTATTTAAATGTAACAACACATTAAACATGGAAGAAAATAAAAATTGTGATAAAAAATATTCATTCAGATATCACTTTGTCAAAATTTCGACTTATTCTATGGGTTTACAACATGTATAAACTCAAGAAATATAATATATCAAAATTTTCAAATTTATTTTTCTAATTATGACCCTTGCATGCTAATACTAGAGTAGTTTATTAAGTTTTTACATTTTGTGGGATATGGAATATAAAGGAATGACAAAAAAATAACTTTGGATATATTGAGTTCTACATTATAACACTAGACTTTGGGATTTTTGGATACTTAGGTTCAAAACACAACTAGGTGTGTGCGCATATTTATGTTAGTCAAGCTTGTGATAAAAAAAAATACACTAGACTTGGTGAATTTTGGGAATGAATAATTTTTTGATTGGTCGAAATGGTTTTGAAGGGATACCTGAACCTTTTACAAAGAAAACCAGGGGAGAAACAATATGGTTAGACCACCAAAACAAAAACTAGGCAACTACAAAATGACTATAGTCAAAATAGAGAAACCACATAGGAAGTGAAAAAGAGACCACATGGTCAAAACAACAAAAAACGTAAACCAGAATGCCAAAAAACTCATTAAAGAACTAAGTATTCTACCATTTTCTTCTCGTTGTCTTCCTCATGGATGATGGATTTGAAGGTGTCACTTTTACTGGCATAAATTACTTTGGAAATCCAAATAACATGTTGAATACTACAGTGAAATGATAAATATTTTCTAGCATTTTAGCAAGAATTTTAGATTGATCACACTTGGCCCTGGCCATAATATTGGTGTCCTTTCTCGATTGGTTGAATTCAGGTTTAATGCTCTTTGTCATTGTGTATTCACATGGTTCTAGAAGCTTATCCAGGAATTTTCTTTTTACTACCATATTTTTGGATGAGCAACAACAATTGCTTGAGCTAAGATTATTCATGGCTTTATCTTCTAGTGACTTATCCTCATAAAGTTAAATAATTTGGTTGATGGACACAACGACCATTGCTTTCTGGAGCATGTGATTGAAGATAATCATAAAAAAGGGCTTGGTGTTTGACGTGGGGGTGGCCTTCTTCCTAACACTTTCAATGGACACCTCCATGGATATTTTAAGATACTCGAGGATATTTACCTCTTTGACATCCCTAAGGTGGTTTAGGAATGCCAAGTGAAAACTCCTTAGGGGTTCATCGATATTATCCACTATGATATATTGCATCACAAGAATTAAAGTTCTGTACCAAGGCTCGAAAGCTCTCTTATGATGATGCATTTTTGGTTTCTAACTAGCTTATTTCCCTTGTTGATGAAGTGCTTCAGCTCTTTTGATATGGTATGGTAATCTCGGTGAAGTTTAAAACCATCAATTGGGACTTCAGTTATCTCCGCCATCAGATTCATAGAGCTATTGAATTTCAATATTTTGATAATTACTTGGCCATCGACCCAGGAATTAATGAAGTTGTTCATAATTTCATCATCGGTACCCAAAATATTTCAAGAAAAACCATTAAACCATGGTTCTTGAAGATGATTTCAATTTTAGGGTTTAGGCTAAAGGTGTCAGGTTCAATCAAAGCCATAACAAGGGAGAAAGGAACAATGGTCACTAGCAAAAGTGAAACAGGGGAATTCTGATAAGCCTACAAATGATGGTGTCCTAGGGGATTTTTAAGAGATAGCAGATCTCAACACACATGTTTAGAGTCCTACCATCCTAACACATATTATGCTAAAGCTTGGTACTAGGGCTCAAATTATCCATGGGTATCTAAGGATAGTTTGATTACCTATTGATCAGTCCAAGTTGGACTTTAAAACTTGAATCAAGCATAGAAATTATGGCATGAGGTATCATTATATCATCCATAGTATCTCGAACATTGAAATAGGGGTTTGGTGATTCACATACCCACGAATGATCTAGAGATTATTGATGAAACAAGCACTTTGCAGGTCCTACCAAACTCTTTTTGGGGAGAGCACATCCTACCAAATACATTTTGAGGGAATGTAAATAGTGATGCTACTTTGCCTGAGGGTGGCACAAAAACATGTACTGCTAATACCAATATTATGAAGACTTTCCTATAGATTTCTTGAAGAGATAAAATTGTAAACATAAATGCTTTGATAAAATGTTATTCTAGGAGGAGGAAATTTGCCACACCATGTGATGACAAAAAAACATGGGATTCTATTGAAATCATGGATTAGAGAGGTTTCTCTATAATAATTAGAGTGATTAATATGGCCAATAATGTTTACTTGTTCTTCCTTCTAGAAATTGGATGGAGGAAAATCCTCTCTTCCTTTTTGATTCAATATGTTAGTGCTTTAGGATTGGGAAAAGTGATCCCGTTACAATAAATCCTACTTTGGGTTGGGGGTATTGACATTACCCTTGTCCCAATGACTGTTGACTTGGGGGTCAAAAAAATTCTCTCTACCAACTAATGATGACACAAATTTAGGAATATTTTGACAATACCTATGAATATCCAAGGTGGAAATATTTGATTGATTACCTAAAGCCCACGTCAGTACACCATACTAGATGCCTAGGCTATTGGTGACCAAATATTGCTAACTAGGATTGGAAAAGGGAGATAAATGAAGAGATTAAGCAAGGGACTTCAAATTCATGTGAGGAGGATCTATTACATGAGATAAATATCATAATTGAGGTTACTTATTTTGATCTCATGCAGGAAAGAGACGTTCCAAACCTGGAGGGAGTATTCCCTAACATCCCTATTGGCTAGCCAATCAGCAACTTTATTCTCCTCTCGGTAGTCATGTTGGATGCCAATGTTGTTGTATTTGCTAATGAGGCTCTTGCATTCTGATAATACATTTCCTAAGGACCAAGAATGGGCATGGTTTCCTTTTATGTAGTTGGTTATGTGTAGAGAGTATCCTTCGATTATTAATTTTTTGATGTTGAGGTATTGAATAAGGAGCAAGCCTTGATATAATGCTAGGGCTTTGATTGTATTTTAGTCTGGATTCTAATATTTTTTGCAAAGGCTAGAACCATTATCCCTTGGTCATATCTCAAGACACCTACCCCTCTAGCTGCACCTGGTTTCACCTTTGCAGTTCCATAAAAATAGAATTTATGCTAGGCCGAATATGGAAGCATCCACCTGATGATAGACTTGTTGACAGTAGAAGAAGACATATTTGAAACATTAGTAAGCTTAAATTGGGAGGCTAGGAAAGTCTCTATGTGAGTTTAGGAGATTCAACGGAGGAGACTATAGAAGCATTTTCAATGGCCAAAGAGAAAATTATAAGAACGAGATTACGGGGTTCACTAGCATGGACTCTAAAAATTTTGTTGTTACGTTATAACCAAATTTGTCAGAGGTAATAATGAAGGCAATAATTCTATATGAAATAGAGTTGGTAATTTTGAAAAGGTCTAGGCCACTATTGGAAAATTTGAAGGATAGTTGTCGGCTGAGCCCAAGTGATATTGGTATTTTCAAACAAAAGGTTCAACACAGATAGTGAAAATGAGCATTCCATAAATATGTGCAAAGTAGATTTCCAGCTAGATTTACACAGGATATACTAGTTTGGGATATATAGCCCTTTAGATATGAGTTTATCAATAATAATAATTTTGTTTTACAAGGCTAGCCAATATAAGAAAGAAACTTTGGGGATTATATTTTTAACCCAGATAAATTTGGCCAATTTTCACTTAACAAGAGGTGGGTCCTTGATATAATAGGCATATTTCACAGTAAAAATCATTCTTCATACAACTTACAAATGATAGAATATTTGATCTGGTTTTTTGGGATCACACAAACTCATAAAATATTATGTAAATTCCTATAAGCTTCATTGATTTGGATGTTTGGACTATAAAAAGGGATTATTATCCACTGGTGTCTATTGGACACTTGAGCTATGAAATTAATAACTTTACTCCCAAACAATTTGTCTTTGAGGGGTTTTAGGATTTATAAATTTGGGTCATTGATAAGTGGTTGGGCTTGCAGCCAAGCATCTTCCAAAAAACTTATGACTCTACCACACCCCATGTAGTATTGCAACCCTTTCTTGATGATGTCCCTAGTTTGAGTGATGGAATTCCAAAAACAAGATACAACTGGAAGGCAATTATCACGCGTGAAAGACAATTGTTGAAGGTATTTTTCTTTGATTATGTCAATCCATGCTACTTTCGTATTGAGTACAATCCTCCACACTTTTTTTGAAATCAAAGTTAGGTTCATCTTGTTGATCCTTCTGAAACCAAGGCCTCCTTGGCATTTTTTGGAGCATACTCCGTCCCAAGCAACAAGGGAAAATATGCTCTGATTCTTGTTACATGATTACAACAATTTTATTGAATTTGTTCAATTTTATGGCAAATTGACATTGGAGCCTTGAAAATTTATAGCAAAAATCTAGGATGCTTTGGAGGTAGTCTTGTACTAGCATGGCCTTAGCATACTGGTTTAACATTGCATCTTCCATATTGCCAACTTCTTGGTGATGGCTCAAAAATATTTGAGCACATGTTTGTTGTGATTTTTCCATAGAACATCAGTAAACCAAGGTAAATGGTGGGTATCTCAGATATTGTACAACCTAAAATTTTTATGATTTTGATTTTTATTTTAATAGGAGTTTTTAGGAAGTATGTTTTGCTTTTGATGTAGCTCACATTTTGCCCAACAGCCTCTTTGTAGAAATTGAGGATGGTTTTAATGATTTTCACTTTAGGGATGGAGGATGAAGATGCCAAAATGGTGTCACCTACAAATTTTTGATGAGTGATAGGCATTAACACTAATGCCTATTTGATGCCTAAAAGAAATCCTTTTGAACACACTACTGTAAGGGATCTGCCTAGGGCCTCAACAATTATATTAAGGAGAAAAGGTGATAAGGAGTCGCCTTGCCTAATGCATTTGGAAATATTGAAATAACTAGTAGGAGAGTTGTTAGTGATGTCTAAGAACCATTAAGACATGATGCATTAATTGACTAGAGTGATCCACTCCTCATGGAACCTAAATTTTACCAAAATATCAAACAGATATTGCCATGATATTTTATCGAAAGCTTTGTTCATGTCGAGCTTTAGGAACATCCTAGATTTTTTTATTTTGACAATTGAGTGACCAAGCTTGTGAATGGTGATGAATCTGTCAGTTATAAATTTACCCTTAACTGAACTACCTTGACACTGGTCAATTATGGATGTGAGAATATATTTTAGTCTATTTACCATGACTTTAGTAATGATCTTGTAAACCACACTACAAAGGCTAATGGATCTGTAGTTAGATATGGACTTACAATTTTGAGACTTCGAAATGAGGACTAAAATTTTTGAATTGGCCTCCTTAGGTATTTTCTTGGATTTTTAGAAATATTGAACCACTTCTAAGACTTCTTTTCCCATAGTTTCCTAGAAATGCTAGAAAAAATTAGGGGGAAATCCATCAGGTCCCATTGCTTTATATGGTTCCATTGAGAATAATGCTTCTTTAATTTCCTCAAGCATGAAATTTCTGAGGCCTAAATTAAGGTCCTGACACACCAAGTACAAAATATTTTGTAGAAGAGAATGTGTAGCATGGGAGAGCACAAAGAACTAGGTCCTAGCATATTCTCAAAATGGAAAATAGCTTCATCCCTTATTTCCTGTAAGATATTCATTTATTATTCTTGGCTTATGTTCATGGGAGCCAATTTCTGGTATGCCTAAAAAAATATTGAAAATGACCTTTATTTCTTTATGGAAGAACTACAAGGCACGTATGCAAGGAAATTTAGCTAGTGGATGGTCTTGGTAAGTAAAAGTGGGAGACCACTAAACTAATTATTGCTTGATGGAAAATCCATTATTCAGCACATTACCATTCCATAGAAGTGAGGGCTCTATTCCTTAACATCACCTTGTAACATCAATGTTCATTTTTTCTTTGAAAGGATTTTGTAAAAGAATAGTCTTGTTTATTTGGTTTGTAGATTTTATGGTTCACATTGACCTCAATTAGGGTTTTCTTACATAAAAATTTAAAATTAGGGTTTAATATATCTATGCCTTGTCCCTTATTCTCTATTTTGCTTTCAACATCCCATGAAATATTTTGAATCACTATCTCATATTTCACTATAAACAATTACTTAGATAATAAATATTTGTACTTAGCACCTTGATCTCAAATAACCATAACCTATGCATTAACTTATTTACTTTTCATTAAAATATCATAAGTGCATGTAAAAGGTAACACCATCATCTCTAAATTATCCTTTAAACATACATAAAATTTTAAAGGTGTCTTATAGAAATATTTTTCTAATGCCTCCACTAATGAAAACTCTTTACATGACTCTATCTAGTAGTTCTTTGTTTTCTATGACTCTATCTTATGCCCTTGTCTTTTTTAATTCATCAATGAGTATGAAATTTTTAGTAAAGTTTCTCAACGTGACATTTGTGAAGAAACCTACTATCCAATTTTAGAGACACATTCTTTTCTCCATGCTTCCTACTCATACATATACAATACTTCATATAAATTATTAATGAGTATATCACCTTTAGATAGCCAATAAACCATCATCATGAGTATTTATAGAGTACCTACTTTTCTTCCCTTTATATCAATAGCTTCATCTATATGACAACCCTTAGAAATCCTCCATGTCGAGATGAAAAATCCTAATGATGTTCTTTCTTATACAACTGTCATTACTCAATAAAAAATTATTGAACAACTTGATGTCGATGGTAATTTGATGTTACCATCAAATGTCTTACAGATCGAGTCTTTATCTCACACATGTACCTTTGTTACAATATTCATGCTTAGCCTTTGATAATGTATACTTCTTTGTGTATCTATTGATTATTCCTTCCTCTTATGAAAATTGTGTTTTCCATACTTTGATAAAAGATTACTATCCCTCACAATTGAACATAGTGCCTTTAACACAAACCTCTAATTTCTTCAATATTAAATGTGCTATATTTTTTTCAACATGATATGCTCAAACATCATTAACAAATTCATTTTAGCTTCCATGTTTAATCCTATAAAAAAAATAAAAAATAAAATAAGTTAGATGTTGAATATCATCTTCTCATTATCACAAACCCTAGTAGTCATGAACTTCAAACCACAAAATATATTTCATTTCTAGAATAACATGAATGTCAAACTACTTTATATAATCACTAATAGATTCTTAAACTATAATAACCAAACCTTCAACCTACAATAGAGCTTTACCTCCTCCAGTGATCTCACCTCTAAAATGTCTAAGTAGTGTTCCTCCGATACCAAATGATAAACATAGAAATGGTTGTGATTACCAATTTTATTGATGTAATGAAATATATATATACATTAGAAGATAATAATTACAAATATAGTTGAAATATAATTGAATATAAAAAATATTATTTAAACAAAAAATACCCCACATATGATAAAGATATATATGCTATTGTTCAAGCATGTAACTAGTAGAGGCACTAGATCTTGGGGAAGGAAATATTATTTCATATATATCATAGAACTCTAGATTCCATTATAACATAGAGTAAGCTAAGAAATGAAAGACATTAGAATTGGGCCAATATCTACAACAATTTCACATAATCATCAAGAATAAGAAAAGGAGAATAACTTGCTAGCATGTTTTTTAAAACAATCTATAGTCATAGCACTCTTCACCATTATTAAATACCATGGGCATGATACTTTTGATTGGCCCATATTATACGAACCGAATTTGATTTTTCAGATACATATATATTTTAAAAGAAGTTAAAACTTGGATGTTTTTGAAATACAATTTCTTATGAGAGTGATAAAAGTGGAAAAACAATGTCTAAGCACTAGAAAACAAGGAAATTGGAGTTTAAAAATTTTAGGTAATAATAAAGAAATGTGACATCAAAATCATACAACCAAAAATAAATAAATAATTATGCTCTATCTTCTCATTATTCAATGAAAATATACATTATTATCAAATTTATAATCAAATATACAAATAAAGCATCTTAGTTATATATTTATGTTTGCTCAAAGTAACAAAATTATAGAATGACAATGCTAAATTCAGACTTCTAATATGGGTTTTTATTAAACTGCCAAACTAATCAAAGATGTTCCAAATACCTTTTAAAGTAGGAAACAAAAACATAAAATTAAATACTTGTAATTTTCAATTATAAAGATATATATGTTGTAAAAAGTATTCATAAGTCATTTATGACTATATTTTAAATAGTTCTATTGGCTTCAAGAAAAAAGTGTCTCTAAAGTGATATGTAATTTCTAACAAGATAAATTAACATTTATCAAAGAATTGTGTACATGATAAACACAAATGGTTTCATTTTTAAAATACTCAAATTTGAAAGAAGTGCAACATAATTTACCTCATGATATACTTTTAACTATAGAAGATAAAGGATATAACTATTTCTCTTTAAAATCTTAAAATAGAAATAATTGAAAAGGCATTTAAGCTTTGGAAGACCTCAAAGACTAAAAAATAAAATTTAAATAAGTTTCTAAGATATTACCTTTGCTTTGTATTTGGAATAATTGAAATTATCCTAAATATTCATGATCCTATTATAAAAAATTAAATTGGACATTGCCAATGGAATCAATCATAGAATAGAGAAATGAGTTAGTGTCAAATAAGAAGCTTAATAAAGAGATTTGTCACAAAATAAAATATAAAAAAATCATAAAGAAATTTTATAATTATATGGTAAAGGTTTTTAATAATGGTATATTAATCTATTAATGATCACGTGTTGCCATATTTTTAGTTTGTATATTTTCTGACATCAAAATTGATAATGAAAGAGGTGAGAAATTTTCTTTAAATGTTACAACACATTAAACATGGAATAAAATAAAAATTGTGATAACAACTATTCATTCAGATATCACTTTGTCACAATTTTGACTTATTCTATGGGTTTACAACATGTATAAAATCAAGAAATATAATATATCAAAAGTTTTAAATTTATTTTTCTAATTATGACCCTTGCATGCTAATACTAGAGTAGTTTATTAAGTTTTTACATTTTGTCAGATATGGGATATAAAGGAATGAAAAAAAAATAACTTTAGATATTTTGAGTTCTACATTATAACATTAGACTTTGGGATTTTTTTGGAAATCTAGGTTCAAACCACAACTAGGTGTGTGAGTATATTTGTGTTAGTCAAGCTTGTGACAAAAAAAAGCACACTAGACTTTGTGAATTTTGGGAATGAGTAAATTTTTTATTGGTTGAAAGGGTTTTGAAGGGATACCTGAACCTTTTACAAAGAAAACCATAAGAGAAACCTGACGGTTAGACAACCAAAACAACAACTAGGCAACTATGAAAGGATTGTAGTCAAAACAGAGAAACCAGATAGGAAGTGAAATAAATACCACATGGTTGAAACAACAAAAAACGAAAATAAAAAGCAAAAAAACTCATTCAATAACTATGTCTTCTACCATTTTCTTCTCGTTCACTTCCTCATGGATGATCGATTTGAAGGTGTCACTTTAACTGGAAGAAATTACTTTGAAAATCCGAATGACATGCTGAATACTGGAATTAACTCTATAGTGAATTGATAAATATTTTATATCATTTCGGTAAGAATTTTAGATGGATCACGCTTGGCCCTGGCCATGATATTGATATCCTTTATTGGTTGGTTAAACTCAGGTTCAGTGCTCTTTGTCATTGTGGATTCACCTGGTTCTAGAATCTTATCCAGGAATTTTATTTTTACTACCATATTTTTGGATGAGCAACAATGATTTCTTGAGCTACGACTATTCGTGGCTTTGTATTCTAGTGACTTCTACTCCTCAAGGTAAATAACTGGATTGATGGACACAATGGTCATTGCTTTCTGGAGCATGTGATTGAAGATAATCATAAAAAATGGCTTCAAGTTTGATATGGGGATGGCTTTCTTCCTAACACTTTCAATGGACACCTCCATGGATCTTCTTAGATACTTAGGGATATTTACCTCTTTGACATCCCTAAGGTGGTTTAGGAATACCAAGTGGAAACTCCTTAGAGATTCATAGATGTTATCCACTATGATATAATACATCATAAGAATTAATTTTTTGCACCAAGGGTCTGGAAGCTCTCTTCTGAAGATGCCTTTTGGTTTCTAACCAACTTTTTTTCCTTGTCAATGAGGTACTTCATCTCTTCCTATATGGTATGGTTATCTCGATTAAGTTTAAAACCATAATTTGGTACTTCAGTTATCTCCACCATTTGATTCATAGAGATATTGAATTTCAATCCTTTGATAATTACTTGGCCATTGACCCAGGAATTAATAAATTTATTCATAATTTCGTCATCAGTACCCAATTTTTTTCAATAAAATCCAATAAACCATAGTTCATGAAGATTATTTCAATGTTAGAATCTAATCTAAGGGTGTTAGGTTCAATCAAAGCCATAATAAGGGAGAAAGGAACAAGGGTCGCTAGAAAAAGTGAAATAGGGGAATTTTGATAAGCCTGAAAATGATGGCATCTTGAGGGATTTTTAAGAGACACCAGATCTTGACACACATGTTTAGAGTCGTACCATATCAACATAGATTATGCCAAAGCTTGGTACTAGGGCTCATATTATCATTGGGCATCATAGGATAGTTTGATTACCTAGTGATCAGTCCAGGTTGGACTTTAAAACTTGAATCAACCATAGAAATGAGGGCATGAGGTATCATTGTATCATCCATAACATCTCGAACATTGAAATAACGGTCCTAGTGATTCATATACCCAAGTATGATCTAAATACTATTGATGAAACAAGTACTTTGGAGGTCCTACCAAATGCTTTCTGGGGAGAGCACATTCTATCGAATATTTTTTGAGGGTATGTAAATAGTGATGCTACTTTACCCGAGGGTGGCATAGAGACATGTACTGCTAATACCAAGATTATCAAGACCTTCTTGCAGGTTTCTTAGAGATAAAATTGCAAACATCAATGATTTGAGAAAACATTATGCTAGGAGGAGGAGAAAAGTTGCCACACCATGTGATGACAAAAAACCATGGGATTATATTGAAACCATGGATTTGAGAGGTTTCTCTGTAATAATTGGAGTGATTCACAAGGCCAATAATGTTCAATTGTTCTTCCTACTAGACCTTGGAAGGAGGAAAATCCTCTCTTCATTTTTTATTCAATACGTTAGTGCTTTGGGACTAGAAAATATGATCCCATTCCAATAAATCCAGCTTTGGGTTGGGGGTTGTTGTGGTTGATCCACAACACACCCCAAAACCACAACACACCCCAAAATTGGGGACCCACCTTTTTGCAGGCTTGCAGAGAAGAATCTCGGTGACCCAGATGCTAAAATTGAAGAAAAGAGAAAAAAATGCCCAAGTGTAGAAAGGGGTCGCGAAATCGCGACATGTCACGAAATCGCGACCGAAGCCGGAAAACGGTAGCGAAATCGCGACGTGTCGAAAAATCACGGTCAACGCGGTCAACGGCAACAAAACAGAAAAGATGTCACGAAATCGCGACGAGGTGGCAACAGAAAGGTGTCGCGATTTCGCGACGCATTTTGGCAAAGTTGTACGGTACAAGGAAGATGTCGCGAAATCGCGACGGAAATGAAAATCAGGCCCGACAGAGAAACGGTAGCGATTTCGCTACGCCTTGCGAAAAGAAGACTCAAAGTTCAAAACGGTAGCGATATCGCTACAAATTTCATAAAGGCCAGTCTCAAAGTCGGAGGGTAGCGATAGCGCTACAAGTTTAGTGAGAGAGGGCTTGAAACAAAAATGGTAGCGAATCGCTACCATGTCACAAGGAGAAGGCTTGAAACGAAAGTGGTAGCGAATCGCTACCACATTTCAAAGGGACGCTGCAAGGCCAAGGTGGTAGCGATATCGCTACCACATTTTGAAAAGGGCTCAAAGTTAGAAAGTGGTAGCGATATCGCTACCATTCGAAGAGGAGGGCTCAAAATGTTAAAAGGGTAGCGATATCGCTACGAGAAGTTGCCGGAGGTAGACAAATGAAAAACGGTCGCGACATCGCTACGGGGAGGCGCTGAAGGCGTACGGCCGGGAAGCATGTAGCGATATCGCGACATGTCACGATTTCGCGACATGTCGCCATATCGCGGCTAAGAAGATGAACGGGCAGACTTGCAGTTTTGTCATTTTTTTTGCAGTAAGCGTTACACAGGACGCAGGAAAAGCAGGACACGTGGCGCACAGGTGTCAAACTTGCAGAGGCGTTACATGTAGATGAATTTCGAAGCGTTTTCAAATTTGAGCGTGAATCAAAGCGAGAAAAAGCAGGAATTTGAGGGGTCATGTGCGGGAAGGTGAAATGAAGCGACAGAGAAGATCGAAGAGCCGCGTCAAACATTATAAGACCAGAATTGCAAATCGAAGAAGGGGTTGGAAATTGCCGAATACGGAGTTGCAGAGACGAGAGCTTTGTGCTATTCTGGGCCCGTACTTGGGCAATTTCCTTCTTTTTGTTCTGGGATTTTCTTTTACACTGGAACATTTTTGAATGTAATCGAAATATTCTTTAATACAAAATACGAGAGAGTTGGCATCTTTTGGATGAGAAAGAAGGAGTTACTTCTGCATGCATGATTTAATGTCTATCTTTCCCTTCCGGATTTCTTAGGTTTTTAGGTGAAGTTAATGCAAGATCTCTTGGTTGCTTCATGCGAATGCCTATTTTCTGGAATTACCATAGAAACCCTCGAGACTCGCACTTGGCCTATTTGGATTGTGTGAATGTGCAGGTTCATTAGGTTAGGTTGCATGTAGAAAGCCTCAGTATCTTCGGTTTCATCTGATTAATGACAACTTTTTGACTGTAATCTATTCTTATTGTTACTTTTATTTACTTTTGTCTTTGCTTTTCAAACCCATATTTTATTTTCAGCGGTTTAATTCATTGTGTTTGAATAAATCACTAAAAATCCATCGAAATTAAAGGTTAAAACAGATTTTATTCATTTTAGAGTCCATTGAAAGTTCAAAATTAATAAACCACGGTGCCCCTTGTTAACATCCACTTGCAAACCCTAAGGTGTTCTTAGCATTTCATTTTAAACAACATCCTTGATAATCAATAATTAGCATAATAAGAACCTTGGAGAAATCGTTTTTCTTTGCAAGCGAGAGGATTTAGGACTCGGATCCTACAGGAGAGTGTGTTTTCACAATCGGGTTAAAACACCACTCAACAGATTGGCGCTAGAAGGAGGGCCGAATTGGTTTATTCTACTTTGATGTTTCATATTTGAATAGTACGTTTTTGATATAAATTTTGAAATCATATCTCTTAAATCTCATAGACGGCTAAACTGCGGCATTTGTTTTTCGGTTGCAGGTATTCTTCGTGATAATCGAGAGTTTAGCCAAGGAGAGCCGAAGCGGTTTATGTTATCGTGAGGGCTAGGCACTGTTCTTAACGTTTTGACTGTTCATGCAGGAGTAATACGATTTGATTTGACTTTAAAAAAAATAAAAAAAATATATAAAAGATAAAATAAAAAAAAAAATTAAAATGAATATAAAAAAAATATATATATATATATATAAATAAATAATAATAATAATAATAATAATAATAAAAAAAAAGAGAAAGGAACTTTTGGCTATTAAAGTTATCTTCTTCAAAATTCACTAATGGCTATGTTTGCACCGTGGATGACAGGTAGCCCATTAAATATACCGGGAGTTCAGCATTATTTGCCCGTCGGTTTTGAGAGATGTCTTCCTCATTTTGTGTCTAATGGGACAAACACCGCAGAAGGACACATTCAAGCATTTAAATTTGTTGTGAACCACTTAACAAGTTGGTATGACGATGTCGCTTGTAGAATGTTCCTTTACACCTTGGACAAAGTGGCGTATGATTGGTTCACCAGTCTGCCTTTAGGGTCTATCACTTCTTGGGCTCAGCTAGAGGCGGCATTTCTCAATCAATTCAACAAAAAGCAAGTTGACCCAATCCTCATGTACAATCAGTTCGCCTATATTAGAAAAGGGCCAAGTGAAAATGTGAAGTCATTTTCTGAGAGATTCTTTGGATTATATGCTCAATTAGTGACATTTTATGTTCTTCACGAAGAAGTGGCCCTCCAAATATACATCAATGCTCTTGATTCACCCATGTCCACATATTTGCGAGGGATGCCTCAAATCACATCTTTGTCACAAGCCTATACTCAAGCAATGGCAATTGAGCAGCAATTGAGTTGTCAAAATTTTGGTGTGGGTTTCGGATCATGTAATCTTCAACCATTTAATACCTCCTTTACCCACCCAATGATTTATCCACCTCAACCAAGTTCAAGTGTGAGTCAATTTCAGAGCCAACAATCATTCCCAAGCTTCAATCAAATTCGAAATCCTCAACCTACCATGCAACATCAACCGTCTTTCTTAAGTATGAATCAACTTCAAAATCCTCATCTTGATTCAAAAGATGTTGCTAAAATCAATTTCAATGATTTTCATAGGAATATGATTCTAGGCAAGGGAGGAATACTAAATCCAACTAGTAGGGAAGCATGGGATAGATTGGAAACCCTTGACTCACCAAAAGATGAATTATATGAGGATGAATCTGATTCGGATGACACATTGGAAGACATTGTTGAAAGCAATGGCCTAGGAGATCCACACCTTCCAAATTGTGATAAAATTGAATCATGGGTTACACATGTGGATTATGATAGCCTTATCGGTTTGAATACAAGCAATAACCCAATTTTGGAAGAAATTGAACCATTTAAGGAAGGTGAATATAAATTTGATGAGAAGCATGTTGATGAATTAAAGGATGAAGAAGAAATGGTTGAGCATCACAATTTGATTTTGAAAGATGATCATCATGATTCTTGGGAAGAATATGCTCACCCCAAACCTTCTAACGAAATTTGTGTGCCTATTGATATGCAGGATGATACAATTGCCCTTTCACATGAGGATATTACGAGTCCTGTGCAATCTGAAAATGTTTTGGAAGAAGGATTGGAATCTCATCAAGGGTTTGAGAAGAATAATAATTCTACTACCATGGATGAAGAAGGAGAGTCGATTGTTTTTGTTCCTCTTGGGGGGCAAGAAATTAGGAAGTTTGATCCACCTTTTGTTTCTACAATGTCTATGCCATCTCAAGATGTTGAAATTACAAAGCCTAGGTGGTGTGGGTTGGATGATATTGATGATCTTAATGAAAATATGGATTTGGTGACGACTCAAGCCATTGATCATGGAAAGGTGTCACGTGACACATATCTTGAAAATTTAGGCTCTTGTTTTGAAAAATATGGACGCATGTTTGATTGGGTGCCTAACTTTGGTGTTTTTGAACAGGTATTGGGCGATGAAGAAGACAACGAGAAAAAAGAAAAGGCTACTAATACTCATCAAGTTATGATAAATTTTAATCATGATGGGTTGAGTATGGATGATAAGGGGAAATCTTTACCTTTGGTAGTAGCTACAAAAATCTCAAGTGATGGGTTACATAATGTCCTTTTGGATGCTAACAACATTAATGAGGAAATGCCAAATTTCGTTGATGTTTATCAAGTGTTGAATGATGCTGATGGTTTTAAAATCCTGGAAAATGAGTTGAAGTCAAGATTTTTAGAGATAGGCTCTTGTTTGCAACATCTCACATTTGAAAAGGATAGCCTACTTCTAAATCATGAAGGGAACGATGAAGCTTGCACTTTAAAGAATAGACAAGATAAAATTGAATATCAACTATTGTCTAATCAATTTGACTTGAATCTCACCTATGATGTTGGTAATAGAACTAAATCAAAGTTGAAGGATGAACATGGCAAGTTGAGGTGTGTTGCATTGCTTGGTCTGATCTTATTGTTGTTGGATTCCTATAAAATTTGGCATGTATATTGTGTCATATGTTTTTTGATATGTTCTTATCATGTTTGGGATCCAGGAAAATGATAATCCAAGCTTTGCATCATCCTGTATTATATTGTACATTTGTATATAGATTTTGGTTTTTTGGATTTTGGTTTGTGTTTTCAAAGTTTCATTTTGGGATTGCAGTTTGGTTTTGGATTGAACAAGTTTTAATTTACAGTTGTGTGTTTATTTTATTTGTCTATATATAAAAAAAAAAAAAAAAAAAAATGATGAAAAGAAATTTGAGATGTCAACTTATGCTTAAGGATTAGGAGAATATGAAATATTGGAATTGTCTTGTAAAAGCTCCACAAGTAACATAAAACATTTTAAGTTATATTGTTTGATTTTGTGATACATGAAAGAATCAGTTTTGCATGACATATCATTTCATTTGCAAAGATAAGGCATTCATATTCCATCTCACCTCACATACATTTCATTTTAGTTACATATGCATCTTATGTACAAGCCATGAAAGTACGTCAAATTCTCTTAGGGTTATGTTATAACATAAATGTAAGTAGCTCCTAAGGTTGGAAACTGAGTCTTGAGATATCTAGAACCAAGCACGTCTCATAAATTAAAAAGGATCTTGAGCAAAATGATCAAAACCTAGCTTGGAGGAAAAGGTTGAGCGAAAGTGGTTTTCATGTCTATCCTATTATGCAACATGATCCTAAAAACAGTGGTTTTGACCACTTCCATAGAACTTAAAGCCTAAAATCAGAGTAGTAAGGATAGGGTTAAATCCTCATCTCTTGGTTGAGGATCCAATTCCCCAAAGCTCTATGATTTGATCATCATAATAGTTGGATTAGTAAGGATAGGGTATAAATTCTCCTCTCAGGATGGTTGAGAATCGATTCCCCAAAGCTCTAATATGTCTCATTTCATAATCAGTCTTGGATTGTAAGGATCGTACTATTTGTCCTCTGCAAAGGATGGGTAGTCATCCCCAAGGTCTAAGCAACAGAATTAATGATTTATATCTAAGGTTTGGATTGTAAGGATCGTACTACTTGTCCCTAACCAGGATGGGTAGTCATCCCCAAGGTCCAAGAAATAAATAAATAAATAAATTTTTCCCATCTCATCTTTATTTTGGATTGTAAGGATCGTACTACTTGTCCTCTAACAAGGGATGGGTAGTCATCCCCAAGGTCCAAAGAAATGGAGATAAGTTTTGGATTGTGGGGTTAGATATGCCCATGCATGGCATCATGTCTTGCCTAAAAAAACAAGACCACTGATTGTCTAGAGGGTTAGACTAGCATGACCATTTCTTCCATAGCTGGTTTAATTATTTTGCTTAAAGTGAGGTAATGAACTCTAAATCAGAATAGTAAGGATAAGGTTAAACTCTCATCTCGGTTGGTTGGGAGTCTGATTCCCCAAAGTTCTGATTTCACATTCACTTGCACATGGGTTCTAGATAGTAGGGACTCATAACCAACTTTGGGATACAATAAGATAATGAACTAGTGGATCCTAAGAGGGTTTGGCAATCTTGAATGCTTGTACATAGTATTAGAAGAAGTACCATGCCCTTTATGGAAGCAAATCTCCTTGCACATTCATTAGGGTACACAAATCATTCACCATCCCATATATGCATTCATGCAAAACCGATAATGGAATGTTGATCAATTTCAAACGATAGGGAATGAAAACACATTGCACACACTCGAGCTAATACTTGATGATTCCGATGATTCATGTACTTCTGATCTTTGGGCATTTGTTATTTTGCTTATGTGCTAACATATATTTGCGAGTTTGTGATATGTTTCGAGGTTGGGTTCTTACTAAAATGCTCAAGAGCATTTGACAATCAGAGTCGCCATTTGTTGTGGTTGATCCACAACACACCCCAAAATTGGGGACCCACCTTTTTGCAGGCTTGCAGAGAAGAATCTCGGTGACCCAGATGCTAAAATTGAAGAAAAGAGAAAAAATGCCCAAGTGTAGAAAGGGGTCGCGAAATCGCGACAGGTAGCGAAATCGCGACATGTCGCGAAATCGCGACATGTCACGAAATCGCGATCGAAGCCAGAAAACGGTAGCGAAATCGCGACGTGTCGAAAAATCACGGTCAACGCGGTCAACGACAACAAAACAGAAAAGATGTCACGAAATCGCGACGAGGTGGCAACAGAAAGGTGTCGCGATTTCGCGACGCATTTTGGCAAAGTTGTACGGTACAAGGAAGATGTCACGAAATCACGACGGAAATGAAAATCAGGCCCGACAGAGAAACGGTAGCGATTTCGCTACGCCTTGCGAAAAGAAGACTCAAAGTTCAAAACGGTAGCGATATCGCTACAAATTTCATAAAGGCCAGTCTCAAAGTCAGAGGGTAGCGATAGCGCTACAAGTTTAGTGAGAGAGGGCTTGAAACAAAAATGGTAGCGAATCGCTACCATGTCACAAGGAGAAGGCTTGAAACGAAAGTGGTAGCGAATCGCTACCACATTTCAAAGGGACGCTGCAAGGCCAAGGTGGTAGCGATATCGCTACCACATTTTGAAAAGGGCTCAAAGTTAGAAAGTGGTAGCGATATCGCTACCATTCAAAGAGGAGGGCTCAAAATGTTAAAAGGGTAGCGATATCGCTACGAGAAGTTGCCGGAGGTAGACAAATGAAAAACGGTCGCGACATCGCTACGGGGAGCTGCTAAAGGCGTACGGCCGGGAAGCATGTAGCGATATCGCGACATGTCACGATTTCGCGACATGTCGCCATATCGCGGCTAAGAAGATGAACAGGCAGACTTGCAGTTTTGTCATTTTTTTTCGCAGTAAGCGTTACACAGGACGCAGGAAAAGCAGGACACGTGGCGCACAGGTGTCAAACTTGCAGAGGCGTTACATGAAGAGATGAATTTCGAAGCGTTTTCAAATTTGAGCGTGAATCAAAGCGGGAAAAAGCAGGAATTTGAGGGGTCATGTGCGGGAAGGTGAAATGAAGCGACGAGAGAAGATCGAAGAGCCGCGTCAAACATTATAAGACCAGAATTGCAAATCGAAGAAGGGGTTGGAAATTGCCGAATACGGAGTTGCGAGACGAGAGCTTTGTGCTATTCCCGGGCCCGTACTTGGGCAATTTCCTTCTTTTTGTTCTGGGATTTTCTTTTACCTGGAACATTTTTGAATGTAATCGAAATATTCTTTAATACAAAATACGAGAGAGTTGGCATCTTTTGGATGAGAAAGAAGGAGTTACTTCTGCATGCATGATTTAATGTCTATCTTTCCCTTCCAGATTTCTTAGGTTTTTAGGTGAAGTTAATGCAAGATCTCTTGGTTGCTTCATGCGAATGCCTATTTTCTGGAATTACCATAGAAACCCTCGAGACTCGCACCTGGCCTATTTGGATTGTGTGAAAGTGCAGGTTCATTAGGTTAGGTTGCATGTAGAAAGCCTCAGTATCTTCGGTTTCATCCGATTAATGACAACTTTCTTACTGTAATCTATTCTTATTGTTACTTTTATTTACTTTTGTCTTTGCTTTTCAAACCCATATTTTATTTTCAGCGAGTTTAATTACTTGTGTTTGAATAAATCACTAAAAATCCATCAGAATTAAAGGTTAAAACAGATTTTATTTATTTTAGAGTCCATTGAAAGTTCAAAATTAAATAAACCACAGTGCCCCTTGTTAACATCCACTTGCAAACCCTAAGGTGTTCTTAGCATTTCATTTTAAACAGCATCCTTGATAATCAATAATTAGCATAATAAGAACCTTGGAGAAATCGTTTTTCTTTGCAAGCAGAGGATTTAGGACTCGGATCCTACAGGAGAGTGTGTTTTCACAATCGGGTTAAAACACCACTCAAAAGGGGTATTGAAATTATCCTTAGCCTGGTGAGTGATGACTTAGGGGTGAAAAAAACCCTCTCTACCAACTAATGTTACCACAACTTTAGAAATATTTTGACAATTCCTCTGAATATTCTAGGTGGAAATATTTTTTGATTACCTGAAGTCCGCGTCATTACACCATACTGGATGCCTAGGCTGTTGGTGACCAAATATTACTTACTGGGATTAGAAAGGGAGATACATGAAGATATTGAGCAAGGGAATTCAAATTCCAATGAGGAGGGTCTATTATAGGAGACAAATATAATCACTGGGGTTACTTATTTTGAGCTCATGCAAAAAAGATATGTTCCAAACCTGGAGGGAGTCTTCCCTAACATCCCTATTGGGTAGCTAATCAGTAACTTTATTCTCCTATCAGTATATATATTGGATGCCAATGTTGTTGTATTTTCTAATGAGGCTCTTGCATTCTGCTAATATGTTTCTTAAGGACCAATAATGGGTATGTTTTCCTTTTAGGTAGTTGATTATGTGTAGAGAGAATCCTTCGATTATTAATATGTTGATGTTGAGGTATTCAATAAGGAGCAAGCCTTGATATAACACTAGGGTTTTGACCACATTGTTAGTCTAGATTTTGATATTTTCTACAAAGGCTAGAACCATTATCCCTTGGTCGTCTCTGAGGATGCCTACCCTTCTAACTGCACCTGGGTTCACCTTTGTAGTCCCATAAAAATAGAATTTATACTAGCCTGAAGAAGGAAGCATCCACCTGATGATAGACTTGTTGACAATAGAAGAAGACATATTTGAAATATTAGTAAGCTTAAACTAGGATTCTAGGCAAGTCTCTAGGCCAAGTTTAGGAGCTTCAACGGAGGAAACTATAGAAGCATTTTCAATGGCCAAAGATAAAATTCTAAGAATGAGTTACGGGGTTCACTAGCATGGGCTCTAAAAATTTTGTTGTTACATTCTATCCAAATTTTCCAGAGGTAATGATGAAGGCAGGAAGTCTAGAAAAAACTTAATTGGGAATTTTGAAAAGATCTAGGCCACTATTGGAAAAGCTGAAGGATAGTTTTTGACGGAGCCCAGGTGATATTGGTATTTTCAAATAAAATGTTCAACACATAAAGTTAAAATGATCATTCCAAAATATGTGGGATGTGGATTCCCAGCTATAATTACATAGGATACACTAGTTATGGATATATAGACCTTTAGATATGAGTTTGCCAATAATAAAAAAATTGTTTTGCAAGGCTAGCCAAGAGAAGAAACAAACTTTAGGGATTAAATTTTTAACCCTTATAAATTTGATCAGTTCCCACATAACATGAGGTGGGTCCTTGATATAATAGGCATATTTCACAGTAAAAATCCTTCTTCATACAAATTCCAAATGGTAGAATCTTTGATCAGGTTGTTTGGGATCACATAAACCCATAGAAGATTCTATAAAGTCCTAACAACTTCATTTATCTGGATGTTTGGAATATCGAAAGGGATTATTATCCACTGGTTTCTATTGGATACTTGAGTTATGAAGTTTGAAACTTTACTGCCAAACAAGTTGTCTGTGAGGATTTTGAGAATTGATAAATTTGGGTCATTGATAAGTGGTTGGGCTTGCAGCCAAGAATCATCTCAAAAAATTATGACTCTACCACTCCCCATGCAACATTGCAACCCTTTCTTGATGATATCCCTAGTTTAAGCGATGGAATTCCAAAAACAAGACACAACTCGAAGGTGATGATTGCATGTGAAAAATAAGTGTTGAAGGTAATTTTCTTTGATTATGTCAATCCATGCTACTTTCTTGTTGAGTACAATATTTCACACTTGTTTGGAAATCAAGGTGAGGTTCATACTGTTGATCCTTATGAAACCAAGGCCTCCTTGGTATTTTTTTGGAGCATACTCTATTCCAAACAACCAGGTAAAATTTATTCCAATTCTCATTACCTTCTTACAATATTTTTTGTTGAATTTGTTCAATTTTATGGCAAATTGACATTGGAGCCTTGAAATTTTATATTAAAAAAATTAGGATGCTTTCGAGGTAGCCTTTCACCAGCGTGGCCTTAGCATCGTGGTTTAACATTGCACTCTTCCATCTTACCAAATTCTTGCTGATGTGCTCAAAAATATTTGACCACATGTTTTTTGTGATTTTTCCATAGAAAAGTGCTAAACCAAGGTAAATGATGGGTAGCTCAGATATTGTATAACCTAAAATTTTTATGATTTTTATTTTTCTTTGAATAGTAGTGTTTAGGAAATATATTTTACTTTGGATGTAGTTTACCTTTCGCCCAACAGCCTCTTCGTAGAAATTAAGGATGGTTTTAATGATTTTCTCTTCAGGGATGGAGGATGAAGATGCCAAAATGGTGTCGTCTACAAATTGTTGATGAGTGAGGGCCCTTGAAACTAATGTCAATTTTATGCTTAAAATAAAACCTATTGAGCACACTACTGTAAGGGATCTGCCTAGGGCCTCAACAAATATATTAAAGAAAAAAAGTGATAAGGGTTCACCTTGCCTAATGCCTTTGTAAATCTTGAAATAAACTGTAGGAGAGATGTTAATGATGACTAAGAAACATGCAGACATGATGCATTATTTGACTAGAGTGATCCACTTCTAATGGAACTTGAATTTTCCAAAAACATCAAACAAGAATTACCATGATATTTTATCGAAAGCTTTGTTCATGTTGAGCTTTGGTAACATGTTAGATTTTTTACTTTTGACAATTGAGTGAACAATCTTGTGAATGATGATGACTGGTCAGTTATAAATTTTCCCTTCACTGAACTACCTTGATACTGGTCAATTATGGATGTGAGAATATATTTGAGTCTTTTTACCATGAATTTAGTAATGAGCTTGTAAACCACAATGCAAAGGCTTATGGGTCTATAGTTAGATATGGACTTACAATTTAGAGAATTCAAAATTAGGACTAAAAATGTTAAATTGGCCTCCTTAGGTATGTGCTTGAATTTATAGAAATCTTGGACTGATTCAAAGACTTCTTTTCCCATAGTTTCCTAGAAATGCTGGAAACAATGAGGGGGAAATCCATTAGGTCCTAGTACTTTATCTGATTCCATTAATAAAAATACTTCTTTAATTTCCTTGAGCATGAAATTTATGAGGAGGCCCGAATTAAGGTCTTCAGACACCAAGCGTAGAACTTTTTGCATAAGAAAATTTGTAGCATGGGAGGGCATGAAGAACTGGGTTTTAGCATATTATATCCATCTTATTTGGTTAACTCCTTAACTCTATTTCTGCTTCTATGTCTGGGTCTTGACGCATGAAATTTTTTTGTATTAGCATCTCCTTCTTTCATCCACAAAGCCCTAGATTTTTACCTCAAATTTTTTTCTTCTTTTGCAAGACTGTTATGGAAGTCCATGAGAAGGGATTTTTCTTCTTGCATAATGTTTGGATTAGTGTTCTCATATTGAATGAGTTTTTCCATGTAACCTAATATTTCAGCAATATGTCTCTTATTTAGGAACATATTCCTAAAAGCTTCTATATTCCATGCTTTAAGCTTGATATTGATAAAACAAAGTTTTCTAAATAGCCTGATTAAAAGGGTTTTAGGGAAATCCATCTACCACTAATATTTCATGCATTTCAAAAAAATTGGGTGACTGGGCCACTTTATTTTGAACCTAAAAATATTTTTGAAGACCTCAGTTGGGTGGGAACAATCCAAGACTAGAGGTTTGGGATCTGAACTAATTTTGGGATGGTCATAAAGATTGGCATCTCCCAAAAAATGAATAATTTCCTTAGACATAATAAACCTACTGAGCCTTAGTTGGATTAACTAATTACCTGGTCTTTTGTTTCTCCACGTGGAATTAAAGCATTGCAGTTGAACTTCCATTAGCTCATTATCATTTAAAAAGTCAACAAAGTCTTCAAAGCACCTAGGAGTAATAGGTCTATCCTTTTTTTATTAGATAAACATAGAGGAGATTTGAAATATTTAGCAAGAATTCAAGGTTCATTTTCAAAGTTTCTTCTCATCTGGGTGAGGATATCCCAGATCAAACGTCATCCAAAAGGGATGTTTTGAGCATATATATTGTAAATAGTCCATTGGATATTTGTTTATTTATTAATAGAAATAATGTTGATGATTATTTCAGAGGTGGATATAACTCTACCTTCAATGGATTTTGGGTCCCACAAGCATAGAAGACCACCAAAAGTGCCCTGAGTTGGGTTGTTGGTAAAGTTATTCTTCCACAGGGATTTACAAATTCTTTCACTACTTTTTACATGCAGTTTGGTTTCTTGTATAAAAATAATGTTTGGTTTTATTTCTTTCGTTATGGATATAACTACCCTCTATTTTACTGGCCCCTTGATACCCCTTACATTCTATGATAGAATATTCATATAGAAGTCTTGGAGGTAGATTTATTTCCTGTGCCTCTTCCCTAAGGTGAAGGAAGTTTGGTTTATATTTCTTCATATTTTTGAAACTCAATGTTTGGTGTATCTAAAAGGGATAAAATAATAGTCATTTAAAGGCCATTGGCTATGGCATCCTCAATATATTTCCTTATTTTTTCCTAATTTGTTGATTTACCTATTTTTTATCATTGTCCATATCATCATTAGCATTAATCTAGCTCAGTTTGGAGATCTATTCAATAACTTGGGATGAAGACAAAAGCTGATGGATGGGACCATGACCACCTGGATAGTAGCTAGGCGGGCTTGATGTCACAACACTGCAGGCTTTGTATTATTTTGGTAAAATATAGTTGGGTTATAATAAGGGTGGGACTACCAAGGGGTTGGATAGTGGTATAGGAGGGCAATAGGGTCCATATTTTGATGGGTAAATGGATAGAGCTTCTATGGGCATAGAGAGGGCCAGGGGTTAACAACCTCAGATGGAATATTTTCATTAGTAGGTAACTTAGACTCATCGTCCTAATGAATAAAAAGAGGCATGAAAGGGTTAGCTTTAGCAATGAGAGAATGAACCTGATTAGGGTTAGCAGGTATTTGAGGCACTATTTATGGATGGGACATGGTATGTTTACCCTTGTTGTTTTGCATATTTTTATGGAAACCCTGAAACTCAGGATTAGGGATATTTTTTCCACAAGGAGATTCTTTCTATAAATATTTCTTGAGAATTGAGCACTCAAATCTAAGGTGTCCTTGTGTATTATATTCAATGTATAATTTTGGTTTAATTTCGTATTCAATACCTTGGTGCCTCCAGTAAGAGCCTGATTAGATCAACATGAGTGGGTAGTTCAAAATCTAAATTTATGATGATGCAAATATGGGCATAAGTCATTCTATATATATCTTTGGTAGTTGGATCAATGGCTACCAGCTCTCCAATGGTTTGGACTATTCCTTTGAGAGCATCAAAGTAATAGAATTGCAGTGAGAGACCATGGCATTTGACCCAAATGGAAGTCGAGTTGATGCTTTGGATTTCACGGTCAAAATCCTATGCCTACCTACAGATGAATGGGTTGCATATACCATAGAACAAAGGACCTCTTATGAGGATCCCATTTGAATCTTAGGGATTATTCCGTCTAATAATGAAAAACTTGTGAGAAAAAGTAACCAGTTCCATGTTCCCATAAATATGTAATTTCAATAGAGCCCACTCATGAATGGATTCCATGTCAGGTCGAGCACCCATAAATTTATTGAGATAAAGTTTCTTGAAAAATTAGAGGATCCATAGTACCACAAGGATAGGAAAATTCTCTGCCATAAACTAAAAATGGGATTGGTTTTTGAAAGGGAGAAACCCTTGTAAATGCACGAACTTTCTCTACAAAGGATATTGAAGACACATTCCAAAGAGGAGATTTTGGATTTTCACCCAGTGAAACCCTAACTATTGTGAGACCACCACCTCCATGTTCACCATGAGGAGGATCCCCATGGCCGCTCTATGAATCACAGATATTCCTGCCTTTGGAGGATTCAAACTACTAGATTTCCTCACCTGCTTTCATCATTATTTTTAGTGTCGCAACTATTGCCATGAGTCACCCGATGAATAATTTTTAAATATTAATTTTAAAAACATTTAGGAACATGCCTTAGAATAAATTATTAATTTTTTTAATAAAATGGTATTAGCTTAATGTCTTATCATTTTACTCTTTCCAAGTGTAGGTAAATCCTCCAAGGGAGGTCCCTAGTTCGAATCTTCACCCTACCAAATGCACATCGGGTATCCAAAATATAGTTGATAATGTTGTTGAGGTTAGGTCCAAGCATGACTCTATGGTGATTTTTATGGTGTAGAAGCCCTTGGTAATGGTTTCTCAGACCAAGGTGGCCCCACAAGGGGTTTTTTGCTAAAATAAAAAAAAAAAAACAATCAAAATATTATATAGAACATTTTAACAATACAAATGATATTTATATATTTTATCTTGATGATATTATATGCACAATAAAAAACAAAAATATCACAAAAAAAATTGGACATAAACTAAATAAAGATAAATAACACATTTTTTTTTACAAATACACAATATTGGTAAATAAGTGTTGTTGTTTATAGAAGAAAAAATGCATAACAAATCTTAATAGAAAGGATAAAGGCACAAGTGTTGCATTAAAACACACAATGTTTAGTAATTAATTAAAGCTATCAATATAATACAAGGAAATTTTATTTATAGGATTAACACTCAAAACATGAAGCTTCTAGAACAAAGTATAACTGAAGAAAAAATTAGAAGTAATCTAATTTTGGAATGTATGAGGCAGTGGTTCCTAAAATATCGCGAACGATGATTTATAAAATCTTATCAATAATTATCCTTATCATTCTCCCCCTTAACACCTAACACATGTCTCATCCTTAAAAAATTTCATTTGATAAATCTTTAGTAAAGAAATTATCAAGTTGATTACTGGTTATGAAAAACTTTAGTTCAATATGAAATTTTTCCAAAATATTTCTAATAAAGTGATATTTGATCAATATCCTTAATACAACCATGGGAGAATGGATTATTTGGTACAACAATTGAAGAGTTATTATCACAATAAATAATTATTTTCATATCTTGTTCATGCCTCAAATCTACTAAAATTCTCTTCAACCAAATTTTTTGACATGAAGCTAATGTTACTACAATATATTAATGCAATAGTTGACTATTTCTTTTAAGACTAAAAAATTATATATAATCCCAAGCTAAATACATATCTTAAAGTACTTTTTTGATCATCAATAGTGTTGGAAATATGAGCAGGATTTATTGTCATTGATGTCAAGAAGTCAACACCAACGAGCGTCAGTTTTAGTGAGCAACATCAGATTTAGGTTCCATAATCAAGTGCAAAAGAAAGTTTTCTCCTAGGTGATCATATGAGGTTTAAAGGGCAAAAGGAAGGCCCAAGCAAAATAATATTATAATAATTTATTATAATATTTAAAGTGCAAGACCCAAGAGTTAATTAATTATAAATTAATTATAATAGTTTTATTATAATTTAATTTATAAATTAATTTAATTAAATTTTAAAGTTATTAAGTTAATTGTAAATTAATTATAATTTAATTATAAGTTAATTTATAAATTAATTAAGCTAACCCTAAATATAGGGTTATAAATTTTATAATTTGACATTTTTGAATTAATCACACCGACAGTATTAAAGACATCACATTATGAATATAAAGGAGGGAAGAGATCCAAGGAATGAATTATCCACGATCGATGTGTTGGATGTGATTTTTGTGCGCATGGTAAAAGAGGCGATCATGTGTTTTTTGAAGGGTGTGCAAGGTAGAAGATAATCATAGGATTTTTTTGTTTCATATCCCAAAGCATTCTATAGCACAACTGGTAACAAGGGAGGCACCAAGTCATTGGCAAGTATGAGGTGCATGGATCGAATCTCACAATTTTGTATTTTACAAAGTAAAGAAAGTGTTTTGATAAATACTGCATGCTAGAAGGGATACAAAGGAAAGGTGCAAGCCATTTGCTTTGTGTTGTGGCTTGTAGCCCACGTGGTGGGTACGCACCTTGCTAAGGTGCCTTGTTGGGAAAGATTTCGAGTTTAAAACTTGTCGAGGCACCTTTTGCATTGTCTAAGGTATGCACTGCTTTCAAAATTTGCGAAGACCCAAAATTTATGGAGATAATTTTTTAAGGTTTTAAATTGGAATTTGCATGTTATAAGGTTTATATGAGGGAAATAAAATGTTTGGTATTATTTTATGTTAAGGTTTGGTTTTTGAGTGTTATGAGCTTATTGAGAGGAGTAATAAGGTGTGCGTTAGGAGTTAGAAATATTTTTTGAATACAAAGTTAATAATTATATTGGAAGGATAAATAAGGTTGATTAAGTTGTGATATTTGACTTGGTGAAATATTCTTGTGAGAATTTATTGAGAACAAATATTTGCTATCTAACCCTTGTGATTGGCAAAGAAAGTGGTTATGATTAAAACAGGTGTTTGAGGTCAAATATTCTTCAAACAAGAGGTAAGGGCATATTATCCTTGAGAGTGATTGTTGGATGTTATGAATGATAAGTTAGAGTGAAAAGGATTGTTTTGTAAGCATTGTTGAGTTTGCTTTTTAAAGGTTTTTCTGAGTAAGAGTTGACGATAAAAATATTTTTTTTTAAGCATTGTTGAAAACATTGAATAAACCTTCATAAGCATGATTAGTGTTTGTGCAATATCATGAGTATCATTGTTATGTGATATTGTTTGATAAATATTGTTGTAAATAATTGAGTGAGTGTTCATATGCTTGGAATAGGGTTTGTAAGCAATGAGTGTTTTATTGAGTGATTGTGTGAGTGGAGTTGATTGAGCCTAGTCAAGTAGGAGTGTTGAAGTGATAGTTCAGGTTCTATAAAACAAATTTTTCTACGTTCTAAATTGATTTGAGGAAGATATTGAAAGTGATTGAGTGTTTGTGAGTATGAAATAAATTGAATCTCTAACAATTCTCTATATGTTTCTAAGGTAAAAAAGGATATTGAAAATGATTGAGCATTGTTGTGAGTGTGAAGCATATTGAGTCTCTAACAATTATCTATATGTTTCTATGATATTGAACAAGATTCAGTGTGAAGGTTGTTTGTGTGATTGAAGAGAACTTTGTGTTAGATTGAGTTTAGTTGAGTAATATTTTATGGAAGCTTACAATACATATTTGAGGTAAGTTTTGGTGAAGACTTGTTTAGCAGATTGGAAAAGTTCTAGTAAGGACTTGTTGAGTAGATTGGATAATTTCTAGAGATGAATTGTGGACTAAAAGCATGAGGATACGAAAGCAAAAAGGAAAGCGAATATGCGATGCAAACAGAACCGAACTTAGCGCTAAATCCTAGGAATTTGAAAGTGCATGAAAAGAGGGAAAAGCATGAGCGAATCAAAATGAAACAAATGTGAATAAAGAAGATAGCCCTTTTTATTGATATGTTTCACAACTCGGTTACAATGCGCATCCTCCCCTTCCAAGGGCTAGGAGCGTTTAAGTATGCGTTCTTGTTACATCCATGGGTGCCTTTCCTTCTTCCGCGTGCCCACATGTAAAATGGGTGGACCAAACGTCGCCACCGCTTGTGTTGATGAGTCTTGACTCCTCGCTGCTCCTCCGATGTCCAAACCCTGCGTTCAAAGGAACAAGAAATGGTCAGTAGCACCTACGGATAAAACAAAGCATGCAATCCCCAAGCCTACGATAAGTGAATGAGAAAAATGAATTAAACTATGACTAAAATAGGTCCAAATGCTCTAAAAATTTGATAGGGGCATCAAGACACCACCAAGAAGGCCCTACAAAAATAATAGTCGAGAAATTCCTCACCGATTTGAATTCGCTCTGGGGTGGGACGAATTCACCTGCAACAAAATGTCGAAAAGGTACTGTCCCAAATGTCCTACCTAGGAAGCTCCAAAAGACCTGCAAACTTGGGGTTAGCTAATTGGGGGCATTTTGGGAAGACCCAGATGGTCAGATTTTCCCAATTTGGCCTCCATCAATGGGAATTTAATGATGCTACCTATAGATTAGTGGAAGCGAGCAAAGATAGAAATATGATCAAAATTGTTCAAAACGAGACGAAATTTAAATGACAACCTATCTAAGCATCATAGAATTGAATGCAAAAATGAAAGAAAGCAAGTCTACCATGGAATTCCCATCGCTCCGAAGGGGGCGATTAGGATTGTGGTAGTGTGGGAGGGGGCGCCCATGGGGTAGGCCGCCCATCGTTTGAGGCTTGATTTCGGCACCAATCCACTTGGGATGGGTCCAAAACCTCTTGTGTGGTATTGTCGACAAATTTGGTGGGATATTGTGGCCAAATTTCAGGTTTTGGGATCAAGATTCGTCCTCCCAATAGTCACCCAATGACCTCCCCTCTAAAGGAGATCAAGGATGTGAAAGGCGCAAATCCAAAAGGTGTGAGGTATGACAATAAAATGACAACACTTCATTGCTCTAAAATGCTCCTTCTCTCTATATTTTGGGGTGAGGAAACTCACCAATTTATAGACCTGGAGGTCTCTTGAAATGGGCATGCAGAGGTGCCACTTGGCAATCATGCCTTCCCAGGGGGAAGGAGACTCCTCCCTGAATAGGGACTTCATGACTGCCCTTGTAATTGCCTCTAATGCTCGAAAATGCTCACCCATACTCCCATGCGATGAAGGAAGCGTTGAGTGGCGGATCTGAGCTACCATTTGTCAAGATTTGACTTTTTTCCCGTCAAACCTGCAATTCGCCCCACCCTGGAGCGAATCCAGAATTCGTCCCTGGGTGGGGCGAATCCTAGTTTGAATTCGTTCCAGGGTGGAACGGATATTGAGCAAAGTTCCTGAAGGTGCCAAATTGATCTCTGACCTTCCAAAACTACTGTGAGAGTGGTTAGGACCATTGTTTAACCTCTAGGGGCTGCCCTTGGGGCTGTGTGTGTCAATGTGATCAGTGTTTGCAGTCACATAATCGGATTGGTGCTATTTTGGTGTCTACAGATGCCCCTTTTTGGGATGCGCTGTGCATGGCGCAGCGCCGAGCAAAAATAGATAACCAAAGCACTAATGATTAGGGTTTCTCAGTAACCTAACCAAATTTTGATGCCCCAAGTATGGAAAGGGCATGCATTCTTGAATCCTTGCTTCTGACGAGCGAAGGAACTCAATTCAAGTGTTAACCTTTTTTGGTGAGGTGTTACTTGATCTTGGACATTGATCGGTCATGAATAGGCAAAGGGCGCAACCTTTTGTCTATGAGAACCTTGAGTTCATGATTCACGAAATGCCAAGTGATTTGATCAGCTTGTGATTATTGCTTGTTTACTGCCCCAAGCAGGAGCGTAATTGTCTTTGTCAATGATTCTTTGAATGCATGTCGTTTTCCTTAATTGGGTGTGTACTTGTTGGCTGGTGACTAAGTGTGACTACCCCCTCAAGCGACGAATCGATGAGGGAATGACCTTCATGAGAAAAGTGACGAGTCGCTTGACCCAAGATGACTTGTGTGAGGGTGCCTTTAGATGTTTTAGCATTAAGCATGTGTGCAGTTTTCCGACATTTAGACCTATTTTTGGTGGGTGTTAACCCTTTTTGTGACGCATTTTGGAGCTAAAATTGGCAAAAATCCGTCCTCCCGTGGAGCGGTCCGGCTATGGTAGCCTTCTTAGGGAGTAGGATAGTGACAATTTGTAACCCCAATGTCTGTTTTGGATGCCAAGAATGTCAGGTGCAAAGGCGCCTTCGTTCGACAATGTTATTGCTATTTTTGGGTGGGTTTTGACCCTTTTTGGCGATGCCGTTTGGGGGTTTTTGAGCTTTTGGATTTTGTTGTGGGGTCATAGGACCAGTCCATTGTAGCATGCGGGCATTTTTGATGATATATACAGATGACTTTATTTTATTTATGCGCATGTGATGATTTGATTTTATGCATGATGAGTGATGAGTATGGATGTATGCATGTTAATTTATTTTGATGGATGCATATGTTATGATGAATGCAAATGTTTCTAAATTTTAGGATATGCAAATGTAATGGATGAATTGAATTTGTGTTGTTTTGCGAGGGCACCATAGACTGTTTAGAACTTTGTGGTTTTGGCGATTGCTGATGGCAATGCGAGGATGAAAGATAGCATAGTTGGTTTAGAATGTAGCTAAGGTTTTCTGAGACTCAGATGGTTTTAACTAACTAGCCATGACTGTACTTTATCTTACAAGACTTTTGGACAAGGTATGAATCGGACTTGTCTTTGACCAAGTTATTTCACATCCCTGTGTGTGCAATTGAGTTCGTTTATGTGGTATTTGTCAGGATACCGCCAGTGCCAGATAGGCTATCAACCAAACCTGTACTGAGGATCACCTAATTAGCTCCACTAACTCCTTTGTTGTATTTAGTCGGATTAATCTATGGTGCTATCTAGGATACCATAAGCTAGCTCATCCACATGCAAACATTGATCTGTACACGAGTTAATGTGATAGATATATCATCATGCGGGAGGTTTACCACCAATGACCGATAGGCTATCCACCAAACCGATACTGAGGTTTGCCTCATGACCTGTCGGAATGCTGAGAGTTCCAGGGATTCAAGTTTGACTCCCTTCTTTTCTTCAATTGTATTGGGATACTTGCTCTTTTGTAGTGATAAAAATCACTGTTTATTTTTTTATATTTTTCTTTTGAGCAAGGGATTTGAATTTCGAGTGATGAGAATCACTATTGTATGTGCCTTTTGATGTATGCACTTTGGTGGTGATGTCAAATTTTTTGGAGTTTTGACTTTTTGCAAGATTTTATGATGTTTGCAACTTTTTGAGAACTTGGGATTCTTGGGGAATTGGGTAGGGAGGATGCTTGTCCTTTTGCCAACTCTCGGCATTCTTGGGGTCATTCGCACAGGGGGATGAGCAAGATAACCATTTCGCTTATGGTGACCTGGATTGCTGTGCAAGTTTCATCTTTCATTCACACAACTTGGGAATTTTTATGTGTTTTAATTTGTGTTGGGATGCTACGTAACAAGGTGTGATCCAAGTAGAACTCTACCTTCGTAAAATCTGTCTGACTTGGTACAGTACGTGGCTAGAAAGCTAATGATGACTAGAAGGATGAAAACTCTTGATACATTAGAAGACCACTGACTCTGGTATGGTAAAAAGAAGTGAATGGCATTTATTTTTGATGGACTGCTTATAGAATGGAGAAATGTGGAACAAGATGGATTGGCGGAGTAATTACGGTCTATGGTGCCTTTGACCTGTATGACCACAAATATGCAATGTATGGATGTGGTGCTTAATGCGGCTACATATTTTTGTGTTTTTGATGGATTGATTTTTTTGTGAATATGAAGATGAGATGTGAAAAGAGCTCTTTATTGTTGTGATGAGTTGGAGTATGCCTGGAAATGAGATGCAAATTTTTGTTATTTTTGATGATTTTACTGTTTTTGAATTTTCTTATTTTTGACCAAGCGATAATGGGTACCTTTGGAGCATTTTGGGATTGACCAAGCGATTGTAGGAATCCTTGGAGCATTTTGGGATTGACCAAGCGATTGTAGGAATCCTTGGAGCATTTTGGGATTGACCAAGCGATTGTAGGAATCCTTGGAGCATTTTGTTTGGGATACGGCTCTTTAGATATGGAATGGTCACAAATGACTGATGTTCAAGGGTTCTAGTTCCTTGATTCCATCAAGAGAGGCTAGCCGGTATGTCCCGGGTCCTATTTTGCTATCAATTACATATGGACCTAACCAATTTTCCATGAACTTGTCCCTTAGATGGGATGGCAAACTAGAGTTCTGTTGGTTTTCTTTTAAGACCAAGTCACCAACCTGAAAATCCCTCAGGTGAACTTTCATGTTGTATGCTTTCTTAAGTCGCTCTTGATAGATACGTAAATGCTCGAGAGCATTAACGCATCATTCATCAAGCAATGTAAGCTGGTCTAACCGGGCCTACCACGCAGTGTCATCATCGATGAACTCTTGCATTGATATGCGTAGGGAAGGAATTTCCAACTCGAGAGGCATGACTGCCTCGAAGCCATACACGAGCGAAAATGGAGTTGCCCCAGTGGGCGTCCGAATGCTAGTGCGATAAGCCCACAGGGCAAGTGGGATTTGGATGTGCCAATCCTTATGACTGTCTATGACTATCTTTTTGAGGATGGCAACTAGCATTTTGTTTGACGCCTCTGCTTGCCCATTTGCCTGTGGATAATAGGGTGTCAAAAAATTGTGCTGAATTTTGTACTTTGTGGTCAAAGCACGCACGTCTTTGTTCTTGAATGACGTCCCATTATCCGAGATTATTTTGGATGGAATACCAAAATGACATATGATGTTATGCAAAATGAACTCCACAATGCGGGGTCCTATCGTAGAGGTAAGCGGAACTGCTTCCACCCACTTGGTGAAATACTCTATGGCCATTATGATAAACATGTGACGACCTGACGACACAGGGGAGATATTTCCGATTAGATCTAAGCCCCACTACGAAAATGGCCAAGCCGATTGGATCGGCTGCAAGGCCTAGGAAGGTACGTGTGTCAAATTAGCATGGTGTTGACACTTCATGCACTTCCTTACATATGCGCAACAATCTCGCTCTAAATATGGCCAATAATAGCCCATGCAAAGAATGCGCTTTGCGATGGCCATACCACTGAAGTGGCCACCGCACGTACCATCATGCGCTTGGGCGATTGCCCAAGTGGACTCTTGTTGGTCCAAGCAACGAAGGAGGATTCCTTCGTAGCTACGATGGTACAAAATATCTCCTAACAAGACATACTTAGCCGCTTTCTACTTGAATGCTCGTTTTGCGGCATGCGTCAATCCAAGTGGGAGATTACCTAACTTGAGGTAGTCCCTTACGGGTGAATACCAATCCTGCTAATCAAAAGCCTCGACGGTATGAACAACCAATCCCTCTTGAAGTTCATCCCTAGCAAACGTTGAGCGGGAGAGAACTTGTAAGAATAGCGTTGTGTTGCTATTAATGGGAGTAGGGGAGAACAAGGACCCCCAGTTGGCATGTTTTAGATGATCATGGATTCGAGAGAACTTATCCGAGGATGGTTCAATCTGGATCATGTGGATTCCTGGCGTCAAGTCAGAGCTTGCATGCTCCATCATGGATTGCGATAGTGTTTTGACTTGAATGGTTGTCATATCACCGGAAAGGTCTTGTGGGATTAGTGACCCCAAGGAGGCCATAGTGTCCGCAAAATGATTCGATGACCGAGGGAGTGCCTCGATGTCGTACCACTCAAGCTTCTCCAGGAATTTGTCCACAAGGGCTTTGTAGGCCTGTAGAACTGGGCATTTGCATTGGAATACCCCTTTGACTTGGTTGACAATTAACAACGAATCACCAAAGATGTTCAGTCGTTTGATGTTCATGGTGATTGTTGTCTGAAGACCTATGAGCAAGGCTTCATACTCTGCATTATTGTTGGTGCATGGGAAGTCTAATTTAAAGGATAGAGGCATTGGAGCCCCTTGCGATGTGAAGAATACTATTCCCGTGCCACCACCTTGCTCACATTTAGAACCATCAAAAAATAGGGTTATGTCGGCTTGTGACTCAGGCTCATCAGAATCTGGTGATTCTGAGACATGGAAGACCCCATCATCGGGTAGTTCTATGACCAGAGGTTGATCATCTTTGAGAGGAGCCTCTACTAGTTGATCGGCTATGACCTATCCTTTGATGGATTTTTGTCCAATAAACTCTATGTCAAATTCCATCAACAACATGATCCATTTCACCGTGCGACTACTATGATAAGTACGACTCATCATGTACCGCAATGGATTCTCCTTAGACACAACATATGTAGTGTTGCTCAGCATGTAGTGGCATAGCTTTTTGGTAGCAAACACCATTGCCAAGAAGAGTTTCTCGACGTATGCATAGTTAAGTTCATAACTGACCAGGGTGTGGCTAAGGTAGTAAGTAGCCTCGGAATGTCTCTGTATGACCATGCAAAAACCTCCTTCTTCTCTTTGAGAAGGGTAATGTAGTCGGCTTTATCTTCAAGGGATAAGCTTACCCCCAGCTTGATGATCTATGGATTCATTGGATCCAAGCTAATTTCTACGTCAATTGTCTCCTCGACCGACATGTGGGATCCATCCTCCAACTAATGTGGAGTTGGGATCAAATGGATATCATTTGCTGAGTTTAAATCTACGTTGGGAACCTCGGGTTCCTCTTCGGCATGAAAGATATCCTGAGTTGTCCCTGGGGTAAAATGAAGCATTTTACCGAAATGCCAGTACTCTTATGGGGATGGAGGTGAATTGACGTGATCCCAGTCAATGGCATCTATGTCTAGATGCAAGGACCGTGCTAGATCGTCCGGATTGCGGATGGGGGTGGTTAAGTCAATGGAGATCATGTTGATGAAATGATTTTGGTCTCCATTACCATGGGTGTGATGACTTGAACACTCTGGATGTTCTCTGTGCTCTGGATCTAGCTCTAGAGGTACTGGCATGAATGGATCGGCCCTATGTGCTGATAGGAGGATAGGGTTTGCCCTCGACACTGATATCACCCTAGGGTCTCAGAGTGGAAGGTGCTCTTCATATACCTGGAGCGGTGGATCCAACACTTGGTCCCACCCCACTGGGTCTACGTACCACTCATGCCCTGGCACTATGCCCATCTGTTCAAATATGTCATTAATCTCCAAGGGGTATGGTTGCGGTACCTATCGCATGTGATTAAGATATGTCATTTCTGTTTCATCTTCGTAATCACTATCGGAGATCCAAAAGCCCTCATTGGCTTCGACAACTGTTTGAGGTATTACAGGCTCGTCCTGCTCAAGCAAATTAATTTGGCCCCATTGTGGTTGTTCCACTCTTCATGGGGGGACCTGATTCTCTTGACGTGGCACTGGCTCGATTGGAGCCTCTAGAGGGAACATTGTCAAGAGGCTCTCTTGATAGTCATTCATGGGGATCACTTGTGAGTGATCACTATCGGATTCGAAGGGATCATATGATGTTGGTTCATATTCTGATTCATCCTCCGAAGATCCCTCTTGACACTATTTATACCTTCCTTGAAAGTGAGTCCCCAAACTTTCACCTCTCTCTAGAAAAGGAGAAGGGTTATTGAGGTTAACAAGGGTGGTTGTTGACCATGGGAGGTAATCTCCCAATGTATACGTTGTGTTTGGGTTGGCATAAGGATCTGATGCCAATCCACCCTTGTTGCCTATCCCTAGGCCTTGCATGTTTTCCACCAAGATGTCTAAGGGCATGGGGTGGTTGAACCCTACTCCTGACTTGTCATAAGGCATTTGGTATCTTGGCTGGAAAAGGACATGCACTCCTTGCTCATACCTGCCTAGCCCGTATCCATGCCAATTGCATTGGCCAAGATATCTCAGAGTGAATTCTGGGTTAGACAGATAGTTGACATCTTCTGCAAAAGGCTCTTCATCTTCATCCTCTTGCATGCATGGCTCAATACCATGATCAAGGCCCCCATACACAAAATTTTTCTGGTTTGGCGGGTAGCCTAAAGGAACAATTGTACCGATGGGGAGGCGAGGTCTCCCCATGTCTTGCACGGACTCTAGCATGGTCGTTGCTACAACATTCCACACTAGATACTCCCCCAGGCCCGTACTGGCCATTTCAATAGTGATTGTTGGCGATTGAGAGGGAGGGAATGAAAGCTCTTCCTGAGTCCACTCCATGTTGGGTGAACTAGGAGCCTCAACTTCCATTGTGCTAGGCATATCTTTGGTAGAGATGGTTGATACTATTGGCAATGCCTCTTCTAGGGGTTGAGCCTCTTCCAGGGTTTGCTTCCCTTTGTCCTTCATTTAGCCATGATAGGTGGCATTGGTGGTGAAGGACCGGACGATGAAGATGTACCTAGCTGGGGTTTTGATGGATTTATCACCAATGGTGCTTGCGGCATCGGACCCTATCTAGATGGATTTAACTAAAAATCCAAGTGCATCGATGGAAGGGTCGATTGCGGCATCAGCTGCACCGCATTGCAATATTTGAAGGGTTCTAAGTCCGTCGAGACTACATGTACTTCCCCTTCAAATGTATACTTCAAACACTGATGAGCTATCGAAGGGACACACTTCATGTCCCTGATCCATGGCTGCCCTAGCAAGATGTTATAAGCCATATCGCCTTCCAAAATATGGCACAATGTAGGTATCATCTTTTGTCCTACTTGAATGGGTAGGACAATTGTGCCAACTGTCGAGCATATTGCATCATTGAATGCTCGCAGTGTATAGGTGGAAGTCATGATGTGAGAGGCTAGCAACTTTAGATGTTTCAATGTTGTTGTGGTAATGATGTTACTGGATGAGCCAGTGTCTATCAACACCCTCTTATACGGGATCCCATTGACCCACGCGATAATGTGCAGGGGTGGATCTTCCATGTCATCAGACACTGATTTAACTTCATCCTCTCGAAAGGTGATGACTGGCTTCGTGCATCGTTTGACATGTCCCATGAATTTTTTGAAGGAATTTGCTTCGTGGGGCTGCAACTCGATGGCTTTCAATATCTCCATTAGAGCCTCCCGATGGGGTGTTGATTGTTGTATAAGCTCGTATATGGAGAGCCTAGCCGACGTGGTCCTCAAACTCTATGTGAGTTTGGTCCGAATCGTGGCCGCGGGTCTAGGCGAAGGTAGCTGCATAGGGTGCTGTTGAGGTTGTGACGTCGATGGAACCTCTCTTGTGGCTACCTCGGGGGCAACTCCTGGGTATCTCTTGTTCCTAGTCACTATGCTTATCATTCCTACATACCCTTGCATGGGGCAATTCTGTTGCACCTCATTGACTTGAAGGGGTTTTTCCTGTGCCTCATGGGCAGGCAAGGGGTCTTTGAAAACTCCCATCTATTGGTTGTTTGGTGCTACGGGGTTGTCCACTGCCAATGTCTTATTGTCAATCAGGTCTTGTATCAATCCTTTGAACTTCCAACATGCGTTCAGGTCATGTCCCCTCTGCCTGTGGAACCTACAATACAAGTCCTCCCGGTATCCCTTAGGCTTGGGAGCATTGGGATCTATGGTTTGGATCTCTGGAAGGTTGATCAAGTTCGTCGCTGACAAGCGATCGAATAGGGAGTCTCTAGACTCTGTATAAGGTGTGTACTATCACCTAGGGTGACGCTACTGATTTTGCTCCTGCTTCTAGTTTTCTCTTTCATAATTATTAGGAGGCACTGCCTGATAGTTAGCCTTTTGAGGTTGTATTTCTTGTGCAGGCTTAGGGACATTTATAGCAACTTGATTAACCGTAACGGGTTTTTGTTGCGTAGTCCCTATTTTTGTGTTCTTGTTCCATTCTTTCTTCTTAGGTTTGGCAATATCGCCATCCTATATCTTGATCTCTTCGATGATTCTGGCTTGCGCCAGAGCTTCCTCTAAGGTGGCATATTGTTGCAGCTGCAATAGCACAGAGATCGATCTCAAACAACTTCGTGAGAACATTTGTGTAAGGTTAGACATAGGAGGGAGGTAGGGTAGCTTGGAAAGCAGAGTCCTCCATCGATTCCTGTAGGCCACCATGGTCTCTTCCTCATACTGGCTAAGGCTGGCTAGGTCACTTAGTGATGCCTTCTTCTTAGTGTTGAAGGTGAAGCGTTCGAGGAACGCATCCACTAAATGATCCAAGTTATTGATGTTGTGCTTCGGCAACTGAGTGAACCAATTCGAGGCAGGGCCCGCGAATGTGGTTATAAATGTCCTTAGCAACAACGCATCATTGTCCTGAATGCCAAAACATTGGCTCAGGAATCTGGTCACATGCTCTTGGGCATCCTCCTCACCCTTAAATATTGCCAACTGAGGCAGCTTAAAGTGTTCGGGGTAAGGGGGTGCAGGCATTGACGGATGCACAGGATGACTACGGAGTTGGCGTAACGTGGGATTTTGGGGCCCATAAGCTTTGGTTTCCATAGACTCCAAATGCTCTAGCAGTGCTTTGTATGCATCAAAAGATTTAATCTCTTCCTCTTTAGTTTGCTCCCGTTGTGGGTTGTGGGAGACTTGAGGCCTATGGGGGGGTGGCCGGATAGCAACCCCTCCGCCTTGGTAGGGCGTTTCGGCCCGCTCTGCTTCTTGTTCATACTCCTCGTAAGCTTCCTGAGGAGTCTCTAGACGAGACCTATGACCCTAGGTGGGTCCCCGTGGAGGGTACCCATCGTTGTTTCGGGGAGTGGCCTCCCTCTCAGGTCTAGGGGGTCTCGGAGGCAAAACTTGATAAGGTCACGAAGACCTATCTCGCACCAAGGGATTATGCCTCTCATATGGTTCTACTCTTTGGGTGTGATGGGTTGGAACCCTCTCAGCTGGGTTATGAAGTAGCTCATCTGTTTGGCGTTGAATGCGCTCCTTGCTAAGGCGGTATAGATGCTCTAGGTACTGCTGATCTTGCTCAAGCCATGTGATCTAGGCTTGGCGGGTGGCATGTCTGGCGACTGCCAGGTCAATTTTTTCCTCCATATTGAGCCTTGGAGGCCTGGATGCCTCTCCTATGCATTTACCTCGGTCGTAATGATCCGAGATCTCAATGGGTCGCTTCCCTCTATCGAGGTTGGTGGCATTTACCCGAGGCTCTGGCCTTAGTGGGTGACCATGGTACATAGCGGGTGCGGAAGCGCATGGCTCCCACACTATACATTGCTCTCGAGGAATGTAATGGTCTTCCTCGTGCTCCCTTTCGTATGTGTGAAAGGGGTGGGCGGAGTTAGCTCACCCTGCTTGAAGAGCCCTATGCTCTGGGGTTTGTCTATTGGTTCTAATAGTGATGGGGGGCAAAGGAGGGATGCCATAGTCATGTGGCCTCTCCTCATGGACACTATGCTGCTCTAGCGCTTCATCGCACGGTGGCCACTCATATCGAGCTTCTAAGGGAGCTTTCTTGTCTATGTTGAGTGCCACGTGTAAGGACTCCTCTTGAAAGGGGCTATGATGAATGGGTGTGTCCCCCAAAGGGGTGTCCCTATAGTTCCACCTTGACATGGAATGATGCGGACTCTCTTGTGGGTCAGGCCACCAAGGCGGTATGACCAAGTCCTTAGGGCTGTAGTGGAGGTGACTTGTGCCCCCTTGTACACTTTCTATAGCTTCTGCCCTTGATTGGGCTTGGCTACGGGTGTACACCATGGTGTTGTTTTTCTACAAGATAAATAGATTTTTATCTCTTTTTATGATTTTTTTATGCTACACTAAATAGAAAAGAGCACACACATACACAAAGCAGTGATTATCTCGTTTAAAGATTAAAAGTGTGTCCTAAACCTGGTTTAGTGTGTTTTGTTTTTTTTTTTTTTGGTTTTTGAAGGTTTTTGTAAAGAACATTTAAATGCAAAATGAGGGCTCTTATGACTCCCAAAATTGGTCGCCCCTTTGATATACCATTTCCAGGCCGATATACCATTGCCAGGCCGATATACCAACCTCTCTATATACCCGCCCTTACGTGAGGGAAACTATAGGTATGTGAGAGCATATGGTACATGGAACATAGGTGGTACGGAAGGGGAATCACCCTGTTTATGACACCTACCATAGAAGACTTATCCTCGTGCATTGGGAATCACCCCATCTACACTTTTTAAACTTTCGTCAGGATTTACGTATAGCAATAGTAGCGATCGGGGTTTATGAATGCAAAATTCAAGCCAAGGTGGTGATGAAATCCACCGTTGGTCTTGATCAAGGGTTGGGGTTTTACGACCAACTCCTTGGTGTTTAATTTTCCACGTGGTGTGTGGGGTTATTTTTATTTTTCATGGAACAAAATAAACATGCAGCAAAACTTTTTCTAAGCACGCAAAAAGAAACCAGAAAAACAGAAAAATAATAACAGAAAATGATAGAAAAAGTTCAGGACTCTTACCTCTTCTCTGCCCGAATCTATCGGTTTTGAGTTTCTGCCCGAAAAATTCATAGACTAGAATTCATCCCAAGTGGGAGCGAATTACAATACTGTATTCGTCATAGGGTGGGGCGAATTCCCATTCGTCCTTGGGTGAGACGAATTACAGCTCTGTATTCACCCTCTGATGGAACGAACAACAGTTAGCGTATGAAAACGCGATACCTGCAAGAAAAAACAACCAAGTTTGGATCAGATATCTGATATTAAAAATAGATGACAAGGTCCCACCATGATCGCCACTGAAAGCACGAGGATACGAAAGCAAAAAGGAAAACGAATATGCGATGCAAACAGAACCGAACTTAGCGCTAAATCCTAGGAATTTGAAAGTGCATGAAAAGAGGGAAAAGCATGAGCGAATTGAAATGAAATAGATATGAATAAAGAAGACATCCCTTTTTATTGATATGTTTCACAACTTGGTTACAATGTGCATCCTCCCCTTCCAAGGGCTAGGAGCGTTTAAGTATGCGTTCTTGTTACATCCATGGGTGCCTTTCCTTCTTTCGCATGCCCACATGTAAAATGGGTGGACCAAATGTCACCGCAACTTGTGTTGATGATTCTTGACTCCTCACTTCTCCTCCGATGTCCAAACCCTACATTCAAAGGAACAAGAAACGGTCAGTAGCACCTGCGGATAAAACAAAGCATGCAATCCCCAAGCCTACGATAAGTGAATGAGAAAAATGAATTAAACTATAACTAAAATAGGTTCAAATGCTCTAAAAATTTGACAGGGGCATCAATACATCACTAGGAAGGCCCTACAAAAAGAACATTCAGGAAATTCCTCACCGATTTGAATTCGCTTTGGGGTGGGACAAATTCACCTGCAACAAAACGCCGAAAAGGTACTATCCCAAATGTCCTACCTAGGAAGCTCCAAAAGACCTGCAAACTTGGGGTTAGCTAATTGGGGGTATTTTGGGAAGACCCAGATGGTCATATTTTCCCAATTTGGCCTCCATAAATGGGAATTTGATGATGCTACCTTTAGATTAGTGGAAGCGAGCAAAGATAGAAATATGATCAAAATTGTTCAAAACGAGATGAAATTTAAATGACAACCTATCTAAGCATCATAGAATTGAATGCAAAAATGAAAGAAAAAAAATCTACCATAGAATTCCCATTGCTCCGAAGGGGGGCGATTAGGACTGTGGCAGTGTGGGAGGGGGCGCCCATGGGGCAGGCCGCCCACCGTTTGAGGCTTGATTTCGGCACCAATCCACTTGGGATGGGTCCAAAACCTCTTGTGTGGTATTTTTAGAAAATTTGGTGGGATATTGTGACCAAATGTCAGGTTTTGGGTTCAAGATTCGTCCTCCCAATAGTCACCCAATGACCTCCCCTCTAAAGGAGATCAAGGATGTGAAAGGCACAAATCCAAAAGGTGTGAGGTATGAAAATAAAATGATAGCACTTTGTTGCTCTAAAATTCTCCTTCTCTGCATATTTTAGGGTGAGGAAACTCACCAATTTATAGACCTAGAGGTCTCTTGAAATGGGCATGCAGAGGCACCACTTGGCAATCATGCCTTCCCAGGGGGAAGGAGACTCCTCCCTGAATAGGGACTTCATGACTACCCTTGTAATTGCCTCTAACGCTCGAAAACACTCACCCATACTCCCATGCGATGAAGGAAGTGTTAAGTGGTAGATCTAAGCTGCCATTTGTCAAGATTTGACTTTTTGCTTGTCAAACCTGCAATTCGCCCCACCCTGGAGCGAATCCAAAATTCATCCCTGGGTGGGGCGAATCCCAGTTTGAATTTGTTCCAGGGTGGAACAGATATTAAGCAAAGTTCCTGAAGGTGCCAAATTGATCTCTGACCTTCCAAAACTATTGTGAGAGTTGTTAGGACCATTGTTTAACCTCTGGGGGCTGCCCTTGGGGCTGTGTGTGTCAATGCGATTAGTGTTTGCAGTCACATAATCGGATTGGTGCTGTTTTGGTGTCTACAGGTTGTTTGTGTGATTGAAGAGAACTTTGTGTTAGATTGAGTTTAGTTGAGTAATATTTTATGGAATATTACAATACATATTTGAGGTAAGTTTTGGTGAAGACTTGTTTAGCAGATTGGACAAGTTCTAGTAAGGACTTGTTGAGTAGATTGGATAAGTTCTAGAGAGGAATTGTGGACATATTAGTGTGATATTTTGTGGAAGCTTACAAGGCATATTTAAGAAAAATATTTGAGAAGACTTGAGAATAGATTTGATTGATTGATTTGTTCAAACCTTGATTTAAGGTTTGGAGAAGATCTGGGAGAGTTAATTTGTGATTTATTCAAGATTTATGTTAAGGCTTGAGGACATATTTATGCTATACCAAAGTACTATGTTTAGTGTAGATTTTAGGACAAATATTGAGTAGATTTGTGCTAGATAAAAGGACTGTATTTAGTGTATATTTGAAGACAGAGATTGAGCAGATTTATGCTAGACCGAAGGGCTATGTTTAGTAAAAATTTGAGGATAGAGTTTGGTGCATATTTGAGGATAGGTTTGTGCTAGACTAGATATAGATATTGAGCATATTTGTGCTAGACCAAAGGACTGTGTTTACTACAAATTTGAGAAAGAGTTGAGAGTAAGCTTTGGAGGTGACATAGTATAGAAGATGATAGTATCCAGTAGATAGATGTCCATTAGCTAGGGTAGTTAGGACAGGTATTTTGAGTGAGGAGAGGAGTCTTTAGTGGATATAAATCCATTAGCCAGTGTAGTGGAGGCAACAATTATTCTAGAATATCACTAGCTAGAGCAGAGGAGAAAGGAGTTCTCCTATGGATAGAGATCAACAAACCAAATGAGGAGATTGGTGTCTCCTGTGGATAGATACATGAACTTGATTAGAATATTGGTTTATCCTTTGGACATAGGTCCATAAATATTGTAATAGGGAAGGATTCCCAAAGATATTTTTTGAAAAAATATTAGTGAAATATTTTCTCCATGGAGTAGACCACATTAGGTGAACCACGTTAAATTGGTGTCTCTATTGTGTGTGATGATTTGTGCATTGTTTTTATTACTGTTGTTGATATTACCATTGATATATTGTATAATATTGATTGGGAAAAAAGAGTAAAAATTTATCTTATACTGTTCACCCCCTCTCAGTACAAGCTTGTGTTCTTCAATTGGTATTAGAGCGGGTTCCTTTAGAAGAGTTTAAAAACTTGAAGAAAAATATTACAAGAACACAAATGGATTCTAAGAGTGGATCCTCAGATAATTTATCACCAATATTTGATAGGAGAGATTATGTATTTTGGAGTATGAGAATGAAGATTCACCTGATGGCACTTGGTAATGAAATATGGGAAGTAGTTGAAAATGGATACACCACACCAGCTTCTCCACCTACCAATAAATATGGTAAGCTTCTACATAATTACAATTCAATATCAATGAATTAAATTATTAGAGGGTTGCATAGAACATAGTTTGTTAAGGTTATGCACTGCATGTCAGCAAAAGAAATTTGGGATAAGTTGCAAGGCATATGTGAAGGAGATAAAAAGGTCAAAAAGGTAAAGTTGGAAAATATCAAGGGACAATTTGAAGATCTAAAAATTAAGGATGAGGAAAACATTAGTGCTTATCTACTTCGTGTAGATGAATTTGTTAACTCCATGCAAGGACTTGGGTTTGAGGTTCAAGAATTTGATGTTTGTGATAAGATCTTAAGATCTCTCCAAAAAATGTTTAGTGAAAATAATTCTACTATAGAGGAATCAAAATATGGTGATATTTTGACAAGGAATGAATTACTTGGTATTATTACAACTTTTGATATGAGAACAAAAGAGGAACCTAATCTATGAAAAGAAGAAACCTTCAAAGATACTAAGAAAATTTAAGGTAAGAAGTTAGATTCAAGAAATGATTCATCCAGTGATAAAGAAATAGATTATGGTAGAAGGGAAAAAGATCCAAGAAATTTTAAAGGTATAAAATTAGTTAGATGTTTCAACTATGGAAATTATGGTCACTATGCAACTGATTATCAAGAAGTTGGAAATAACAATTATGATGAAAAACAAAATTATAATAATAGGGAATACAAAAATACAAGTACCACAATAAAAGTAGGGATGGACAAGGCAAGCAAGGAAAGAAGCTCTTTCAAAGATATTGTAAGACAAGAAAAGTTTCCCCAAGATCGAAGATTGCTCCACAAGATCAATCACACACAAAAGAAGAACACCCACAACACCAATATTAAGTGGTAAAACCGTACTTCAAATGAAGAAGGGAAACATCCACTATGAAGCTCACTATATTACTCAATGATTCAAAAATACAAGAATGCTGCAATGTTATGCAACAATATGCATCAACATGATATGACAAGACGTAGTAGACAACACCTCTATTTAAAGAGAAGCTTTTCTACTACAACCCTCAAATTACCCTAATATTATCACAATATTATGTTGAGATGTGTGACAAATATTATCACAATATTATCTTGAGATGTGTGACAAGTGGCATCTATAAAATATAAAAAAATGATTGGTTACTTTTTAATATTTGCTAGAAAAGGGGAAATAACATTTTCCCACAAATTAAATATTCCTAGCACCCTTATTTTATTTATTAATTGGGTGGGAATATTTTTACATAAAATAGAATTATTTTCTAATTCAAATATTATTCTTTAGACTTTATGTTTTAGTCTAAGTATAATTTACACAATGTTTCATTACATATTCCAACACTCCCCCTTAATGCAATATTGGGTAAAGGAATTATGAAACAAAGAAACATTCTACCCCTAAATATACAAACGGGGATTAGAATAAAATGAGTAATATAGTTACAATGAGATTCTATGACCAAGAATGGTCTACAATAAGGCACGAATAAAAAATGGGACAAAATAAGACTGCAAGCCCCCAACAGAGTAGCTTCATATACAAGAAGCTTACAAAGCCATCCATCAACAACAAGTGGTTGCAAAAGACAAGTAGAAAATATTACAAGGGTGTCTTCAGTAAGCCTGCAAAACCCCAAATGGAAGTACCTACAAGCTACAAGAAGCTCAACATAAGATCAGTTAGATACATCATCATAAATATATTCACGACAACATATATGAATATCCAAATATGATAACAAAATTGATCTAACAAATAGTGAACTAAAAGTAATCACAAAAAGATGCAAAGCCATACTTATAGTCACGTGCTATATAGTTGATAAAAAAATATCATGTACAAAGTTACATAAAGCAAACAAGGAGTACCATGATAATGCAAACTCCAAAGTACCATGTACAAAAGTAACACAAGGCTAACAAAAAATACCATGTACAAGTGTTTCATAAGGTATATGAAAATAATAAAGTGTGCACACCAATTTCATAAAGCCAACCATAAAATATCATGTATAAAAGTAGCATAAATGCTGACAAGAAAGTAACATGATAAACCAATTGCATAATGCCATCTACATAAAAACATGTACAAAGTTGCACAAGGCAACAAGAAAGTACCCTGTAAAAGAGTCGCATAAATAAATTGCATCATATACCATAATTGCACAATGCCATCTACAAAGTAACATGTACAAAAGTTGCACAAGGCAAATAAGAAAGTACCATGTTCAAAAGAGATGCAAAAATCAATTATACCATAAAATATCAACTCATATATATAGCACAAAACACCTCATAAGGATGAATTTGTAATCACACAAGTGTAACTACACTTCATTCCCCCTTGAGGACAACTTCACCAAACCAAGTGAGTCCCTCAGCTTACAAAATTTCTCCTTGGGAAGAGGTTTGGTGAACAAATCAGTAGAATTAGAAGATGATGGGCAATACTCCAACTGAATAGTCTCATCCAATACCTTCTCTCTGATAAAGTGGGATTAGATTTCATCATGCTTTATCATTTGATACATTACAATATTTTTAGCCAAGGCAATAGATGATTGATTATCGAAGAGCAAACATGAAGGACAAAATTGCTCAAAGTCAATTTCCTTCATGAGGGTACGAAGCCAAACCACTTCCTGTGCAGCTGCTGTCATAGCCTTATGCTCCACTTTTGTTGTAGAAAGAGCAATTTTATCTTACTTCTTGGAAGACCAAGAGATAGTTGCAGACCCAATACTAAAAACATATGTTGTGGTAGACTTTATGTCTATTCTATCCCATCCAAAATCAAAATTAGCATAGCCAAAAAGAGCAAAGGAAGGAAGCCTTGAATACTTGAGTGTCAAATCTCTAGTACCTGAAAGGTACTTTAGAATCTTATTGGTATATTGTAAGTGCTCAATATAAGGTTTCTGCATGAACCTATCCATCATACCAATTGCAAAAGTAATATCTGGCCTTGTGATGGTAACATAAATAAGACTACTAATGAGCTGCCTCTACAATGTAGCATCAGCCAACTAAGATTTTGTACTTACTTCCAACTTAACCCCTATATAAATAGGAATGGAAGTAGGATTGCCATCCTCCAAATCAAACCTCTTAAGAAGATCTTCAATATACTTGGATTGACTGAAAAAGGTACAATCCTCATGCTGATAAACTTGCATGCCAAGATAGTAGTGTAGAATACCAAGGTCAGTCATTTCATACTCTGAAATGAATTTGGAGATGAAATAAAAAATGACCTCATTGTCATTTCCAATCATAACAAGGTCATCAACAAATAGAGCAATTAAAATTATTGCATTATCCTTCCTAAGCACATAGATATTTGTATCTGAATAGCATTTATCAAAACCAAGAGATAAGAAGTAACTTGAAATCTTCATGTACCATGCTCTAGGTGCTTGCTTCAGACCATACACGGTTTTCTTTAGTTTAAACACAAGTTTTTCCTTAAATTGTACAAAAAATCCTTGTGGTTGACTCATGTAGATATCCACATCCAAATCACCATTTAGAAAGGCACTTTTCACATCAAGTTGAAAAATCTGCCAACCTTGAGTAGCAGCAATAGCAATGAGAAGCCAAATTCTGGGCATTTTGGCAACTGGTGCAAAGGTTCAATCATATTCAATGCCATGTTTTTGAGAATAACCCTTAGCAACCAATATAGCCTTATACTTTTCTATATCTCCATTATAATTGTACTTGATTCTATAGACCCACTTGTCCCTAATAACATTTCTCTTATTAGGATAAGGTACTAGATCCCAAGTTTTATTCTTTAGAAGAGAACCCATCTCAACATTCATGGAATAAACCCAACAAGAGTGTTGTGAAGCTTCTTGGTAAGAAGTAGGCTCATGATCATTCTATACCTTAGCTAGAAAAGACATGTTAAGGGTCATACTTCTAGTTATCCTTTGGATAACTGAATTCTATTCTTTAGGACCCCTAGAATGATCCAACCACTTGGTCCTTTTGACACAAGGCCCACCCTTTTCTAACTCAAGAAGGTCTTCATTGAATTTGACATCTCTTGAAAAAAATACAATGTGTGAAGAAGGTGAGTATAACCTGTAGCCCATATATTCTGCATCATATCCAATAAAGATGCATTTTTTAGACTTTTAATCCAATTTATTCCTCTTTTTTGAAGGAATATATGAAAATGCATCACATACAAACACTCTTAAGTGTGACTTCTTACCATTCCAAATCTCATAATGAGTCTTCCCCTCAATCGATTTTTAAGGACACCTGTTAAGAATGTAGATTGTTATACTGGGTGATTCACCCCAAAGAAATTGAGGTAAGTGGTCACCAAGCATGCATCTTACCATCTCCATGATTGTCCTATTTTTCCTCTCTACAACACCATTTTTTTGAGGAGTGTATGAACAAGGAAACTGCCTTTTGATCCCATGAGAAGAACAAAACTCATTGAAATTATTGCTATTGTACTCCCCTCCATTGTCACTTCTAATAATTTTGATCTTTCCTCCCTTTTGATTTTCTACCAAATCTTTGAACTCCTTGAATGTATCAAAAAAATATGATTTATTCTTAAGTAGATACCCAAATATCATTCTTGAATAATCATCTATAAAGGTAAGAATATAGGATGCACCACCAAGTGATCTAACATGTAATGGACCCATAATATCTGTATGAATGAGTTGAAGAATTTGTGTGGTACTTGTTGACTTGTCCTTTGCAAACTTTTGTTTGCTCATCTTGCCTAAGATGCATGTTTCACACAAACCGTGAATTGGTGAAATCTTAGGCAAGCCTTCAACCAAATTTTTGGACTTCATCATTTGAGTATTTTGATAGTTTGTATGGCCTAACCTTAAGTTCCAAAGCTTTCTACTAGGAGAAACAATAGTTGCTAAACACACTTTAGGAGGAGCATCACCTAACACATAAATATTATTCTTCACATAACATGTAATGATTGGTAGGATGACTTTCCTAATGCTCCATGAAGTTGCATTGAATTCAATAGTGTGACCACTTCTAGCAACTTGCAAAACTGAAATTAAATTTATCCTAAGGTTAGGCACATATATGACATTATCAAGTAATTTCCATTCAATTACAACATTGCCAACACCTTCTACTTGAAGTCTAGTATTATCACCAATGACAACTAAATCTGAAGAGTTCTTATGAAATTCCACAAACTTATCTTTTTCAAAATACATATGGTTAGTGCATCCAGAATATAACACCCATTCATTAGAAGTAGATGAGTCAATGGACTAGAGGGCACAAAGAAAGGCATTTTTATTATAATTTTGCTTTACATTGTTGTTCTTTTTCTTTCCCTTGCCAAACCATTTCTTAGGTCCTTGTACCTTAGCCTTTTCTTGCTCTTCCTTTTCTGCAATCTTCTTCTTCTTGAAATAATTTTGTTCCTTGTGGCCTTTCTTGCCACAAAAGTTGCAAGTGAAATCAACTCTAGGCTTGTTGGGTTGGAAATTTTGATTTTTCCTTCCCTTGTATTTCTTCTTGAAGGAAGCCTTAGTGGCACTCAAGGAAAAATTCTTCTCCTTTAAAACTTGACCATTCACTTTGTCTCTATTAAGAGACTCTTCATGTTGAATCAATAATTGTGAAAGAGTATTGAGATGAATGCCATCCTCTACTTGCTCTAGCCTAGTCTCAATAATGGTGATAAAATTCTTGAACTTGCTTGACAAGTTCCTCAAAATGATAAAGCTTAAGAGCTTCTCACTTATCCAATAACAATTACAAGCCAATAGTTGAGTTCTCATGTCTTTCATCTTTGAGAGGAATATCAAGGCACTTTCTTCATCACCTTTTATAGTGCTAAGAATTTTGTACAATAAAGTGAATTTCCTTGATGTGTTGGACCCTAGATGGACTTGTTTCAGTAAATCCCATGCATCTTTAGCATGATCACAATGGATTATATTGAGCAATATCTCATCACTAACACTATTGATAATCATGGAAAGTGCAAGGTGACTCTTGTTGTTGTATGTATCAAGTGCCCTTTCTTGGGTTGGGATTGCTTCATCTCCATTCAAAATGGGCCATAAATTTCTTGCTTGAAATTCAGCCCTCATCCTTGGTTCCCATATTCCAAAATTTTATCCATCAAGGATGTGCTTAGGTGTGAAGGATATTCCATGATCATCCATTCTATAAAGTGAAAATAATCAAAACATAAGATGCATTTACAAAGGAAATAAATGATGCAATAAGAAAGTAGATAAACATGCTTGCATATATAAAAAAAATATAACTTTCAATTAATCTACTTTTCAATCATCAAAGATAATGATCATGAAAGATAATAAAAATTAAGCATCATCATGAAAGATAATCAACATCATCATGAACTACTATAACCATATTGCAATAAATAACTATAATCATATTGTAATTGAATAAAGGAAATAAACCAAGATCAAATTGCAATATATTAACTCGCAATAAGAAGGTAACTAACTTGAATTGAACCATAAAACATTTGTTAAATGTTAGATATTCAATAAGTTAGTAAGTTAGTGTTTATTTTAAGGTTTTCTTATAGCCTAATGAATTGCCAATTCATCTCAACCAAGGTCAACCAAGCTACCCAAAATGGTATGGGTATGAGGACCCAAAAAGGACTTGCTACCGATAGAGCGGATTATTTTGGATTCAATAGGTGTTTAGAAAATATAAATTGTGTTGCAAGATTAAGTAAATTTTAATCAAATACTAAAGTTGTGGTTAGTAAGTTTATTCATTTTTAACCTTCTTGATTAATATGAAAATTTGTAAATTTCAAGTTATTTGGTTAGTATATTATTTAGTACCAAGTTAGTAAGTTAGTAATTAGATTAGTTGAGATGCATAATAGGTAAAACACAAATACATTCTCTCTATCTCTCTCACTTTCATTCTCTTTTACTTTCATTATGAGAGATACAAGTTATATTAATTTACATTATGCTTCAACGAAATGCTTGAGAGATATTAGAAGAAATTAATAAAAATAGAGGAAGAGAGTGAAAAATTTGATCCGAAATTGCCTTGTATACTCCAAAACATACTTGGATAACCTTGCAAAACAAGCAAACTGATGCGAGGAGCATCCGATGGCATTAGAACAACCCCGCAAAAGTATTGAAGAGCAGGGGAGAAGTTTAAGTTCAGAAAGGCAGGCCTTATTTTCTCTAAGGCGAAAGTTAGAGGGGGGTCACGAAATCGTGACATGTCGTGATTTCACGACCCCAAAGGTGGCGACAGGGCGAATGCTGGTTTTGTCACGATATCACGACGTCGCGATATCGCGACGTCACGATATCATGACATCTTGGAAAGTAGAGGCGCGGAAGAGTTTTTCATCGTGATATCACGACGTCGCGATATCGTGACGTCGCGATGTCGCGACGTCGTGATGTCGCAACGTTGTTGAGGGCAGAGTTATGAAAGAGTTTTTCGTCGTGATATCGCGACGTCGCAATGTCGCGACGTTGTTGAGGGCAGAGTTACGAGAGGAGTTTTTGTCGCGATATCGCGACGTCGCGATATCGCGACGTCGCGATATCGCGACGTGGTTGAAGGCAAATGGCTCGAAGGGGAATCGATCGTGACGTCGCGATATCATGACTTTATTTGCAAAGCGAAGCAGGGGAACAGTTGGGTCGCGATATCGCGACATGTCGCGGTATCGCGACGGATAAGGAGACTAGTCATAGTGAACACGCGGATGGCCAAACAGGGCCGAATTGGACACGTGGCTCCCACGTGTGTTAAGAGTGACGTAACATTTGGAGGTAAGGTTGAAATTGGCACGCGGAAGCATACGTGTATCAAAGTAAAGATGAAGGCCACGTATCGGGAATTAAAATTGACAGCCGCATGCATTAAAGGGGGAGAACCACCTTTTGGATGGATTTTTTGACAAAACAACTGTTGCAAGGCATGGACAGTGTGGAGGAGACAGCAGTGCAGAGTACGGTCTGAGCAAAGCGGGCGGTGCAGGGTAAGGGAGGCCATCAATGCAAGCGTTTGGTGGATCGGGCAGTGGCCCATTAATGCCAAAAATTTTGAATTCCTGGGGGGAAAAGGAAAATTTGAATTTTGTTTTAGGTGGGAGGCATTAATTATGTGAGAGGGTTGGGGCCTCTATAAAAACCCATTTTATTGTTTTAGTCGGGACGGTGGATCCCGAATGCACTTAGGGCGTAGAGGAGAGAGAGAACCGAGCCGAGGGCCGATGATTGTAAAAGCCTACGGGCTGTTAATTTTTGCTGTATATTTTCAGTTGATTTCAATGAAAAAGGGAGGGTTTGCAGAAGTGTAATTTTGGGTCCCCCATCAGTGGTATCAGAGCGAAAGATCCTGAGTGCGTAACAGACCACCGGACGTGAGGCAGTTACGCCAGGATCTGTGGTAGGGTTTGAGAGAGGAGAGTAGAGATCCCCGAGCGTGTTAGCAGACCGTCGGACGTGAGGCAGCTACACCGGGATCAGTTAGAGCTTTGTGAGAAGAGCAAGATGCATTCCCGAAGAAGATGGGACAAGGAGGAAGATATGGTGTCGGAAGAGGAAGTCAAAGCATTGCAACGGTAATTAAAAGCCTTGCAAAAGGAATGGCTCGCAATGAAATTGCGGGAGAAAGAAGAGCGGCAAAGAAGGCGAGAAGAGAGACGAAGAAAGAGAAGAAAATATGAAGGAGGCTGTAGAGGAAGAATGCAGCAGTACCGGGACCTGCCCGAAAGAAGGCATAGATTTTTTTGTGCAAGAAGAGGAAATACAGCAGGCTGCAGAAGAAGTTTGCAGCAGTGGAGAAATTTGTTCGGTTGAAGATAGAAGTGTGGACCCGGAGCCGGGGTTAGAGCAAACTGCAGAGGCAGATATGAGTCCGGGAGTTTTGCAGGAGGCAGCAACCTGACCAAACAGAAGTGAAGATCACTTCTCCACGTACCCTGGGTGTCTGATGTAGGAGCATTTGGTGGCATTAGAACAACCCCACAAAAGTATTGAAGAGCAGGGGAGAAGTTTAAGTTCAGAAAGGTAGGCCTTATTTTCTCTAAGGCAAAAACTGGAGGGGGTCACGAAATCATGACATGTCACAATTTCACGACATGTCGCAAAATCGCGACCCCAAAGGTGGCGACAAGGCGAATGCTAGTTTTGTCGTGATATCGCGATGTCGCGATGTCGTGACGTTATTGAGGGCAGAGTTATGAAAGAGTTTTTCATCGTGATATCACGACGTCGCGATGTCGCGACGTTGTTGAGGGCAGAGTTACGAAGGAGTTTTTCGTCGCGATATCACGACGTCGCGATGTCGCGACGTCGCGATATCGCGACGTTGCGATATCGCGATGGTTGAAGGCAAATGGCTCGGAGGGGGGTCGTTCGTGACATCGCGACGTCGCAATATCGTGACTTTATTTGCAAAGCGAAGCAGGGGAATAGTTGGGTCATGATATCGCGACATGTCGCGATATTGCGACGAATAAGGAGACTAGTCATAGTGAACACGCGGACGACCAAACAGGGCCAAATTGGACACGTGGCTCCCACGTGTGTTAAGAGTGACGTAACATTTGGAGGTAAGGTTGAAATTGGCATGCGAAAGCATACGTGTATCAAAGTAAAGATGAAGGCCACGTATCGGGAATTAAAATTGATAGCCGCGTGCATTAAAGGGGGAGAACCACCTTTTGGATGGATTTTTCGACAAAACAGCTGTTGCAAGGCATGGACAATGTGGAGGAGACAGTAGTGCAGAGTACGGTCTGAGCAAAGCGGGTGGTGCAGGGTAAGGGAGGCCATCAATGCAAGCGTTTGGTGGATCGGGCAGTGGCCCATTAATGCCAAAAATTTTGAATTCCCGGGGGGGAAAAGGAAAATTTGAATTTTGTTTTAGGTGGGAGGCATTAATTGCGTGAGAGGGTCGGGGCCTCTATAAAAACCCATTTTATTGTTTTAGTCGGGACGGTGGATCCCGAATGCACTTAGGGTGTAGAGGAGAGAGAACCGAGCCGAGGGCCGTGATTGTAAAAGCCTGCGGGCTGTTAATTTATGTTGTATATTTTCAGTTGATTTCAATGAAAAATGGAGGGTTTGCAGAAGTGTATTTTTGGGTCCCCCGTCACAAACTCTCAAACAACCAATGTTAATGTGAGAAAAAAAATGACTATAAGGTTTAAATTATTTGACAATTTGACTAAACATTTACCAAAAATTGCATAAAAGGATTCTAGTTGCATTATACAATAATAAAAAATGCATTTCAATTTATAAAAAAAAATGACTATTAGGTATTAAAATAAAATAAATGATTGTTTTTTTTTTTCAAACAAAATAATAAATGACTATTTTTTTATTAAAAAATAGAATAATAAAAAATGACTATTTTTTTATTAAATGGCTGAATTTTATGTTTCTTTGTTTCATAATTCCTTTCCCCAATATTGCATTAAGGGGGAGTTTTAGAATATGTAATGCAACATTGTGTAAATTATTCTTAGACTAAAATATAAAGTCTAAGAATAATTTACACAATGTTGCATTGCATATTCCAACAGATATAAGAAGAGTTTCTATGCAGACAAGGCAAGTAAGTACTCAACTGATATTGATGATAGTTTCTCAGATAATGATAAAGATGCAGTTCTATTTCTGGAAAAAGAAAAATAAGAGGTTAAGAAAAGGTCATCCATAATTCTCAAGTGTTTTAGATGTGGTAACTTTGGTCATATTGAAGATAGTTGTACAAGGAATGGTTTCAATTTCAGTGATGATGAATTTCAATATACACTTGAAGGACGAGAAGAGAATATTCTAATGTCATTAGAAGATGAAGGAGATGATCCTATAAAAGATGAGTCAAAAAAGAATGAAGATGTTTTCAAAGTTAAACAAATAGAGGAAGAAACAAAAGAAGAAGTTGATCTTGAGGGAGAGCTTATTCATGCCCTTGATGCATTAAAGAAGGTAAGAAATAAAAAATCCCAACTTAAGCTTCAGTTTGAAGAATGTGATGAATAGAAAGGAAAGCTTATAGAGGATCTAAATAAATCAGTGGCTAAGACAAGAAAGTTCAAATACAAGTTAGAATCAAATGTTTTATAATGTGAAAGGTTAGAGCATGAAGTAGCTTCACTAAGGAAGGAAGTATAAGAGTCTAAGGATAGGTTACATGGGTTTGGAAAGATCAAAAATAGTAAATAATATGATCAAGATACAAATATGGTCAACGAACAAGATAGGTCTTGGTTTTGAATAGGTACAAAAGAAACAAGGAGAAGAGTTAGCCTCAAGTTTTGAAGAAGAAAAAACTTTAGAAGAAGAGATTTTAAGAGAGAGTAAGACTTCTGAGGATGAGTTGGACAACAAAAAGTTCAACAAGGAAAGGAATAATGCACAAAAGAGGAACATATGGAACATGAACCAACATAGGGTAAAAGAGACTAAAATACCCATGGGGTCAAGGCAAAGCAATTTTAATGGATGATGATTCTCATGTCATAGGTTTGGACACAAAGCTTCTCAATGTAAAATACATGAAAGACAAGAAAATGGAAACTTCGAAAACATGTAGCTATTTCAAGGGTATTGATACTCTTGCAATCAGTTTGGTCACAAGTCAACGAATTGTAGGGTTCATGATAGGAATAGATATGTCTTCACCAGGAGAAATACCAAGACATTTGCACCTCCAAGGAATAATAACATTAAGTGTTATAAGTGCAATAACGATGGAAATACAAAAAAGTGGTGTAGAGAAAAAATTCCAGAGACAAGCACACACACGAATAGTTAGAGGAATTAGAAGAACCATATGAGAAGGAAAGTGGACAAAGGTAAATATTAGTACATACTAGGAGTAGAAATACTCCCACTCTAAAATTAACCACCTCAAGAGGAGGTGGGGAAGGGGATAAGCTAAGAGTCTCATTCTTAGCCCCGAGCCCCAAAGGTAACCCTTTTCCATTGATGTCAAAGGGGGAGATATTTTAGTAATGGGAAGATATTTGAGTTAGGAGGAGAGCATTCAGTAAGGGGAGAAATTTATTAGGGGGAGAAGAATAGGAAAAGGTAAAAGAAATGGTAAAAATAAAGTGGGTTGCCATCATGTACAAAGGGGGAGATTATTGGAAATATGAGTAGGATCTTTTGTCATTGATGTCAAGAAGTCGACACCAATGAGCATTAGTTTCAGTGAGCAACATCAGTTTCATGATCCATAATCAAGTGCAAAAGGAATTTTTCTCCCAGGTGGTCAGACGAGGTTTAAATGGCAAAAGGAAGGCCCGATCCAAATAACAAGTTTTCTTCTAGGTGGTCAAATGAGGTATAAAGGGAAAAAGGAATACCCAAGCCAAATAATATTATAATAATTTATTATAATATTAAAAGTGCAAGACTCAAAGAGTTAATAAATTATAAATTAATTATAATAGTTTTATTATAATTTAATTTATAAACTAATTTAATTAACTTTTAAAGTTATTAAGTTAATTGTAAATTAATTACAATTTAATTATAAGTTAATTTATAAATTAATTAAGGTAACCCTAAATATAGGGTTATAAAGTTTATAATTTGAATTTTCCAATTAATCACGATGACATCATCGAAGACATCACTTTATGCATATAAATGAGGGAAGAGACCCAAGGCATGAATTATCTGTGATCGATGTGTTTAATGTGATTTTTGTGCACATGGTAAAAGAGTTGATCATGTGTTTTTCGAAGGGTGTGCAAGGTAGAAGACAAGCATAGGATATTTTTGTTTCATATCCCAAAGCACTCTATAGCAGAACTGACAACAAGGGAGGAACCAAGTCATTGGTAAGTGTGAGGTGCAAGGATCGAATCTCATGGGTTTGTGTTTTGTGAAGTAAAGGAAGTGTTTTGATAAATACTGTGCGCTAGGAGGGATACAAAGGAAAGGTGCAAGCCATTTTATTTGTATTGTGGCTCGTAGCCCATGTGGTGGGCACACACCTTGCTAAGGTTCCTGGTTGGGAGAGATTCCGAGTTTGAAACCCATCGAGACAACTTTTGCGTTGTCTAAGGTATGCACTAGTTCTAAAATTTGTAGAGACCCAAAATTTGTGGAGATAATTTTTTAAGGTTTTAAATGTGAATTTGCATGCTATAATGTTTATGCGAGTGAGATAAAATGTTTTGTATTATTTTATGTTAAGGTTTGGTTTTTGAGTGTTATGAGCTTATTGAGAGGAATAATAAGGTGTGCCTTGCGAGTTAGAAATATTTGTTGAATACAAAGTCAATAATTATATTGGAAGGAGAAATGAGGTGGATAAAGTTGTGATATTTGAATTTATGAAATATTCTTGTGAGAATTTATTAGAACAAATATTTTCTATCTAACCCTTGTGATTGGCAAAGAAATTGGTTATGATTAAAACATGTGTTTAAGGTCGAATCTTCTTCAAACAAGAGGTAAGGGCATATTATCATTGAGATTTATTGTTGGATGTTATGAATGCTAACTTGGATTGAAAAGCATTATTTGGTAAGCATTGTTGAGTTTGGTTGTTAAAAGTTTTTCTGAGTAAGATTTGATGATAAAAACCTTGTTTGATAAAAATTGTTGAAAATATTGAATAAACCTTCATATGAATGATTAAGGTTTACGCAAGATCATGAGTATCATTGTTATGTGAGATTTTTTTATAAGCATTATTGGAAATAATTGAGTGAGTGTTCATATTCTTGGACTAGGGTTTGTAAGCAATGAGTGTTTTATTGAGTGATTGATTGAGTGGAGTTGATTGAGCCTAGTCAAGTGGAAGTGTTGAAGTGATAGTTCTAGTTATATAAAAAAAATTGTTTTATATTATAAATTGATTTGAGGAAGAGATTGAAAGTGATTGATTGTTTGTGAGTGTGAAACAGATTGAGTCTCTAACAATTCTCTATATGTTTATGTGGTAAAAAAGGATATTAAAAGTGATTGAGCATTTTTGTGAGTGTAAAGCATATTGAGTCTCTAAAAATTCTCTATATGTTTCTGTGAGATTGAACAAGATTTTGTGTGAAGATTTTTTGTGTGATTGACCAATATTTTGTGTTAGATTGAGTTTAGTTGAGTAATCTTTTGTGGAAGCTTACAATACATATTTGAGGTAAATCTTGGTGAAGACTTGTTGAGCAGATTGGACAAGTTCTAGTGAGGACTTGTTGAGTAGATTGGACAAGTTATAGAGAGGACTTGTGGATAGATTAGTGCAAGTTTTGTGGAAGCTTACAAGGCATATTTGAGATAATTATTTGAGAATACTTGAGAGCAGCGTTGATTGATTGGTTTTTTCAAACCTTGAGTTAAGGTTTAAAGTAGATCTAACAGAGTTGCTTTGTGATTGAGTCAAGGTTTGTGTTAAGGCTTGAGGATAGATTTGTGCTAGATTGAAGGACTATATTTAGTGCATATTTGAGGACAGATATTGAGTATATTTTTTTTATACCAAAGGATTATATTTAGTATAAATTTGAAGATAGATATTGAGGAGATTTGTGCTAAACTAGAGGACTATGTTTAGTATAGATTTGAGGATAGAGTTTGGTGTAGATTTAAGGATAGGTTTATGCCAGACCAAAGATAGATATTGAGAATATTTGTGCTATACCAAAGGACCATGTTTAGTACATATTTGAGATAGAGCTAAGAGAAAGCTTTGGAGGTGATAGATTATAGAGGATGATAGTCTCCAATGGATAGAGGTCCATTAGCCAAGGCAATTAGAATAGGTGTTCTGAGTGAGGATAGGAGTCTTTAGTGGATATAGATCCATTAGCAAGTATAGTGGAGAGTACAATTATTCTAAAATATCACCATCCAAAGTAGAGGAGATAGGAGTTCTCCTATAGATAGAGATCCACGAACCAGCTGAGGAGATTGGTGTCTCCTATGGATAGAGATCCATGAAATTGATTAGGGAATTGGTGTCTCCTTTGGATAGAGGTCCATAAATATTTTAATATGGAAGGATTTCCAAAGATATTTGTTGAGAAAATATTAGAGAAATATTTTCTCCGTGGAGTAGCCCACATTGGGTGAACCACAGTAAATTGGTGTCAATTGTATGTGGTGATTTATGCATTGCTTTGATTACTATTTTTGATATTGCCATTGATATATTGCATAATATTTATGGGAAATAAAAGTAAAATGTTGTCTTATATTGTTCACCACCCCTCTCAGTATAAGCTTGTGTTCTTCAAATAGATATTTCCTAATCACCATATACATAACTAACCAATCAGTATTTATTAGTTGATGTATATAAAATATTAGAGTTGGTTGTACAATAAAAATACCTAAGAATTCCTTTTTTTGCATAAAAATGATTCTCACTTGTATCTTCCATAAATATTGAAACCAAATTTATAACATATATGATGTTCCATCTAGTGGTAGTGAGATACATATGATTTCTAACTAAACTCCTATGTAGTATATCATATATATCTTACTACCATAATCCTTGAATAACTTCTTGCTAACATTCAAGGGTGTGTTCATTGGCTTGCAAATTTTCATTCTAAAGTTATCAAGTAAATTAATTGCATACTTTTCTTGTGAGGAAAAAATACCATCAGTCAACTATCATACTTCTAAGCTAAGGAAGTGATGGCTTTTTAAGCCTTAATGCTAAAATAAAAATCTCAGGATAAATTTCACAAGATCAAATATAAGATATCCATAATATAGTAAGATCAATATAATGATGTTGGTAGAATAATATGATCCAATTAGTATGTAAATCAACGCTTATAATATATCAAGTAAGGGTTTGAGGGCTTGGTTCAATAGTCAGAATGTTTCTGTAGGAGTAAGGAGACCAAGGTTCCAATCCCTTAAGCCTCGTAATATCGATGGGTGTGTCATGTTAGTGTAGTCGGATACGTTAAAGGTTTACCCGATGTAACTAGAGGTTATAGTGGTGACAAGGAGAGAGATTCAAACCCACAAAGAGGCATAGAAAATTGTAACATGTTACCAATTCCTCTACTATAATCAAGATATATATATATATATAAAGTAACATTCATTAATAAGTTGAAATATGAATGTAAATAGCCTAAATCATACATGTATAAATCATGTAGTATGTATTACAATATAAATTGCTCAAAATATAAGTAATCTTTATTACTTTTCTGTTCCTTACAAATAAAGCGCTTGACTCTTGATTATTAAAATGAGGATATTGATAATTTCTTATATATCTCTAATGATACTCCATGGATTAATATAAATCCATTTTAGAATGACTCCTTCTTGAATATTCCTTTCCTTATTCCATGTCTCATAACTCTTAACTTCTCTACTTAACACTTTCATACACACGATTCTATCTTGTATGCATACCTAGAAACGAGTCTTTAATTAGCACACTCTAATATAAATACACTTATTCACTCTTACATATAAGACACATATGCTCATAAACTCATATTACATTTCCACACTTACTCACATGACACTTCTGCATTTTCTGTATATACACACTTACATAACACTTGTGCATTTCCTGCACATCATAACATTACATAAAATATTACTCACACTCTAAAATAAGACTCAACCCTAATCTACTATTTACAAGATGTACCATGGGGTTATATTAGCATGTACCAAATAATATAATATTCTACCACACCCCTTTTATTACATTATTTGGTTATTGAAGACTTTAGTCTTCAATTATGTTCTTCATATTGATCTTCAATATATAACTGGCCTTGCAATACATGATATCTAATCTTCTTATAAGATAAATTTGGACCATGTCTGATCCATTTTTCCTTTCCTTATTTTTTGAATGGTTTCTTTTCATGTACTTAAAGCATTGCACACTTGAATCCATTATTAGATGATGTTGTAGAAATAATTTTTTTTAAATACAATATAACATAAATATTAATGCCCTTTCAAATATCTTAGAATAATTCTCCTTTTAGTAACAAAAAATAGATGATTGATATTTTCTTCAACAATATTTACATGGATAAGGACTTCAATAATTTTATTTTTTATAACCAATTCTATTGCAATAGACACATCTTGATGATATTTTTATTGCTTTATTCATCCTTCTTAGAGCTTCAAGTTCATATTTCTTCTTAATAAAATAACATAACCATTTATGTACAACCAAAGCTATTCTCTCCTTATTTTCCATATAGATAAATAGTAGATGATGAAAGTCTTCAATATTTTTAGTAGTTTCTATTTTTGATATTGGAGAACTACTAGAATAAGGTTTTGTAGTAATAATATCCAATTGAGTGTTCTCTTGAGTATTTTGTAATATTGATAATTTATTCCTATTATATAAGTTTTCTATCATTTTTTGAAAATAGCCTTTTAGATTAATTATTATATCTTAATTAATGAATGCACTCTTAATAATTTCTTCCATAATATGCAAACAATATTAAAAATATACTCAGATAGATCTCCTTGGCTCAAAGATCTCACAACTTTATTTCTTCCTTAAAATCAAATTCTGGAGATGTTGTTTATACTTGGGATGGCATGAACTCTATTGTTGTTGATTACTTTTCCAATATTTTTGTTGCTACTCCTCTTGACTCATCTTCACAACAAAATGTTCTTCAAGAAATCCTTTCTCTTATCACTTCTGAGGAGAACTCTATTTTGACTACTCTTGTCGCTATCAATGAGCTTCAACAAGTAGTTTTTAAAATGCAAAAATGAAAAACCCCAGGTCCTGACGGTTTTCCCATTGAGTTCTACCAAGAGTTCTGGGATATCATTCATGTTGATTTATTAGAGGTGGTGGAAGAAGCCAGGAAAGCCAAAGAAATTTTTAAGGTTATCAATAAAAATTATATTACTCTTGTTCCAAAAGCTCAAGAGGTTGATCATATCTCAGCTTTTAGACCTATTGCTTTATGTAATGTTCTTATCAAAATCATTACTAAAATCATGGCAAAAAGGTTGAAGCCTATTTCGCATAAGATTATTTCCCCAGAGCAAGGGGGTTACATGGAAGGACGTTAAATAGTATATGAGATAGTTCTTGCTCAATAAGCCATCCATTCCATGGATAAACAAAAATCTCCTTCCATGTTCATTCGGTTAGACTTATCCAAAGCTTATGACAGAGTGGATTGGCACTTCCTTATCAAAGTTTTGAGGTAATATGGTTTCTCTAATAATTGGATGAATTGGATTATGGGATGTATCTCTTCAGTTTCCTACTTAGTTCTTATCAATGGCAGGCCTTATCAGTCATTCCCAACTTCTAGAAGTATTAGGCAAGGTGACTCGCTATCCCCTTATTTATTCATAATTCTTGCCAAATGCTTAGGTAGGACTATAACAAAAAATAGGGAAATCAAAATCATTGAGGGAGTTACCATTGCTCATGGAGCTAGACCTATCTCTCATATTCAATTTGTGGATGAATCTACTCTTTTAGGTAAAGCTATAGTTAAGGAAGCTTCTAATATTAAGCAACTCATTAGTTGTTTTTCTAAGGCTATTGGGCAGTTGATAAATGAAGACAAATCTAAAGTTATTTTCTTTCATTGCTCTACTAGATAGGAATCCATGGTCTTAGATAAATTAAGATATAATAAGACCTCCCTTCCAATCACTTATTTAGGTATTCCCATAAATATTCAAAGGCAAAAAAATAAATATTGGAATTGGTTGTTGGACAAAGTCAAGAAGAAAATTGGAAAGTGGACCAACATGTGGCTTTCTTCTAGGGGTAGAATCACCTTGGTAAAATTAGTCCTTCAAGATATTCCTATTTATGTTTCTTTCATTTTGAATATTCCAAAGGTTGTTCTTTGAGAATTGGATCAAATCAGTCATTGTTTCCTTTGGAGTGGTACTCAGTAGAAAATAAAATGGGCCTTGGTGAAATGAGATACTTTATGTCTTCGTAAGAATGAAGGGGGGTTAGTATTCCGGCCTTCTATTAATAACAAAAAAGCTTTAGCTGCTAATTATATTGGAGGATATTGCATAACCCCAATGCTCTTTGGGCAAATAATCTCTATGCTAAATATGCTGAGAACAAAAATCCTGAAGATCTTGTTTGCTATCAACTTCCTACCAAAGGTTCTCCCATTTTAGCAGTTCTTAAGACTGGTGAGGATTTGATAAAGAAAAAATTATTTTGGATCATTCATAATGGTCAATAGGTAAATTTTTGAACAAATTCTTGGGATGGTCACAAGCCTTTGATAACTCGATTTTCTGATTGGAGGCCTTGGATGGAGGATCTTTACCGAGCTAACTGGATAAAGGTGGCTAATTACTATCGATACCATACTGGTAATTCAAAGGTTGGTAGATATTGTATCCCTGTTGAGGACTGGCCTATTCAAATCCTAGAAAGGTAAAGACAAGATGTCCAAGGCATCCTTCATATGATATCCCTCGCTTGGTCCCATGAAAAAGATTATTTTGGATGGAACAACACTACTAAGGGTGAGTATTCAATTTCTCAAGGTTATTTGACCTTATTCCATAATAATCCTAACCATTGTTCTGACATCTTTTCTCGATTGTGGGCTCAATAGCTCTGGCCTAAGGTGAGGTTATTTAATTGGCTTTTCTTGCATCGTAGGGTGCTTACTGGTGAGCAACTTATGAAGCATGGTTTTCAAGGCCCTTTTAGATGTGAAATGTATGAAGAGAATGTAGAAAATCTCAACCACATTTTCATTGAGTGTACTTTAGCCTCCGAGCTATGGAGGAGAATAGCAACTTTACTTGACTTACAATGGTCCAATTTTTTTATTTTTGAACAACTTTGGAGGGATTGACCTAATCAAGAGGGTGTTGATCATTTTATTAGGTAGTTAGTTTGGATGGGTTCTACCATTATTCTTTGGAATATTTGGAATGAAAGGAACAACCAAATTTTTAATCAATATAGGAAGGACATTCACTATATTTTGCAAAATACCATAGCCAAATTAGTTGAATCATTCCATCAACTCCTTAATCACCCCCAAAAATCCCACCAAATATGGGATCAAGTGATGCAAATATTGAATATTAACTATTCTAAGGGCAACAAACTTAAACAAAATGTGAGTATTAGTAAGATGGATAGGACAAGAAATTAGCAACCTCCTCCTAAGGATTTTGGAAAAGTCAATACTGATGGAGCCTCTAGAGGGAACCCTGGAAAAGCCAGTGTGGGAGGAATTGGTACACTTTCAGATGGCTCCCTGATTTTACTATTGCTAAGAATTTGGGTATTATTTCCAATAACCTTGCTGAGGGGTATGGTATCCTCAGAGGACTTCATGAGGCTACTAAGGTTGGATGAGAAAAGGTGTTAATTGAGTCTGACTCCCAACATATGATTAATCTCTTGAAGACTCCTTCTAAGAATCATAAGGTGGATTAGAGAATAAAAAGAATTATTGAGAAGATTCAATTAATCCAGATGAGATTTTTGAAAGTTGATTACAATCATGTGGTCAAAGATCAAAAAAAGAGTGTTGATGCTTTAGCTAATTAGGCTTTGGACAAAGGTGATCTTACTTGTTATGGACACGCTCCTAGATGGTGGGCTTCTCAAATTAGGGAAGCTCTTCTTTCTATAATTTTTTTGGATGGCTCCAGTTCTGAAGGTACCTAGTTTCTTCTTGCTTTTTTTTTTTTTTGCTTCTCTTTGGTTCATTCAGTTTTTTTTAGTTCCCTAGCTCATTCTATTCTTTCTTTTATTTCCTCTATTGATTCTTTCCTTAATAGTCTTCTGGTCTAGATAGGTCATTGTTATGTTCAATTTTTTTTTTTTTTTTTCTTTTTTGTGTTTTTTTTGTTTAGTTTTTTAAGGTGGGTGGGTTCTTTTGTTTTGTTTTGTTTTCGTGTTCTTTGTGTTGTTTTTTTCTTGTTCTTGTGTTTTTGTTGTTTTCTATTTTTTTTTTATGTTTTTTGTTATTGTTCTTGTGTTTTTCATTCTTGTTCTTGGGTTTATCTTTGTTTGTGTTAATTCGTGTTTTTATGTGTGAGTGTTTTCTATGTTTTTTGTTTTTGTTTATTATATGTTGGTTATTTTTTATTTTTATTTTTTTTATTTTTTTTTTTTAGGTTTTGGTTGTGTTTATTTTTCATGTTTTTTTTTGTTATATCTTTGTAGTGTTCTGTTGTTTTTGTCTTGTTTATGTTTTTTTATGTGGTTCTTGTGTTTTTCTATGTGGTTCGTGTTGTGGTTTATTTTATCTTATTGTGCATTTTTTTTTGTGCTTTTGTTTTTGACACACTCAAGGAGCATGTTTTTTATTTTATTTTTTTATTTTTGTTGTTATTTACTTATTTATTTACTTATTTTTAAATTGGTTTTGTGTGTTTGTTTTCTCCTTGAGTATGTCAAAGGTGGTAGGACAAATCCGAGTCCTGGGAATTTTTTGCGGAATGGATACCCTTGCCTCCTTGGGTCTTACCCGAAAGTTTCATCCTTTTGGAATGTTTTCCACAAATTAAAAAAAATATTAAAAATATATTGTTTTTGATGTATACTATCTTATATCTCCCTAGTTTGTAGAAACTGATAATTTTGCATATTTAATTTTTTCTAAGTTTGAATTTGAACTCATTTTGACTCCAAAATTAACTAAATTTGCAATAAAATTTCATTTCCAATAAATTAAAAAAAAATCTATTAATGAACCTTATATCTCCAATATAAATTAAACTTTAAATAATTAAATCTAGATTAAAAACTTATCATTATATAAACAAACCAATAAATAAACCTTGTTCCTCCTTTAATAAATTAAACTTTAATATTCTAATTTAATCCTACATTATCACTCCTAAATTATTGCAAATCCTAAAAACACTTTGAAATTACCTTTCAAAAATGTGCACACCTTATCATCATTTCAATTGTTGTAAGAATAAATGCATGCTACTTATGGATATTGACTTTAACAAGTCTAACAAGTCTTCCAAATATTATAATCCTCAAGCGATTCCTCCTTAGATGGAATATAAAATTCTTGCGTGCATGGAAAATTTATTTCCTTTAGATGTAATGAGTATTGTGCTATATCATATATTTTGGAGATATTTCTAAGATTGATGATACATATTCCTCTTAATGGCATATGAATAAGGTGTGAATTAATCACTATCATGCATTAGAAAACTCCAACATTCAATCTCCCATAGATGCACCTTGGTTTGGCTTTCGATTCACTTAAGCACTTGCCTTTACTTCTACTTCCAATGTAATATTGCTAGATTAATTGGACTACATCTATTGACACTTTGGTTGTATGATTATTGCTTGCTTGCATGCTTGCTTTTTGGTTCTAATATATTTCTCGTTATATTATGTTGCAAGTTTGATTACTCTCGATATTGTTGGCACTCAATGTTGTTGGTATTTTATGCTTTATGTAGACTACATGGTTGTCTCTAGTTGTTATAACATGTGCTACCTAGTGATTATAACATAAGACATTTTATAATGGACTACTTTAAAAACATAAAAAAATCTTTGACTCTTTACCTTTGGTTTATGTTGGTTTTCTTCTATTTACCTTGGCCTTTCCTTTATGCTATGTTTCCTTTTTGTAGACACCAAAACAACACCAATCCGATTATGTGACAACAAGCGCTGATCGTATTGACACAAACAGCCCCAAGGGCAGCCCCCAGAGGTTAAACAGTGGTCCTAACCACTCCCAAAAGCAGTTTTAGAGGTCCGGATTCGTGCTTCCAATAGTCACCCAATAACCTCCCTTTCGAATGAGAGATTAAGGATGTAAAAGCACAAATCGCAGGTAGGTAAATTGGTAGCACTTCGTTGCTCAAATGCTCCTTCTCTGTATATATTTTGGGTGAGAAAACTCACCAATTTATAGACCTTAGGGTCTCCTTGTTTGAATTGCGCATGCGAGGGCGCCACTTGAGTTAACTGTCCTATTTTCAAAGAAAATCTAACTCCCTGATAAAAAATCTTCTTGCATGAGGTTTCTAAAATAAAGACACTCATCACTGAAGTCTCTCTTCTTGAATAAAAGATACTCCTCGTAATTGCATGGCTTGAAGCCTCAGTTAACTGGCAGAGTTATCGAGGTTTGAATTTTTGCCAGTCAAACTTGCTATTCGCCTCACCCTGGGGTGAATGCTGCTATTCGTCCTTGAGTGGGACGAATGCGAGTTTGTATTCGTCTCGAGGTGGGACAAGTAGAGAGCAAGGTGTTAAAAAGGTGCCAAATTGACCTCTGACCTCTAAAACTACTTTTGGAAGTGGTTAGGACCACTATTTAACCTCTGGGGGCTGCCCTTGGGGCTGTTTGTGTCAATGCGATCAGCGCTTGTTGTCACGTAATCAAATTGGTGTTGTTTTGGTGTCTACAGATGCCCCTTTTTGGGAAACGCTGTGCAAGGCACAACACCAAGCAAAAATAGATAACCAAAGCACTAATGATTAGGGTTTCTCAGTAACCTAACCAAATCTTAATGCCCCAAGTACGGAAAGGGCACACATTCTTGAATCCTTGCTTCTGATGAGCTAAGGAACTTAAATCAAGTGTTAACCTTGTTCGGTGAGGTGTTACTTGAACTTGGACATTGATCAGTCATGAATAGGCAAATGGTGCAACCTTTTGTCTGTGGTAACCTTGAGTTCATGATTCACGAATGCCAAGTGTTTGATCAGCTTGTGATAATTGCTTGTTTGCTGCCCCAAGCAGGGGCACGATTGTCTTTATCAATGATCCTTTGAATGCGTGTCATTTCCATGATTGGGTATATTGTTGTTGATTGGCGACTAAGTGTGACTACCCCCTCAAGCAAAGAATCGATGAGGGAATGACTGACATGAGAAAAGCAACGAGTCGCTTGACCCAAGATGACTTAGTTAAGGTTGCCTTCAGTTGTTTACCATTGAATGTAAAAGCAGTTTCTGTACATTTTGACCTATTTTTGGTGGGTTTTAACCCTTTTTGTGACGCCATTTGGAGCTAAAATTGGAAAAAATCCATCTTCCCATGGAGCGGTCTGGCTATGATAGCCTTCTTAGGGAGTAGGACAGTGAAAATTTGTAACCCCAATGTTTGTTTTGGATGCCAAGAATGTCAGGCACAAAAGCGCCTTCGTTCGACAATGTTATTGCTATTTTTGGATGGGTTTTGACCCGTTTTGGTGACATCGTTTGGGGATGAAATTCTCAAAAATTTGTCTTCCCATGGAGCGGTACGGCTATGGTAGACTTCTTAGGGAACAGGATAGTGAGGATTTCTGACCACGACATCTGTTTTGCATGCCCAAAATTTCTAGTTCAAAAGCATTCTGATCGGACACTTTTATTGCTTGTTTTGGTGCCTTTTGTGCATTTTTCATGGTTTGTGTTTATGTACATGTTATTACATTGATGTATGCAAATGCAATTATGAATGTGATGTTTCTAATTTGTATGATGTATGCGTATGGAATTAATGAAATAAGTTGTTGATGATGGGTCGATGCACCATAGATTGTACAAGATTTGACTGACTTGCTATACTAATGCGATGACTTTGTGAAATGACTTTGCATGTGATAACTATGTGTTTTTTTTTTTTTTTTGTATTGTGCATATGTTATGATGGTGATGTAAATAATGAAATGTGAAAGTTGTTTTAAAATGTAGTTAAGATTTTTTGAGATTCAGATATTTTAACTAACTAGCCAAGACTATACATTTATCTCGCAATACTTTTGAACAAGGTATAAATCCGACTTGAATTTAACCAAGTTATTTCACATCCCTATGTGTGCAATTGAGTTCATTTATGTGGTATTTGTTAGGATACCACCAGTGCCATATAGGCTATCAACCAAACCTATACTGAGGATCACCTAATTAGCTCCACTAACTCCATTGTATTTAGCAAGATTAATCCACAGGACAATCTAAGGTACCATAAGCTAGTTCATCCACATGCAAACATTGGTCTACGCACATGCAAAGCTAATGTGACAGACATATCATCATGCGGTTAGGATACCACTATTTCCAGGTAGGCTATCAACCAAACCTATAATGAGGATCACCTAGATGGTTTGTCAAATGCTGAGAATTCCATAGATTCAAGTTTAAGCTATGTGTTTGCTCAATGATTTGGGATACGTGCTCATATTTATAGTGATGAAACTCACTATTTATTTTTCTCTTTGTTTTTCTTTTTGAGCAAGGATTTTGAATAGTGGTGATAACCACTGTTATTTGATTTTGTATTTTGAGCTTTGTAAGGTTGATCTTGTGAATGACATTGATCTTGTTGGCCTTGGGGATGACTACCCATCCTGTTCAGGGACGTGTAGTACGAATCCTTACGACTTTGGGAACCAAGGGCAATGATGGAGATTATGAAGTAAGGGCATTAATATTTTAGGCCTTGGGGATGACTACCCATCCTGTTTAATGACGTGTATTACGAATCCTTACAACTTTAAGACCAAAGGTGAGTGGAGATGGTTGTGATGATGGTTTGTTGGAATTTTTTTTGTGAATGGCGTTGATCCTTTTAGGTCTTGGGGATGACTACCCATCCTTGGCAAGGATGTGTAGTACGAATCCTTACAACTTTGGGGACCAACTGTGATTGGGATTTGGTAGTGGTGAAAACCACTATTTATTAGGGGAATGGATAGGGAAGAGCTCATCCTTTTGTCAATTCTCAGCATTTTGGAACCATTCGCACAGGGGGATGAACAGGATAATCTTTCACTTATGGTACCCTAGACTGCTTTGTAGGTTTCTCTTGCATTCACACAACTTAGGAATTATGTTATGTGTTTTAACTTATGTTGGGATGCTATGTAACAAGGCATGATCCAAGTAAAACTTTCCCATGTAAAATATGTTTAACTGTGTACAGTTTTTAGCTAAAAATTTAAAGACAACTGAATGACGAAAACCCTATATACATCAGGAGACAACTGACTAAGATACAAATGATGATGGTATTATTCTGGATGTATGCATTTATGAAATGGATTTAATGTGGAAAATTAGGTAATGGCCAAGTAATGACAGTCTATGGTGTTGTTGACTGGTATGACCTAGTAAATATGCAATGTATGAATACGATGCCTAATGCAACCTATATTTTTGTATTTTGATTTTTATGAGTATGCATGGAATTAAAATGCAATTTGTTTTTGTTATTTTTGATGATTTTATTGTTTTTATTTGTTTTTTGAATATTTATGTTGACCAAGCAGTTATGGTAACGCTTGGAGCTTTTGGTGTTGACCAAAGGGTTTATGGATACCTTTGGAGCATTTTTGGGTTGACCAAGCGATTATGAGAATCCTTGGAGCTTTTGGCTTGACCAAAGGGTTATAGATACCTTTGGGGCATTTAGGGTTGACCAAGCGATTATGAGAATCCTTGGAGCTTTTTAGGTTGACCAAAGAATTACGAAAATCCTTGGAGCTTTTTAGGTTGACCAAGAGATTACAAAAATCCTTGGAGCTTTTTAGGTTGACCAAGAGATTACAGAAATCCTTGGAGCTTTTTGTTTGACCAAGAGATTATGGAAATCCTTGGAGATTTTGGTTTGACCAAGAGATTATGGAAATCCTTGGAGCTTTTGGTTTGACCAAAGGGTTCATGGACCCCTTTGGGGCATTTTGGGGTTTCACCAAGCGATTTTGGTCTAGCCCCGACATGTCTTTGTAGGACCATGCAAAAACCTTCTTCTTCTCTTTGATAAGGGCAATGTAGTTAGCTTGCTCTTCGGGGGATAGACTTACCCCCAGCTTGATGAATTGCAAATTCATTGGATCTAAGCCGGATCTGGCTCTGTGGGCACTGGCACAAATGGATCTGCTTTGTGCATGGATATGCAAACATGGTCTGCCCTAGGCACTGATGGTTTGATAGGGTCTCCAAGAAGAAGATGCTCTTTGTATACCTGGAGTAGCGGGTGTAGTAATTGCTATAACTGTGCTGGGTTGAGATGCCACCTATGTCTTGGACCTATATGTAAGTGTTCAAACATGTCATCTATGTCCAAAGGGTATCGTTGTTGCATTTTTTGCATGTGGTTGAGATAGGCCATCTTAGTTTCATCTTTCGAATCATTGTCAGAGATCCAAAAGCCTTCGTTATCTCCAACAATTGCTTGCGACACAGGAGGCTCATATTGTTCGAGAAAATTGATGTGGTCCCATCGAGGTTGTTTCGCTCTCTAATGGGGGACCTGATTCTCTTGAAGTGGCATGTGCTCAAATGGAGCGGCCAATGGGAACATTGTCAGGAAGCTTTCTTGATCATCCTCCATGGAATATACTTGCAAATGATCATACTCTGACTCATCCTCTGACGACCCTTCTTGGTCTTGTCCATATCCCTCCTATGGGTAAGTCCTTGAATTTTCTCCCATTGCGACCGAAGGGAAAGGGTTGTTGAGGTCAACAAGGTTGTTTGTTTGTAATGGGAAATAATCCTCCAATGTATAAGTTGTGTTTGGATTGGCATATGGATCTGATGCCAAACCATCCTTGTTGCCTATCCCTAGGCCTTGCATGTTTTAAACCTAGATGTCTAGGGGCAAGGGGTGGTTGAACCCTACTCCTGACTTGTCATACGACATTTGATATCTCATTTGGCAAAGAACACGCACTCCTTGTTCATACCTACCCAAACCATATCCATGCCAATTGCATTGGCCTATATATCTTAAAGCAAAATTAGGGTTGGATAGATAGTTGACATCCTCCACAAAGGGATATTTGTCTTCATATTATTACATACAAATCTCAACGCCATTATCCAGGCCCCCATAAACAAAGTTTGTCTAATTGGGTGGGTAGCCTAAAGGAACCACTGAGTCGATGGGGAGTCGAGGCCTCCCCATGTCTTGCATGGACTCGAGTGTGGGCGTTGCTATAATGTTCCTCACTAGATACTCCCCCAGGCCTGTGCTGGCCATTTCAACGGTGATCATTGGCGATTGAGGGGAAGCGAATGGGAGTCCTTCCTGAGTCCACTCCATGTGGGGTGAACTAGGTGTCTCAACTTCCATTCTACTAGGTATTTCTTCTATCGAGATGGTTGAGACTAGACGTGGTTCTTCTTCCAAGGGTTTTTTTCCCTTATCCTTGGATGTGGCCATCGCAGGTGGCATCGTTGTGGAAGGACTGGTGGAAGAAGATGGCCCTGACTGAGGACTCGATGGATGAATCATTGGAGAAGCCCATGAAATCGAACCATGTTGAGATGGATTCAGCTAAAAATCCAAATGTGTTGACGAAAGGGTTGATTGCGGCATAAATTGCACTGTATTGTAGTATTTGAAAGGGTCCAAGTCTGCTGGGACTACATGCACCTATCCTTCAAATGTGTACTTTAGGCATTGATGCACAATTGAAGGGACACACTTCATGTCCCGAATCCAAGGACGACCCTACAAGATATTATAAGCCATCTCGCCTTCCAAGATATGACACAATGTATGAATAGTCTTTTGTCCCACTTGGATAGGTAGGACAATTGTGCCCACTGTCAACCAGATTGCATCATTGAATGCTCACAGTGTGTAAGTGGAAGCCACGATATGAGATGCTGGCAACTTTAAATGCTTCAGACCTGTTGTAGTGATGATATTACTAGACGAGCCAGTGTCCACCAACACTCTCTTATACAAAATCCCGTTGACCCACGTGATAACGTGCAGGGGTGGATCCGCCACATCACCAGTCACTGTTTTCAATTCATCTTCTCTAAAGGTGATGATTGGTTTTGTACACTATTTTACATGCCCCACAAAATTGTTGAACGAATTCGCTTCATGGGGTGGTAGCTCGATAGCTTTTAAAATCTCCATGAGAGCCTCTCGATGGGGCATTTATTGTTGAATTAACTCGTATATGGAGAGCCTAGTCGATGTGGTCCTTAGACTTTGGGTAAGTCTAGTTCGAATCATGGCCACTACCACCTACGACAGGACGATGCTGACTGCTCAGTATCGCTATCTCTCATTTGGCATGAAGAGCCACCTCTCGGGGGCTGAGGTATTCACCCCCTAAGGCAAATAATCACTCCCTCCATATCTAGTCGATGCCACCACCAATCTACTTCTCATCGACCCCACTCTGCCTCCCACTGATGGTAGTAAGCTACTACATCATCACGCTATGCTAGCTGCACCCGTAGGATATCCCTCTCCCATGCAGCATGAGTATCCCCCTCCTATCGGTGAGACATAGCCCATACGTTCTCCTTATCTACCAGCTGAGTCTACAAGAGATATCTCTCCTACAAAGCCTCTCCCAGCTCCCCATATCGCCTCCATAGCAGGTCCTCCAATTGTGCTATCTCAGCACTGAGCCTCACCTCCGCATCCTCCGAACCTTCTTGAGGCATAGGCGAATTCAGGATAGCAGCCTACTCTGGCTCACACTACTCTAAGACATCCTGCATCTCTGGCTGATTTGGTACCCCAAAATCCCCTCCAACATCCTCAACCTTGACCATATCTACATCATCATGTGGAGCACCCCAACCCTCATCTGGTACCTTTATACCCTCATCCCCTACTACTGCTACTTTTGCACCCCCTAGAGGTCCCTTGCCTCACCATCATCGCAGAGTCCACAACTTCTTATACTCTACAGTAGTCCCAAATTCATCCACATATGGGACGTCAATCAACATATCTGAATCCTTTCCAAGTGGTGCAACGATTGGCCGGTCTAGAGTCCTCTCATCTCCTCGATGCCGATAGACCACAGGCTCCCCAGGCATCCTCTGGCACACCTTGAATTGTCGAGTCACCCGGACATATGGGAAGAACTCCTACTCCATCCCATGCCTCCCAATCAGCCATCGCCCCCTCTATACTCGACGAAGCCACTCTCCAGCCTTAGGCCAGGCTGGACAATCCTAGTAGGGGCACTAGAACACCTCTCCAGGAGTAAGCCGAGCAAAGGCATCAGCATAGTGCCCTATGGCACTTGCCCATTGTCAACTCTATCCCTTATCCTTTGACCTCTACCATAGTACCCCGTATCCAATCTCTCGGTCTGCCATCTTTGCTCGCATCGTCTAGGGTAGCCCCACCGACCTCTTCACTGCTATGTGTTGCCAAGCCCAGCACTGCAACAAGTAGCTACAACTGATTCCCTTTCACTTTCGATAGTGGACCTCATACAACTCATCATAGAACTATGCCAGTAGAGTCTATCCCCATCTCATAATCATCAGAGCATCTGTCAGAAACTCCACCAACTTGAATACCACCTCTAGCAGGTTCCATGGGAACCTCACACCAGAAGAGTCAAGGAGTAGCATGTTGGAAATGAGGCTCATGAGTAATGTGTGCCTCGTTCCCAACACACCCATCTCTAGCCACCATCGCACCAGTATGCCACCAATCTAGCAATATCTCTCCGCCCTCTCCATAGGGCTCTCAACACCCAACTCCTCTCCATGCCCAAAATAGCGTATTAGTACTGCTGTCCTCCGATCTCATGACATTGTCTGGATCGACAGTTCGTCTATTGGAATCTGAAGAATCTGATAAACATCCTCCAAGTTCATAGTTATCTCCCCTATTGGGAGATGGAAGGTATTAGTCCGGGGATCCCACAGGTTGATCAAGGCCATCATATAGGCCTGATCCCCAACCACCATCTCCAGTCGCATCACCTACTTGAGCCCAAGGGCATCAAGCCAATCCCAGTCAGCCAAGGTCAGCACCACACGTGCTTCAGTAAAAATAATAGGCACCCAGTACTGGCTCTTCACAACCTGCAGTAGCAAACAACATAAAAACATTAAAAACAATGGAAAACTGTACACCCTAACATGTATATATAGTAATGCATTCAAACTGTACAGCCAAAAACAAAACATAGATTCAAAAACAAAATTTTAATTTGTCAGTCCTAGGGTTTCTAATCCTAACTGATAAATTCCAAAACAAAGCAAAAATTCAATAAAATTATTTGTCAGTCCTAGGTTTTCTAATCCTAACTGATAAATTCAAAAACAAAACAAAAATTTAACAAAATTAATTTGTCAGTCCTAGGGTTTCTAATCCTAACTGATAAATTCAAAAACACAAAAAAAATTCAAAAAAATTAATTTGTCAGACCTAGGGTTTTTAACTCTAACTGATTAATTAAACAACAAAAACAATTAAAAAATTTAAAAAAATTAATTTGTCAGTCCTAGGGTTTCTAATCCTAACTGATAAACTCAAAAACAAAATAAAAAATTCAAAAAAAATTAATTTGTCAGCCCTAGGGTTTTTAAACTCTAACTAATTAATTAACAACAAAAACAACATAGATTGTCAGATCTAGGGTTTTTAACTCTAATTGATATATAAAAAAAAAAAAAAAAACAGTCAACTAGGGTTCACGCTACGCTTTCCGCTTAGTGGTACCCTACGTTTTTTAACTTACAGTTTAGATTTTGGTTTCATTCAGGTTCAACGTAGTTTTTAAGTTATGTTCTAAACTAAGTTTCTAAGTTTAGTTTTCAACTCAACTTTTGATCTATGTTTAACTAGGGTTAAATTAAGTTTTTAGTTAAGTGTTCATAGACTAGGGTTTTCATTTTTTAACCATGAACAACGACAAAAACAAACAAAACAAAAAAACATAAGAAATAAGCAAAATGTGATTTTCCAATTGCAACAAAAAGTTATAAAGAGGACAAGTACTCACTGGTATCGCTTCGGCTCCGTTGCTCGATCCGGTATGAGCACTCATGGTCGCAAGAAAATTTTGGCAGCGCTTCGCTTCACAGAATTGACCTCCTCCTCCTCCTCAGAGCTCTAAATCACCTAGAAAAACAAATGCAAATGAGCCCAAAACTCAGTTTTGGCCTTTAATAGGATTTTTGAGCCTGTATTTGTTCCACCCTGGGATGAGCACTCTGGTTAGTGCTAGTCCCACCCTGGTACGAATGCCAAATAGGAATTTGTTCCACCCTGGGACGAATACAGAGTAAAAATTTCAAAAACAGCAAACAATGCAAAAAAATGCACAAAAACAAGCCCTAAAAGTGTCCGATCAGAGTGCTTTTGCACTAGACATTCTAGGCATGCAAAACCAATGTCGGGGTCACAAATCCTCACTATCCTATTCCCTAAGAAGGCTATCATAGCCGGACCGCTCCACGGGAAGCCGAATTTTCGAGAATTTCATCCCCAAACGACGTCACCAAAACGATTCAAAACCCATCCAAAAATAGCAATAACATTGCCAAATGAATGCGCTTTTGCACCTGACATGCTTGGCATCCAAAATAGACATTGGGGTTACAAATTTTCACTACCCTCCCCCCTAAGAAGGCTACCATAGCTAGACCGCTCCAAGGGAGGATGAATTTTTGTCAATTTTAGCTCCAAAATGCGTCACAAAAAGGGTTCCAACCCACCAAAAACAGGTCAAAATGTTCAAAAACTACTTTCGCATTCAATGGTAAACAACTGAAGACACCCTTACGTAAGTCATCTTGGGTCAAGCGACTCGTTGCTTTTCTCATGTCGGTCATTCCCTCATCGATTCATCGCTTGAGGGGGTAGTCACACTTAGTTGCCAATCAAAAACAAATTACCCAATCATGGAAATGACACACATTCAAAGGATCATTGACAAAGACAATCACGCCCCTGATTGGGGCAAAAAACAAACAATTATCACAAGCTGATCAAACACTTGGCATTCATGAATCATGAACTCAAGGTTCCCACAGACAAAAGGTTGCGCCCTTTGCCTATTCATGACTGATCAATGTCCAAGCTCAAGTAATTGACATTAGTTCCTTAGCTCGTCAGAAGCAAGGATTCAAGAATGCTTGCCCTTTCCATACTTGGGGCATCAAGAGTTGGTTAGGTTACTGAGAAACCCTAATCATTAGTGCTTTGGTTATCTATTTTTTCTTGGCATTGCGCCTTGCACAGTGCTTCCCAAAAAGGGGCATCTATAGACACTAAAACAACACCAATCCGATTATGTGACAACAAGCGCTGATTGTATTGACACAAACAGCCCCAAGGGCAGCCCCCAGAGGTTAAACAGTGGTCCTAACCACTCCCAAAAGTAGTTTTAGACTTTTAACACTACTCTAACTGCAATATGGATTTTTAGATCCTTCTTTTCTAGAGTTTAATCACATCTTTCTACTACTATAGTTGAAAACCTCTTCTTCTATTTTAATACACAAACCTCTCCTTTGTCTAGAGCTCTTTCTAACCTCTACTCTTTGCATGTACCTCAAGAATCTATTTTTTTGATGATTTTTTATTCGTTCCTATTTCTTCTATTCTAAAATATCACCTTATACTCTTTAATACTTTCTATTAGTTCCTCTATACACTTTAGAATATTCTTCACTGAATATTAATATGGCTGCCAATGTCAAACCTATTATCAAGGTCAATATCTAATGACATGATTCTTCCTTTAACTTTATCAAGGCCTTTATTCCAAATAGCATTTCAGAACAGGTAACCTCTATATTTTTCTACTCTTCTATCTCTATCAAGTTCAATAACCTAAAAACTTTTTGAATCCTTTAATATGTCAAGGTTTATCTACAAGACCTCAAACATTATTTTATGTCAAGGTCTCACTTCAAGACGTGAAATTCCATTATGTCAAGATCTATCTTCAAGACCTAAATCCTTAATATTTTGCAACTTAAATTAATATTCAATTTATAAAAACTTATATTCAGATAGATATATAAGTCCTTGTTATATCCTTTTCCTTTTTTGCTTGCTCTTATGTTGGACAATGATATTATTCTCTATCTATTATAGAAATATTCTCACTCTTATAACAATCAATATATTCTACAAAAATATCTTAGGTCACACCTAAGAATCCAAATAATGTCAAGGTGACTCATATTTTATTGATATCACAATCAAATTCAAGATGACTTGATTTTCCTGAATTCTTCAACTTCGTTGTGAGTTGATAGAAACTAGTACCAAAGATTACCTAGGTTTCTAAAATCTATTTATCTAAAAATAATGTCAAGGGTGAGCTATTCCTTGTAATGATCAACTATCTTAAAATTTATTTACCCTCCAATACATGAGTCCTTTTCTTCATTTTTTATAACCATGGAAAGACCCTATAGATGAGACCTAGTATTTACTAGTTATTATACAACCATGGAAAGTCTCTGTAGTTGAGTATTAGTCTTCACTAGTTTTTTCTACAACTATGAAAATACTCTAGTCTTTCTACTTACTTTGATATTACAATAGAGTCCATGTATGACTTCTTTAAAGTAGACAAACTCTAAATTTATTTTATCAAACTAGATAAAATAAATTTTATATGTAGCTAAACAAATTTAACCTATGCATGAATCTACTCGTAGTATCTCTAATAGCAGCAATGGATTTTTAAGCCTTAATGTTAATATAAAAATTATTGGATAAATTTTATATGATCAAATATAAGATAGTGACAATATAGTAAGATCAAGATAATGATGTAAGCATAATAATATGATCCAATTAATATGTAAATCAACGCTTATAATATATCAAGCAACATACATTAATAAGCAAAAATATAAATGTAAATAACCTAAATCATACATGTATAAAGCATGTAGAATGAATTATAATATTAATTGCTTAAAATTTATGTAATATTTATTACTCATATTTCTCTTACAAATATAGCACTTGAATCTTGATCATTACAATGATGATATTGATAACTTCTTTTATATCTCTAATGATCCTCCATGGAGTAATATATAGCCATTGTAGAATGACTCTTTGGATACTTGACTATTCCTTTCCTTATGCCAAGTCTCATTATTGTTGGCTTCCCTACTTGACACTTGTAGACACATAACACTATCTTGTATGGAAACCTAGACTTGACTTTTCATTTAGCATACTCTAATTTAAATACACTTGTGTAATCTTACATACAAGATACTTATGCTCATATACTCACATTATAATTGCATACTTACTCACATGACAGTTGTGCATTTCTTACACATTATTATATTATATAAAATATTACACACTCTAAACTAAGACTCAACCCTAATCTAATATTTAAAATATGTACCATGAAGGTACCATGGGGGTATATTAGCATGTACCAAATAATATAATATAACACAACATGAATTAATCATCAAACCCAAATATACCATTTCAAAATAATTATTTATGGTGTTTTTAAATTCCTCTATTAAACCTTTGCTATTTTGGGTGTAAATCAAACCATTGAAACACAAAAATACAATAAGTAAATCATCAATATCTCTAGATTTTACATAGAGTATGGGTTCACTTTCACTCCTACTTAAGCCATTTTTTGTAAAATTCCTATCTATGCTGCTATATGATGTGCTTGGTGCTTGTTTGAGTACCTAAAAACCTTTCTCAACTTGTAAATATTTGTGTGCTTGTCCTACAACTTTATAATCTACTTGGTCTAGAACCACTTCTTCATCCAAGAAACCATTCAAGAAAGTTGATGTAAAATTAAATTGATATATTAACCACTTAAATTGTGCTACCAATATAAAAAAAAATCTTATGATATCCAATCATGTATTAGGAGCATATTTTTCACTATAATCTATACTTGGCTACTGTGAGAAACATTTAGCTTTGTATCTTTCAATGGATCCATCAACTTTAAATTTTGTTTTGTAGATCCACTTTAGTCCAATAACATCCATTTTTGGTGGTGAATCTTCTAATTCTAATATTGTATTTATTTATATGGTATCAATCTCCTCATTCAGGATATTTATACCAAATTTCATGCTTCACTACCTTTTCAAAATATCTTGGTTCTATTTTAGTATGAGATAATAAAGCAAAATTTATAATTAGTGGTAATAGAACATGAGAGAAGCATCTGATTTTGTATCCAAAATTATTAGTTTTTTCTTGTTACACATTTTCATTCCATTGACATACTTCATTTTTAGCAAAATAAATATCAAGATTATATATCATATTATTTATCATTGGATTATATAGTTTTTAACCATTTGCCTCCTCATTGTAACCAATAAATATACATTTTTTATTTTTATCATCAAGTTTTTGTCTTTTATCTATGGCTATATGAGCATAAGCAATGCAACCAAACACCTTTAGATGAGCCACAACAAGTTTTATTCCACTCCACTTCTCATAAGGACTCATAATTTTTACACCTATTGTTAGACATCTATTTAGAAAGTAAATAAAATGACTACTACTTCAACCCAAAAGGTATTTGGAAGCTATAGTTGAAGTAGCATATCTTGAAGGTAGATACAAAAAGGTTGTTATTCCAAAAATAAGTCAATGTAACTTTACTTACTAATTATTGAATAGCATGCATAGTTTCACGTGGATCTAGGGTTTATATTGAAAAAATTAAACAAGAGCCACCTAAATTGTAGTGCAAAGCTATCAGCCCATATAGTTAGCAAGCAAAGGAAGAATAAAATACAAGTTGACCAACGTGATGAGCAAGGTTAGTTAAAAACTTAAAGTTTTTATATGTTATAATTGTAGTTATAAGCTAGTAATATTTAGAAGGGCCCATAAGGAGATTATAATTTAATTATTTCAAGTTATAAGGTTTATATAGAGATATAAATTTTAAACTATGGAGTGATAAGAGTTTTTACTTCAATTGGTTTATGTTATTTTTTAAAGTTTTTAGTATTGGAAGATATTTGAAGATTTTTAAGATGAAAGGTTTATTTTTTAAAGTTTTTCAATTTTTGGCAAAAATAAATATTACAAGTTTTTAAAAATTTTCAAATTTAAAATATTAGGGAGTTAAAAGGTTTTCTACATCAAAGGTTTAGAAAATTTAGAATTTGAAAATTTTACTTTTTAGTGCATATTAAACTTGGGAGATATAAGGTTTACTACATAAAAGGAAATACTTTGATTCATATTATAGAATAAATCATTAAAAATACATTCAATGAAGATGGTGAGGAAATGGTGAACAATCTAAAATTTGATTCTCAAAATTTAATAGATAATTTTAATAGGAAGAAGAAAATAACAAATGATTTAAAGGATAAAATATATTTATTTCTCAAATATGTAAAATACAAAATGTTATAAACACTTATATTATAATTTATCGTCATGAAAAAAGTATTTAGAACATGGTGGAATTCATAAAACACCAGTTTACTTTGATCAAAAGAGTGCTTAATTATGTATTTATCATTACTTACCTTTGAAATATTTCAAGAAAAGTTCAAGAAAACAAATATGGTAGATGCAAATTGAATAAATCTTATGTTAGCTTTAATGAGGAATCATTAAAATCAAGGTTGTATTATTGTGATGATTTACTAAATCAATGTTTAAAAGGCACATCATCAAGTATATCACAACTAAATATGAAGAAGAGAAAATTAAGGAAGAAGAATAGAGGAAAGCACAAAATAAAGGATGATAGAAGATATAAATAAATAAATAAATATGTTTATACATGGAAGATTCAGATAAATGTCTAAAAATTTTGATTGAAGACAAAGACAAAAACCAAGATTGTAGACTAAAGTCTTCAATAATAAAATAATATAATATAAGGGGGTGTTGAGGAATATTAAATTATTTAGTATATGCTAATGTGCCCCCATGGTACATTCATGGTAATATTGTAAATATGTAATATATTAGGGTTGAGTCTATAGTTTAGATATGTGATTTAGATTTCTATTTTATGTAAGTATCAATATGCAGGAAATCAGTATCATATAAGTTAAAATAAAATTGTATATTGAGATAAAATGCACAAGTGTCTCATATTAAAAGTGCATGTAGAATTTTAAGAGTCTTGTAGAAGTGTGCAAGTGTCATAGATTTAAGTGTGCATGCAACAAGAAAATGAAGAGTTTGGTATGCAAGTGGTAAGATGATAAACTAAACGTCATGGGACTTGTCATATGGAGAGCAATCGTCAAGTACTTGAAGAGTCACATTACTATGGCTATATTATGAAAAATAAATAAAAATAATAAATCTTATATACATATTTTTTAGCAATTAATATTGTAAGTTTTCTTCATGCATAGTTCATGAATGACTTAGGCAATTTACATTCATATTTTATTATATAAGTGAATGTTATATTTTCCTAGATATACATATTAAATTCAAAGTAGAATTACATTAACATAATACAAGTAATTTATTGAAAAACAGATAAATATGCAATATCTGAGTCAAAGCTTTGTATTTGTTTTTCATAAAAAAGATGATATAGACCAAACCTCTTTACCATTTCAAAAATTTCCTCTAATACCTTATTTTCTCCTTTTCCCACCTAGAAAAATTCATTTGAAATTCAATTCTTAGGGGTAAACTTTCTGGGGTAATAACTCCTCGCTCGTTGCTCGAAATAACTACTAGTGCATGTTTTTGAAAATATATCGAAAGAATTTACAGCTTGGTAATATCCTTTAGGATATTACAACCATTTTTCAACCCTCTATGATGCCTCTAAGACCTTCAAAATTAAGCTTTAAGTTTTATTGGCAAGAATTTGCTACTTTTTGTAGGGTCTTCACCGTAAAATTTGCATATATCCCAAACCACTCAAGATATTGGGGTGATCATTTCACCATAATGTCTATTTTTCCGTCCCCTAAACAACTAAATAAACATATAACATAATAAAAACCATTACAAATTTTAGATGATGCAAGATCACTCTTACACCACTTGATGCTCCTACATAAAAATTCCTCATTTATTATTCTACTCTTCATTGTTGTTATTTTAACATTTAATATTATGGTTCCTTTATATTGGGACCTATGATATTTGTGGTAGGAAGGCTTAAAAGGTCAACAAATATCAAAATAAAAAAATAAATTGTTTTGTTCTTCTTTTTCTTCAAAAAAATGAGCACATATGCTTTTCTAGCAATCACATCCATAGTGACCGAACTTTTTACAATAATAACATTGTACTTGTGACTTGTCAAGGTTTTTATTACCTTATTCATTGTTACTACTACCTCTTCCTCTATCATTGTTGTTGTTGCCTATTCTATATCCATTTCTTTCTTATCCTCATCCTCCATTTTTTTCTGTTCCCTAAGATAATTCTTCAAATCCTTTTTCTTTATTATTTGAAATATTAAGCTTTGTTTTAAAATCTTATTCAGGAAACTTTTTAGTGTATCTATTCATCCTTTACTCGTTAGTTTGAAGAGATACCATAAGATCATTTAATTATTATAAAGTTAGATCATTAGCTACTCCAATAGCAACCACAATGGGATAAAAGCATGGAGAAATGATTCTAAAAAAAAATAATATCTCATAATAAATTAAATTCTTTATGTAAGATCTAATTTTTTTTACTAAGGACATCACTCAAGTAAAAAAAATTGCATGGATTCAAAGTATTTCATGAAAATATTTTTAGTATCTCTTCTAAGCATTTTAAGTTTGATGATTTTTACCTTTTATGTTCCTTCATATGAATTTTTCCGCATATCCCATACCTATTTTGATCTTGTTATTCCAATAGTTCTTGGAAAAATTATCATATTTACTACTTGTTCAATAAAAAAAGTGCTTTTGGGTCCTTTTTATTCTTATTTAGCTAGTCTTTGTGGGCTTAAGTCCAATTGACAAGAATATGTAGATCTATAAGTTTAGTGTAACCATTTTTAATCAAATATCACAAGTATTGAGAAAACTCCTACTACTAGTAGTCATATTATAAAAATATTTTATAATAATAACTTCATATCAAAGAACAAAAAAAAGTATTCTTATAGGAACTCTTCCAAATTCCCAAATTCTCTTAGGACTCTTCCAAAAGCTTACTAAGAGGAGATGGATAAATTCATCAATGAAACCATGGTCCCTTTTAGAAAAACCATAGAAATGTATTTGTGATACCAGGTTCAAAAAATTGTAATACTAGATTAAACACTGCACAAATTCTGCTCTCTTCACAACTCTCTCATACCAAACAACCATACAAATGTATCTGTGATACCATGACCAAAAAAATTGTAATACTAGATTAAACACTGCATAAATTCTGCTCTTTTCACAACTCTCTTATACCAAATGTTGGATTTCAAAGAAAAAATACATAACAAATAGTTTAAAAAATATATATTATAGCAAAACACATTTTTTATTTATTAACTAAAATTTTCAAAAAGTAAAAAAACAATTTTATAAAAACGTAATAAACAAGTAATTTCTAAAATCTTAAAGATTAAAGATTATCCTTATCAAAGTATAACATCACTTCAAAGGCAAAGGCATATTCATTCTGAAAGTATGCGGCAAGTTTATTAAAGTTTTTGAAGAACATACTAAGGCAGTTGCAACTCCATTAACACTTGGAATACTAATTGGGAAAAGAAAATAAGTGTCGTGCAAACTATTAATCATAAACCCGACGTGTCAGCCATATATTATGAATTCAAAAAATTTAACCTTTTTTTATGCAAGCTCGACTTCAATAAGGTATCTAAAAACTTTGGTATAGAATATTATTCTTCTGGTCACAGTTTTCATCTAGCACGATACGCAGATTATGATTGGAAAGACCTAATGATCGAAAATCAACCCCTATTTACGTATCACATTTGGATACGGACTCTGTGCTCATGACGACTGTTTGTGTAAAGTTTTTCTATGTTGGTTAGCCTTAGATTTTCCTTTACAGTAACTCAACTCTACTTGTGCCAATTTACATATCAATTGGAATATTTCTTCAAATTTCAGTGCCAAATTTTTATTTGTGAATAATGCTTCAATCAAGTTAAAACGAAACCTTTCCAAGTCAACCATACGCGGATTGTTATCTTGGGCTGTCTGGCCTGCATTTGCATAGTCTTGTGCCTGAAACTCCTCATTAAGTTCAAAGAAGTTTACTTCGCTGAGTAATTTATTTATAAGACGAAAGAGTTGAAACTTTTAAAATAGAAGGGAAAAAAACTAAAATAAATAGCCTCAACTTGAATTTACAAATTGGCTAGATAGTCAATGGACTTTGCGTCACCCAATACGTCAATAGCCTCAACTTGCATTTGAAAACGATGTCACCCTCCCATTGGCTAGATAGTTAATGGACTTTGCGTCATCCAATACGTCGTTAATCGTACGTTCCATCCCTTTTACTTACGCTGTTGCATGTAGAGCCGTTTGCTTTTGTACAAATTACATGTACGTTGAAGTGTGTATAGCAGGTTCACCTTTTCGTTTTCCTTTGTCCGCTCCAAATTAGAGTTAGGATTATTTAAGCATGAGGAAGTTATTTAAAAAGTCTAGTCGTGTATTATATCTTCTCCTCCACCGGCTATAACCGTTGAATAGCTTCTCAACGGACCAATAGGTAGTAGTCAATTTTGAAGACAAATGACACATAATCTTGTCATGTATAGATTCAACTTGAATTGACTCCAAGTTTGGAAAATTACATAATAGTCAATTTCGAAGACAAATGACACATAATGTTGTCATGTATAGATGCCACTTGTATTGACTCCAAGTTTGGCAAATTGCATAATATTTAAGCATTGGGTATGATCTTAGTACACATACGTCGATTTGGTGGAAGGCATAAAAAAATTCATTGACTTTTTAATTTAACAATCATCAACATTGTGCTAACTCATTTGAAATGAATGGTTGTACACTTTTCACGTGAAGTTTTCATCGAAGGCATAGGAAGGAGTTTATGCTTTAAGAGTTCTCAAATTTGTATCTTCCAAGAAATAATTTTGGTGTAGTTTTGTAGAAAAAGTTTTTTTAAGTGTTCTTACCTTGTTTTTCTTTCACATAGTGAATTTTAGAGGAGAACATTTAGGAAAAGAAAACATTGGAGGGGTTTTTTAATTGCTAAAGAAAGATAAAAGAGGTATGGTTTTTCATCGTACTTTATTGTTTCTTATTATTGGAGAGATGTAAGTAGAGGTGTGGCTACTAGTTCTAATGATAAAAAAAGATCAAACAAGGTTATAAGGAGTTAGTAAGTGACTTATAAGGACTGATAAGGGGTCAACAAGGGACGAACAAGAGGTCAAAAAGGGATTAAAAAGAGATAAGTAAGGGAGTTTGCAAGGATCCAAGATGATCGATGAAGAGTTGGCAGACCAGCAAGGAATGTGTAAGTTTCTTGTTGTAATTTTTATAGTGAGAAATATAAATTTATTATTTTTATATATTGGTTTTATGTGTGTATTTGTGTGGAGATGTTTGGGTTGCTTTAAGAGATGAACTTGTTGGCAATTTTGGGCACTTTGGGTACATTGCCTTTGCTCAAATGTATAAGTTGTCATTGATGTCAAAAGGCATTTTTGTTGATATCAAAAGAGTGTGATGTCAAGAATATCTTGAGAAGCTTCTTTATGTTAAAGGGTTTTTATTAAAACCATGGTGACAAGGCTAAAGGTTTTTCTTAAAACCATTTGGACTCATTAAGGGTTTTTATTAAAACCAAGCTTAACTTAATGCAAAGGTCCATGTTTATTATTAATAATTAAATTAACTCAAACCTTTGTCAAAAGGTCCAAGTTTAATTTATTATTAATAAAATAATTATTATTATTTTAATTATTATTAAAGGGTCTTTCAACCCTTAAGCGACGAAAGAAAAAAGAATTCTTTCGTCGATATGTTGCCATCGTTGGAGGAGCACCGACGTCAAACAGTTAAGGAAGAATGGCTATATAAGTGGGGATGATTTTCTAAACGCTTGGTGTCTTCGAGTTGAGCTTGCTCTGTGTCTTTGAATCTCCGATTGAAGTATTTGAAACCGTGCTTGGCATACTCGGATTTGAGCTTGGGCTACATCCTTACTTTTTGTGTGATGGCAGTGGATTGGCAATTGCTCCTGAACTGCATTTTTCAGACTGTGCTATGAGATGACTAATGCAAGCATTCAGTGACTTACGTCTTGGACAGCGCTCACCAGTTGCATGTGGTTTGTGGAAGACGTTTACATTTTCCAGATTCTTGGCGTCAAAGGAAGATAAAAGAGAGGGCAGCACTGTAGTATTTCGTTGGGCACTTGTGACCCAACGACGGTGGCGTTTAAGTGAAAGCGCTAGAAGGCAGAGGTGCCGAGTTTGATTCTCTTCGTTGGATTTTTCTTTTGGTCGCGGTGTGCAAAGGATAGTGGCTGTGAATGCCCGGGAGGTATAAGGTTAAGGTATCATATTTGTTTTGACATTTTTTTATTGATGTTTAATTTTTATGTGGAGTAATAAGGTGTAAAGAGGTTTTACTTTGTATATATATTGTACTTTGGTGGTTTTTACTAAGTTGGAGAAATAATGTGTTATTTTGGATCTTTATTATTGTGTATTATTGTATAGTTTCTAACTCTAATTAGTGGCAAATTGAGAGTTAGTGTTGTGACAGATTTTGAGTTCTCCTTCTTCATCAAAGTAAAGGTATGGGCAACATCTTCCATGTATGTTGTTTATGGTATATTTTCTGAAATTGAGTTTGGAGTGAAAAGGTTGTCTACTAGGTATTCTTTGGTGTGAATTTTATTTTCTAGATATTGAAGATTGTTTATGCATTAAAGTTATTGTTGAATTTTTGGGTGAATGCATAATTCTGGTTGAGGAAGAGGAAGCATTTTTGCAATAGGTTTTATGTTAGTAAGTCTTGCTACTTGCTTTGAGATGATGAAACCCTAGTTGTTGGTGAAAAGAATATAAGTATCATTGTTATATGAGATATTGCATGGTAGGCAATTGTTGGGTTGTGTTTCATATTCTTGAGAAAAGCATACTACATCTATCTTATTCTTTTGAGTTTGAGATTGAGTTGAGATTGAGATTGGGAGTTAAGTATAGAACACATTGGGTCTCTAACAATTCTCTTTATGTTTCTATGAGATTTGAGATTGAGATTGGGAGTTAAGTATAGAACATATTGGGTCTCTAACAATTCTCTTTATGTTTCTATGAGATTTGAGATTGAGATTGGGAGTTAAGTATAGAACATATTGAGTCTCTAATAATTCTCTTTATGCTTCTATGAGATTTATGAATCACATTGGGTCTCTAACAATTCTCTTTGTGGGTTCATGCTAAGCAAGTTTTTCTTGGTGAGCTTGTTGAGGTTTTGGACAGGTTCCGATGGGGACTTGTGAGCAGGTTTTGGATAGGTTCTAGTGGGGACTTGTGAGCAGATTTGGACAGGTCCTAGCAGAGGACTTGTGAGCTAAGTTTTTGAGAGTTCTATTAGAGAACTTGAGGACAGAGGTGCTTTGGTTCTTTGAGAAGAACCTGAGGACAGATTTGGCAAGTCTTTGAGAAGGCTTGTGTGCAGAGGATTGATTTGTTCAAAGAGTTGGACAGATCTGATAGATAGAGGATGACTTGTACTAGACCGAATGACTGTGTTTGGTACAGGTAGCTGAGCTGCTGTGGACGTGATCATAGAAGGCATAGGTCTCTTAGGCTAAGCATTGAGGATAGGAGGTCTTCGATGGAAATGAGTTCCATGTGCTGGCAAGAGGTTGAGGCAGTTGATCTTCTGAGGGATCATTTCCAGAGCAGAGGGGAAGGTATCTCCTTTGAGCAGAGGCTCATAAATTTAGATTGGGGGAAGGTGTCTCCTTTGAGCCGAGGCTCATAAACATTGTAATTGGGAAGGTTTCCCAAAGAACTTTGAGATAACTTTTAGAGAAAAGTTTTGTGGACGTAGCCCAGGCTTTATGGGTGAACCACGTTAAAATTGGTGTCACTTTGTGGATGATATTGTGCATTGTTTTGATATTGCTTTGGGTATATTGCTTTACTGTTTTGAAGTATAAAGGAATAAGTAAAAATAGGTCTTATACTATTCACCCCCCCCTCTCAGTATAAGCTTGTGTTCTTCAGATCTTTTATTTGATTTTCTTTTCTAGTTTACATCAAATGGTACTGGAGCATGTTTGTGATACGTATTGGAGGAAGATGACACAACGAGCAAGAGGATGACCACATGGTCTAGGAACTGAACCTGTGAATATAGAGAAATTTTTTAGAGAAAATATTGTTAGGCTATATGAGATTGAGATTGCCCAAAGGAGACACATTCATATTGAGAAGATTAGTGACCACAAAGAGGAGGAAACTAGTCATGTGGAAGCTGAAAATGAAGAGCAAGGAGATGAACCAATGTAATGGTTGATTTAGAAAATATTTTTTCAAACATGGGATATAAACCAAATATGGTTACTCCAAATTTTATTTAAAGCCTAAATCTAGAAGAATTAATAGATTGGATAAAATATTTTATTTTGAATCCATGGAATATTTTAAATGGATTAAATATGCTTGTACATGATTGAAGGGACATGCTTCAATTTGGTGGGATCATGTCCAAACTAAAATTCAATAAAAAGGTAAGGATAGAATCCAAACATGGAAAAGATTTGTTGTCAAATTAAAATCAAAATTTCTACTTGTTGATTATAAAATTGGATTATTTAGAAGACTTCAAAACCTTAAGCAAAAGGAGTTCAGAGTGAAGGAATATACTAAAGAATTCTATAAAATGATCCCAATAGCCAATCATATTGAAGATGATAAGGATAAACTTGCAAGATATATAAATGGACTAAGATTATCTCAATGGACTGTACCATTGAATATGATAAGGATAAAGCTTATATTGAACAATGGAGAAAGTCATAAGATATATAAATGGACTAACTATATTCATGTAAGGTCTCATGGTTATAAAGGGAACATCAAAATTTGTTAAATGAAAAATGTATGGTGAAATTTCATATTGGTTCTTACAAATATGAGATACTTTGTGATGTTATACCTATGGTAGCTTGTCATGTCTTGTTGGGAAGGCCATTGTAGTTTGATAGAAATGTAATGCATGATGGTAGGGTAAACACATACACTATTGAAAAAATTGGCAAGGAGTACACACTAAGTCCATTGAAGCACAAAGGAGGAAATGTGGAAAATAATCCTATAGTATGTCTAAGTAGAGAAAACTAATTCTTGTAGGGTTATTAGATAAATTTGAGGGGAGAAGGAAAAGTGTTGAGAGAGGATGTAAAAAAATGGAGGTAAAGGTAGAAATAAATAAAATAATAATAATGGAGAAAAGGAGTTTGACCCAAGTCACCTATAGTAGTGATAATGAAGATGATGATGTAGTGGTTCCTGTTGTAAACAAAGAGAGAAAAAAAAAAGAATACAAAGAGATAGGAGAGGAAGATAAACATCATGATGTCATTGAGTGTTGTGTTGGCCATGAAAAATGCCATGTTGCCCAAGTTGATGATAAAAATGGTACTTTATAGTGTGGTGAAGGATATTATGATAGTGTGTGGTATATGAATAGTGATGATAGAGATCAAAGTGGTGATGAAGAATTTGGGTGCTCTGAAAGGCACACCAAAGTTATTGGTTCCAAGTTAATGATAATTATGGGATATGATGGTAAGGGATTGGGAATATATATGCAACATATAAAAATGCTCATAATACCATTAATAAGGCCAAGAAATGAAGGCTTTGGATATATAGGTCAAACATGAAGTAATGAGAATAGATTTGTAAGAAGAGAAATTAGTACAAATGATGAAGGTCCTAGGATGGGTTGTTGTAGTCAATGTGTAATATTTGGACATATTGCAACTAGGTGTTGTAACCTACACACTTTTTATAGTTTTAGAGCGTAATCACTATAAAATAAGGTGTTGGCACCAAGATAAAGTATCCAATAAAATACATGTTGATTATGGTTTGATGGATCTAATGGAGTGTGACAAAGTGAAACAAATGCTAAGTTTATTCTATAAAAGAGGTTTTATTCTCAGATGAAAAAAAGGATGTAATAAAAAATAGGGCCTTGTAAAGAAAGACAACTTAAAATGGTAATATCTTATAAGAGCAATTCATGTTCATGAGTTGAAGATCATGAAACATTACCTCTTACTCGATGAGTATGATGTAGGAGTATTCAAATGGTTATGGGTAAGGTAAACGTCACAAATTTTATAAACTACCACATCATATATTAAAAAACCTTTCCATGTACAAGAGGAAGAAAGAGAATTATGCAAGAGGTAAAAGCAAAAGAGGAAAAGTAATAGGAAGGGAGAGGAAGTGACTAGAAAAATAAGTGGAAACAACATGGATAGGGAAATAAGAGGAGAAGAGGAGGATTGAAAGAAGGTTAAAAAGCATAGTAGAGAAGAGAAGGTAAGAGTATTGACTACAAGTTTGATTGTAAACAGGTACAGGAGAAAGTATATATATAGAGAGAGATAAAGTAGGGATTTGTCTTATGAATGATATTGTTATTCTGTAATAATAGAGAAAGCTTTTGATTAATTAATTATTTATCTTTTTATAATATATTCTATGTGCATAAATCAGAGTGTGGAATACCTTGTGTTATTGGATTATAAATGTGTATAATATTGTTAGGTGCATGTTATAGGTTTGTAGGAGTAGCCACAATGCAAGAGATTGTTGTGCAAGGTGGAGGAGAAAAATATCCAAGTACCATAGCATGGTTTGAGTTAGTTTTAGGATTTTTCATTTAGGGTAATGTCATACAATATTACATAATCATTATTATGAATCCTTATCATGCATATGATAATTTCCACTCAAGTTACTATTGTCATGCAAATAAGTTTTGTGATTCAAGTAATTATACTATTGTGAAGAATATTTATTGTTGTTCAAGTGAGAGTGCATATTATCATTTGAATTTGGAAGAAAAATTCAAGTGATAAAGATATCATATTTCAATTGGTAAATTGATTTCCATTAAATTGAATTGTCATTCACTCAACCTACCATTCAAAGGAAATCTGGTTCAAAATAGATGTTGTTCAATTGAGAGCATCATTTGGTTGGTTGATGAGATATCGTGTAGGTGAAGACAAAGGTATCATCTGAGTAAACATGACGTGATAAGAATTTTTCCTTTAAAGAGAGACATTTGTTTATCAATAGTGTTGTTCAATCAAGTTGCTAATTACAATTCAATAAGGGTGTGTCCTTAAAAACTATTGTTATTGAAGGAATATTGTTTGAAGGGTAATGACTACATTATTTAAATAAAATAGTCTTATCATTAAAAGTAATATTTATACAATTTGAACATGTTTAAAATACAATTATACCAAACAATTAGACATGTCATACAATTAAACATTATCATAAAAAAATATAAGAGTGTTGTCATAAGATATTGTTGTCTTATAAGACTATTGTATCTGGAGATAAGTGAGACTCCATAAAATATATTGAAGTAGATTTATTGCCCTAAAAAATCTCTATAGGCATGGTTTCAGATTACGTCTAGTTGTTAGGTGAAATATTACATGTAGAAATCAATATACATTGAAAGATTACGAGAAGCTAAGCAAAGTAAATAATTGAGAAAGTTTGAAAATATTTTGATTTAGAATTAAACATATAGGTATTTACAGGATATTAAGATATTTTCAAAATACTTAGAAATACATTCTGGATATATTAGAGGTATCTACCAAGCTTCTAGAGATGTTTTCTTTTAAAGCATCTAAAGAGAATGAAAGTGCTTTCTCTATTATCATATTTTGCCCATTTAGAGAAAAAAAATGCTTGTGTATATTTGTTTACTACTTTTAAAATGTGCCACTTGTTTATTCAAAGGCATTGTGGCTTTCATAAAAATAATTAAAAAAAGATTTTCTCAAAGATCTAACTATAGGAAGAAATATCAAAATATATGCAAAAGTTTTTGAAATAGATGAAATAATTTAAGTAGAAAGTTTTGAAATTAATTTTTGTTTGAACAATTGTTTTTTTGCCAAGCTACGATAGATAGAGAAGTAAATCTTGAGAGGAAAAATGTGCAAGGCTTAAATGCATTGACTTTGAGGAGTAAATTCTGAAAATGTACACTAGTCTTTGTAACAACCCGAAAATATAAGGGGGTTGTATTTTTATTAACAACAACTAACAAAAACAAAGATATCTAAGCTAACCTAAAGTTTAAAGTCATCTATCTTTTATTTCCAACAACCAACCTTCTTTCTAGGATCTATTTAGGATACGCCCATATCCATACCATACACAAGTTTGTTTGTGTAAGTATACTATACGTATTATGATAAGATATTAACCACATATCTATTAGGGTTAGCTTATATCCTTCTAATCATTGAAGGATATACTCATTTCTACACCATACACAAGTTTTTTTGTGCAGGTATAATACATGTACTACAAATAGGCTACTCATCTCATATTTGTGATGAAGTAACTTAATCCTTTCATAGATAGTTATATTCATTTAATAACTACTTGGTTGTAAGATCTATTCAATTTAGGCTACTTATCTCATCTTTGTGATGAAGTAGCTTAATCCTTTCATAGATAGTTATATTCACTTAATAACTAAGTTCATTCAATATTGGTCCTAAGGGATCCCATAATCCCTTAGTTCTACTAGATTTAATACATCAACATTCTTAAATATCTATAAAATTTACCTAGCTATTTTAAATATTTAAGAACCATCAAACATAGTAGCATAATCACTAAGTCTATACAATTTAATCAAGCATGTAAATATAATGACTAAAAAGAATATTCAAGGAGATTCTTAAAGAGAGACAATATCTAACTAAAACATAAATAATTAAATAGCTAACTTAATTAAACATCAAGATGCATTATAATTTACAAGTAAGAGATACATTTCCATTCATCAATAAATCAATACATAGTCCAAGTATGGTAAGAGTAATTCATACTTTTAAAGAATAAATGTTTACATCAATAAATAAAATAGAGGTTTCTCAACTATAGTCTATCCTTTAATTTAAGAGAACCCCAAATTACCTGATGCTTATTTTCCATCAGTTTTAAAGTCTTCACCAGATTACTCTTCAAATAATTCACTAATTTCGGTCGGTATATCTCCCCCAAAAAACCAAAGAATGGAATCTAATCCATCATGCAGTTCTCATACAAACCAAAAAAGTTTACCAGGGGGAAGAAATTGAATATGAATGTACAAAAAATCAAAACTCCAACTCATGAATCTTGTGCTAAAAAACACCCACCTCCATGACTACAAAACATGAAAAACCCTCAAGGAGGAACACACCGCTGCCCACAAGCTAGAAGAAAGACAAATAGACTACCAATTGGCACTAACAATGACCACCACATTTGAAAATTTCCTAGCTAAGAAGAAACTTTTGGATGACACAATGTTCAACACCAAAAATTGAGGGGACCAAAAAATCAAAGTTTGAAAGAGGTACAAAAAACAACGGCTACCTTCCTTTCCAACGACTACCTTCCCAACGACTCCGGATAAAAAATACACCATTGAGAACTGACAACACAACACCTCCCCTCCATGAACCAACCAGGCTCAAACAAGGAGAAAACCAAGTTTCTAAGAAATCTACTACAATCAAAATCCACCTATACACCAGCAGTCACAGTGAATGAACATCAGACATGATTATCATCATTATCTCTGAGCAAGAAGATCACTTAGAGAGTCCTAATTTCAAACAACATTTTCCTTATACCTCAGGCTAAGATTTACCATAAAGTTTACCACCATATTACCATATCTTAGAATGTCTACCACTAACACATGATTAAAGGCTTTGAGACACCATCTTGTTTCTTCTAACATTCAAACAAAAACTCTTGTTATTTAATAAAATAAAACTCTCTTTATTCACTTTCTTTTAAATAATGAGATTTTATACTTTAGAATATTCTTTACAATATAAAAAACTCACGTTATTCACTTTATTTTAAATAATATGATTCTATCATTTACATTATTCTTTTATAAATAATTTTTTTATTAATAAAATCTAGTGGTATATTTCATAATTAAAATTTCATTCGATGTTAATACCTATCTATCTATTATTCACTTCCTTTTAAATAATATGATTCTATTATTTAAATTATTCTTTAATAAAATAGAACATTTATTTAAAAAAATATTTTTTTATATATTTATATATTAAATTTATTTTATACATATATACGTTCACACAAACACCATGTCCATGAAACCCACTCTTCTTATTGTGAGGGTACCCCCTCACAGTGAGTAAACATTACAGACACAGTGCCCTACTCGCCACTGTGAAGGGTGCCACCCTCACAGTGGGTAAGGGCAGAGCACCCTCATCATTGGCGGAGGGAAAAACCACCCTCACTATATACTGAGGGTGACATCTCTTACGTGACGCCCTGCTCCCACTATACAGTGAGGCCAACATCCTCACCATATAGTGAGGTTGGCATCGCTCACGTGATGCATTTCCTTCATATGCAGTGAGGGGATTTGCCCTCACTATATATATGTGAGGGTGAACATCGCTTACACGATGCCCTCCCCCCCAATATATAGTGATGGGGGAGCCACCCACTCATAATTAAAACTTTAAAACTCAATTAAAAATTAATAGGGGCTTAACGTCCGCTTGGTTTCCGAAAGAAGCTAGGATGTGTCAAAAAATGAATTCAAATAAGATTCCTATGGTCAAAACCAAACGTGGAGGAAGTGAAGGAAGCAGTGGAGGAAGTGGAGGAAGCAGAGGATTGGGAGAGATGAGGAGCGGTGGAGGAAGCGGAGGAGGAGCAAAAATGACAGGCAAGAATTTTGAACCAACGGAAGGAGAAGATCCAGAGGCAGGGCAGAATGTTGTAGCTGGAAAGGAAAAGGATTCTCTGTTAGCTCAGTTTGAAAAGGCTAAAAGTACAAATCCTCAAGATAAACCCTCAGACAAAGGGTCCCACTGGGTTTCAGGAGCTTGAAACAAGGGCCCAACATTTTTGGAAATGCTGAAAGGGAAAAAGAAGGAACTAGTCAGTGAACTACCACCCCTAATACCAAATAATAACAGGTTAACTGCGCCAATGGAGATTATGGAAAGATTCTTGGATATGGAGGCATCATCCTTAGTTGGCAATTTTTTGGGAGGAAGGTCGGACATTGAGACTATTCACTCATGGGCCGTGGCAAAGTGGAAAACTTCAAGATGCTTAAAAATCGTAGCCATGTCAAGAGGTTTTTTTATGATAAGACTCAACAACAAAGATGATGCAGAGCGCATCTTGACAGGAGGACCCTGGTTTCTAGGAATGCGTAGCCTCTTTCTGAGGAAGTGGGGGGAGGATTTCAACCTTGAGAAGCAGAACATTAATATAGCACCCATTTGGGTCCACTTACCAAACCTCCCAGCCCAGTTTGTTAATGAGTACTGGCTTAGTGGCATAGCAAATACGATAGGAGAGCTCGTGGTAATAGACCATTCAACCCAAGCAAGGACTAGACTGATGCATGCCAGGATCTGTGTAAATGCAAACTTGGATTTTGATCTACCTTCTTAGGTGGAACTAGCATATGGAGAGTTTCTAAGGATTTAGCCTATGGAGTATGAGAACAAGTCGGCATTTTGTAGCATGTGTAAAACCCAGGGCCACCTTCAAGCCCAATGTCTGACAATAACTGCAAACAAGGAAGCCACGAGCGAAGGTTTTCTGGGGAAAGCTAATGGGAGAGGGATCCCAAAGTTTCAAGGACCACGTCTTAACTTGGAAGGATACAAACAAGTTAAGAATAACCAGGTTGACCAAGCCAACATAGAACTGGCAAAAATCTAGGAGAAAGGAAAGCAACATAATGAGGGAGGCAAAAATCATAAGGTATGTAATAAAGATCCTAGCTTGAACATGTTTGATATCCTAGCAAATCTAGAAGTTGAAAAAGAAAACAGTAAGAATGATACCATCAGTGTCAAGTTTCCTGAAACCCTAGACTCCCCATCCAAATCGGAACCATCCACATCTATGACAAAAATCCCCAAAAGCTATGCTCAAAATGAAGAAAAATTGCTAGGTCATTTAAATTTATAATGAAAAAATAGAGTCAAGAGTCGAAGTTGTGGAAACAAGAGCCAAGAATGTATCTCCTAATCTGGTAGTGGAGAAAATTACCCCTTATCAGACGAGCCCAACGGTAAAAGGTTCCTTGAAGGAAAGCCCCCTGTTTAGGAACCAGATAGGAGAGGTGAACCAAAACAACGCTGAGGATGAAGATGGAATTGAAAACCCCCAAAATGAGGAAGAAGGTTCAAGCCCTAGACTATCATAGTATATGCCCCCTCATTTCAGTCCAAAACAGACTAGAAGCACTACCAAGCCTCTGATAGATTATGGAAGTGAAAGAAAGAAAGGGAGAATATCTACAGTAGAGCACTATAGAATGAGAATCAATGAAGAAATTATAAACATAAAATAAAGAACATTGTTACAGCAAGCTATTCCTGGCCAGGATAATAGAAAATTTGACAAACCCCCTTTGGATCAGGGAAGGGGGCGGGGAAAAAATATCAAAAAGTCTAAATGAAGGTTCTCTCATGGAATGTGAGAGGCCTAAACGGCCCACCAAAACAAAGGATGGTGAAGTCTATAAGGAAGGATTGGAATCCTAATATTATTTTCCTTCAAGAAACCAAAACAGATGCAGTACAATCAGCACTTATAGCTAGAAGGATTTGGAAGCAAGGGGAAGTGGCCTTTCAATAGGCAAGAGGAGCATCTGGGGGCCTCATGATCTTATGGAATCCTATTAAAATAGAAGGAAGTATTATTCAGGAAAATGAAAGAGTCTTAAGCATATTATTTCATGATTTTGATACTAATAAGAATTAGATTATGTCAAATGTTTATGCCCCCACCTCTGTCCAAGGGCGGTATGAACTGTGGGAGTTTTTGGGGCATTTGAGCCAAGATTTTAAAGACATTCCTTGGGTGATTGGGGGAGATTTCAATACCCCCATTTACCCATATGATAAGAAGGGAGGATATGGGTTACCCTCAAGGAGCATGGTGGAATTCAATGAATTCATTAACACAAATGAATTGATGGATGTAAGACTAAAGGGAGCCAAATTTACATGGAGTAACAAGAGGATAGGAATTTAGCTAATTCAAGAAAGGTTGGACAGGTTTTTTTATCCAAGGAATATACAACAATGTTTGGTGATTCAGCGTTACAAGCCCTTCCTAAATGCGCTTCAAACCATAATCTTATTCTATGGGAGGCATTTCAGGATAACTCCTTTAAAAATCCATTCATATTTCTGTCAATGTGGGTTAAACATCCGGACTTCAAGAAATGAATAGAGGAATGGTGGTAGCAACCTATCCAGGGAAGTGCTTCCTTCAAACTATCTCAAAAACTTAAGATGGTGAAAAACAACCTTAGAATATGGAATAAAGAAGTCTTTGGAAATATTTTTGAGAATAAGAGAGCAGTGGGGGAAAAACTGAGAATAATAGAAAGTAAAATCCAAAATGGAACCTATGATGAGGCGACAAGGACTAAAGAGAAGGAAACGTTTTGTGAGTTTTATAATATTTTAGCTTGTGAAGAGATGTATTGGAGGCAGAAATCAAGGGCATTATGGCTAAAGGAAGGGGACTCTAATTAAAAAAAAATTCCATGCTACCACATTGAGCAATAGAAACAACAATAATATTAGAAATTTAACTAAGGTGTATGGATCCTCAACTCAAAACATTCAGGAGATCAGGGACAAGGCCATTAATTTTTTCAGTTCATTATTGGGTGAAGAACGGGCCTGTAATGCCCAAGCAAAGGACTCTCTCCTTCAATTCATTCCATAAATCATTGATGAAATGATTAATGAGTCTCTTACAACAGCTTTTTCAGACGAAGAGATCAAGGAGGCTTTGTTTAACATGGATCCTAACAAAGCTCCTAGGTCGGATGGGTTTTCACCACGGTTTTTCCAAGTTTATTGGGATATTGTTGGAGCAAAAGTTATTGCTGCAATCAAGGAGTTCCAATGTTCAAATCATATTCCAAGGGGTTTCAATTCAACTTTCATTGCTTTGATCCCTAAAGGCCCCAACCCCAAGACTATGGCTGAATTTAGGCCTAATATATCCTATAAAATTCTGTCCAAGGCTTTAGCCAATCATTTGAAGAAAGTTCTACCGGTTATCATTGATCCAAGTCAAGGAAGTTCTGTACAAGGAAGATCAATCTTAGATGGAGTTATTACTGTTCATGAGGCTCTTCATACAGCCGCTCAGACCAAAAAATCAACCATGGCTTTAAAGTTAGACATGAACAAAGCTTATGACAGGATAAATTAGGAATTCCTAGAGGCAGATTTATTAAAATTTGGCTTCAACATGAAATGGGTTAAGTTAATAAGACAGTGTATTTCTAAGCCTTATTTTTTAGTTTTGGTTAATGGGTCTACTACAGGTTTTTTCAAAGCAAATGTGGTCTAAGACAAGGAGATCCCATAAGTCCTATGATGTTCATCATTGTAGCCAAGGCCTTGGGAATAACCATTAAGGCAGCATCGGTAGCTAGACTCATATCAGGTATCAAGGCCACATCGCTAACTACCCCGGTGACACATCAACAATTTTTTGATGATACATTGCTACTAACTTTGGCTTCTGTGGTTGAGGCAAGAAGGATTAAAAATATTCTCATAATGTATGAAGAAGTGGCTGGACAGAAAGTGAATTTTTATAAGAGCAAACTTTATTTCATCAATACCCCCATTCCTAGGCAAAACATCATAGCAAGGATTATGTAATGTCAGATTGCATCTCTTCCCACATCCTATTTAGGTCTTCCCCTATTTACGGGGAAACCTGAAGGATCAATGTGGAACATAGTTCTAGAGAGGATCCAAAAAAAGCTAGTAGGTTGGAAAGGACATCTGTTATCTCAAGCAAGCAAAGCATTTTTAACTATGGCTTCACTTCAAAGTATACCCGTTTACTTCCTATCAGTATTCAGAGCTCCCAGCAAGGTGTATCACAAAATTGACCAGCTCCAAAAAAAAAATCTCTGGTCAGGGACTGAGGATAAGAAAAGGATCCATTTAGTAGGTTAGAACAAGGTTTGCAAACCTAAAGCTAATGGGGGGTTAGGATTGAGGAGAGTTGCTCATCTCAATACAGCTCTGTTAGCCAAACACGCATGGTGGTTATTAACTAAGGTCGATAATGAATGGACTGCCATAGTTATGAGGAAATACCTCCAAGGTGTGAACTTCCTTAATGACAACTTAGCAAGCAGGGGGTATGCTTTTGGAAGGTAATCCTCATGAGCAAGGATCTTGTCAAGAAAGGTCTTAGATGGATTCTAGGAAATGGGAAAACAATAGACTTTTGGAAGGATCGGTGGGTGAGAGCTGAGGAGTTATCCCAGAATCCTCGTTTGGCTAGGATTCAAGAGCATATGGAGCAACATATTGGGAAGAAGGTTGAAAATTATAGGTGGTAGGATATAAATATCAACAGGTGGAAACACATTAGAGTACAGGGTTTTGAAGCGGAGTCTGAAGAGCTTTATAACATTTTAACTCAGCAAATTATTCCCTCTAGAGAGGATGAAGATCACATTGTTTGGGCTGAGACTGAAAGTGGTGACTTCACAGTTAATTCTGCCTATAATTTGCTTCTCAATGTGGAAGGTCAACAATTTCAACCAAGTTTGGTTTGGATCAAAGGCTTAATTCCTAAAATATCCTTTTTTTCATGGCTAGTGATTCAAGGAAAAATCCTCACTATGGAAAATATGTTATCCAAAGGTATGGTTATTGCTAACCGTTGCTGCATGTACAGGGCAGGATGGGAGACAACCCAACACTTATTTCTAGAGTTTCCGATAGCGGAGTCCATCCTGGATGAAATTTTCCAAGCCTTTAGGATCTCATGGGTTAAGCATGCTATTATATCCGAAGTGTTCCATAAATGGCCTCAACCCTTTGTTAGCCTAAAACTTAAGTACCTATGGAAAATATGTTGGCATCATTTTCTCTAGAATACTTGGCTAGAAAGGAACCAAAGAGCCTTTAAGGATACCATTCACAACCCAAAAACCATCCTAGCTGATCTCGATGGTGCCCTTGATTTCCACTTTTAGCTTCTTAAGCCTGCTTGAGAATCTGCTTCCACTGGGAGCACCGGGACCGCCAGGGGCTGAACCCCCCAGGGCTGAGCTGCCATCAGGGGTAGAACCACCTAGGGAACTATAGTCGCTAGGGGCCTAAGCTGATGCCTATCTCTTCAAGATGGGCTTGCGCTTCTTGGGAGGAGGAGAATTATCGTGGTCGCTAAGGCTATCCGCCCTAGCCTTGGCCTAAGGGTTGGATGAGGTAGAAGACCTAGGGGGGATTAGCAGAGAGGGGAGGGATATGTTGGATAGGGGGCTGGTTAGCGAGAGCATGGTGTTAAAGGACTGCCATGAGGCCTTGGTGGATGGGGTGGGTGTGGGCTTTATGGTCCTTCTTGACAGTGATAGTGAGGGAGTATAGTAAGTACCGGGGAGTGCACAGAAGCGTGGCACTGCAGATATGATTAACGAAGCTGAGATGAAAGTTGCACAGTTTCTGGTTAGGGTCATCATAGGTAATGAATTGCATGATGGGCATGATGACCTCATTGAATGGTTTGGATAGCTTCATTCTAAATAGGGTGGTCTTATCCCAATCATACTCTGGAATGTGGGCGAGCTCCTCCTCCCAATTGTGCATGTCGCACCAGATATTCTTCTCTTTTTCTTCATGGTGAAGCCTTGTAACTTCAAACATGAATTCCTTGGTTACCCTAAAATGGACACCTTTTACAACCACCTCACCATTGTTCTAGGTTTTGAGGAAGGCCTGGGTAATCTCCTCATAGGGAACTATGAATTTGTGAAGGAAATGGGTAAGGGACTTGGCGTCCATGAACCTTGGCGGACTCACTCAGGGTGAGGGAAGAGGACTAGACATAAATGACTTTGGATGAGGATATGGTGGAAACAGAGGCAGGCAGTAATAGGAAGTAGTGGAGGAGACTAGAGCCAACCAGGGAGCACACTCATTGAAATCCATCGAGGGGGAAGATACTGGGAGGAAGTGAGATGAACATGCTCGGGAGGGAAGAAATAGGCAAGGTGGAAGCCGAAGGGGCATAGGGCAGCTGCATGCATCGTGACTCTACATCGATGGAGATGGGAAAAAGGCTCGAAAGGAGGTGGATACGGGGAGAAATGTGGTGGGAATAACAAATAATGGGATAAATCCAACATGAAGTGGGTGCCTTGGGATACGAATGATGAGGTGGCACATCGAGAGTGGGCCAGGTGGACGACTTGCACAAGGTAACTTCCTTGTCATAAAGAGGCAGGGATAAGGTGAGGACGACATGATAAGCAAGCTGAGGTGGTGTGGAGCCAAACAAGGAACTGATGATGAGGCCAATGTGGATGCGGTAAGACTTGATCGAATCCAGTCTGGTGCTAAGGTGTCTTCTACATATAGGACCATCAGAAATGGTGACCTTGGGAAGCTTTGAGTAGAGGTCAATGACCCCTAGAAAAATAGAGTGGGTTCTGGGGCTCCAGGTCAACGGGGACCTGAGATCAAAAAATCTAGTCTTCTGTGTTAGCATCGTGGTTCAGAGGTTTGTCTTGGGATGCCACATCCAAAAGATAATAGAGAAATTCATCCTGCTAGATACGGAGTTCTGCTGATGAAGCTGCTGAATTGGCCATGAAGTCTGCTAGCTTTTTCCCATCATGGTAGATGTGGCAAATGTAAAATTAGGGGAGCCCCTGAAGGATGACTCAGACTTCTAATATGATGTTGGTTATTCGCCATGACATATCCCCTTGCTTGATCATGACATTGATAATGTTTAGGGAGTTGCCCTCGATGATCATCCTTCTAGGGTAATATTGGAGAACTATAAGCCCGTGGAGGAGCGTCGAATATTCTGTTAATTTATTGGTTTGAACACCCAAGAACTCTATGTAGGCAAGAATCAAATGCCTTGAGTGGTCACGGATGACCCCACCAGTGCTCGAGGGACCGGGATTGCCTTTAGACGCTCCATAAAATTTTAGATTGACCCACCTGAGAGTGGGGGTCGACCATCTAGTAGAGGCTCTAGGAGAGGGGGAGGGATGGGGGCAAGGTGGAAGAGTTTGCCCTCCAAGGGAGCTGAGGAGGTTTAACTCGCTCACCTTCCATGGAGGGAAGGTCAGGGGAAGGATGCGGTAATTCTCTGTCTTAAAGGCGAGTGCTTTGACTGCCATCACCTGGGGGTCCTGGGATGGGGAGGAGAAAGCTCTCTCGTTATGCTCAAGCCATAGTTGCCAGAGTAGGTGGGGTAGGCAATAGGTCCAGAGGGATCAGATGGAAATAAATTATCTTTTTAATTATTTAAATAAAACTCATTTATTATTTAAATAATATACCCATACTAATTTCAACTGTTAATATGGTATATTTAAATAGATTTAGGATAATGGATCCTCTATATCCATTAGTCTTTTTCGAAGGAGTTCCTTAACTAATAATTTTTAAACACAATAACATGCAAACAAATTGAACACTTAGATGCATCAAAACAAAGTGGGAGCATTATCATTAACACAATCACTTGTCTTAGTTGAAAAATTTATGATAGCTTCTAGGCTATCAGCTTCAGCTCTAGGTGGTCGAATTGCTAATTATCACCTCTAAAAAGTAGTAATGCATACCTCTATGAGGGTAGCCATTCATGTAACCTTGAGTTATCTAAGTCATCACTTCTCTTTTCAAGCACCCTATCCTTGGTGGTAAATTCTACCTCTTCCACCCACATAAATAATTAGTGTTGCACATTGACTATACATTAGTAGTATTGTATTCTTCAAAGATAAATCATTATAACAATGCATATTCATTTAAAGCATAAAAACTAAGTATCATTTAATAATTTATCAGTACATCATCTATCAAGCTAAATTTTTTCCAATAAGGGGTATGATAAGTTTGAAAGAGTTTCAATGGATGGTTCAAAGTTCAAATGGCATTGCAGCCAAGTAATAATCATGAGAAGTTGGAAGTCATCAAGGATGGTTTGAATATTGTCTTAGAATCTTAAAAAAATGAGGTAAAAGACTATATATGTAATATGAAGTAGAGAATTAATTGGTTCTTGGCTTAATTAGAGGCTATAATGTCTAAGGAACTCTTTGTAATCCTGATGATGCTAAGTATGACCATCTAAGAGATATGAAAGGAGATAAAAATATGTCATTGTTTCTACAAGTGGTAGATAAAATCATCCAATTGAATTGTCTCATAGGATTCATTACCCTCCACTTATCTTGTATGAAGCCTAAGATTGTATTGCACAAAGACAATGTCCTTAAGGTGCTCTTGGTTTAACCTATTATTCTTCTTGGTGTATATGGCCTCAAATAGAGACCAATTACACTAATCTAGAAGCGCTACAAGGATGACTCAAGATGCAAATAACCATATTCTATATGATAGGTGTTTTGAAGTCATATTCCTCCCACTATATATATATATATATATATATATAGATAGATAGATGATTTTTTAAGTATTAATTTATGATGCTATACTATAATAATGTTAACTATATAATTTTTTTTTAAATGATGAACTTTAAAAGTTTAAATGTATTACCTAGCTATAATTTTGACCTTGATTATCTAGCAAAGGAGGATTTAAACAACCTACCTCATATATTTTTATACATCTATAACTCAGTAGGGATAAGGTGATGTTTGTCAAAATTTTGTATCATCCTCTCTACACAAGTACACAAACTATCCTAGGCATCTTCATTATTGCATAGGCTACTACTGTAAAAGAATTTAGGGTTCAAGAAGAGTCTCAAAGCATGAATTGTTGACATAGTTTTCTTGTACATATATTCTTAGAAATTTGGCTAATTGCTTCGTATTTGTATGGATTACCACTACAATAATGATGAATGACCTCTTTGGCTCTATCAGTTACCTCATATAGATAGCTTATGGCCAATTTTTCACCATATACAAGGTGAATAATCCTTACCAAGGGTTCAATCACCTACAATTAAATAGTAAATATTGAAAATTTAAAAAAATTAATAAGATTTTAAAATTTAAATTTGAACTCAACAAACAAAGTGCAATTACCTTGATAATTTCTTGAACAATTTATCAAAATGAAGTATTATACACTTAAATCAATATCTATTGACCCTCATATTTAGCATAAAATTATGAGGTATTCCATAACTTGGACATAAACATCTACTTCAAAGTAGAGGATATTGTGAGAAGGATATACAAGGTGATGAAAATAGAAGAAAATCAAGTGGTCCTTAGCCAAAGAATATCCTTCTCATCATTTTTCTTCCTCATCAAGTTGAACACTAATATGTTGTTATAGATAAAATTGTGTTATGTTGTTTTCCTATTCTACCATTGTATTCATCCACTATATATTATTAATACCCTCCAGCATGAGTTCAACACAATGGGAAGCACATGGGATCCAAAAGGTAGAGGGGTACTTCTCCTAAATAAGTCTACCTACAAACACATATGCTACTGCATTGTCCATCACTACTTGGATAAAATTATCCATACATAATTTAACCACCACATCCTCCATCAAATTGAATAATTATTGTACATTATTTATCTCTTGTAAGGCATCAACCAAATTGAGGAATACCATGGATCCACCCGAAGCTACCATGAAATTTAGGAGTGTAATTTCTTACATATTTCCACCCATCCGAAAGAATTTTTCAAATATTTTTCTTCCATATCATCCTTTGATACTATACAAGAGCACATGTGTTAATAAAACACTCCTCAAATAGTGGTCCACTTAATTCATTTGCATAAGATATATTTACTCCTTTCCTAGATTCACTCAATGTCTTCTTTATGGCTTTCCAATAGAGGCTATCCATGGTGTAGAAGGGATTTTGTAATAATATCAAAAACATTGCTACGGATACCTCCTTTGCCTTGTTATTTCCCATAGTAGTATCACAAATGGTGGTTTTTCTAGCACTATAACCTTGTACTACACTTTTCCTACTCCCACTGTTGATAACTCAATGAATGTGAGGGATAAGAATAGATTCTTTGACCATGGCATGGATAACCTATAGTTCAATCTCATCCATGTATAATGACCCTCATCACTCTAGTCCTTGTTCCATTGTAGTTCTTACCCTTTTATGGCCTATTTTCTTGGTTTATTTGTTCAACATAAAAGCCTTAACCTTAGATTTCTACATGTCATCAAAATTAAGGAAAGGATCCAAATATTTTTATATATTTCAAAACAAATAAAATGTGAGGTGATTTATGTCTTCTCACATGTTCTTACCACAAAATATATAGAACACCTGATTCAATAAATTTCTCTTAATTCTATGAAGAACACAAGCTTATACTGAGAGGGGGGGTGAATAGTATAAGACCTCTTTTTACTTTTTCCTTTATACTTCAATTCAAAATTATGTAGTGTATAGATAGCAGTATCAATAGCCGTAATCAAAACAATGCACAAAATACCATCCACAATAGAGACACAACAATTTACGTGGTTCACCCAATGTGGGCTACTCCATGGATAAAATATTTCACTAAATTTTATCAAATCAAATTCTAGGAATACCTTTCCCGATTACAATGTTCATGGGCACCGACCCACAGAAGACACCAATCCCCTAGCTATGTTCTGGCTGGTGATCCTCTAGAAGACCTCTGCCTTCGCTGCCCTTAACAAATGGAACTCTATCCATAGAAGACACCTGTCCTCCCTACTTTGGTCGGAGACCTCTGTCCTCAACTCTATCACCTCCAAAATTGGTCCTCGAATTTGCACTAAACACAGTCCTTCGATTTAGCACAAATGTCGTCATTCTCTTTCTCTGATCTGCACCAAACACAATCCTTCAGTCTGGCACAAATGTACTCGAATCTGCACCAATATCTATCCTCAACTGGTCCTCAAATCTGGTTCACAAAAGTTGTTCACAAGCTTCCACAAAAGCTTGTTTGATCTTCACCCAAGTCTTCACCAAGACTTGTCTCAGATCTGCTTTGCAAGTTCTCACTAGAACCTGCCCAAACTGCTCCACAAGCTCAACAAAAGCTTGCTCAAATCTATCCAACAATCCCTCTCAATTATTTTTCCAAAACCATCAAAGCCTTCGAACTATCATCGAACGTCGCAAAAATGATGCACCCCACAGCTTTGTGTTTTTCTGCTCTCTGTGCGCAAACTCAGCAACACCATCTTTGCGCACTCTGATTCCTTGCAATCTCTCTCACTTAGAAAATTCGACAAAATGCACTTTGTACACTAATATCAAATTTTGCACTCTACTCTCAATGATCGGACTTCTCCCCCGCACTCTATCTACGAATGTCGCACTTCAAATGCACACTCAAAATCGATACCTTAACTCTTCGAACAACCCTCCTTTTCTACTATTACTTTCAAGATCAAAACCTTGATCTTAGTCGGTTGCACAACCCTAAACAACGTCGGTTGCAAACCCTAATCTTCGTCGGCCCAAATTTAACTTCGTCGGCCTCACTCCCTTTGCAACTCTTGTGTAGCTTCTGTCGTGAAACTACAACATGTCACGATATTGCGACACTTTTGCAACCGTACACTCCCTTTTGGCTTTTGTCGCGATATCGTGACACTTTAGCCTTTGTCAACTTCAACCACGTTCTTGTCGTGATATCGTGACACTTCTCCCTTCTTCGACCTCCTTTCAACTTCTATCGTGAAATCGTGACACTTCTACTGCAGACTTCGTCTTTCACTTCTGTCGTGAAATCGTGACACTTTTTGTCTTCATGGCCTTCCTTTCTAATTTTTTCATGAAATCGTGACGCTTTCTCCAACCGAACGCTGTAATCTCAAATTGTGATGAAATCAGGACACTTTCTCTTCCTTGCGCTCTTGTCTGCTTACACTAGCGAAAACAATACATGTCACAAAATTGCGACACCTTTCGCTTCCGTACACTCTTCTCTGCAGGCACTAGCAAAAATGGAACATGTCACGAAATCGTGACACTTTCTGTATCCATACGCTTTCTCTTCAACATGTCGTGAAATCGCGATGCTATCAACTTTTCGTACGCTTACTTTGCATCTGGTCGCAAAATCGTGACAGTTCTCACTTTGAACTCTTTCTGTTGCTGTATGTCACGAAATAGTGACAGTTCTTACTTGGAACAATTTCATCTACAACATGTTGCAAAATTGTGACGGTTCTCACTTCGAACTCTGCAGCATGTCGTGAAATCGCAACAGTTCTAATGTTACTTTCTCTCTCTTCAAACTTGTCATGAAATCATGACAATTCACACTACGGACTCACTCTTCTGCATTATGTCACGAAATCGCGACACATTTTCTTTTGGACTCTCTCTCCTGCAACATGTCACGAAATCGTGAAACTTTTTCTTTCGGACTCTCTCTCCTAAAACATGTCACGAAATCGTGACACTTTTTTGTCTGTACAATCTTCCTTGCAATATGTCATGAAATCGCGACATTTCTGACTTCGAACATTCTCTCTCCTCTTTGAGTCGCGAAACTGCGACATGTCGCGATATCGTGACATTTTTCTAAAAAGATTTCTCTCTCCTACCTGAGTCACGAAAATGCGACATGTCACGATATCGCGACACTTTTTCAAAAATATTTCTCTCTCTTGTTTAAGTCGTGAAACTGCGACATGTCGCGATATCGCGACATTTTTCAAACTTACTTTCTTTCGAACCTTTCATGCCGAAACCTTCATCAAAATAATTTCTTTTACATCAAATCAAGTTCCTTCAAAATATTCTTGACATCAATGACAACTTATTCACTTGAGCAAATGCAATGTACCCAAGGTACCCAAAATTGCCAATAATCTCCCCCTTTGTCATTGATGGCAAACCTTTACTGAAAACACGTCTTAGGAGCCAAAACTGAAACCAACTGTGCTAACAACTGAGAAATTGCCTTTGAGGTTTTGCTCCCCCTGACTTGAAGCTTTCCTCTTCACTTGAAGCTCTCCCCCTTACTCATATCTCTCCCCATTTGTCATCAATGGAAAAGGGTCACCTTTGGGGATTGGGACTAAGAATGAGCCTCTTAGCTTAGTCCCTCCCCCACCTCCTGATGAGGTGATTAATTCTGGGGTGGGAGTAAAACTCCCATTAAGCATTGATCATCATCAGCATCTATAACTTCCTTGCCGGGCCTTCTCTTGAACTCTTTGTCCATATTCCTGTTCTTGTCACTATTCTTTTTTTTTTTTTTTTTTTTTTTTTTTCTTTGTTCTTGTTCTTGTTCTCATCCCTGTTCTTATCCATGCCTTGATCCTTGGACTTGTTCATACCACTATTCCTGTTCTTGTACCTTGGAAGTTCAGCTCTACATTGTCTAGCTGTGTGACCTTCATTGTTGCACTTATAACAAGTAACAATGTTATTTCTTTTAGGCATACATGTTCTTTGAATCCACCTGTTTTGACTAAACCTGTTCTGACCAAACCTGTTCCTTATATTTGCCTTGCAATAAACTGCCTTGTGCCCAAACTGTTGACAATAGTAGCAATACCCTTGAAAGAAATTACCACCTCTGAAACTATCATTTACCTTCCTTACTTGAGTCATGCAATGTGAAGCCATGTGACCAAACCTGTGACAAGCAAAACATCTGCCATTAAACTTTCCTATAAATGACCTTCTAGGTCCTGTAAACTTTCTCCCCTTTTTATGTTTCCTATTTTCTATTTCTGTGCATCTATCACTCAAGGACTCTTTCTCTGAAATACTCTCCTCATCAAAACTCTCTTCTTTTTGGAATCTCTTACTAGATTCCCCAACCCGTTCCTTATGTTTCTTACCAAAACCAAGACCTGTTTTATCTGTTGCCCTTCTTTGATCTTTGATGATGGACTTTACATTTTTGGAGCTATCTTGAAACCTATAAAGCTTATCCTTGTACTCTTTAGTTTCCTCTTTCAAAGAAGCCATTTTTTGTTCTAACTCATTATACTCAAGAACCTTAGACTCTAACTCATCCTTGAGTTCTTGTGTCTTAGCTATAGAGAAATCAAGATTTTCTATAAGATCATCTCTCTCCATACAACATTCATCTAACTTATCCTTGAGTCTAGCATTCTTCTTTCTTTCCTTTTTCAAAGCACTAAGAGCATTAATAAGTTCACTTTCAAGATCCTTTATTTGATTGCTTTTTGAATCCTCAAAGCCATTTTTAGATTTCTTATCACTAGAGGTGCTACCTTTTTCAAAGACCATACAAGCATCTTCCTTATAGTTTTCTGAAGCATCCTCATACATACTAGAAACCAAATCATTATTTGTGCAATCATCCTCAAGGTGACCAAAATTTCCACATCTAAGACATTTCATGATAATGAATCTATGTTTCGGTTCTTCCTCTTTTTTTGTTATGAACAACATCTCATTTTCATCATCACTTGAAGAACTTTCACTATCACTACTAGAACACTTACTTGCCTTGTCTAGGTAGAAGCTCTTCTTGTGTTTGTGAGAGTACCTCTTTCCTTGATTGATGTGCTCATCTTTGTTTTTCCTGTGATGCTTGTGCTTTTCAGAATCCTTGCTCTTAGAATCTTGTTTATCTTCATCACTTTCATTCTTGGGAACAATACAACGAGTAGCATAATGACCAAACTTTCCACAATTGAAACATCTTATATTTTTCATACTTTTGTGCTTTCTAGTGAACTTGCCTTTCTTGTTGTAATATGCCTCTTCATCACTAGAAGACTCATCACTCTCTTGAAGTTGTTTACCCTTGGATTTCTTGGTAGCCTTGAATGCTGCCTCTTTCTTGACATCAACCTTCACTTGAGTTCTCAACTCAAATGCTGCAAGTACACTATGGAGCTCATCCTTTTTCAACTTATCCAAATCTTTAGCTTCCTCAATAGCAGAAATATTTTCACTAAATATATTAGGAAGAGATCTTAAAATCTTATCACAAACACCATTTTCAGCAAGTTCAATACCTAAGTCTTTCATGGAGTTAACAACCTCATCCATACGAAGCATGTAGTCACTAATATTTTCATCATCATTCATCTTGAGTTGTTCAAACATACCTTTGAAGTGTCTCAACTTAGCCTTTCGGACATTTACATCACCTATGTGAACCACCTGCAACTGTTTCCACATTTCACTAGATGTCTTGCAGTGAATCACCTTGGTAAGATCTGCCTCCTGTAAACCTTTCAGGATTGCATTCATTGCTTTTGAATTGTTGTGATGTAGGAGCCTGTCTTCTTTAGTGTAAGGACCATGTTCAGGAATAGTGTACCTGTCTTCAATCACTTCCCAAACCTCATTCCCAAGTGCCATTAGATGAACCTTCATCTTTGCACTCCAAATACCAAAATCTAATCCATCAAGAATAGGTGCTGCATTGCCACTTGAATAATCCATTGTGTTCTTTCATCGGATTTTCCTTCAAGCTTTTAAACTTTTCGAAGGCACCCACTCTGATACCAATTGAAGAACACAAGCTTATACTGAGAGGGGGGGGTGAACAGTATAAGACCTCTTTTTACTTTTTCCTTTATACTTCAATTCAAAATTATGTAGTGTATAGATAGTAGTATCAATAGCCGTAATCAAAATAATGCACAAAATACCATCCACAATAGAGACAACAATTTATGCGATTCACCCAATGTGGGCTACTCCATAGATAAAATCTTTCACTAAATTTTATCAAATCAAATTCTGGGAATGCCTTTCCCAATTACAATGTTCGTGGGCACCAACCCACAGAAGACACCAATCCCCTAGCTCTGTTCTGGCTAGTGATCCTCTAGAAGACCTCTGCCTCCGCTGCCCTTAGCAAATGGAACTTTATCCATAGAAGACACCTATCCTCCCTACTACGGCTAGAGACCTCTGTCCTCAACTCTATCACCTCCAAAACTGGTCCTCGAATTTGCACTAAACACAGTCCTTCGATTTAGCACAAATGTCCTCGTTCTCTTTCTCTGATCTGCATAAAACACAATCCTTCGATCTGGCACAAATGTCCTCGAATCTACACCAATATCTGTCCTCAACTGGTCCTCAAATCTAGTTCACAGAAGTTGTTCACAAGCTTCCACAAAATCTTGCTTGATCTTCACCCAAGTCTTCACCAAGACTTGTCTTAGATCTACTTTGCAAGTTCTCACTAGAACCTGCCCAAATTGCTCCACAAGCTCAAAAAAAGCTTGCTAAAATCTGTCCAACAATCCCTCTTAATGATTTGTCCAAAACCATCAAAGCCTTCTAACTATCACCGAACGCCGCAAAAATGATGCACCCCACAACTTTGCATTTTTTTGCTCTCTGTGTGCAAACTCAGTAGCACCGTCTTCACGCACTCTGATTCCTTGTGATCTCTCTCACTTAGAAGATTTGACAAAATGCACTCTATACACTAATATCAAATTTCACACTCCACTCTCAGCGATCGAACTTCTCCCTTGCACTCTATCTACGAATGTTGCACTTCGAACGCACACGCAAAATCGATACCTTAACTCTTCGAACAACCCTCCTTTTATACTATTACTTTCAAGATCAAAACCTTGATCTTAGTCGGCTGCACAACCCTAAACAACGTTGACTGCAAACCCTAATCTTCATCAGCCCAAATTTAACTTTGTCGGCCTCACTCCCTCTACAACTATTTTGTAGCTTCTGTCGCGAAACTACAACATGTCGCGATATTGCGACACTTTTGCAACCGTACACTCACTTTTGGCTTTTGTTGTGATATTGCGACACTTTAGCTTTTGTCGACTTCAACCACGTTCTTGTCATGATATCACGACACTTCTCCCTTCGTCGACCTCCTTTCATCTTCTGTCATGAAATCGTGACACTTCTTCTACTGCAGACTTCGTCTTTCACTTTTGTCGCAAAATCATGACACTTTTTGTCTTCATGGCCTTCCTTTCTACTTTTGTCGTGAAATCGTGACACTTCACCTATGGAAGACCTGCACGCTGTTTTTGTTGTGAAATCATGACGCTTTCTCCAACTGAACGCTGTAATCTCAAACTGTCGCAAAATCGTGACACTTTCTCTTTCTTGCACTCTTGTCTGCTTGCACTAGTGAAAACAAGACATGTCGCGAAATTGTGACACCTTTCGCTTTCATACACTCTTCTCTGCAGGCACTAGCGAAAATGGAACATGTCACGAAATTGTGACACTTTCTGTATCCGTACGCTTTCTCTTCAACATGTCATGAAATCGCGACGCTATCAACTTTTTGTACGCTTACTTTGCACCTTGTCACGAAATCGTGACATTTCTCACTTCGAACTCTTTCTGTTGTTGTATGTCGTGAAATCGTGACAGTTCTTACTTGGAACAATTTCATCTACAACATGTCACGAAATCACATCGGTTCTCACTTCGAACTCTGTAGCATGTCACGAAATCGCAACAGTTCTAATGTTACTTTCTCTCTCTTTGAACTTGTCGCGAAATCACGACAATTCACACTACGGACTCTCTCTTCTGCATTATGTCACAAAATTGTGACACATTTTCTTTCGGACTCTCTCTCCTGCAACATGTCGTGAAATTGTGACACTTTTTCTTTCGGACTCTCTCTCCTGCAACATGTCGCGAAATCGTAACACTTTTTCGTCCGTACAATCTTCCTTGCAATATGTCGCGAAATCGTGACATTTCTGACTCCGAACATTCTCTCTCCTCTTTAAGTCGCGAAACTGCGACATGTCGTGATATTGCGACATTTTTCTAAAAAGCTTTCTCTCTCCTGCCTGAGTCGCGAAAATGCGACATGTCGCGATATCGTGACACTTTTTCAAAAAGATTTCTCTCTCCTGTTTAAGTCGCGAAACTGCGACATGTCGCGATATTGCGAAATTTTTTAAACTTACTTTCTTTCGAACCTTTCATGTCGAAACCTTCATCAAAACAATTTCTTTTACATCAAATCAAGTTCCTTCAAAAGCTTCTTGACATCAATGACAACTTATTCACTTGAGCAAATGCAATGTACCCAAGGTATCCAAAATTGCCAACATTCTATACTTCCACATTGGGTATTTTCTTAGGGTTTGAGTTGGGGCTTATGCTATTGTAGTCATTTGGGTTCCAGTTGTAGGTGGGTAATTGCTGATTGCAATGGTTCTAGGGATCTCAGCTAAAAAATCCATTTGTATTTTCTAGTAAGAGAGAAAATAAGAAAAAAGATCAATGAATTATCTTATCCTAAATATTTTAAACAAAAAACCATAAATATTTAATGCGTAGCTACATACATGAAAAGAAAAAAAATTAAAAATACCTAACTAAACCCTAGATTTCTGGTGCAGCTAATAAACCAAATTAAAAAATATAGTCATAGCCTGTGATTTTTGCATGAAAAGAAAAACAAAAAAAAAAATTGAAAAAAAATATATCTGACTAAACACTAGAATGTTTTGGGAGAAAAGAATGGAGCAAATTAAAAAAAATGAATCCCTAGCCTATAAAAGAAAAAAAAAAAAAAACTAACTAAACCCTAGATTTCTTTTTTTTGAGAGGGGGAAGGATGGGGGGTGGATCAAATCAAAAAAATACAACCGTAGCCTATGATTTTTGCATGAAAATAAAAAACTAAGTAAACCATATATTTTTTGTGAGGTGGGGAATGGTGCAAATTATAAAAATACATATCTTCCTATAATTTTTGCATTAAAAAAAAAAACAAATGAAAAAAACTAAGTAAACCTTTGAGTTTTTGGGAGGTAGGGATTAAAGCAAATTATAAAAATACAATCCTAGCCTATGATTTTTGTGTGAAAAGTAAAAACAAAATAAATAGAAAATCTAACTAAAAACTAGATTTTTTGGGGGGGGGCGAGGAATGGAGCAAATCTTAAAATATAGTCCTAGCCTATGATTTTTAATTTGAAAGAAACTACCAAAAAAATGGATTAAAAAAATAACTCATTTTTTTGCATAAATAGTATAAAATCTTCTTGCACCAATGTCCAATATTTTATCTGAGGTTGAAATATGGTTTAGATTGGTTGTTTGTGATAATTTGATGATTTACGGTTTTGTTGCATGCTCAATAGTGGAAAAAGACAAGATTAAATGAAATGCTACCCCAAAAAGTGCTTTTAAATGACTTTCCTTGTCATGCCTCTATTTGTTCAAGTCTTGGTGAGTAATCTCCAATTGTAGACCCTACTAACCCACAAGTTTTAAAACACTGGCATAAATAATATAATTATAGTTTTATAATTTAGCTTACAATAAGTTTTTTTATACTTTAGGTAAGTAATTTTATAAAGTTTATGGTTTTATTAACAATTGATAAATAAATAAAATAAATATCTTGAATGTTTTAATAAAACATTTTAAATAATCTATTTGAATATGGATTAAAATTATTATGCATGGGTTAAAATATTTTTTTTAAAGAATTAATAAGTGACCATTATGTTTATAATAGTAGAACTACAAATAAATAAAATAAATACTTCATGTTTTGTAGAAGAATATGCATCAATTTATAATCATATGTTAGGTTGGTTTGAATATATCCATTTGTATCATATAGGTAGGTTGAGATGTAGGGTTTGTGGCTTTGAAAATTGTTTAAAAAAAACAAAAAAGTTGTTGGAAATTTTGAGCAGTTGTCATTGATGTCCAAAATTAGTTGTCATTGATGTCAAGGTGCCAGGTGATAGCTCATCTTAAGTGCAAGTGGAAGTTTAATTAAATTCATGATGGGTTTAAATATCTATATTTTACACCCAAGAGAATGGGTCAACCCAGGAAAACAATTTATCCAAGGCATCAAAAGGATATAATATTATAATAATTGTTATTATAATATTAAAGTGATATGGTGAAAATCCCAAATAAAATATTTATAATTTTCATTATAATATTTTATAAATCAAAGTGGGTTTTATAAATTTTAATTATATTTCATAAACCCAAAGGTTGGGTTTGGAAGAAAAGGTATTCGAAGCACTTTTAAAACCTTCACCGACGTTGTGGAAGGAAATCAGGGAAGCATCAACATTTCCCAAGGTATGGAGAAAGCAATATAAATATATTACCCAAAGTCTAAAACATTATCCTTGCTCGAAATTTTAATTGGCATGCGAAAAAGAATAAGAGCTCATGAGAATTGTGAATTTCATGGACAGTGAAGTGTTTTAGGAATGAAGCATTAATTTTGAAAGGCACATAGGACAACATGGCCTAGTGGTGATTTGGGAAGCGCAAAAACATTTGTTCATCCGAGGGCCTACATTAGAAATGTGTCAGGTGCATTGGAGGTTGTGTTGGTTAAGGCACCCAAGGTGCATGTTGTTTTGCCAAGGGAAGAAGGAGTTGAGAGTTGAAGCATGTGTTGGTGCTTCGTAAATTTCAAACAAGCGCGTGGCTCGTGCGAAGACTTTGGCTGCGGCTAAGGCGCACGTTGTGGGCAAGGTTGAGGGTTTGATTCCCTCCAAAGGCGAGGTAAATATTTTTGGTTGGATTTTTTAATTATCTGCCTATGTTGGAGATATAAGGGTGTTTAAATTTTATTGTTATTAGCATATGTTGGAGGTATAAGTTTTATGAGTGGAATTAATTTTTAGAGAGGTTAATATTTAAATAAGTGATTTTATTTGAGATTTATTATTAGGAGTTATAAGGAGGTATTTGTAAAGTCTTAATTAATAGAGTGATATATTGGAGGATTAATACTATTGAGCATTGATTTCATTTTAATAAGGGTTTTTCTATTAAAGAAGATTATGGTGAATATTATTTTTAAGTTGGAGTGATAAGCTGTATTTTAGTCATATTTTGTATTGTGTTTTATTGAAGTCTTCTAACCCTTATTGAGATTGGCAAAGAAGTAATTGTGAGTGTGGTAGATTTGTGATATCAACTCTTTGATAACAAAAAGATATGGGAAAATTATTCTTTGGTTGAGTTGATTGATTGGATTACTAAAAATTAAAGTTTGGAGTGAAAAGGATTTGATTAGGGTTTCCTTTTCAAAAGTGTTTGAGTTAATGCTTCAAGGTTTTCTGGAATTAAGAGTTGTGATTAAAACCTTGTTTTATAAGCATTATTGTTGAAGCATTTGGATTGTGCAAAGAACTTGAGTTAGGGTTTTGAAAAGAACATGGGTATCATTGTTATGTGAATATTGATTTATGAGCATTGTTGCTGAAGTGATTTGTTGTACAAAGAACTTGAACTAGGGTTTTAGAAAAAATATGAGTATCATTGTTATGTGAGATTTGTTGTTGAGCATTGTTGGAAACATTTTGAGTTGATGTTTACATACTTGGAGTAGGATTTGTGAGCAAGATTTGGTTCTTGATAAATTGATTGAGTAGATTTTATTGAACCTAGTCAAATGGATGTATGAAGTGATTGTTCAAGTTCCATAAAACAAACTATTCTATATTCTGATTTGAGTTGTGAAAGATATTAAGCTTTGAGTATAGAACATATTGAGTCTCTAACAATTCCCTTTATGCTTCTATGAGATTGATTTGAGCTGAGAAAGTGATTGAGCTTTGAGTGTAGAACATATTGAGTCTCTAACAATTCTCTTTTTGCTTCTATTTGCTTCTATGATATTGGACAAGTTTTGTGTGGACTTGTTATGCATATTTGAGGTAAGTCTTTGATAAGACTTGTGGACTATTTTTGTGTGAGCTTTTGTGGAATCTTACAATATAGATTTGGCTAAGTTCTAGAAAGGACTTATTGAGCAGATTTGGACAAGTTCTGAGTGGACCTTATGAGCAGATTTGGATAGGTTTTGAGTGGACCTATTGAGCATATTTGGACAGGTTCTAAGTGGACCTATTGAGCAAATTTTAGTAGGTTCTGAGTGGACTTGTTGAGCATATTTGAGCATGTTTTGAATGGACTTGTTGAGAAAATTTGAGCAATTTCTCAGTGGACTTGTTGAGCATATTTGAGCATGTTTTGAGTGGACCTATTGAGCATATTTGAGCAGGTTCCAAGTGGACCTATTGAGCATATTTGTGCTAGACTTACTAGATTGTGTTTAGTGTAGATTTGAGTGAGCTTGTTGAGCAGACTTGTGCTAGACCAATTGGACTGTGTTTAGTGAAGAGTTGAGCAGATTTGTGCTAGATCGACTAGACTATGTTTAGTTAATATTTGAGTGAACTTTTTGAGTAGACTTGTGCTAAAATAACTGGACTATGTTTAGTACATATTTGAGTAGATTTGTGCTATACCGATTGGACTATGCTTAGTGTATATTTGAGATAGAGCTTTGGACGTGACAAAGAAGAGAGGATAGTAGTCTCCAGTGAATAGAGATCCATAAGCCATGGTAGTGAGGACAAGTCTTTTGAGTGGGTATAAGAGTCTCCAATGGATAGAGAGCCATCAACCAGTACAGTGGAGGTAGTAGTCTTCTAGAGGATCACTAGCCAGATCAGAGGAGAAGTAGTTCTCCTATGGATAGATATCCACGAACCAGATTTAGGGGATCAAAATATCTGTTGGACAAAGGTTCATAAAATTTGTAATAGGGAAAGTATTCCCAAGAGATTCATTGAAAATTTTTTAGTAAAATATTTTCTCCGTGGAGGTAGCCATATTTGGGTGAACCACATTAAATTGGTGTCTCTATTGTGTTTGTGTTATTTAGGCATTGCTTTGATTACTTTTGTTAATATTGATATCTATACATTGCATAGTAGTGATTTGGAAAGAAAAGTAAAAAGTTCTCTTATACTATTCACCCCCCCTCTTAATATAAGCTTGTGTTCTTCAAAAGTGTCTCATCAATTTAATAACAACCCTCTTACTCAAGATTGTAAAAGAGTAGTAATAATTTCATTTATTTTTGTGATATATTCATGGTTATGCGTAAGGGGTCGACCCCAAAATATATTTATAAAAATTTGACGAATTGGTTTCAAAATCCAAGTGAATAGTTTCGAAACACATGTAGAAGGTTCACTATTATTAAGGGCAATGTTCAAAATTTAAACTTGAAATGGTCAAATTATTATAAAATTGGGGCGAATCGACCAAAAAACAAATTTGCACCCAAAATATTTTGGCTAATGGACCCTGGTCAAGGGTCCCAAATATTAGCCAATTCCAAATTTTGAAAATTCTAATTTTAGCCAAATTTGTGAAAATAGCCACTATGCATAACCATCGATATGTTATAACCATTAAATTAATTACCAATAGTAGAATGTAGTTTAATAATAATCAATATATTCTTAATTTGTTAATGAATTCTAACTCATATGGTTAAAAGCATTCAATCAATGCCAATATATATTATATTCAATTTAATTTCACCTTAGGCTTGGATATAATATACTTGAATTAAATGGTTTCATTAATCCTTAAGTGAAGACGAAGCCTACTAGTTTCAAAATATCCACCTATACCTTGAAGTGTGTATGACTCACAATATATTTTGTTCAATATATTTTTTCATTCACATGAGGATACCTAATTTTGTTAATGAACTTCATTGGTATTTTGAGGTAGAGAGAATTATTAACTTAGTCTCAAAAGTTTTCAATTCATGAATATGCTCCTTTAGGTTGTTCAACTAGTTGCCTACTCTAGTTGAGGTTTTAGGTCTATTTCCACATTTTGTTAACATGGATACCCAATTGCTACTCATGGCTTATATTAGGCATCCACAAGGATATTAATAAGTTTAATTTGTATGGCTAGATAGTTATCAAATATATTTAGCTAATCAAAGTGATCATTCTCTACAAGATTTTCTCTTATCCCATTCTACTCTTCAAAGAATCAAGAACTTCATTTCTTATTGATAAGCTGTATGTGATCTAACCAATTAATAAGCTTCTATTTTACTAAATTGGTTTATAACTTGTTCACATTCTCTATACATTCACTATATTTGTCATAAAAATAATGTAATGTAAGTTTCATTTATGTTTGAAAATAAAAGTTATAACTTACATTATCATCTATAAAGGAAATCAAAATACCCATTCATAAAATATTTGACATCACTACAAATAAAAAATTATATAGATATTTATAAAAAAAATATAACTAGTTTTTTAGCATCTATGAAGAAGTCTCATAGTCCTCTTATAAGAGCTTAAACAACATTAAAATTTAACACAAATATATTTTTCAAAATAAAATTATACCTTATATATACATTAATAATAAAATCTAAACTTAAATGTTTTTTATATGAAGCTAGACTTAATTTTCTATTAAAAAATAAATATAATAAGACTCTAATATTACAAACATATTCCATTTCAACTATCATGTGTTAGAATAACTAAATATTCTCTTAAATTATACTAGGATAGAAACACTTGAGTTTCCACTCCTCCATGTGTCAGGAGAACTCTCAGCGGTGTCTTCATCAAGTTTGATAAGTTTTTGTAATCCAACGACTCTCAATGATCAACTTTGCTATTTATACAAAGTTGATCCTTGAAATAAATCAATCAGTTCTACACTTCTCATATTTTGTGTAATGCTTTGCATGTCTATTTTGGGAAATTCTAACATGGTACCAGAGCAGGATAGACTTTGCTAGCATTCTCTCGTGGAGGTTCTAGGAGCCGGTTCTTTGTATCTTTTTGTTAGCTTCTCCTTTTTTTAAAAATCCTTCAATAAGAGTTTATATATAGTTTTTTTTCAGCTATATTTTTTTGGAGTTATATGTATGTGGGTTATTCTGATAATATTTATCTCCTTCTCAATTGAAGAAGGGAAGATTCATTGTCTTCTAGAGTAAATTTTTTTTAGAAATATTGCCCATTTTTTCGTAGATCTGTTTAAAAAAAAAACAAAAGGAAAATATTATTTTTGTCCAAATCTCTTCTATGAAATAATCATACATTATATATATATATATATATATATATATATATATATATATATATATATATATATATATATATATTACCTTAACAAAAAAATCATTTTTTCAAGCATATAACTTGATATAATAAGATATATTTCCTATCGTAAGTTTTTTTTGCAAGTAAAATATCAGTCGACTGCACTAGGAGACCTCAAAGATAGGCTCGTTTTTCATGCTTTCAGCACCCATTTTGAATGTCTTAGTTGCACATCATGGCACCTCTCTTCTGTATCTCTATAGCACACTCAGAGCTTCAAAATAGAGGCTCAATTTTCATGCTCTTAGCACCCCATTTGGGTGTCATAACTGCACATTGTGGTGCCTCTCTTTAGTATCTCTAGCAAATGAGAGATAGCACTCTCTGCTTATCATCTATTTGGCGCAGATATTCATTTTTACAAATGTTGGTGTTAAGATCTCCTGAATCTATATCTTGCTCATGTGCACTTCGATGACGTCTCTTTCAGTTGCTTTAATTTTATTTCTTCAAGGGGTTTTTCTAAGTGTTAATATCTCCTTTTTTCATCGGTGACCCTTGTAGGAACCAACTCATGCCAGATTTTAATCCTTAAACGTCAAATATCTCCTATCTAATTTAGTGTTGGTATAACAGCTAACATAAGATTCCTATTAAACTTGTCCGAGCCCTCTCTCTTTCGCATTGCTTTAATTGATTTAATTTTCATATGCTCACTTAACTTGATCTCGAGTCTTTCAGCAGGTTTTCTCATTGTGAGTCTGATAACACAGTCTACATTTGGAGAGATAAAGGCAAAATCACCATTATTATTCTATATTTTGATGATCTTATTCTCACTGGTAGTAACTTCACTCACATTCAGACTATAAAAGACTCCCTCTCTAAAAAAATTGAAATGGTTGATCTAGGTTTAGCTCATTACTTCCGTGGGATTCAAATAAGTCAAACAGATACAAGAATTTCATTGTGTCAACAAAAGTACACACTAGTTCTTCTTCAAAGATTTAAAATGACAGATTTTAAACCTTCTCCTACCCCTTTTCAATCTGGCACAAATCTTAGTACTTCCTGCTCATCCCCTCTATGTGATGCAACTCTATACCGTCAGCTTGTAGGAATTTTGTTATACCTTAGTCATACTCGCCCAGATATCTCATATGTTGTTGACCTAATATCCAGATTCTCTCATCAACCTCAAGGTTATTGGCAAGCAGCAAAAAAAATCCTCTATTACTTGCAAGGCACTATGCACTTTGGGCTCTTATATAGGGGAAAATCCATGGATATCATTGGCTACACTGATTCAGATTGGGCAGGTTCAATAGAAGACAAATGTTCAACCTTAGGCTATGTCTTTTGACTTGGTTCTTTGCAAATAGCCTGGTTATGCAAGAAATAACAAGCAGTGGCCTTATATTCCACAGAGGATGAATATAGGGCAGCAGTTTTAGCTAGTTAGGAAGCTCTTTCACTTTGTCAAATTCTGAGAGAATTTGGTTTCTCCCATGAAAATACCATAACTCTTTGGTGTGACAATCATAGCACAATTCATATTACACACAATCTGGTTGAGCATCAACACACCAAGCACATTGAGATACACATGCACTTCATACGATAGCATATTTGTAACAGGGATATATACTTGGACTATATTCCAACTGGGATTTAAATTGTAGATATCTTCACCAAGTCATTTCCTTCTTCACGTTACCTTCAGGTTCGAGATAAACTTGGAGTAATACAACTACATTGACAAAGAGGTCTTCCAGCTCTCATTATATAGTTTGGAGAATGGTTTTTTTCCTTGTGTTTTTTTTTATCATATCTCCAACAAAATGTAGATTATGAGGACAATCTTCACCATCTGAAGATATGCCTGTATCTTGGATATTTTTTTATGTGACAGATGGTTTTTCCCCAAGGGATTTTTTCACCATCTATGTATTGTAAATGAGTACCTCATCAGGCCATGTTGTCGAGGCTCATCATTCTTATTATATTAAGAGGACAATCTTTACCATATGAAGACAAGCCTCTTCCTTACTTCCTTTTTTGATTGATGGTTTTTCCCATAGGGTTTTTACCATCTCTTCAAAAAGAAGTTGTGATAGTTGGTTTTTCCCCAATGGTTTTTTCACCATCTCTATTAATTTTAAATGAGTACCTCATCAGGCCATGTTGTCGGGACTCATCATTCTTATTGTATTAAGAGGACAATATTCACCATCCGAAGACAAGCCTCTTCCTTACTTCCTTTTGATTGATGATTTTTCCCATAGGCTTTTTACCATCTCTTCAAAAAGAATTCATTTTACATGAGTACCTCATCAAGCCTTGTTATCGAGACTCATTTATAAAAATCTCCCCTAGTATCACTTAAGGGGGGGTGTTAAAATAAGTGAATAGTCCCTTAAGTTCTACTAGGATAGACACATTTTATTTTCCACTCCTCCATGTGTCAGGAGAACTCTCAATGGTGTATTCATCAGGTTTTATGAGTTGTTGTAGTCCAACGACTCTCAATGATCAACTTTACTATTTATACAAAGTTGATCCTTGGAATAAATCAATCAGTTCTACTATTCTCTTAATATTTTGTGTAATGCTATGCATGTGTATTTTAGGAAATTCTAACATCATGAAATAATCCATATGGTATATTATATGTTTTTTCATTTTTAGAATTCATTATTCGAGACATAGCATAGAAATAAATCATCAAATGATCACTTCGTAATTCAATTTCATATCATTTTGATTAAATGGATACAAGATAGTTGTACACACAACATATAAATAACTCATCAAATGATCACTTGGAAATTCAATTTAATAATCATTTTTGTGAAATGAATATAGGATAACTTCATGTCATTATTTGTATTGGATCCAAGTAATGGTTTTAAAATAACTTCAAAATGTGCAACAATCTTTTTATACTCAATAGGTACAATGAATGAAGATTTTATTATCATAGTTTCAAGAATCATATTGCAAAATAAAAAGTATCTAATATTAAATACCCAAGGACGATAGTGCCTTTAAATTTAAACCACTTTATATTATAATATTTTAAATCTTATGATTTAAAAATTATAATATTATGTTTTAAACCTTTGTGCATCTCTTGTAATATTTAAATCTTTTTGTTCCAAGAAAATTTTTAAACCTTTGTCCTTCTCTTGTAATATTTCAATATTTTTGTTCCAAGAAAATTTTTAAACCTTTGTCCTTCTCTTGTAATATTTAAATAATTTTACCCCAAGCAACTTTTAAACCTTTGTCCTTCTCTTGTAATATTTAAATTTGATATTTAAATATTATAATCCTTTACTTAAAAATTTTGCCTTGCTTTGAAATATACCTTGCCTTGAATAATTATCCATTATTTGCTATTCACAAAGTCCATTTTTGATACCATTGATATATTGTACAACCTTATAAATTTCACACCCTTGAAGAATATTTTTTCCTTAAATACCATGCACCTTTGACATCAATGACAACTCAATATTTCCAACAATATATTTTAACTTCCCATCTGACAACAATCCATCATCTCTTCCTCTTTGACTACTTGATTATCCAAACTACATTCAAGTTTGACATTAAGATATCCATTCCTAATTTTGATATCATAATTGATGATGGTAAAGTGGATGCTAGGATTCACAGTCTAGAGATATTTTTTAAGACACAACCATAACTAAAAAAATGAATAAAATATCATGGTGGTTGAAGTCCATATGGTCAATCAAGTCATCACTTAGAGGTAGTCCCATTTCAAGCTTCTAGAAGCAATAGAATAACCAAAACTTGCTACATAGAAAGAGTCCCAAACTACTTTGTGTATGCATCTTTATCCCTATATGCATAAGAATTACTAACCAATTGGCTTCATATCCATCAAAAATCTAGTTAATAAATCATGCAGTACATTGAGGTGTTTATTTCTCTTTCTATCAACTTGGATGTTGTTTAATAATATCCTTGATATCAAATTAGTTCCAAATTATTTTCTCATATGCAATAGGAGATAAATATTATCACTATTATTTATTTAGATTAATATTACCAACCTATAAAAATATGGAAGCTAAGTAGCAAAAGAATAAAACCAATGATTATTTTCTCTTGTGAAAAGAGCACTATGACCGTAACTAACTTTTGAAACCTTTTCCACCCTTTATAAGAAGGAAAAGTCTTCTCAAAGTAGCAACACAAAGGTTTTTGGAAATAATATAAACTTATGTGATTATCATAAGCACATCAAGCATCCTAACAAATAAATACATGTGTTACAATCTAAAAATATCAAGGCCCTTCTAGTTGAATCTCAATCCTAGTTCCACTCCTAGTCTTAGTCACAGTAGTTGGATGAAAATTCAAGATATAATGTAATAAATTTCAATACATTACATTCTCAACTTAATTTCATGTTGAAACATTATGATGCAAAATAGGTAAAGGTTTGTTCATACAAATTTATGATGTAAAAGACAAATTGATGTAGGTAATCCTTGATAATGGTAGTTCAAAGAATTTAATTTCACAAGCTTACTCAAGGATCCGTTAATTTGTTTTATGAACATTTTGAATTTAATTTGTTTTATAGATACAAATATCCATACACATACCCATTGGTATGGCTCAATAAGGAATCAAAGCTTACTCTTATCACCTATCATTTTTTTATTATATTTTCCATTGAGTCATTTCAAAACATAGTGGTATGCAATGTTATTACATTGAATTGTTGAAGTTTACTACTTGGATCACCATATCAATATGACCATAAGTCTATTTTTATTAGATTTTACACAGCCTTCCTATTACACAAGGATAATAACAAGTAAAATTTTAGTTCTTCTCCTATAAATTATTTGCTTCTTAATACACCTATAATCAAACAATTCAATTTGCACAAATGTCCTACTATGTATACCATTAAAGAATATACTTGTTGCATTGGTCCTATCCTTGATCCCCTTCCCTATAACAACCATTCATCCTCAAGATAAAAACTTCTTATTATGCCATTGACGTGGTTCTAAAGTAAGGTGGACATATTATCTATGATAGTTTTCAACCTCAGTCTCTCTTCCAGTGGCTTTTCCAACTCCACATTCAAACCATAAACAAACTAAATGATACAAAGCTTTCTCATTTATAAAAATCTGGTAAAGCTTAATTCTAAATTTCTAGTTATTCTTCAACATCTATAATCTACACTCAATACAAGAATTCAAGTACCTCATTATCTCCAATTTAGTGACCATGTTTAGCTTCAATTGGATAAGTAGGAATCTCATAGTCATGTCACATAGATGAGGATACTTCTGCCACCTATGTTGAAGACTTGATACACAAATTTTAGCAATCTTTTGTAAATCATAGTTTACTCAAGGTTTATATTCCTCACCCATTAAAAAATTTGGGCATGAGTTTTATAACATGGGGAGGAAATGATAATATTGGACTATTTTCTTGCTTGGTAGTTTTTATATCCATGTTTTCTTGCTTCATAACTTTCCTTCCATTTTTAATTAATGTACTTTGTTACCTTATCTATAAAGTACATATTTATCCTTGTACATGTTTATAATACATTACAATATGAAGTATCAATAATCAATTTCCATTTCAATTTTTTACTAGTTTGTGTATCCTAGTGAATGCATGTTATTTTTATTATGTTCCTACAAGGATATACCAATATTAGAAATGTGTGTGCTCTTGTAAAAGAGAAAAATAAATTATGGACTACATGAGGATGTGATATTTTATCCCATGGATGAACAAATACAAGGAACCACACCCTCATCAACTTCTCAATGGCTTTAGGTGGATCAATGGTATTTTGAAGCCAAACAATACTCTTAGGAGGTAAATAACACATAGTTATTTTTAACGTTGGTGAATGAAGTGATAATCAAACTAGAAGTGAAGACTATTATCTAAGTATTGATGGAAAATACAACTTATATAGTTGCAAGAAGACTTATTGAGGAGAAGTATCCCACTATTGTTTGAAGTTCTTGTTCTACCCATTACATTGACCTTATTATTGATGACACTAGTAAATTGTGATGGATATATTATGTTTGAGAAGACTAAGAATATTCCTAGATATATTTAAAACCACATATGGATACTCAACTTGATGAGAGAGAACACTAATGGGAAGGTCATTCTTCATCCAAGTGTTACTTGATTTTCATCTAGCTTCATCACCCTATAAATTCTTCTAGCCATATATGCTCCTCTTAAGAAGATATTTATGAGTGGTCAATGGTTTGGATAGCAATATCATGTGGAGAAAGAGGTCCAAAGTATCATCAAGCAAGTATTTGATGATAAATTATGGGAAAGCTTGTAATAAATACTCAAATTAATTTAATTTTATATTTTTATAAAAGTATTTAGCCTTCTAAAATATAAGTTTTTAGCTATACAATTTTTATTTTCTAGTTTTATAAATCTAAATATAGTTCATTTAAAAAATCTAATTTTTTAACTTTTTAAATTAAATTTATCTAAAGATGCCTAATTCCCACCAAGTTGCAGGTCTAGAAGAAAGCTAATAAAAGGGTGTTTTCATCCTATTTTTGTATCCAATCAAGAATGAACCTTCAACCAAGTTAATATTTTAGACATTTAAAATTTTTAGTTTGACTTTACTTACAATTTATAAACATAAATATTTATAATTTTAAAAAAATCCATTGGTATATGTGTGGTGGGAAGATTTTTTTGGACATTTTGAGTCATTAAGTCAAGTTATCATTGATGTCAAGAAATGAAGTCATAATTATTGCCAATAAATAAATTTGTCAAGAGTTGTTATTGATCTCCAAAAATAAGCCACTGATGATGTCAAAGGTCAAGAGGAATAAAGAAGAGGTTAAAGGCAAAAGGGCTCCATAATATTTTTAATATTATGTGGAAGCATAAGTTAAAAGGTTTTTCATAAAAATCCAATGAAGACTATTACAAATCTAAAGGAAGTTTTAATATCTATATAATAAAATATTTAAATTCAAAGTGGATTTTTAATTTTTAATTAATATGTATTATACCAAGTTGTACATGAAAGCACGAGGATACGGAAGCAAAATAGGCGTACCGGGTGCGATGCAAACAAAAGCAAAGCGTAACGCTAAGTCCTACGAACGAAAATGCATGAAAAGGGGAAAACAAGCGAAATGAAATGAGATGTAAAGCAAATGTAAAGTGCAGCCCTTTATTTTATTAATTTTCTCGAGATCAGGTTACAATACGTCTCCTCCCTTTTCAAGGGCTAGGAGCGTTAAACATAGTTTTGTCACACCACGGATGGTACGCTTTCTTCCGCGTGCCCACATGTGAAATGGGCGGGCCAAATATCATCGCCGCTTGCGTGAATGCATCTGTGCTTCCTTGCTGCCCCTCCGGTGTCGAGATCCTACATTCAAAAAAATAGCAAACGATTAAAAGCACCTACGGATGGAGGGAAACATGCGATCCCCAAGGCCTCCGGTTAATGCATGCATAAAATAATTAAAACTATAATCAAAACATATCAGAATGAGCTAAAATTTGGATAGAAGCATGAAAACATTACCAAGAACACACTGCAAAAGGAACAGTCAAGAAATCTACCACAGATTTCTAATCGCTCCGGGGTGGGACGATTAGGACTATCATAAGATGTCTGAAAGTGACCTCCTAAATGTCCCATCCAGGGGCCTCCAAAACACCTACAAAGTTGGGGTTAGGCAAAACGGGGAATTTTGAGACGACCCAGAAGGTCGGATATTTGCAAATTCTACCTCGATCACCCTGTATCCGATGATGCTCCCTGTATGTTAGTGAAAATGGAAAACACTGAAAACACAGCCAATATTCATCAGAATGACATGAAATTTGAATGGCAGCCTATATGAGTGACCTAAAATGAAATGCAAATGAAATAGTAAAGAAATATGCTACAGATTTCTAATCACTCTGGGGTGGGGCGATTAGGACTACAGTAGTGCGGGGGGCACCCGGGGGCAGGACGCCCATCGTTTGGGGCTTGGTTTCGGCACCAATCCACTTGGGATGGGTCCAAAACCTCCTAGGGGGTTGTGTCAGCAAATTGGGTGGGGTATTATGGCCAAATGTTTGGGTTTTGGGTCCGGATTGTACTTCCAATAATCACCCAATAACCTCCCTTCCAAAAGAGAGATCAAGGATGTAAGAAGCACAAGCGATGGGTGAGGATGTAATTCGGTAGCACTCCGTTGCTCCAAATGCTCCTGCTCTATCCTTTTTTGGGGTGAGAAGACTCACCATTTTATAGACCTGAGGGTCTCTTGTGAATGAGCATGCAGAGGCACCACTTGGCCATCATGCCTTGTCAGGGGAGAGAAGATTCCTCCCTGATTAAGGGCTCCATGACTGCCTCTATGATTGCCCCTTTGAGCTCAAAAATGCTCACTCGCACTCCCATGCATTGAAGGTGGAGTTGAGTGGTGGATCTGAGCTACCATTTGTCAAGGTTTGACCTTTTTCCCATCAAACCTGCTATTCGCCCCACCCTGGAGCGAATGTTGCTAATCATCCCGGGGTGGGATGAATACCAGTTTGTAATCGTCCCAGGGTGGAACGAGTAGGGAGCAGAGTGCCTAAAAGGTGCCAAATTGACCTCTGACCTTCCAAAACTACTGTGGGAGTGGTTAGGACCACTTTTTAACCTCTAGGGGCTGCCCTAGGGGCTATGTATGTCAATTCGATCAGTGCTTGTCATCACATAATCGGATTGGTGTTGTTTTGGTGTCTATAGATGCCCCTTTTTGGGATGCGCTGTGCGTGGCGTAGTGCTGAGCAAAAATAGATAACCAAAGCACTAATGATTAGGGTTTCTTAGTAACCTAACCAACTTTTGATGCCCCAAGTCTGGAAAGGGCATGCATTCTTGAATCCTTGCTTCTGACGAGCTAAGGAGCTTAATTCAAGTGTTAACCTTTTTCGGTGAGGTGTTACTTGATCTTGGACATTGTTCAATCATGAATAGGCAAAGGGCGCAACCTTTTGTCTGTGGGAACCTTGAGTTCATGATTCTAGAATGCCAAGTGTTTGATCAGCTTGTGATAATTGCTTGTTTGCTGCCCCAAGCAGGAGCGTGATTGTCTTTGTCAATGATTCTTTGAATGCATGCCATTTCCTTGATTGGGTGTGTATTTGTTGATTGGTGACTAAGTGTGACTACCCCCTCAAGCGACGAATCGATGAGGGAATGACCGACATGAGAAAAGCGATGAGTCTCTTGACCCAAGATGACTTTAGTAAGGGTGCCTTCAGTTGTTTTCCGTTGAATGCTTATGCAGTTTTCGAACAATTTGACCTATTTTTGGTGGGTTTTAACCCTTTTTGTGACGTATTTTGGAGCTAAAATTGTCAAAAATCCGTCCTCCCGTGGAGCGGTCCAGCTATGGTAGCCTTCTTAGGGAGTAGGATATTGATAATTTGTGACCCCAATGTCAGTTTTGCATGCCAATAATGTCAGGCGCAAAGGCGCCTTTGTTCGGCAATTTTATTGCTATTTTTGGGTGGGTTTGGACCCTTTTTGTGACGTTGTTTGGGGATGAAATTCTCGAAAATCCGTCCTCTCGTGGAGTGGTCCGGCTATGGTAGCCTTCTTAGGGAGTAGGATAGTGAGGATTTGTGACCCCAACATTGGTTTTGGATGCCTTGAATCGTAGGCGCAAAGGTGCCTTTGTTTGGCAGTTTTATTGTTGTTTTTGATTTTCTTGCTCTGTAATCATCCCAGGGTGGGACGAATACCAGTTTAGTAATCATCCCAGGGTGGAAGGATTATAGGCCTAAAAGCCTATATAAGGGCCAAAACTAGGTTTTGGGCTCATTTGCACTTTGTTTTTTGGCGATTTGGAGCTGTGAGGAGGAGGAGGTCGAGTTCGCGTAGCGGAGCGCTATCAAATTTTCATGGACACAATGAGTTCATGGACTGGATCATCCAGTGGCGGAGCCGAGGCGAGACCCGTGAGTGCTCCTTCTCTTTATTTTGCTTGTTTTTATTTTCAAAAGTCGTAATTTACTTGATATTTCATTTTTTCGTTTAGACTAGAATGAAAACCCTAGGTTAAACTATTTTACTTTGTTTTTGTATTTTGTTCGTTTAGACTAGGATGAAAACCCTAGGTTAAATTGTTTTATTTTGTTTTGTATTTTGTTCGTTTAAACTAAGGTGAAAACCCTAGGTTTAAAAACCTGTTTTATTTTGTTTTTGTTTTGTTGTATTTAAACTAAGGTGAAACCCTAGGTTTAAAAGTTTTATTTGTTTTTTTTTGTGTTAAACTAAGGTTAAAACCCTAGGTTAAAGGTTTTATTTGTGTTTTTGTTGTTTAAACTAAGGTTAAAAACCTAGGTTAAAATTTGTTTTATTTTGTTTTTTGTTTTTTTGTTTAAACTAAGGTTTAAAACCCTAGGTTAAAATTTTTTGTATTTATTTGTTTTTGTTTAAACTAGAGTTAAAAACCCTAGGTTAAATTTTTTTTTTTTTTTTTTTTTTAACTAAGGTTAAAAACCCTAGGTTTAAAATTTTGTTTTTGTTTTTTTTTATTTTGTTTTTTTTTTTTTACTAAAGTTAAAAACCCTAGGTTTAAATTTTGTTTTTGTTTTTTTTTTTTTGTTTTTTTTTGTTTAATATAGTTAAAACTAGTTTGCAATTTTGTAATTTGTTTGTTGTACATTTGTTAAATGTTTTTGTTGTACATTTTTTTTGGTTGTCATGTTTTTAATGTTTTTGTGTTGTTTTTGTTTTGTAGGTGGTGAAGAGTCGGTACCGTGTGCCGACGGTGTTTTTGGATGCGCGGGAGGCGCTGACTATGGTGGACTGGGAGTGGCTTGATGCCCTTGGGCTCAAGCAGGTGACTCGGTTAGAGCCTATGGTGGGGGATCGGGCATATCTGACTGCCCTAATCAACTTGTGGGATCCTCGCACCAACACCTTTCATCTCCCAATAAGGGAGATGATAGTGACTCTTGAGGACGTTTATCGAATTCTAGGATTTTGATAGATGGATTGCCCATTCGGACTACTCCTCGTGATCAATGGATGATGGTGCTGACATGGTGCTTTGGGCATGGGGTGGAGATGGGGGTGGATAGTCCGATGGAGAGGGCAGAGGGGACTCTTGTGGTTGGTGGTGGTTGGAGAAGGGCGTGTTGGGGGTGAGGCATGCACTGCTCATGACCCTCATCTCCAACATGCTGCTGCCCGACTCATCTGGTGCGAGGTTCCCTTGGAACCTATTGGAGGTAGTGTTTAGACTTGTGGAGTGTCCGATGGAGGCACCCCTGATTATGAGGTGGGGTCAGACGCTACTGGCATAGCTTTATGATGAGTTGTACGAGGTTCTATTGTCGGAGGCAAAAGGGGATTGGGTGCAGCTACCTGTTGCAGTGTTGGGGATGGCAGCACATAGCTATGGAGCGGCCACAGGGATTGCCTTGGACCACTCGGGCAGAGATGGTGGACAGGGAGATAGGGTATGCGGCTCTATGGTGGAGGTCAGAGGAGCAAGGGCAGAGTCGATGGTGGGCAGGTGTCGTAGGGCACTATGTCGATGCCTTCTCATGCCTTGCTCTAGGGGAGGTGTTCTGGCATCCATATCGGGACTGTCCAGCCTAGCCTAAGGCTAGGGATTGGCTTCGATGGGCATGCAAGGGGAGGTGGCTGATCGGGCGGCACGAGACCGAGCAGGAGTACTTCTCGTACGTCCGAGTGACTCGATAGTTTGGGGTGCACTAGGGATTTCTTGGTGAGCCTTTGATCTATCGACGTCGAGGCGATGAGAGGACTCTGGCCTGGCCGATCATTGAGCCATTGGGTGAGGAGTCAGATGTAGTGATTGATGTCCCTGATATGGACAATGTCGGGGTGACTGTAGAGTATGACCAGTGGTGGACGATGCGGTGATGGTGGGGTGAGGGGCCTCTAGGAGGCGTGGATGTGGTAGCAGTAGGTGGTGAGGATGCAGAGGCATCGGGGGAGGGTTGGGGAGCTCCGTGCGATGATGCGGATATGGTGGAGGTTGACGACTTGACTGGGGATGACCTAGGGGTTTCAGAGCAACCGGATATATAGGACGTTCTAGAGTAGTGGGTGCTAGAGCAGCCCACCATCCTAGAGATGCCCATGCCTCAAGCAGTCCTAGGGGACATGGAGGCTATGTATCACGTTGAGATAGCATGATTGGAGGATCTACTATGGAGATGAGATGAGGAGCATGGGGAGGTTCTACAGGAGAGGGATCTCCTACGGACTCAGTTGGCGGAGTGGGAGAATGCATTGGCTATGTACCATCGATGGGATGGGGACACAGATGCTTCATGGGAGAGGGATCTCCTGCGGACTCAGTTGGCACAACGCGATGACGCATTGGCTACGTACCATCGATGGGAGATGGATTTGGTCCGACATCGGATGGAGTTGGAGGTAGAGATTATCCACCTCGATGGGCGGTTACCTGAGCTCACTAGAGGTGGATCTTCGCACCGAACGAGAGACAGTGAGACTGAGCAGTCTGCTTCCTCTCATCGTAGGTGGGTGGGTGAGGGTAGCGCTAGTGGGCATGATGCGGGGGCTGGCAGCAACCATCCTTGAGAGGTCCCATAGGACCCACACCACTGGGGGTAGTTCCAGTCGCACCGATCCTACGTGATCATGGTGGCCGACGCCCTAGGCTTGGGGGTTTTTGAGTTTTTGATTTTGTTTGTGAGGTCAGAGGACCATTTTATTGTAGCCTGAGGGCCTTTTTGATGATATATATACATGACTTTCTTTGTGTTTATACACTTGTTATGGTTTAATTTTATGCACATTTTAGTTAGTTGATGTATGCATGTGTTATTATGAATGCGATGTTTCTAATTATATGATGTATGCATATGGAATGGATGGAATGATTTTGTTGATAACTTGTCGGTGGCACCATAGACTGTACAAGATTCACTGGCTTTCTGTACTATGTGATGACTTTGCATGTGTATATTTTTTTGTTTGTTTTGTATTTTTTGATGGTGATGCAAGAATGGACATGTACAACATTTGTTTTAGAATGTAGTTAAGGTTTTTCTGAGACTCAGATGCTTTAACTAACTAGCCAAGACTGTACATTTATCTTACAAGACTTTTGAACAAGGTATGAATCAGACTTGAGTTTGACCAAGTTATTTCACATCCCTGTGTGTGCGATTGAATTCGTTTATGTGGTATTTGTCAGGATACCGCCAGTGCCAGGTAGGCTGTCCACCAAACCTGTACTGAGGATCACCTAATTAGCTCCACTAACTCCTTTGTTGTATTTAGTAAGATTAATCCACAGGACAATCTAAGGTACCATAAGCTAGCTCATCCACATGCAAACATTGGTCTGCTCACATGCAAAGCTAATGTGATAGACATATCATCATGCATTTAGGATACCGCCATTGCTAGGTAGGCTGTCCACCAAACCCGTAATGAGGATCACCTAGATGGTTTTTTGAATGCTGAGAATTCTAGGGATTCAAGCTCAGGCGTCTTTCGGTTGCTCGACTTGTTGGGATACTTGCTCTCATACATAGTGATGAAAATCACTGTTTATTTTTCTCTTTTGTTTTTCTTTTTGAGCAAGGGGTTTGAATAGTGGTGATAACCACTGTTATTTGATTTTGCATTTTTAGGTTTCAAAGTTGAGCTCGTAGGTTTTTGGCTTGCGAATGGAATTGATCCCTTTTGGCTTTGGGGATGACTACCCATCCTATTTAGGGACGTGTAGTACGAATCCTTACGACTTTGGGGACCAAAGGTGATTGGGGATGTTACTATGTAATGGCATTGATCTTTTAGGCCTTGGGGATGACTACCCATCCTTGTCAGGGGCGTGTAGTATGAATCCTTATGACTTTGGGGATCAAAGGTGATTGGGGATATGATTATGTAATGGCATTGATCTTTTAGGCCTTGGGGATGACTACCCATCCTTGTCAGGGGCGTGTAGTACGAATCCTTATGACTTTGGGGACCAAAGGTGTTTGGGGTTTTTGATAGTGGATTTTAACCACTATTTATTATGGGGAATTGGATGGGGAAGAGCTTGTCCTTTTGTCAATTCTCAGCATTCTCGAACCATTCACATAGGGGGATGAGCAGGCTAACCTTTCACCTATGGTACCCTAGACTGCTTTGTAGGTTTCTCTTGCATTCACACAACTTGGGAATTTTTTTATGTGTTTTAACTTGTGTGGGGATGCTACGTAACGAGGTGTGATCCAAGTAAAACTCTACCTTTGTAAAAATTTGTCTGACTTTGTACAATTTTTGGCTAGAAATCTAAAGACAGCTGAATGACGAAAAACCCTAAATACATTAGAAGACAACTGACTATGATAAAAAAATGTGGATGGTGTTATTCTGGATGGATGTGTTTACAAAATGGACTGAATGTAGAAAATGATGGAATTGCCTAGCAATTACAGTCTATGGTGCTTATGACGTGTATGACCAACAAATATGCCATGTATGGATGCGATGCCTAAATGCAGTTTATTATATTTTTGTGTGATTTTTAAGAGTATGCATGGAAGTGAGATGCAATTTTTTTTGTTATTTTTTATTATCTTTTGTTTTTGTTTGTTTTTGAATATTTGTTTTTGACCAAGCGATTGTGGGAACCCTTGGAGCTTTTGGTTTGACCAAAGAGTTTATGGATACCTTTGGGGCGTTTTAGGGTTGACCAAGTGATTGTGGGAATCCTTGGAGCTTTTGTGGTTTGACCAAGTGATTGTGGGAATCCTTGGAGCTTTTGGGTTGACCAAAGGGTTTATAGATACCTTTGGGGCATTTTGGGGTGACCAAGTGATTGTGGGAATCCTTGGAGCTTTTGGTGTGACCAAAGGGTTTATAGATACCTTTGGGGCATTTTGGGGTGACCAAGCGATTGTGGGAATCCTTGGAGCTTTTTTGGGTTGACCAAGTGATTGTGGGAATCCTTGGAGCTTTTGGGGTTGACCAAGTGATTGTGGGAATCCTTGGAGCTTTTGGGGTTGACCAAGCGATTGTTGGAATCCTTGGAGATTTTGGGGTGGGCTATGGCTCTCTAAATGTGGAATGGCCTCAAATGACTGATGTTCAAGGGTTCTAGTTCCTTGATTCCTTCAAGAGAGGCTAGCCGGTATGTTCTAGGTCCTATTTTACTATCAATTACATAGGGACCTAACCAATTTGCCATGAACTTGTCCCTTAGATGGGGTGGCAAGTTAGAATTTTGTTGGTTCTCTTTTAAGACCAAGTCACCAACCTGAAAGTCCCTCAGGTGAACTTTCATGTTGTATGCTTTCTTAAGTCGCTCTTGATAGATACGTAAATGCTCGAGAGCATTGATGCGTCGTTCATCGAGCAACGTAAGCTGGTCTAACCGGGCCTGTCATGCAGTGTCATCATCGATGAACTCTTGCATTGATATGCATAGGGAAGGTATTTCCAACTCGAGAGGCATGACTGCCTCGGAGCCATACACCAACAAAAATGGAGTTGCCCCAGTGGGCATCCGAATGCTAGTGCGATAAGCCCAAAGAGCAAGTGGGATTTGAATGTGCCAATCCTTATGACTATCTATGACCATATTTTTAAGGATGGCAACTAGCATTTTGTTTGACGCCTCTGCTTGCCCATTTGCCTACGGATAATAAGGTGTCGAAAAACTATGCTGAATTTTGTACTTTGTTGTCAAAGCATGCACATCTTTGTTCTTGAATGACGTCCCATTATCCGAGATGATCTTGGATGGAATACCAAAATGACATATGATGTTATGTAAAATAAACTCCGCAATGCGGGTTCCAATCGTAGAGGTAAGCGGAATTGCTTCCACCCACTTGGTGAAGTACTCTATGGCCGTTATGATAAACGTGTGATGACTTGACGACACAGGGGAGATCTTTTCGATTAGATCTAAGCCCCACTACAAAAATGGCCAAGCCGATTGGATCGGCTGCAAGGCCTGAGAAGGTACATGTGTCAAATTGGCATGGTGTTGACACTTCATGCACTTCTTTACATACGCACAACAATCTCGCTCTAAATATGGCCAATAATAGCCCATGCGAAGAATGCACTTTGCGATGGCCATACCATTGAAGTGGCCACCGCATGTACCATCGTGCGCTTGGGTGATCGCCCAAGCGGACTCCTGTTGGTCCAAGCAATGGAGGAGGATCCCTTCGTAGCTTCGATGGTACAAAATGTCTCCTAGCAAGACATGTTTTGCCACTTTCTATTTGAATGATCTTTTTGCGGCATGCATCAATCCAAGTGGGAGGTTACCTAGCTTGAGGTAGTCTCTTATGGGTGTGTACCAATCCTACTGATCAAAACCTTGATGGTATGAACTGCCAATCCCTCTTGAAGTTCATCCCTAGCAAAAGCTGAGTGGGAACGGACCTGTAAGAATAGCGTTGTGTTGCTATTAAGAGGGGTCAAGGAGAACAAGGACCCCTAGTTGGCATGATTCAGACTATCATGGATTCGAGAGAACTTATCTTGAGATGGTTCAATCTGGATCAGGTGTGGGATTCCTGGCGTTAGGTCAGAGCTTGCACGCTCCATCATGGATTGCGATAATGTTTTGACTTGAATGGTTGTCATCTCACCAGAAGGGTCTTGCGGGATTAGTGACCCCAAGGAGGCCATAGTGTCCGCAAAATGATTCGATGATCGAGGGAGTGCCTCGATGTCGTACCATTCAAGATTTGCCAGGAATTTGTCCACAAGGGCTTTGTAGGCCTACAGAACTGGGCATTTACATTGGAATACCCCTTTTACTTGGTTGAAAATTAACAACGAATCACCAAAGATGTTCAAGCATTTGATGTTCATGGTGATTGTTGTCTGAAGACCTATGAGCAAGGCTTCGTATTCGGCATTGTTGTTGGTGCATGAGAAATCTAGTTTAAATGATAGAGGCATTGGAGCCCCTTGTGGTGTGAAGAATACAATTCCCATGCCACCCCCTTGCTCACATTTAGAACCATCAAAAAATAGGGTTATGTCGGCTTGTGACTCAGGCACATCAGAATCTGGCGATTCTGAGACATGGAAGACCCCATCATCGGGTAGCTCTATGGTCAGAGGTTGATCGTCTTCGAGAGGAGCCTCTGCTAGTTGATCGATGATGACTTGACCTTTGATGGACTTCTGTCCAATGAATTCGATGTCAAACTCCATCAACAACATGATCCATTTCATCGTGCAGCTACTGTGATAAGTATGACTCATCATGTACCGCAATGGATTCTCCTTAGACACAACATACGTCGTATTGCTCAACATGTAATGGCATAGCTTTTTGGTAGCAAATACCACTGCTAAGCATAGCTTCTCGACGTATGCATAGTTAAGTTCATAACTGACCAGGGTGCGGCTAAGATAGTAATTAGCCTATTCTTTGTGTAGTTCATTCTTCTGGGCTAGCATGGCACCCAGTGCCACCTCAGTAGCTGAGATGTATAAGTAGAATGACACTCCTGGTCTAGGTGGTGCCAATACTGGCGGTGAAGCCAAGTATTGTTTAATGTCATCGAAGGTTGACTGGCACTCATCATCCCAGTGAAATGCTACCCCCTTGTGTAATAATTTATTCATGGGTCGACACTTGTCGGATAGCTGCGCTATGAAGCGCTTGATTGACGTGACCTTTCCCTATAGGATTTCGAAGTCTGCTTGATGGTGGTTGGGGGAAGCATTTCAAGGATTGCCTTGACTTTGTTTGGATCTACCTCGATTCCTCATTTTGAGACTATGAAACCCAAGAGTTTTCTAGATGTGATGCCAAATACGCACTTCTTGGGGTTTAGTCTGACTTTATGTTCGATGAGGCGATCGAGGATCTTGCTTAGGTCATCGAGATGATCTGGGCACAAAAGAGATTTGGCCAACAGATCATCCATATAATCTTCCAAAGTTTTATGCATGTGATCATGGAAGATGTATGTCATAGCACGTTGGTAGGTGGCACCAACATTTTTAAGGCCAAAGGGCATGACCTTATAACAAAATGTCCCCCAAGGCATTGTGAATGCCATTTTTAGTTGATCATCGGGATTGATATGAATCTGATTGTATCTCGAGAAACCATCCATGAGGGAAAGCATTTCATGGCCTGCTGTAGCGTCTACCAATGCATCGATGCTAGGCAAGGGGAAATCATCCTTGGGACTCGCTTTGTTTAGATCTCAAAAATTGGTGCATATGCGAATCCTCCCATCAGGCTTCTTGATGGGTACCATGTTGGACAACCATGGTGGGTAATCCACATAGATGACAAACTATGCATCCAACAACTTTTGTAGCTCATCTTTGACCATTAAGGCTACTTTTGGGTGCATCTTACATAGTTTTTGCTTGACTGGCTTGACTTTCGGATCAAGCGTTAGATTATGCATGACTAGCTATGGGTCTAGCCCCGACATGTCTTTGTAGGACCATGCAAAAACCTCCTTCTTCTCTTTGAGAAGGGCAATGTAATCGGCTTGCTCTTCGAGGGATAGACTTACCCCAACTTGATGATTTGTGGATTCATTGGATCAAAGCCGATGTCTACGTCAGTCGTCTCTTCGACTGACATGTGGGACCCGTCCTCCAACTGGTGTGGAGTTGGGATCAGGTGGATATCATTCACTGAATTTAGATCTACGTTTGGAACGTCAGGTTCCTCTTCAGTGTGGAAGATATCTTGAGTTGGTCTTGGGGTGAAATGAAGCATCTCACCACAAGGCTAGTACTCTGATGGGGATGGTGGTGAGTCAGCGTGATCCCATTCTATAGCATCTAAGTCTAGATACAATGGTCATGTTGGATCGGCTGGATTGCGGATGGGGGCGGTTAAGTCAATGGAGATCATGTTGATGAAATGATTTTGGTCTCCATTACCATGGGTGTGGTGACTCGGACTTCCTTGGTGATCTTTGTGCTCCGGATCTGGCTCTGGGGGTATTGGCACAAATGGATCAGCCCTATGTGTGGATAATAGGATAGGGTCTACCCTTGGCACTGATGGCTCTATAGGGTCTCTGGGTGGAAGGTGCTCTCTGTATACCCAAAGTGGCGGGTGAAGCAGTTGGTCCAACTGTGCTTGGTTTAGGTGCCACCTATGCCTTGGCCCTATGTTTAGTTATTGAAACATGTCATCAATGTCCATGGGGTATTATTGCTGCCGCATATGATTGAGATATGCCATCTCAGTTTCATCTTCATAATCACTATCGAAGATCCATAGGCCTTCGTTGGCTCCGATAACTATTTGCGACATGTGAGGCTCATCTTGCTCGAGAAAATTGATCTGGTCCCATCGAGGTTGTTTCACTCTCTACGGGAGGACCTAATTTTCTTGAGGTGGCATTTGCTCGATTGGAGCATTCAAGGGGAACATTGCCAATAAGCTTTCTTGATAGTCATCCATGGGGGTCACTTGCGAATGATTGCTATCAGATTCGAAAGGGTCCCACGGTGCTACCTCATACTCTGACTCATCTTCTGAAGATCCTTCTTGACCTTGTCTATATCCCTCTTGTAGGTGAGTCCTCAAACTTTCTCCTTTCTCGATCAAAGGGAAAGGGTTGTTGAAGTCAACAAGGTTGGTTGTTAACAATGGGAGATAATCCCCCAATGTGTATGTTGTGTTAGGATTGGCATATGGATCTTGTGCCAACCCATCCTTGTTGCCTATCCCTAGGCCTTGCATGTTCTCCACCAAGATGTCAAGGGGTAAAGGGTGGTTGAACCCTACTCCTGATTTGTCGTATGACATCTGATATCTTGGTTGGCAAAGAACGCGCACTCCTTGTTCATATCTGCCTAACCCATATCCATGCCAATTACATTGGCCAAGATATCTCAAAGCGAATTCTGGGTTGGACAAATAGTTGACATCCTCAGCAAAGGGCTCTTCATCTTCTTCCTCTTGCAGGTAAGGTTCAATGCCATTATCGAGGCCCCCATATACAAAATTTGTCTGGTTGGGCGGGTAGCCTAGAGGAACAATAGTGTCGATGGGGAGGCGAGGTCTCCCCATGTCCTGCATGGACTCAAGTGTGGGTGTTGCTACAATGTTCCACACTAGGTACTCCCCCAGGCCCGTATTGGCCATCTCAATGGTGATCGTTGGCGGTTGAGGGGGAGGGAATGGGAGTTCTTCCTGAGTCCACTCCATGTCGGGTGAACTAGGCATCTCGACTTCCATTCGGCTAGGCATCTCTTCGGTAGAGATGGTTGAGACTAATGGCGGTGCCTCTTCCAGGGGTTTCTTCCCATTGTCCTTCGATGTGGCCACCGTAGGTGGCATCGTTGGTGAAGGACCAGATGATGAAGATGGACCCGGCTGGGGATTTGAGGGACTTAACAGCGGGGATGCATGCGGAATCAGACCCTGTTTAGATGGATTCAACTAAAAATCCAAATGTGTCGATGGAAGGGTCGATTGCGGCATCAGTTGCACCGCATTGCAATACTTGAAGGGCTCTAAGTCTACCGGGACTACATGCACCTGCCCTTCGAATGTGTACTTTAGGCACCGATGAGCTATCGAAGGGACACACTTCATGTCCCTGATCCAAGGCCGGCCCAACAAGATATTATAGGCCATCTCACCTTCCAAGATGTGGCACAACGTAGGAATAGTCTTTTGTCCCACTTGGATGGGTAGGACAATTGTGCCAACCGTCGAGCATATCGCGTCATTGAATGCTCGAAGAGTATAGGTGGAGGCCACAATGTGAGATGCTGGCAACTTGAGGTGCTTCAAAGCCGCTGTTGTGATTATATTACTGGACGAGCCAGTGTCCACCAACACCCTCTTATATGGAATCCCATTGACCCACGCAATGACGTGCAGGGGTGGATCTGCCATATCACCAGTCATCGATTTTAGCTCATCTTCTCTAAAGGTGATGACTGGCTCGGTGCATCATTTTACATGTCCCACAAAGTTGTTGAAAGAGTTTGCTTCATGGGGCTACAGCTCGATGGCTTTTAATATCTCCATTAGAGCCTCCCGATGGGGCGGTGATTGTTGGATGAGCTCGTAGATGGAGAGCCTAGCCGACGTGGTCCTTAAACTTTGGGTAAGTTTAGTCCAAATCGTGGCCACTGGTCTAGGTGGGGGAGGTTGTGTAGGGTGTTGTTGAGGTTGTGACGTTGATGGAACCTCTCCTGTAGCCATCGCAGGGGCAGCTATGCTTGGGTACCTCTTGTTCCGAGTCACTATGCTTATCATCCCTACATACCCCTGCATGGGGCAGTTTTGTGTCACCTCATTGACTTGAAGGGTCTTTGCCTGCACATCATGGGTAGGCAGGGGGTCTTTGAAGACCTCCATCTATTGGTTGTTTGGCACAATGGGATTATCCACCGCTAGCGTCTTGTTGTCTATTAGGTCTTGCACTAAGCTTTTGAATTTCCAACATGCATAAAGGTCATGTCCCTTCTACCGGTGAAACCTACAGTACAAGTCTTCCCTATAACCCTTGGGTTTTGGCGCGTTGGGGTCTACGGGTCGACTCTCTAGCAGGTTTATCAAGTTTTCCACTGACAAGCGGTCAAACAAGGAGTCTTTAGACTCTGTGAATGGTGTGAATTGTCGCCTAGGGTGACGCTGCTGATTTTGCTCTTGCCTATGATTTTCTCTTTCATAGCTGTCAAGAGGCACTGCCTGATAATTAGCCTTTTGGGGTTGTGTTGCTTGTGCAGGCTTTGGTGCGTTGATAGCAACCTGATTGACCGTAGTGGGTTTCGGTTGCGTGGTCCCTATTTTGGCATTTTTGGGCCACTCTTTCTTGCGTGGCTTGGCAATCTCGCCATCCTGTATCTTGATCTCCTCAATGATTCTGGCTTGTGCCAGGGCTTCCTCGAGAGTGGCATATTGTTGCAGCTACAATAGCATGGAGATCGACCTCAAACAACTTTTCGAGAACATTTGGGTCAGGTCGGCCATGGGAGGGAGGTAAGGTAGCTTTGAAAGCAACGTCCTCCATCGATTTCCATAAGCCACCATGGTCTCTTCCTCATACTTCCTGAGGCTAGCTAGGTCACTTAATGATGCCTTCTTCTTGGTATTGAAGGTGAAACATTCGAGGAACGTGTCCACTAGCTGGTCCAGGTTACTGATGCTATGCTTCGGCAACTGGGTAAACCAGTCCGAGGCAGGGCCTACGAACGTGGTTATAAATGTTCTTAGAAGCAAAGCATCATTGTCCTGAATGCCAAAGCATTGGCTCAGGAATCTTGTCACGTGCTCTTGGGCATCCTCCTCCCCTCTAAATATTGCCAATTGAGGCATTTTAAAGTGTTCAGGGTATGGGGGTGCAGGCACTGAAGGATGCACAGGGTGACTGCGGAGCTGGCGTAAAGTGGGCTTTTGGGGCCCAAAAGTCTTGGTCTCCATAGACTCTAAGCGCTCTAGCAGTGCTTTGTATGCATCGAAATATTTGATCTCTTCCTCCTTGGTTTGTTCCCGTTGCGAATTGCGGGGAACTTGAGGCCTATGGAGGGGTAATCGGGTAGCACCCCCCTGCCTTGGTAGGGCATTTCAGCCCACTCTTCTTCTTGCTCAAATTCCTCATAGGCTTCTTGAGGAGTTCCTGGGCGTGACCTATAAACATGGGTGGGTGCCCACGGAGGGTGCCCATCATTGGCTCTAGGGGTGGTCTCCCGCTCAGGTCTAGGAGGTCTTGGAGGCAGCATTTGATAAGGTCGCGGAGACCTGTCTCGCACCAAGGGGTTGTGCCTCTCATACAACTCTGTCCTATGCGTGCGAGGGGTTGGGACCCTCTCAGGCATAGTGTTCTGGAGCAACTCATCTGTCTGACGCCTAATGCACTCTTTGCTAAGGTGATACAGGTGCTCTAACTATTGTTGATCTTGCTCAAGCTACGTGATTTGCGCTCGACGGGTGGCATGTTTGGCAAATGCCAAGTCAATCTGTTCCACCGTCTTGAGTCTAGGAGGCCTAGATGCCTCCCCTACACATCTATCTCGGTCATGGTGATCCGAGATCTCTATAGGTCACTTCCCTCTATCGAGGTTAGCGGCATTCACCCGAGGCTCTGGCCTCAGTAGGTGATCTTGATAAATAGCAGGTGCGAAAGCGCATTGTTCTCGCACTGTGTATTGCTCTTGAGGAATGTAGTGGTCTTCCTCGTGCTCCCTTTCGTATATGTGAAAGGGGCGGGCAGAGTTGGCTCACCCTGTCTGAAGAGCCTTGTGCTCTAGATTTGGCCTATTGTTTTTGACAGTAATAAGGGGCAGAGGAGGGATGATGTAATCATGTGGCCCCTCCTTATGGACCCTATGTTGTTCTAGCACTTCATTGCATGGTGGCCACTCATAACGAGCGTCTAAGGGAGCCTTCCCATTTATGTTGAGTGCCACGTGTAAGGACTCTTCCTGAAAGGGTCTATGTTGAATGGGAGTGCCCCTCGAAGGGGTGCCTCTATAGTCCCATTCCGTCATGGTATGATGTGGACTATTTTGTGGGTCAGGCCGCCAAGGTGGTATGACCAAGTCCTTGGGGCTATAGCGGAGGTGACTTGTGCCCCCTTGTACACTTTTCGCAGCTTCTGCCCGTGATTGGGCTTGGCTACGGGTGTACACCATGGTGGTGTCTCTCTACAAGATACGTAGGTTTTTATCTTCTTTACAATTTTTTTATGCTACACTAAACAAATAGGAGCCACACAAACAAAGAAGTGATTATCTCGTTTATGGATTAAATGTGTGCCCTAAATCTGGTTTAGTGTGTTTTGATTTTTGTTTGAAAACCTTGTAAAGAAAATTTGGTTGTATATGCAATATGAGGGCTCTTATGTCTCCCAAAATGGTCGCCCCTTCAATATACCACTTCCAGGCCGTTATACCGAACCTCTCAATATACCCGCCCTTACGTGAGGGAAACTATTGGTACGTGAGAGCAGAATAGTACGTGGAACATAGGCGGTACGAAAGGGGAATCGCTCTATTTTTGACACCTACCATAGAAGACTTATCCTCATGCACTGGGAATCACCCCAGCTACACTTGGTCAGCTTTCATCAGGATTTACGTCTAGCAACAGTAGCGATCGGGGTTATGTATGCAAAAATTCAAGCCAAGGTGGTGATGAAATCCACCGTTGGTCTTGATCAAGTGTTGGGGTTTTACGACCAACTCCTTGATGTTTAAATTACCACGTGGTGTGTGGGGTTCTTTTTACTTGCGCAAAGAAAGAAAACATGCAGTAAAATTTTTTTTATGCAAGCAAAGAAACTAAAAATTACAGAGACAGAAAACAGAAAATGACAGAGAGTGTTCAGACAACCTACCTCTTCTCTGCCCACACCAGATGCCCCTGAGTTTCTGCTCAAAAACTACATAGAGAGCTAATCATCCCGGGGTGGGATGAATAGCAGATCTGTATTCATCACAGGGTGGGATGAATGCCTTATTCGTCCCAGGGTGGCACGAATTCCAGTCTGTATTCGTCACAGGGTGGCACGAGCAACAGTCCAACGCTTGAAGGATTAACACCTGAAAGCAAAAACACACAATTTTGATCAAAAATTTGATCTCAAAATCAAGGGACAGTGTCCCACCATGATCGCCACTGAAAGCACGAGGATACGAAAGCAAAATAGGCGTACCGGGTGCGATGCAAACAAAAGCATGCGAAACGCTAAGTCCTACGAACGAAAATGCATGAAAAGGGGAAAACAAGCGAAATGAAACGAGATGTAAAGCAAATGTAAAGTGCAGCCCTTTATTTTATTAATTTTCTCGAGATCAGGTTACAATACGTCTCCTCCCTTTTCAGGGGCTAGGAGCGTTAAACATAGTTTTGTCACACCACGGATGGTACGCTTTCTTCCGCGTGCCCACATGTGAAATGGGTGGGCCAAACATCGCCACCACTTGCGTGAATGCATCTGTGCTTCCTTTCTGCCCCTCCGGTGTCGAGATCCTACATTCAAAAAAATAGCAAACGATTAAAAGCACCTACGGATGGAGGGAAACATGCGATCCCCAAGGCCTCCGGTTAATGCATGCATAAAATAATTAAAACTATAATCAAAACATATCAGAATGAGCTAAAATTTGGATAGAGGCATGAAAACATTACCAAGAACACACTGCAAAAGGAACAGTCAAGAAATCTACCACAGATTTCTAATCGCTCCGGGGTGGGACGATTAGGACTATCACAAGATGTCAGAAAGTGACCTCCTAAATGTCCCATCCAGGGGCCTCCAAAACACCTACAAAGTTGGGGTTAGGCAAAACGGGGCATTTTGAGATGACCCAGAAGGTCGGATTTTGCAAATTCTACCTCGATCGCCCTGTATCCGATGATGCTCCCTGTATGTTAGTGAAAACGAAAAACACTGAAAACACAACCAATATTCATCAGAATGACATGAAATTTGAATGGCAGCCTATATGAGTGACCTAAAATGAAATGCAAATGAAATAGTAAAGAAATATACTACAGATTTCTAATCACTCGGGGTGGGGCGATTAGGACTACGATGAGTGCGGGGCGCCCGAGGCGGGGACGCCCACCGTTTGGGGCTTGGTTTCGGCACCAATCCACTTGGGATGGGTCCAAAACCTCCTAGGGGGTTGTGTCAAAAAATTGGGTGGGGTATTATGGCCAAATGTTTGGGTTTTGGGTCCGGATTGCGCTTCCAATGATCACCCAATAACCTCCCTTCCAAAAGAGAGATCAAGGATGTAAGAAGCACAAGCGATGGGTGAGGATGTAATTCGGCAGCACTCCATTGCTCCAAATGCTCCTGCTCTATCCTTTTTTGGGGTGAGAAGACTCACCATTTTATAGACCTGAGGGTCTCTTGTGAATGAGCATGCAGAGGCGCCACTTGGCCATCATGCCTTGTCAGGGGAGAGAAGATTCCTCCCTGATTAAGGGCTCCATGACTGCCTCTATGACTTCCCCTTTGAGCTCAAAAATGCTCACTCGCACTCCCATGCATTGAAGGTGGAGTTGAGTGGCGGATCTGAGCTGCCATTTGTCAAGGTTTGACCTTTTGCCCGTCAAACCTGCTATTCGCCCCACCCTGGAGCGAATGCTGCTAATCATCCCGGGGTGGGATGAATACCAGTTTGTAATCATCCCAGGGTGGAACGAGTAGGGAGCAGAGTGCCTGAAAGGTGCCAAATTGACCTCTGACCTTCCAAAACTATTGTGGGAGTGGTTAGGACCACTGTTTAACCTGTGGGGATTGCCCTAGGGGTTATGTACATCAATTCAATCAGTGCTTGTCACATAATTGGATTGGTGTTGTTTTAGTGTCTACAGTACAATGGAATATGGTCTTAATAAAACCAAAGGGTTTTAAAGAACTAATTTATAAAAAATTAAATTCACATGAATTTATATATTTTATAAATTAATAAGCTCCGAAGGAAATTTGAGCGTCGATGTCATGCATGAAGGAGGGAAATTGATATATATACCAATACCTTATAGGTATTTTAAATTATCCTTTTGCTCAGAAAAATAAAGCATGCAATTATGTTGATACTCATGCGAAAAAGAGAAAGTAATTTTTGTGTTTAGCACCAGCAAATAAAGTTTAAAGAGGAGAAGCGAAGAAGACCAAGTTCCAACTGAGAATCATGGCCTAGTGGTAAGAGGATGATGATTAAAGTGTTGGGTGCTAGGAGACCTGCATTTGAAACTCGATGGCAGTGTTTTGGTGGTTGCATTGGTAATTGAAAGCGTCAAAGAAAGGTGCACATTTTTGTTGTGCTAGGCAAGTGTGAAGACTTTTGGAGCACACGGTGCTTGTTAGTCCCAAAGCGAGCACCTAGCTCACATGACGGTTGGAGTTGTAGATAGGGTGTTGGTTGAGGTTGCACTGTAAGTTCCAATCCCATCCAAGGTAAGGTAATAATTTTTTGTTTAATAGTTGTGAGTTTCCTAAAGTTTGGAGTTAAAAAGGTTGCTTAAAGGATTGGTAGTTGGAAATTAATTTTTTATAAGTTGGAGGAATAAGGTGTTAGTTTATTTTAATAAATTAGTTGTGTTACGTTACATTATTTTAAGTTTCAAAAGGATAGAGGGAACTTCTAAGCATTGATTTATTTTTAAAGAAGAGTGCATTGAATATTATTTTAGTTGGGGAGATCATAAGGTGTAAGTGGTATATTAATTTTTGTAAATGTTGATGAATGATTTATTAAAGGTGGAGTGATAAGGTGTATATTTGTATTTATATTTACATTGTATTTTGACGAAGATTATTATCTAATAATTTCTTTGAGCTTGGCAAAAGAGTGTTTTTGGTTGTGGCAAATTTATGAGATTCCTTCATCATCAAGAAAAATGTATGAGCACATACTTCCATAGTTAAATTGATTGGTTGGTTTTCTAGAAAATAATTTTGGAGTGAAAAGGAATTTATTAGGGTTTCCTATTGAATGAGTTGAATTAATGCTTTAAGGTTTTCTAGAATAAATATTTGTTGTTAAAACCTTGTTTTATAAGCATTGTTGTTGAAGTGAGTTGTTGAGAAAAGAACTTGAACTAGAGTTTCTAAGCATTGTTAGAAACATTTTGAGTTGGTGTTTACATGCTTGGACTAGGGTTTTTAAGAAATGGTTGTTTCATTGAGTTTTTGGTTGAGTAAATTTGGTTGAACCTAGTCAAGTGGGTATGTGAAGTGATTTTTCAAGTTCCATAAAATAAACTATTCTATATTTTTAATTGAGTTGAGGAAGTGATTGAGCATTGAGTTGAATTTGATGCATATTGAGTCTATAACAATTCTCCTTATGTTTCTAAAAGAGTGATTGAAAGTGATTGAGAATTGAGTTGAATTTGAAACATATTGAGTCTCTAACAATTTTCTTTATTTTTATAGGAGAGTGATTGAAATAAATTGAGCATTGTGATTAGTATAGAGCATATTGAGTCCTTAAAAAATATCTTTATGTTTCTATGAGATTGGACAAGTTCTATGTGGACTTGTTGAGCTCATTTGAGGTAAGTCTTTAAGAAGACATGCGAACATATTTGGTATGAGCTATTGTGGAAGCTTACAATACAGATATTGAGCAGATATGGATAATTTTTGTGTGGACTTATTGAGCATATTTGGACAAGTTCTGTGTGGACTTGTTGAGTAAATTTGAGCAAGTTCTAGAGAGGACTTGTTGGGCAGATTTAAACAAGTTTTGTGTGGACTTGTTGAGAAAATTTGAGCAAGTTATAGAGAGGACTTGTAGAGAATATTTGAATAAGTTTTACGTGGACTTGTTGATCATATTTGTGCTATACCAAAGGACTATGTTTAGTACATATTTGAAATCAAATTTTAGTGTAAATTTGAGGACAGGTTTATGCCAGACCAGAGACAGAGATAGAGCATATTTGTGCTAGATCGAAGACTGTGTTTAGTGCATATTTGAGATAAATATTTGGAGATGATAGAGTAGAGAGGATAGTAGTCTCCAATGGATAGAGATCCATTAGCTAGGGCGGTGAGGATAGGTATTCTAAGTGGGGATAAGAGTCTTCATTGGAGAGAGATCCACAAGCTAGTGCAGTGGAGGTAGTAGTTTTCTAGAGGATCACCATCCAAAGCAGAGGATAAGGAGTTATATTGTGGATAGATATCCATGAACTTGATTTAGGGGATTGGTATCTCCTTTGGACAAAGGTCCATAAATATTGTAATAGGGAAAGTATTCCTAAGATATTGATTGAGAAAATTTTAGTGAAATATTTTCTCCATGGAGTAGCCCACATTGGGTGAACCACATAAATTGTGGTGTCTCTATTGTGTGTGATGATTTATGCATTACTTTTATTACTTCTATTGATACTGATATCTATACATTGCATAATATTGATTTGGAAATAAAAGTAAAAAGTGGTATTATACTATTCACCCCCCTCTTAGTATAATATTGTGTTCTTAAATTGGTATCAGAGAGGGTTCCTTCGGAAGAGTTTAACAACTTGAAGAAAAATATAACAAGAACACAATGGATTCTAAGAATATGTTCTCAGATAATTCAGCACTAGCATTTGATAGAAGTGACTATATGTAATGGAGTATGAGAATGAAGATCTACCTGATGGCACTTGGAAATGAAATTTGGGAAGCAGTTGAATTTGGATATGATCTCTTAATTAATCCTCCTACATATAAGGAATGTAAGCTCTTATAGAATTACAATTCAAAAGCAATGAATGCACTTTTAAGAGGTTTACATAGAACATAATCTATGAAAGTTATGCATTGTCAAACTGCTAAAGACATGTGGGATAAATTGCAAAATATATATGAAGGAGATAAATGTATCAAGAAATGAAAGATGCAAAATCTCAAAGGAAAATTTGAAGAAGTAATAATGATGGATGATAAAAACATTATTACTTATCTACTTCTAATTTATGAGGTTGTTAATGCTATGCAAGGACTTGGAATGAAGATTGATGAGTCGGATGTTTGTGATAAAGTTTTGAGAAATCTTCCAAAAAGATTCAGTGAAAATGTTTCTGTTATATAAGTGTCAATGGATGGTGATACTTTTACAAGAGACATGTTTCTTGGTATTCTTACAACATATGAGATAAGAACAAAATATAATATTCCCCATAAGGAAGAAACATTCAAATCAATCAAGAAGACTAAGGGTAAGAAGTCATAATCAAGCAATGAGTCATCCAGTGATGAAGAAGCAAATTATGGAATAAGGAATAAGGATTCAAGAATTTCTAGAGATACAAGATCTATTAAATGTTTTAATTGTGGAAAGTATGGTCATTATGCAACTGATTTTCAAGAAGCTAAGAATAACAATGATGAAGAGAAACGGGATCACAAGAACATGGAATCATAAAGACATAGGCACCAAAATAAAAGCAAGGTGGATAAAATAGATAAGGAAATAAGTTATTCCAAAGGCAAAATAGGAGCTACTATGCAGATAATGCAAGTAATTACTCAGGTGACAGTGATGCTAGTTTTTCAGATAATGATAGAGATGAAGTCTTGTTTATGATTGAAGAAAAAGAACCAGTTAAGAAAAGGACTCCAATAATTCTCAAGTTTTTGTATGTGGTAATTTTGGAAATATTGAATATTATTGTACAAGGGATGGCTATAGTTTCAACGATGATGAATATAAGGATGCATTTGAAGGACTAGATGAAAATATTCTAATGGCATTAGAATAAGGAGAAGGTGATCCTATAGAAGACAAGCCAACAAAAAATAAATATGTGGACAAAGGTAAATGAATAGATGAATATTCAGAAAAGGATGGATATGATCTCAAAGGAGAACTTATTTATGCCCTTGAAATGGTAAAGAAGGTAATAAAACAACACTCTAAACTTGAAATTCAGTTTCAATAATGTGATTAAGAGAGAAGATTGCTTATAGAGGATTTAGAAAAATCAAAGACTAAGGTAAAAAGGTTCAAGGATAAGTTAGAAGAAAATATCTTAGAATGTAAAATGTTAACACAAGAAGTGGCACTACTAAGATAATATTTAGAAGACTCCAAAGTCAATCTAAAAGGATTCAAAAATAGCTCAAAGAACTTAGATAAGTTCATCAAGATACAAAATCCTACATCAAGTAAAATAGATCTTGGATTTGGATAGGATCAAAAGGAATGGGAAGGAGAGTCAATCTCAAGTTTTGGAGGAGAAGAAACTTCAGATGAAGATACTTCAAAATAATAAAGTATAAAAGAAAGTGAGACATCTGGGGATGAGTTGGACAATAGATATTTCAACAAGAATAGAAAAATAATGCACAAAGATGATATAGATGGAACAAAAATCAGAATAGGTCAAGAGATACTAGAAGACCAATGAGGTCAAGATAAGGAGGCTTCAATGGAAGATACTTTTCATATCACAGGTTTGGGCACATGGCTTCATAGTGCAAGAAATATGAAAGACAAGAATATGGGAACAAATAACTTTTCCATGGGCATTGCTACTCATGTAATCAGTTTGGTCACAAGGCAATGAATTACAGGTATGGCTTCACTAAGAGAAATCCTAAGAAATTTGCACCTCCAAGGAATAATAATATTAAGTGTTACAAGTGCAATAATTGTGGTCACACAACAAAGTGGTGTAGAGTAAACATTCTAGAATCAAGCATGAACAATAATATGAACAGGAACATGGATATGAACATGAACATGGATATGAATATAGACATGTCCAGGAACCTAGATATTGAAAAAACTGTCAGAGGAATCATAAGGATCAAATAAGAAGGAAAAAGGATAAAGGTAAAGAACAATGCTTTATGGGAGTAGAAATACTCCCACCCAAAAATTAACCACCTCAAGAGAATGTGGGGGAGGGGCTAAGCTAAGAGGCTCATTCTTAGCCCCGAGCCCCAAAGGTGACCCTTTGCCATTGTTGTCAAAGGGGGAGAGATTTTAGTAAAGGGGAGATATTTGGTATTTGAGAGAGCATTGAGCCAAGGGGAGCAATATCCTAGGGGGATCAGAACAAAGAGAAAGCAATGTTTTCAATAAAAATAATTTGGGTTGCCATCAATGACAAAGGGGGAGATTGTTGGAAATTTTGAGTCATTAAGTCAAGTTGTCATTGATGTCAAGAAATGAAGTCATCATTATTGTCAATAAATAAAGTTGTCAAGATTTTTTATTGATCTCCAAAAATAAGCCACTGATGATGTCAAAGTTCAAGAGGAATAAAGCAGAGTTTAAAGGAAAAAAGGCTCCATAATATTTTTAATATTATGTGGAAACATAAGTTAAAAGGTTTTTCATAAAAATCCAAGGAAGACTATTGCAAAGCTAAAGGAAGGTTTAATATTTATTAAATAAAATATTTAAATTCAAAGTGAAATTAAATTTTATTAATAAATATTATTTATACCAAGGTGTACAATGGAAGATGGTCTTAATAAAACCAAAGGGTTTTAAAGAATTAATTTATAAAATTTAAATTCACATGAATTTAAATATTTTATAAATTAATAGGCTCCAAAGTAAATTCAAGTGCTAACGTCTAAATTCATTGAAGGAAATTTGAGCACCGACGTCACGTATGAAGGAGGGAAATAGATATATATACCAATGCCTTAGAGGCATTTTAAATTATGCTTTTGCTAAAAAAAATAAAGTGTGCAATTGTGTTGATACTCGTGAGAAAAAGAGAAAATGATTTTTGTGTTTAGCTCCAACGAATAAAGTTTAAATAGGAGCAGTGAAAAATACCAAGCGCCAACTCGATAGCATGGCCTAGTGGCAAAAGGATAGCGGTTAAAGTGTTGGATGCTAGGATACCTACGTTCAAAACTCAACGACAACATTTTGGTGGTTGCATTGGTAATTGAAAGCACTAAAGGAAGGCACATGTTTTTGTTGTGCTAGGCAAGTGGGAAGACTTTTGGAGCATGCAGTGCTCATTAGTCCTCAAGATAGCACCTATCTTGCATGATAGTTGGAGCCGTAGCTAGGGCACTGGTTGAGGCTGCGTTATAAGTTTGAATCCCATCCAAGGCAAGGTAATAAATTTTAGTTTAATATTTTGTTAGTTTCCTAAAGTTTGGAGTTAAAAGGGTTGCTTAAAGGATTGGTAGTTGGAAATTTATTTTTGGCAAGTTTGAGGAATAAGGTGTTAGTTTATTTTAATACAGTGGTTGTGTTACATTAAATTGTTTTAAGTTTCAAAAGGATAGATGGAACTTCTAATAATTGAGTTATTTTTAAAGAAGAGTGCATTGAATATTATTTTATTTTGGGAGATCATAAGGTGTAAGTGGTATATTAATTTTTGTAAATGTTGATGAATGATTTATTAAAGGTGGAGTGATAAGGTGTATATTTGTCTTGATATTTACATTGTATTTTGAGGAATATTATTATCTAATAATTTCTTTGAGCTTGGCAAAATATTGTTTTTGGTTGTGGCAGATTTATGAGATTCCTTCATCATCAAGAAAAAGGTATGAGCACATTCTTCCATAGTTAAATTGATTGGTTGGTTTTCTAGAAAATAAGTTTGGAGTGCAAATGACTTGATTAGGATTTCCGATTGAATGAGTTGAGTTAATGCTTTAAGGTTTTCTAGAATAAAGAGTTGTTAAAACCTTTTTTTATAAGCATTTTTGTTGAGGTGAGTTTTTGAGCAAAGAACTTGAACTAGAGTTTAAAAAAAACATGAGTATCATTGTTATGTGAGATTTGTTGTTGAGCATTGTTGGAAATATTTTGAGTTAGTTTTTACATGCTTCGACTAGGGTTTGTGAGAAAGGGGTGTTTCATTGAATGTTTGGTTGAGTAAAGTTGGTTGAACCTATTCAAGTGGGTATATGAAGTGATTTTTCAAGTTACATAAAACAAACTATTCTATATTCTGAATTGAGTTGAGAAAGTGATTGAGCATTGAGTTGAATTTTAAGCATATTGAGTCTCTAACAATTATCCTTATGTTTCTACGAGAGTGATTGAAAGTGATTGAGCATTGATTTGAATTTGAATCATATTGAGTCTCTAACAATTCTACTTATGTTTCTAAGAGAGTGATTGAAATAAATTGAGCATTGTGATTAGTATAGAGCATATTGAGTCTCTAACAATTTTCTTTATGTTTCTATGAGATTGGAAAAGTTTTGTGTGGACTTGTTGAGATTATTTGAGGCAAGTATTTGAGAAGAATTATGGATATATTTGGTGTGACATTTTGTGGAATCTTACACTACAAATATTGAGTAGATTTGGATAAGTTCTGTGTGGTCTTATTGAGAATATTTGGACAAGTTCTGTGTGGACTTGTTGAGCAGATTTGAGCAAGTTCTAGAGAGAACTTGTTGAGAAAATTTGAACAAGTTCTATGTGGACTTGTTGAGAATATTTGAGCAAGTTATAGATAGGATTTGTAGAGCGAATTCGGATAAGTTATGTGTGGAATTGTTGACCAGATTTATGCTATACTGAAGTACTATATTTAGTACAAATTTGAGAGAAAATTTTGGTGTAAATTTGAGGATAGGTTTGTGCCAAACCAGAGACAAATATAGAGCATATTTGTGCTAGACCGAAGGACTGCGTTTAGTACAAATTTGAGATAGAGCTTTGGAGGTGAAATAGCAGAGAGGATAGTAGTCTCCAGTGGATAGAGATACATTAGCCAAGTCATTTAGGATAAGTCTTCCAAGTAGGGATAAGAGTATTCAGTGGAGAGAGATCCACAAGTGAGTGCAGTGGAGGTAGTAGTCTTCTAGAGGATCACCATCCAGAGTAGAGGATAAGAATATATCCTATGGATATAAATCCACGAACTTGATTTAGGGGATTGGTATCTCCTTTGGATAGAGATCCATAAATATTGTAATGGGGAAAGTATTCCCAAGATATTGATTGAGAAAATTTTAGTGAAATATTTTCTTCATGGAGTAGCCCACATTGGGTGAACCACGTAAATTATGGTGTTTATATTGTGTGTGATGATTTATGAATTACTTTTATTACTTCTATTGATATTTCTATCTATAAATTACTTAATATTTATTTTTAAATAAAATTAAAAAGTGGTTTTATACTATTCACCCTCCTCTCAGTATAAGCTTGTGTTCTTCAAATTTTGGTGCTAGAACACCAAGTCTTCACAAGATAGCAGTTTTTATTTTTAGTTAGCCTTGTAGAATTATTGGGTGTGACCAAAAAATATATCTATTTAAGACCTTAAATGCTAATAGGTGCAACAAGTTGACCAAAGAGTGTCTTAATACTCTCATATTTATACAATAAAATCATTAACTTAATGTCAAACAAGTCGAGGGGACTAAATCATCTTATATGATTAACTTGCATGAGATGGCTCCACTTTCAAATTGGATGGTTAAAGATATGCATATTATATTTACTAAAGAGGAAATTAAGGAGTTTGAGAAGTAAACTATAAAATCTGTAGAATTAGAGGAAGATGTACACGAGAAGCTTAAGCATCCAATTTGAGGTTAAGGAAGGAAAATAAATAATTTACTTAGAATTCCTTGAGTATGTTGTTTCTTTATCATTTTTTAAGATTCATATTTAGTTAGTATCATAAATTATAAATGTACTCTTTTAATAAATACCTACTAGAGAACCAACGTCTTGCTCTACAATTTTATTTTTAATTATATATGTTAATTTTCTTCAATTCTTTTTTCCAAGTTTTTTAAACTTGTCAAACACTCACCAAAATTGCCTACTCAATGATTTCAAGTTCTTAAACTATGATTGTGACAACTTAACCTGATACAATAAGAAGGCATCCCATATTTATAGATAAAATTTCAATTTTAAAATACATTTAACTTAAAAATAATATTAAAATAATTAATACCAATTTGTCATGGGTTGTTGGTAATGTAATTGGGCCTATCTACATATTATGTGCCTCATAATAACTTAAAAATATTTAGATTATAGTCTTGTTCAGTTGTAAAAGTTGGTAGATTTGATAGCAAGACATAATTTGGGGGAGGGTGGGTCTTTTAGTGCCATAGTAATATTGGAAGTATAACATTATTTGGCCCTCTTATAAATTTAGTTTGGTAGTATATTTATATTTTTATAATGTATGTCTCAATATGAGAGAATGTGCAAGGTATCAAGATAGATAATGAAGAGTCACATGATATGTGGAAATATGAGAGTTTAGCATTTATGAGGAATATGAAAGGATGCATTTTCCAACTATTAGAGGAAAAAAATAGATAGAGTACTGAAAAGTCATGTAAAATTATATATTGAAGATATTTTTTCATGTAATGTTATCAATTTGTATCATTCTTGTAATGTTTTTCTATTATGTATATTTGAGTTATATTTGTGAGATATTATTGTTCATTGTTAGCTTAATTAATTGCATACATCTACTTTATTTTTGATTCTACATAAAAAATTGTAAGTTAATCCATTAGAAAGCTAACAATGGTATCAGAGCCATATAATTTATAGTAGTGAGTGAAGCCACGAACTTTATAACAACGAGTGAAGAGATCGAAATGTGAAAGCAATTTGAAATAATGATCAAATTAAAGGTTGCACATTATTGAAGGTATGGAGTAATAAGGATGTCTACTTAGTTAAAATTTTATTATTTAAAATATTAAGAGAATTAGAGATTTATTTTCTCAAGTTTAGAGTGATAAGGAATTCAACTAGTTTGTTTAGAAGATTTTTTTTTTAAGTTTGAAGGGTTAATATTTGAACAAGAAAATAGGCTATATAAGCTCATTATTAAAGGAAAGAAAAAAAATTCACAAAAATAAATAAATAGGTTTGAGGCCATTATTAAAATGATGGTCATTATATGTAAGAGAAGATGTCTATAGAGACCATTAGAAGAAGGCTAATATTGAAGAAGCTCTAAAAAGTCATTTAACTAACACGTAAATGATTAGAAGTAATTTGGACAGTGAATGGAAGACATTACACCATTAAAATATGATTTACATTGACCAACAAGTTTACATTTAACAAAGGAGAGAAAAATATTTTTAAGAATCCTTGATAAGAAAGGCTTGCAGTCATGAGAAAAGTAATGGAGAATAATGCTAGCAAAATGAATTGACTATGCTAAGAAATAAAAGGAAATAAAGGAAGAAGATAATTTTATCTAGAGCACCAAGAACCTAAGTGTAATTCAAACAAGGAATATAAGTATTTTTATAAGAGGTAAATCAAGCATAATTTGAGCAACATTTAAGGAGCTACTTTGATGTAAAGAATAGTTGTAGGATTGAAATGTGAAGTGGTAGAACATAAAGGTGTATTAAACCAAGAAGTTCTATGAAAGTGAAAAATAGGAACAACTATGTGAAGCACTAGAGAGTAACAAGCAAGGAGAGTTATGTAGAGCACTAATAACACAAGACATCCATACAACTAAGAACCTAGAAACTGGAGAAGGAAGACCTATTGAAAATATACCATTGAAGAAAAGGCCATTATTGATAAAATAGATAAGATTCCATATACAATACCCATATCAAAGGAGGCTTGAAGATATTTTGTGAAGAAATTGAAAATATAGTAAAATATCAAATATAAAAGATTCATATCCTTCAAGTAAGAAAGCAAGAAGATATAGAGTACAACATACTATATTCGTGATATAGATAAAGAGATTCAACCAAATATAAAGGCTCGTGATAGGTAAATAAATGAGCCTACAATTAAAAAATAGATCCCTTAAGGTAAAGGACAACATAAAGGAACTTTTACTCAAAGGCAGTGAAATAGGACTTAGGTAGCTAAAGAAATAGAAGATTCATAGCATGTAGAAATATGACCATCAAGAGCAATAGGAAATTTGAAGGTAGTAAAGTATTGTTGGAAATCACCTAATTTAAAGTATTTCTAAGAGAATCCATTAATGAAGAAAGACCAAGATACATAGGAGATATAGAGAATAGTGCAAGCACAGTGAAAAAGAAAGGTCGAGATACATAAGTAAAGCATATTAGACCTACAATAAGATTAAAGTTGAAGTTATAAAGTTTATGATAATATTCAAAGCTAATGGTAGCTAGAGAAAACTTGGAACAAAAATAAAGGGGAAGGTGAACTAGTCACCTAACTCAGAGTTAATGCCAGCCAAGGTAGTAACAAGAGTAATCGACCACTCAAAGAACGCGGTCACCAAGAATATGTAAGAGTCCAATTGCACCAACTTCATCTAATTGAACTAGGTTGCATATACATAAGCAAACTAGAGATCACACAACAAAGAAAACTAGGGTATAGTAAGTATCATCAAGCAGTGAAGACACAACCTCAAATTTCTAGGGCAAAGGGAAAATGTTGCTATTTCCATGAGAGAAAATGAAATGCCAAGTATTTAAGAGAACAAGAAGTAAGAGAGTATCAAAATATATTCAAATGCTTAGGGAGAATACGTAATCAAGTGAATTTAAAATAGATAGAATTGACATGAACGAGCAGTTAGAAACACTCATTTTATAAGCTAACATTGTATAAATTTAATTTAGTTGGAGAACACAAGTGTTCATGGTAGAGGATCATGTGTTTGTGGAAGAAGGTAGTGTAACATTTACCTGAAGTGAAATGCCTCTATAAGTGCTTAATAAAAGCATTCACATGAATGGAATAAAGCAACTTTGAATGCATTTTGAATGTTAAAGATAAGTTTGAAATGTTTGAAAATTCCTTCATGCGCCTATTAAGGAGGTAATTTAATTTTAGGGTTTTCATTAAATTTCATAAGGAGTAATAAGATATTGAACTTAATATTTAATTTTATGAAAGTTAATTACTGAATTTGAGTAATAATTTTTTTTAAAGTTACAAGTAAATTAATATTTAATTAAGTTGAAAAAATAAGGTTTAAGTAATTGATTATTTTTTAAATTTGAAATTTAATTATTTATTCTAGGTTTACAAATTAATTTTGGATAGAAAAGGTTTACTACATCAACTTAGGAAATCAAATTTGCATATATATATTTTTTTTTTGGTAAGTAAGAGAATATTATAATTAACACCGGGTTTTAACTGGTTGACTCAAAACCATTTTACAAAATAGGGTCCACTAACCAACTGGACAAATGCCAAGCCCTAAAATTTTAAACTGACAACAAAAAGGGCCAAGACCTACTCTTCCAACAGAATACAACCAAAATAAACTATGGAAGCCTAATATTATGGCCATCAGAAAAGAAAGACGCAAAATAGAACTAACAAAGACAAAAACTAATCATGCAAGCACCATGCAGAGTAGCTTGTGCCCATATAAAAATAATAGAATATGGTCAAAAAAACATCCCATAGAATGGACAGCCAAGAGGCCAAGCATTCTTCCTTGTAGTCCTCATCTAACTTCTTATCATCCTCCTTGCCATCATCTTTAGATTTTGCCTTCGACTCCTTGTGCCCCTAGAACTGCTGGCTATAAAACATAAGATTTAGAGAATCACACAAATCAACAGCTGCACTGATGAGGCCAGACAGACTCTTCAACTGGTTGATACTGTTGGAGGCTGATGAAATTGTCATCTTCTCCAAGACTATTATGGTGGGGTCTGGTACCTCATTGTCAGGGATCTCCAACACTTTGTTATTTCTTGCTAGGGCCTTTTTGCGACATCGAATCCAAACACACCTTGGGAAATACTTGAGGCCAAAGCGGATGTTTCCCATGCATGAATTTGTAGATAAAAAACCTATATCAGTGCCCCACCAGCTGCAAAAAACACTAGTCACATGAACAAAAAAAACAAATATGACAAAAGCCATTATAAGGTTCAAAAAAATATTTTTAAAAATGCCCCCATTTTCTGTCATTGATCCACTTTGAGCCTTCCAATCTAAAATTTGTCATTATCTATCACCATTGAGACTGCATGAGGAAGATTTTCAGTCCACGTCATCAAATTTGCTGCTACAATGCCTTCATTTTCCAGCCTATCAACTGCCATGTTTGCTTCCTGGAAGGTATGCAAAATTATGGCCTCAGGTCGATCATGAATTAGAGCCCTTGCTTCGTGGATGTAGTCATCAAATATCCAAGGAGCTCTCTTATTGTTCTTTAGAAGATTTATAATAATAAGAGAATCACCTTCCACCAACAGTTTCCTTGGATAATTCTCTGCCACCTTGATGTTTAGCAAAAGCTACAAGCACCTCACCCTTGTGGTCTCTAAGTAAGCCACCAGCCCCAGCTTCACCTGGGTTGCCCCTAGATGCCCCATAAAAATTTAACTTAATCCACCCTAAGGGGGGTGGGGTCCATGTGATCATGGTTCTAGGACAGACTTGATGATGATTGAGGCCATCAGTGAGAGGTAAGTTTAATGACTGCCCTAATGAAGCTTCAAAAGGATTTGGAGGTCTAGATGCAGTAGGCACTAAACAAGCATTCTCATTAGCATATACTAAATTTTTTGACAAGATAGAGGATGATTGAGCAACCTTATACAAGAAGGCCCGATGATTCCTTTCCAACCATATTTGCCACAAGTAGTGATGAAGGCGGATATTCCACATATACCTAAGACGCCTATTCAAAAAGGGAGAAGGCCACTGGACAAATAAGTCAAAAATGGACTAAGGATGGACCCAATAAATATGAAACACTTGTAACAGACCTAACAAGATTGAGACAAAAAAATTACAATACATAAACAAATGATCAATAGACTCCCACTCAGACATACAAATATAACACCTATTAACAACAATCACACCTCTTTTTATTAAGTTATCCATGGTGAGGATCTTATTTTGGATTTCCAGCCATGCAAAAAACCCAACCTTCAAAACAATGTTTTTGGGCCAAACTTCCAAGTGAGGGAAAGTAGGTTCATCATTATCAATAAGCATCAGATAAGCAGTCTTGACAGAAAATTCCCCATTGTCTGAAGCTTCCCAGATAAGTTGGTCCTCAAGAATGCCAGAAGGGAGTAAATATTGTCTTAATTCATTCTCCAGTATTATTGATGCCCCTGGTAGATCATTGTTCATTATTGGCTTCCAAACCCTTCTATTGTTTGACAAAGTAATAAAATATGCAAATTTGGTACCAAAAACTTCAATTGTCCAAGCTCTAAGGGTTGAAAGGATGGGATCTGCAGAGAGGGGATAGTCCTTTAACCATTTGTGGTCCCAAAAATAAATGTTTCTTCCATTTCCCAGTTTCCAACATAGCCCTTTGCTTAGAAAGTTTTTAGTTTGAAGGATTGATTTCCAAAAAATTGATCCCTTGGGAGGAAAGGAATAACTTAAGAATTCAGTTTCTTGCAAATACTTTCTTCTAATTATAGTAATCCATTCTGCATTTGCATTTTTCAGAAGATGCCATGCTTGTTTGGCCAGGAGGGCCATGTTTAAATGTTGTATTCTCCTTAGCCCAATACCTCCAAACTCCCTTGGTTTGCAAACCCTATCCCAGGACACCAAGTGAAAGCGCTGCTTAGATTCAGAACCATTCCATAGGAACCTCTTCTGGATCTGTTCAATTTTAGTGTAGACACTTGTAGGAGCTTTAAAAACAGAGAGAAAGTAGACAGGGATGCTTTGAATGGAAAACCTCGGTGAGAAGCGCCTTGCCGACTTGAGATAACAAATTCCCTTTCCATCCAACCTGACTTCCTCTGAATTCTTTCAATTACATTAGTCCACATGGAATCAGTAGCTCTGCCTATAAATAAAGGAAGGCCTAAGTATATGGATGTAAGAGTAGACACTGAGCATCCAAGAATCCTAGCAATCTTAATTTGCCTTTGAATGGGAGTGTTAAAGAAATAAATTTTACTCTTTGAAAAATTTACCTTTTGCCCCGCAGCATCCTCATATAGCTCTAGAATATTTTTTATGACCTTAGCCTCAAAAACTGATGCAATATTTAACAACAAAGTATCATCCACAAACTTTTCATGTGTAACTGCCTGTGTTTGTGATGATGCTTTAATTCTTGAAATAAGACCAATATTACAAGCAACTTTGATTGTCCTCCCAAGGGCTTCAACCACAATGATAAACAACATGGGAGAGATAGGGTCACCTTGCCTTAGGACCCTTTTACTTTGAAAGTATCAAGCAGGAGCACCATTAACAAGGACTGAAAACCAAGGTTTCATAAAACATCCTTCCAAAAGCTTGATCCATTCATGATGAAAACAAAATTTTTGAAGAATGGCAGAGACAAAACTCCAGTTTATGCGGTCATAAGCCTTGTTCATATCCAGCTTGAGAGCAAAAGAAGGTTTTTTAGTCTGGACTACCAAATGGAGGGCTTCATGAACTGTTATGACACCATCAAGGATGGACCTTCCAGGGACTGAACTGCCTTGACAAACATCAATAAACATAGGAAGGATCTTCCTCATTCTATTTGCAATCGCCTTGGTCAAAATTTTATAAACAACATTACAAAGGCTAATAGGTCTAAAATCCATCATAGATCTAGAAGTAGGAATCTTTGGGATTAAAGCAATAAAATTGGAGTTAAAACTTCTCAGAATATGCTTTGTGGACTAAAATTCCTTGATAGTAGCACATACATCAAAACCTACAATATCCCAAAAATCCTGAAAAAAATGAGGTGAAAACCCGTCTGGACCTGGAGCTTTATCAGGGTTCATTAAGAAGAGGGCCTCTTTGATTTCTTCATCCGTGAAAGGCTTAATTAACTCCCCATTCAAGTCATCAAAAATTAAATGAGGAATATGGTAAAGCATTGATTCTGAAGCTAAGGCAGAACTGAAATGTTCTTCTCCTAAAAGATTCTGAAAATAGGAAACTGCTTCATTTATGATCTCATTAGGACTAGAAAGGGATGATCCATCATATCTAACAAGTTCTTTAATTCTATTGTGGATTTTGTTCCTTAAGGTAGATGCATGAAAAAATCTTGTGTTGGCATCACCTTCTTTTAGCCAGGTAACTCTAGACTTTTGCCGCCAAAAAGTCTCCTCGCAGGCTAAAACATTATGGTACTCAGAAAGGGCTTTCTTTTCATCTGCCTGTAGGGAAGGGTCTAGCAATCCCTCTTCAAGTTTTTTCTCAATGGTTGATAACCTTTCAGAGATGACTTTCTTGTTTTCAAAAATATTTCCAAAAATTTCTTTATTCCAGATCCTTAGATTTTCTTTCACCACTTTAAGTTTCTGTGCTAATCTGAATGAAGGCACCGCTACGACAAGAATGCTGCCACCACTGAAAAATTTTGTCTCTGAGATCAGGGTGGTGCATCCACATAGATTCAAACCTTAAAGGCCTTTTGAATTTTGGAGTCTCTTCAATTTCAAGTAAAATCGGGTTGTGGTCAGACCCAATGCGAGGCAAGGACAACAGATTTGCATCCCCAAAATATTGTATTGCTTCTTGTGACAAAAAAAACCTATCAAGATTTTCCATTATAAGTTGATTTCCAGACCTCCTATTGCTCCAAGTAAATTTAGCATTTTTTAATTTGACATCCAATAAATTGTTGTTGTTGATGAAATCTTGAAAGTCCTCTATACTTCTTGCTGGAATTCCTACTCCCCCTTTTTTATCAGAGGGGTAAAGAGGGGTATTAAATTCCCCCACCACTATCCATGGGATATCCTGAAAAGCTTCCTTGAAATGACTAAGTAAATTCCATAGATCAGCTCTCCCAGATATAGAATTAGGGGTGTACACATTTGTTAATATCCAAGAAAGGTCACTAACTTTATCCTTAAAAATAATGCTCATTACCCTTTCCCCTAATTGAATAACCTTGCCTTCCACCTTCCCTGGATTCCAGATATAGAGAAGACCACCTGAGGTTCCATTGGCTTTGCAAAAAATTGCTTCTCCCTTTTTCCAGATATTGAGGGAAATATTTCTAGACAAAACTTCATCGACTTTAGTTTCTTGCAAAATAAGAATAGTGGGATCAAAATCTCTTCTTAAATATTTGACTAACCGCTATTTAGGAAGGCCATTGAGCCCCCTTACATTCCAGGATATGATCTTCATTTGGAACTTTTAAAGTTTTTTCCTCTTCCCCTACCTTGGACTTGAGGGGGCTTAAGAATTTTGTTTTCTTCAAAGGGAAGATTTCCAGTTGATGGAAACAGAGTAGTTTGAATTCCATTAGCTATCTCATCTTGGACCTCTTCTTTCCATTGCTGGGAATTTGAATTTCTTCCTTTATTCTTAGTATTAGGGAGACATAAGGAATTCTACTTCAATAGGTTGTAAAATTAGAAACTTTGATTTATTTAAAACTAGGGAGCTATAAGGTTGTCAACTTTAAAGGAACATGGCAAAGAAAAAGTAACTGAAAATAAAAATCAATTATAAAAATAAAAATACAAAAACATGAGTTATCAAAATTAATTTAATAATAAATATTATGTTTTCAAGAAAAAACAAATAGACATTTAGAATATTTTAGAAAGGATGGAATGTTTAAAATGTTATATACAAAAAATGATAGGAAAAACTGAAAAATAAAAGGATACATCAATAATTGAAAAGAGTGTCTTACAATCAATTATGAGAGAAGTCAAAGATGAAAATTTTTCAATACTTGGTAATTATCTAAGTTCAAAGGTTGATGAGGCACATAAATATTCTAAAAGTGTTTTTACATTACCTAGTGATATAGGAAGAAATATGAGATTCTTAGCCGCTTTCACAGCTGCCCTTTTCCTGGCTGGTTGGAGGAGCATTTGCTAGCGACGTTCGTTTGGCTAATTTTAGGCCCAAGATTTAATTTACGAAAGTTATTGCTGGCCATGGATCCTAAGACAATTTGGAGTCTTGTTTCATGGAGGCAGTATCATTCTAAATTTATATTCTCGATTCTATCATGAATTATCTTCTAGAGAAGGGATCTTTTGATTTGGTGGGAAATTTCTCGGGAGGTAGAACGGACCTTGAGGTCCTCAAGTATTGGGTGTTGTCGTGGTAGAAGCCCAGTGTTTCCCTTGTCTTGGCTTCCCTTCCTCATAATTTATTCTTGATCTGTCTCTCCTTTGAAGTTGATTCCCAAAAAAAAATCGATGGGGTCCTTGGTTATTTAGCAAGCATGGCCTATTCTTGCATTGTTAGGGCTCTAATTTTAACCCTTCCTCACAAAAGGTCGATCTCCTTCTTATTTGGATATGGTTCCTAGAATTTCTAACCTTCGTATAGTATGAGAATGTATTCAAAGTAGTGGAATATGCTTTAGGAGACTTCATCTCCTTTGATTGTCTCTCTCTGTTAGTGGATAAATACAAATTTATTTGTATGTATGTAATGATGGATTTCGAGAAGGAGCTTCCTAAGTCAGTTGAATTGGTTTCCCACTTGGGTTGTTGGGTTCAACCAGTGGTCTATGAGAACAAACCTATCCCCTGTGGTAAATGTGGTCAAAGAGGTCATATTCAAAAATATTGTCCTTTATATCAGCCTTTGAAACCTCTGCAATTGATTCTAAATATCCATCTTCTCAAGGGGATGCTTTAGGCCTAGGACCTGCTATTAAGAAATGGAATGTATGGTGGAAGAAGGATATGAGCCCTTCTAAAGAGTAATCAGTGATGTCTTCGAGTGGATCAAATCCCATTGGAAGGGACCAAGTTGATCCAGTAAGACATGTTGCTATCTCCCTCTCATTGAAAGCTTCTACTCCCACTCCTCACTTGGAGGTGGTTCTCTAGCCTGAGAAGGCAATGTCACCTTTACTTTTGGTTAACTCATTTGGTTGTCTTGAAATGGAGGCCACGTGATGGGGAGCCAAATTTTAACACAAAGAAAAAGACTCAATTTTCATTTAGAAGCATGGAAATATTACAATTTCGAACCATGGAAGAATTACAAAGTATAGAAAAATGCATAAGAAGCCGCAGTCTTCATATTTCCAGCCTCCACAATCCTTCGAGCAACCTTCTTTTATAACGATAGATTCTTGCTATAACCATCATCCGTAACTGTCCCTGTAACCACTGCAACGACCCCCTAGAACTGCTGTAACAACTTCTGGTAACTGCTGCACTGACTTCTGGTAACTGACTAACTGTCGTTTTGCAACGGTTCGCAAAACTACAACATGTCACGATATCATGACACCTTTCTTCCCTTGTGGTCTCTCTCTTCGTTTTATCGTGAAAACATGACATGTCGCGATATCGTGACACTTTTCTGCCTTTTGTTCTCTTTTGCCAATGTGTCGCGATATCGCGACACTTTTTTGTCCTTTGACCTTCTTTGTCCAGATGTCGCGATATCGCAACACTTTTTCATCTTTCGTCCTTCCCTACCAAGATGTCATGATATCGTGACACTTTCCTTTGCCTCGGATTTTGTTTAAAACCTATCGCGATATCGTGACACTTTCTTTTGCTCTTGCCCTTGTTCAAAACACGTCGTGATATCGTGACATCTGTTATGTCACGATTTCGTGACACTTCCCAGCACTTAGAGCATTGTTCAAAACACGTCGCGATATCACGACATCTGTTATGTCATGATTTCGTGACACTTCCCAGCACTTAGAGAATTGTCCAAAATACGTCATGATTTCGCGACATTTGTTATGTTGCGATTTCACGACACTTCCCAGCACTTATATTATTTGCCAAAATACGTCGCGATTTCGCGACACTTCCCAACACTTAGAGTAGTTTCCAAAATACGTCGTGATTTCGCAACATCTGTTATGTCGTGATTTCGTGACACTTCCCAACAATTAGAGTAGTTTCCAAAATACGTCACGATTTTGTGACATCTGTTATGTCACGATTTCACGACACTTCCCAGCACTTAGAGTATTTGCCAAAATACGTCGCGATTTTGCGACGCCTTTTATGTCACGATTTCACGACACTTTCCAACATTTAGAATAATATTTTTTTCTTTGGTGATGCAAGATTGTTGTGCTGCCACTAGATGCTCCTGCATTAGACACCCGGGGTATATTGAGAAGTGATCTTCACTTCTGGACGGGCAGAGGAAAACCCAGGCGATTAACCTCTATTTTGGACAACCAAGTTGCATCTTTGACAGGGCGGCCCTTCCACTTGACCAAATACTCCGAATATTGCCTATTTCGGGTACTTTTTCCTTCGTGAATGTCGAGTATGTCTTCAATTTCTTCTTTGTCTAGAGTGGATGCTGGAATGTTCCACAGATCTGGATTGGGTGGCTCGCTGCAACTTCCTTCATGATATTCGACCAAGTCTGAAATATTGAAAATAGGTGAAATATTCAGCTCACTTGGTAGATCTACTTCATAGGCATTTCCTGAATCTCGTTTGCCTATGATCCAGCATGGTCCAAACCTCTTCATATTCATCTTATTGTTGGTTTTGCTAGGAAAACATTCCTTGCGCAAGTGAACCATGACTTCATCTCCTATCTGGGATTCCTTGAAATGTCGCTTCTGATCTGCTCTGGCTTTGTACGTAACATTCATTTTACTGATATGCTACTGGACTTCTTCATTTAAATTCTTCATATGTGCAGCAAAGTCATCAGCTTTAGCACTGCACTTTTCTCCTTTATCTATCGGCCTTAACTCAGAAGTGTTTCTTGGGCTATTCCCATGCACTATCTGGAATGGGGATTTACCAGTACTGCGACTGACAGAATTATTGTAAGCAAACTCTGCCTGTAGTAAAATCAGATCCCATCCCTTGGGTTTATCTCCTACCAGACATCGTAGAAGGTTACCCAAACTTTTTTTGACTACTTCGATCTGTCCATCAGTCTGCGGGTGATACGCAGAACTAAACTGCAATTCTATTTTTAGCTTCTTCCACAGAGTTTGCTAGAAATAACCCATAAATTTGGTATCTCTGTCCGAGATAATGCTTTGGGGTAGACAATGAAGGTGTACTACCTCCTTGAAAAACAAGCCTGCAATATGAACAACATCACTTGTCTTCTGGCATGGAATAAAATGGGACATCTTTGAAAACCTGTCAACGACAAAAAAAATGGCATCATTTCCACATTGTGTCCTTGGTAGACCAAGAACAAAATCCATACTAATGTCCTCCCATGGTCTCTCTGGTACAGGCAATGGCTGGTACATTCCTATATTTTGGCTTACTCCTTTTGCCATCTAGCACACTCTACAACCTTGCACAAATTTTGTCACATCCGGCTACAACTGTGGCCAATGGTAATTCTCACTAACTAGAGCAATGGTCTTATCTCAACCAAAATGTCCTGCTAGTCCTCCACTATGTTTCTCTTTGATCAGATTTTCCCTCATGGAACTCCTAGGAATGCACAACTGGTTCTTCCGAAACATCCCATCTTGGATCACAAAATCCAACCACTTAGTGCGATCCACAGTAGTAGGAGACAAACATGCCTTCTATGCCTCTGTGAAATATGGATCCTCTGGGTATAAACTCTTAAGTTCATCAAACCCAACAACTTCCACTCTCATTTCTATCAACAAATTATGCCTTCTACTCAAGGCATCTGCAACTCTATTAGATTTTCCACTTCTATGCTTCAGGACAAAGGTATAACTCTGCAGGAATACAACCCACTTCAAATGTCGCTGGTTAAGTTTACCTTGATTATTTTTATATTGTAAAGCTTGATGGTCAGTATATAAAACAAATTCCTTGGCTAGAAAATAATGTCTCCATTTCTTAAGATCCTAAATTATAGCATAGAATTCTTGATCATAAACAGAGTATTTCTTTCTAGCATCATTTAATTTTTCACTAAAGTATGCAACATGTTTACCTTCTTGGCTCAATACAGCTCCAATGGCACTGCCACTGGCATCACAGTCAACCTGAAACACTTTATTAAAATTTGGAAGTGCCAGAATGGGTTGTTCTGTCACTTTCTTCTTCAATATGTCCATACTAGTACCTGCCTTGGCAGTCCACTTAAATTCTTTCTTATCCCCTCTCATAGTTTTTGTTAGGGGTGCACAAATACTGCTAAAGTTTCTAATAAATTTCCTATAGAAACTTGCAAGACCATGAAATGATCTTACCTCTGTTACATTCCGTGGGGTAGGCCATTCAATGATAGCCTTCACCTTCTCAGGATCCATCTTCAGACCCTCCTTTGAGACGACAAATCCCAGGTAAATCAACTCTTTCTGTACAAAACTGCACTTCTTTAAATTTATCAACAACTACTCCTCTCGTAGCTTTTCAAAAACTTTCTGAACATGCATCAAATGCTCGTCCAATGTTTTACTAAAAATTAAAATATCATCCAGATAAACTATCATGAACTTTTCCAGGAAGTCTCGCAATACCTCATTCATCAACCTCATGAATGTACTTGGGTGCATTAGTTAATCCAAATGGCATAACTAACCACTCATACAAACCCTCTTTGGTTTTGAAGGTTGTCTTCCACTCGTCACCCTCTCGAACATGTATCTGATGATATCCACTCTTTAAATCAATCTTAGTGAAGTATTTAGCTCCACTCAAACAGTCCATTATATCATCCATTCGAGGTAATGGAAATCGATATTTAATGGTAATTTTGTTAATTGCCCTTGAATCAGTGCACATTCTTCATTCTCCTCCCTTCTTTGGTGCTAGTACTACAGGTACTACACAGGGACTCAAACTTGCTCTAATCAATCCCTTCTACAACAACTCATGAACCTGTCTGTTCAACTCTTCATTCTCTATAGGAGACATTCTATGGGCGGCCTTATTGGGTAAGCTAGATCCTGGAATTAAGTCAATCTGATGACTAATCTTCCTCATTGGCGGCAAACCCTCAGGCACATTGTCTGATATAATATCAAGAAATTCTACTAACAGATGTTCAACTTCTGCTGGAATGTCTGTAGTTTCTTCTCTCTTTATAGTAGGAATTAATGCATAACACATTGAATCTCTCTTTAGACCATCCAAAAATTTTCTGCCATCTACTAAACAAATTCTAGCATTATTGCATACCTTTTCCTCAACCTCCTTCAATGGCTTCAGTTTGTGGCGCACTCCATCTTTTGTTAGGGAATAGGTATTTGCATTCCCATCATGCGTCGCATGTCTATAAAATTGCCATGGTCTTCCCAACAACAAATGGCAAGCATCCATCGGCAAAATATCACACAGGACCTCATCCTGGTATCTTCCAATTTGAAACTTGACCAAGCATTGTTCACTGACCAATGCTCTATGGTCCTTCTGCAACCATGCAATCTGGTATGGATGTGGTTGTTGCCTTCTTTCTAGCTTTAACTTAGTCACCATATCCTCAGAGACCAAATTATCTGTACTACCATTATCAATAATAATATTATAGATTTTACCTGAACATTTGCACCTTGTACGGAACAAGCTTTTTCGCTGGTCTGGTTCCCTCTCTTAGTTCAAAAAGTTTCTCCTTGTGATCATCACTTCTCCTCACTCTGCTTCTTCAGAGTGCTTAGATTCAACACCATCCTCAACAACCGTAGCTCGAGCATTTGCTTCAGGCCTTCTATTCGGTGCCTCTTGGTGTTGGGGACACATATGATCGATGCCCCTCTTCCCCACAATTGAAGCAGGTTCCATGAAATCTTCCTCTTCCATATCCACGTCCACCTCTACCTCGTCCCCTTTGATAATCATTATTTTGACGGGGGCGGTAGGTATTCTCTTCTTTCTATTCCTGGTGATTGCTTGTTTCACCAGTCTTCTTCTGGTCATCATATTTACCTCCACTGGTTCTTCCACCAGTTCTTCCACCATGACCTCTTCCTCTTTGTTTACTGTCAAATCTTTGATTCAGTTTCTCTTCCACATTCAGAGAAAACTGGTAAAGCATCTTCAATGGTGCTCATTCGAACCAAACTCAATTCTTCTTGCACACTAGTTCTTAACCCATTAATGTAACGGGCTACTCTCTCTTTATTTGCATCTAAATGGCCAGTTATGATGGAGATTTTGAAAAACTCCTCTGTATATTCTTTAATAGACTTGCTAGACTATCGCAAACTCTACATTCTTCGCAACAGATCTAATTCGTAATCTGCCAGAATAAACTTTCATTTCAGCTTTTCAACCATTCGATCCCACCTGGTGATCTTTTCTTTTCCTCTTCGATTTCGTTCCAACTGCACTCCTTTCCACCATATGCCAGCATGGCATTTCAACTTTGTTCTTGCAAATTTTATCCAATTTGGATCTTCAACATCCTCATATTTGAAATATTCCTCCATATCGTTGATCCAGTCAATCAACTCTTCTGGATTTAAATTTCTAGAATATGTGGATACATCTATCTTCGGCCTTTTCCCAATTTGAGAAATGGCTTTAATCATTCGAGCTTCTACAGAACTCATTGCTTCTTCTTCTTCTTCTGACAGGTCATCAACTCCACAAGATTCATCATCACTCTGGTCTTCTCCTCTTGGCTCTACTCCTCTTCGCAATTCTTCCTGCAGGGCCTGCACTTGCCTTTGCAATGCTCGGAAGTCTCCTTCAGGAACCACGTTCTTTCCAGCACCACAATTTCTTTGCAGTGGCATTCTTCTTCACTTCTTCTCAGAACCCTTAACCCCAAATCCTAGTGCAAGTTGCCTCACGTTCGGTGCTTTGCTTACACACTCAGAATCTTCTCGCTCTGATACCACTTGATGGGGAGCCAAATTTTAACACAAAGAAAAAGACTCAATTTTCATTCAGAAGCATGGAAAGATTACAATTTTGAACCATGGAAGAATTACAAAGTATAGAAAAATGCATAAGAAGCCACAGTCTTCGTCTTTCCAGCCTCCACAATCCTTCGAGCAACCTTCTTTTATAACGATAGATTCTTGCTATAACCGCCGTCCGTAACTATCCCTGTAACCGCTGCAACGACCCCCTAGAACTGCTGTAACGACTTCTGGTAACTGCTGCACCAACTTCTGGTAACTGACTAACTGTCATTTTGCAATGGTCCGCGAAACTGCAACATGTCACGATATCGCGACACCTTTCTTCCCTTGCGGTCTCTCTCTTTGTTTTGTCGTGAAAACGTGACATGTCGCGATATCGCGACACTTTTCTGCCTTTTGTTCTCTTTTGCCAATGTGTCACGATATCATGACACTTTTTTGTCCTTCGACCTTCTTTGTCCAGATGTCGCAATATCATGACACTTTTTCATCTTTCGTCCTTCCCTGCCAAGATGTCGTGATATCGCGACACTTTCCTTTGCCTCGGATTTTGTTTAAAACCTGTCGCGATATCGCGACACTTTCTTTTGCTCTTGCCCTTGTTCAAAACACGTCGCGATATCGTGACATCTGTTATGTCATGATTTTGCGACACTTCCCAGCACTTAGAGCATTGTTCAAAACACGTCACGATATCGTGACATCTATTATGTCACGATTTCGTGACACTTCCCAGCACTTAGAGCATTTTCCAAAATACGTCACGATTTTGTGACATCTGTTATGTCGCGATTTCGTGACACTTCCCAACACTTAGAGTATTTTCCAAAATACGTCGCGATTTCGTGACATCTATTATGTCACGATTTCACGACACTTCCCAGCACTTAGAGTAGTTTCCAAAATACGTCATGATTTTGCGACATCTGTTATGTCGCGATTTTGCGACACTTCCCAGCACTTAGAGTAGTTTCCAAAATACGTCACGATTTTGCGACATCTGTTATGTCACGATTTTGTGACATCTGTTATGTCACGATTTTGCGACACTTCCCAGAACTTAGAGTATTTTCCAAAATACGTCGTAATTTTGCGACACATTTTATGTCGCGATTTCGCGACACTTTCCAAAACTTAGAATATTTTTTTTTTCGGTGATGCAAGATTGTTGTGCTGCCACTAGATGCTCCTGCATCACCATGGAGGCTTTGGACATGACATTGGAGAATGTGGTTTCTACTCCCAATGCAGTCTGTGCTTCCTCTAAGGTTTCCTTCTCGATACCTCCAAGTGGTTTGGGTAGCCCAATTGGCTCTACTAAAGTAATTTTTAAAAGGGCTCTGTGGGCCCAAAGACAAGAAGTCAATGTAATAAGGGTTTCGACCTTGGCCTACCCAAACGTCCGGGTAGGCCCCCTAGCAAAGTCAGTAGAAAGAAACTAATGGAGGAGGCTTTTGCCAATGGTGGGCAAGCAAGGCTTGTTTTTGAAGAGGAGAATGAAGATAAACATCTAAAGCTTGATATATTTAAACCTTTGCTCTCTTAAGGGTCGATCAATAAACTCTCTCTTTGATCTTAATGAAGTTGTGCTCGTAGAATGTGAGAGGGCTAAATAGATCCTCCAAAAAGTGTTAGTTGGATTCTCTTAGGAAGGAAATATCCCCTAATTTTTTGTGCATCCAAGAATCCAAACTTTTTGCTGCTTCATGGGATTTGGTTCATAATGTATTTTGGAATAACTCTAGCTTTGCGGTGAGTGAGGCTTCTAATTCTATCAATGGTATTTTTTTTTTTGGGACCCTTATAAGTTTTATGACCACGTGGTTTCATCCTATTCAAGGGAAATAAACATTATTTTCTGGTGTAAGACAACCCACAAAAGGTGGGTCATCTCTAATATCTATGCACAAAATTCCCCTACTAATAGAAGGATATTTTGGCATATTCTACTTGAGATGAGAGCCTCCTTTCAAGACAAGGTGTGGGTGGTTTTGGGGGATTTCAAAACCCCTATTTTTCCTTCAAAAATATGAGGTGGAAACAAAGTGGACGCTAGAAGCTTAAATGATTTCATGGATTTTGTTAATTTTGTAGGTTTATGAGATTTAGACTTAAAGCACTTGAAGTTCACATGGAGTAATAGGAGGGTAGGGGCCAATTTGATTCTCAGTAGATTAGACAAATTTTTTGTGTCCAACTTCTATCTCCATCTCTTTGGTGCAGCCATTTTATCCACTCTTCCCTGAATTGGTTTGGACCATAACCCTTTGTGGTTGGAGGTCCCCAACGATTAGCCTTTTTTTCCCTATCTATTTCATTTTGAAATGATGTGGTGCTCACATCCTGGTTTTAATACCTCTTTTTAGGACTGGTGGTTTGAGGAGGTTAATGGTGTGGGTATGGAAAGACTGTCTAATAAGCTGAAAAGGCTAAGGTTCAATCGTAATGTTTGGAATAAGTTTTCATTTGGTAACATTTTCAGATAGAAAGAAAGTATTCATGGGCAGGTTTTAGAGATTGAATCCAAATTGGAAATGCAGGGAGGTTCTATGGATATTCTCTTGGAGGAGTGATTTTTGCTTGCAGAGCTTCATAATATTCAATCCATAGAAGAGACCCACTAGAAGCAGAAATCTCAAGAAATCTAGCTTGAGGAAGGGGACCGTAATTCTTAGTTTTCTACACCTCCACCCTTCATTTATGGAGCCACAATTACATAAAAGAAATTAATATTAGTGATGGAAATTCAACTTCGAATATCTTTCGAATAAGGGAGGAGGCTATGGAGTTCTTCTCCTCCCTTTTGTGCTCGACCTCATAAAGGGTAATCGATCATGAGAATTTCATGCTATAGGTAATACTGTGCCTAGTTACAGAGGAGATGAATGAAGGGCTATTTACTTATTTTTAAGATGAAATTTTTTCTAATGCATTAAAGTCTATAAGCCCTCTTAAAGTACTTGGTCCTGATGGTTTCCCTCTAGGATTATTCCAAAAGTATTAGCATATTTGCGGATCAGATGTTTATGTCGTGGTTCGAGACTCAAGCTTCGATGGTCATCCCTAAATCAGTGAATTCGAGTTATTGGACCTAGTGCCAAAGAAAGATAATGTGTCCTCTTTAAATGAATTTTGACCTATAATTTTATGCAACACTATCTATAATATTTTTTCTAAAGCCTTAGTCAATAGGTTGAAAGTTATCCTGCATTTTCTCGTGGATGGTACCCAATGTACCTTTGTCACTAGTAGATAAATTTTATATGGGGTGATTGTGGGACACAAATTCCTCCACTTAGTCAAAAAGAGTGGGCAAGCAACATTATTCCTCAATTTAGATGTAAGCAAGGCTTACGACAGGGTCTCATGGCAATTTTTATTCCGCATCCTGAGGAAATTTGGTTTTAGTGAAATATGGGTGGGGCTCATAGAGGCTTGCATTTATTTTGCCTACTTCTCTATCATGGTTAATGGATCTCGAGCAAGGTTCTTTTAGTATTGTCGTGGTATATGCCAGGGTGACCCTTTGTCCCCATTCCTTTTATTCTTTTGGTAGAGGTGTTTGGTCATTCGATTTCCTATCGAAGCTTTGATTTTGGTCTATGGATGAAACTCCCATACCCATTGATCTATCACCAGTAGTTTACTGATGAAACCCTCCTATCTTGTGAGGCATCGATGTTCCATGCAAGGAATTTGAAGTCTATTTTGGTAAGCTACAAGAAGGTTGTCGAGCAATAGATAAATGTTGAAAAAGTTTCATTTATTTTGTTAATACTCTAGAGACCTGGCAAAGGAGTAGCTAACATTTTAAATTATCACATTTATTCTCTCCCAGGCACTTACTTAGGGCTCCTCCTTTTTTTTATGCACATTAAGTATGAGTTTTGGACCCTGATTATTGAAAGAGTCCAACGTAAATTAGCATCTTGGAAATGAGCATTACTTATTGAAGTGGAGAAGGTGGTGCTGGTTCAAAGTACCTTGCAGAGCATCCCCATATATTTTTTATCTCTCTTTTATTTACCCTCTAAGGTGGCCACAAAATAGGATAGCATCTACAAATACTTCCTATGGGCAGGCCCTGAGTTGAAATGAAATTTCCACCTTATCTCGTGGGAGCAGATTTGTAAGAGGAAGAGGCAAGGGGGTATCAATCTAAAAAATGTGGCCGTGATGAACAAAGCTCTTATGACGAAACTTGGATGGAAAGTTGCTGTGAATTTTAACATTCTTTGGTATAATATCCTTAAGGCTAAATATAACTTTGATTATTTTTTAGCAGATTTCCTTCCTAGTACAGGGTCAGAATTCTAGATCAACCTCATGAAATCTCGTAGGTTCCTCAAGTCTTGTTGTAGCTGGATTATTGGAAGTGGTGAGGCAATTAATTTATGGGATGACATTTAGGTTAGGGAAAGTCCCTTAGGGGATCATCCATGGCATGTATCCTTTTTTTTCTCATTCTAGAACCCACACGCTTGAAAAGGTGATAGAATTTATTACTGCCCAAGATGGACGTAGATTTTGGTCTCTCTCCCTTGCAAAGCTAATCACCGATGCAGATGTAATATTATGCCATGATTTATTAGTGAATATGAGGCTTATTATGGTACATAATTTTTTAATAGATGATAGGTTGGTGTGGATGGGGGACCCGAATGGGTCCTATTCAGTTAAATCTACCTACATTGCTCTTAGTTTAGTGGAGGAAGACTTTTTCCTACAAATCAAATTTGGTTAAAAAATATAACGCCGAAGATTAATATTTTCTATTGGTTGGTTGTGCTAAACAAAATCCTCTTGATCAAGAATCTTCTCAAGAGGAGTATGTACCTGGTCAACAGGTGTTATTTATGAAAGAATGATTGGGAATCGATGACTCATATTTTGCTCAGTTGTCATAGTGCACAAAATATTTTGGCTTACATTTTCTCTTGGTTGGACGTTGCATGGGTGTTTCCTAATTCCTTAATGGACTGTGTAATCCAATGTAAGTCACCCTTTCTTTCTTCCCAACATAAATATTTTTAGAAATTTCTCTTCCCACACTCATTTTTGGGGAGTGTGTAAATAAAGGAACTAAAGGGCATTCAAACAAGTGGAAAATAATATCACCCAAATCAGTCTTAAGATTCTATGGAAGGTGTTGAAAAATATGTCTTCAGCTCTCAACAATTTGAATCCTTCAAAATTAATTCTGGTTCTCTCCCCAAGCAAGCAGTTGTTAGAAGAACAGCTTGGTTTTGTGTCGTTAGCCCATCCTCCTCCTGATCCTAACATGATAAGGGAGTTTTGTTGGTCCCTGCCATCCATTGGGTGGTTCAAAATTAATTTTGATGGTGCCTCTAAAGGCAAACCTGGCTTAGCTGATTTCGATGGTGCAATAAAGGACAATAATGGTGATCTTATTCTGGCTTACACAAACTGCCTTAGAGTCCAATCTTCCATAGTGGCTGAAGCTAGAGCGACCTTCATTGGATTGGAGAAACTGAAGAACCTTGACATCAGAAATGCAATTATTGAAGGGGATTTCCTATCCATCATCAATATGCTTCATGGATTTTCCTGTCCAGGATAGAAAATAGCTAATTTAATTGATGAAGAAACTTGGCTTGCTCATTCCTTTTCTAGCGTGGAGTTCTCTCATATTTTTAGAGAAGGAAATTCAGTGGCTGATCTCTTAGAAAACTTGGGAGTTCGTTCTCAAGGCTTATCTATCTGGCAGTGGGATTTTCCCAATAATATTATACTTCATGTCAGGGAGAAAGCTCATTAACTCTTGTTAGATTTTGGTTCCTATCAGAGATATGGGCGATCTAGTTGGTCATGTAGGTTTAAGTGCTTTATGGTGTATACTGGCCTTTATTATGCTATCTCCTTAGCATGTTCTTGCCTTCCCTGATTATCCATTTCAACCCCCTAGTGATGTTGCCCATTCTTATGCCTAGGCTTTTCGATCGTTGCAATCTATTGTGACTTTCAAGTTTCAAATGATGTATTTATTTGGGTTGGTGGTTTCTAGACCCCCGCATTGTCCTGCTATTCTTTAGGGTCAAGTTGTTTGAGTTTTTCTCCCTGGATTGCCTTCGTGGGGATGGTGTGAACTCCATTAGTTCCCCTTCTTCTGGAGGTTCTTGCCTTGGTTTGTAATACCTTTTTGTCCTTTTGGGTGGGCCTCCCTTATGAATGTCATCTTATGCTTTAATTGGCCTCTGGGCTTACTTGTTATATAAGGTTGTGGGGCTCCTGTCAAAATCCTCTTTTAATATTAATACCAAAAAATATATATAGGAATAATGATGTATATGGTATTTCTTTCTAATGAAGTCCTTAAAGACAAGAATAAAATACAAGAGAAAATGATTAAATATTTAAAAAACAAGATTATTGATGTTACCTATGAAATAGATAGTTTAAGGCCTATGATAACAAATAAATATTGTGATACCATATAAATAAATCCCATGATTATAGATATGTTTCATGATACTTATGATGTTCATCAAAAAGAAAAATATCCATGTTCTGATCCTCATCAAAATGAAAAAATATTGTGATGTAAGTAATGATACTTTTGACTTAGAATACATGAAAAATATATAACTTGTTACAAAAATAGATGATACATGTGATACAAAGGAATTGAATATAATTTGTGATAGTTTAGAAAATGCTTATGCTATCAAAATTGATGATGACATGAATTCAACTAATGATAAAGATAGTGATTGTCAGAGTTGGTTGATATTGATGGAGATTAGTGTGATTATATTCTTTGTTATTTTGAAAGGTATACTAAAGGAATTGGTTCAAATTTGTTAAGTAATATGGGATACATAGATATGTGTTTGGAAAAATATTGAAAAGAAATAAAATATCCAATTGTACCATAAATAAGACTAAAATATGAAGGTCTTGGATATACAAGACAAACAAGCAATAAGGAATCAGGAACTAAATTTGTGAGAATAAATAGTGACATCAAATATATGATAGAGACTGATATAACAATGAAGTATAAATAGGAAATTCTATAACAGAGAATAGATATAATCATTATGGTAGATACAGAATTAAAATAGAGAAATATTATAATCTACAAAATTGTGAAATTTATGGGGGATATAATCATTCAGAAATATTTTATCTACAAAAAGAAAAGAAATATCACAAATTAAAAATAGATAGTAGATGGATAAAATGAATAAATGGGTTAAGATAAAAGGAATGTTGTATAATGTCTATAAAATAAAATCAAGTATAGTAAAAGTTTGTTGAGAATATTGTCAGTTTTATCATAAAGAAATAAATGATTATAACCCAAACATATATTGGAAGATGAGCTATAGTGAAAGCATCTATAGTGATGACCCTACAAATATGGTAATCTTATGAATGTTCTAGTTGATGACCTAGAGATAATGATAATCTAGAGGTAAACTAGAGAAAGAGTTCTAGAGGTAGTGACCCAGATGTAGTGATCCATTGGTAGTGACCTAGAGGCATAGATCCAGAGATAGTGACCTAGAGGTAGAACTAGTGATATTGTTCTAGAAGTAGTGATCTAGAGGTAGTGACCCAGAGGCAGAGACCTAGAAGTGACTCAGATACATTGATACAAAGGTAGACACAAATAATTTATAAAGGAAGACCTGATGAAAGTTACATATATCTAGCTATGCCAAAGTTAAGAACTAAATAATGGAGAGAAAGAAGAATAAAAAATGAAGGTAAAAAACCTTCCTACAAAATAATGTAATATGGGTGGGGGGTTGAAAGTATTACATTATTTGTTCCTCTTGTAATATTAGTTTGGTAGTTAATTAAGAAGGAGTCTTCCAAGTTGTCACATGAGATCACCATGGAAACGACCAAGAAGTCCAAAGAGATTATGGAGGAGACAATGAAAAAGGTGGATCAAATCAATATTGAGATTACTAATAAGGTGAATCATCTTAAGACAGAGGCGTTCAAGTATCTCATTAGATAAAATCCTCCCTTTATACCCAAGAAATATAGAGCTCCATCCCAACCGAAGGATATCCAAACATATGGTGTCACAGATGAGCTTCGTGAATTCATCAAGGGACTCACTCTCAATACCTTTAAATACTTCCTACTAGATAATTCTACCTTGGATGAAAATCATCCACAACCAGCTTCTCCATCGTATAATGTTCATCAAGATCTTACAAAGTGGTAGGAGAGACATGTTGTATATGTATTATGGATTATTCCTTAGTATGTGTGAACGTGAGTGTGAGCACGCAAGTTGGGAGTAAATATAGTAGTGAGTGTGAGCTGGGAGTAAGTTAAACAAGTGCAATTATGATCCTGGAGTAAGTAAAGTAGCAAGTGCAAGCATGATCAGGGAGAAAGTGTAGCAACATGTTTAAGTAAGTCTAATCAAAAGTGAGTGCGAGTAAGTGCATCCAAAAGTGAGTGTAAGAACAAGTTGAAAGTAAGTGTATAAGTCATGGTAGAAGAGCAAAATTTTCATCCAAAGTGCATCAATGCTTCAAACCATTACCTTGAATGTGTGGAACATTATTTCTAAAACAATTATTGAATCCAAGGAACGTTGGAAAAAATAAGAGATAAGGGTAATTGTGATACAAGAGGGAGTGCAAGTTGGAAGTGAGCATGAGGTAGGAGAGAGTACGAACCAAAAGGGAGTGTAAACTAAGAGCAAGTGCAATCCAATATTCAATCACAGATAAAGAGTGGTAAGTTCATCCAAAGTGCATCAATGCTTCAAACCTTTACCATGAATACATGGAACATTGTTTCTAAATAATTATTAAATCGAAGGAACGTTGGGAGTAAGAGTAAGTGCAAGAAGAGAGGAAGTGCAAACCAAGAGGGATTGCAAGCCAAGAGCAAGCATCATTAGCTATTATGGAAGGAAAGTTATTTTTGAAATACCTAATGGGAAGTCATATTCTCTAGCTAGAAATTAAAATACCCTTGTTGGATGTATGAAGGTCCAAGCTAGAGACAAACAAAATATTGAATATATGGCAAGTCTGATTTAGGTAGCAGATGGTACACTAGAAGTAAGTATCAAGGATAATATAATTTAGCATAATATAATTGTTATTAAAATTATAGGGATAATATATAAGTTCTATAGATCATGGTCAGGATTTTTGGAGATTCAAAATTGGATCAAGTGGAAGTGGGGATTGAATTCAAATTATTCTATGACTTTTCTTCCTAAAGATTTTTTCCTCATCATATTTTCCAGTTCACAAATTAGGGATAAAATAATGTTTGGTGGTCCATGGTTTATGGGAAGAGATGCACTTTATTTGAGACCATGCAACAATTTTTTTTTAGTTAAGACAGAAACTATTAAGAATATTCCAGTGTGGGTTAGGCTTTTTAGACATCAATATCAAAAAAATATTGGAAATACCCTTGAGGAATTCATCAATGACCAACAAATAAGGAGTGAAAACATGTTACATATACTTGAATATGTGTTGCTATGGAAATTGTAAAATATTTATCACAATCCATTAAGATTAAATTGAAATTAAAAAACTGCGATCAACAGGTAGATTATGAAAATATTGCATTTTTTTTCCATAATTATTTTGAGGTTGGACACATGGCAAGATTTTGCAAAGTAAAAACTATGAATAAAGAGATAAAAAATTCTAACCATGATATAAACTTCAAGATAAAGCAAGGAAATCATTCAATAATAGAAGCTAGATCAAATCAAGGATATTCCACTCCAAAATAAGAGGTAAATAAATCCTATCGATAATATCAATTGGCAAGTTTAGAAGGAATTAAAGGTGCAAAATAAGATGTGGAGACAAAATCCAAAACAAAGATAGCAAAAAAGGTCAAGTTTGTTCTAGGTAAATCATCTTCATTTTTCTCAAGAAGTATAGAATCCTTTTCAGGTAATAAAAGTGAAAGTGATGAAGATGTTATCCCTTGCACTTTAAGGTTTCAAGAGCAGAATAATACATAAATGAGGTTGGAGTAAATCCATAACAATTTAGGGTTTTTAGGGCAGAATAAGAAGGTAATTTCTATATAAGAGCATCCTTGTACTTTAAGGTCTCTAGGGAAATATAAAGAAAAGTGTGCTTTTGAGGTTATTCCTTGCACTTCACATCTTTCAGAAAAGGTAAACATCAAGATGATAAGTCTTACTATGAGCAGTATGAAAATATTGAAGAGATTGATGAAGATGAAAGTATTGGTAAGAATGAAAAAGAAAAAGAGGAAGACCCAATAGACAAAATCAAAGAGAAAAAGAAACACAAAGGGATATTGATATTGAAAAACAAAATAAAATATCACAAGTGTTAACAAGAAGTAGGGTTAAACCCAAAAATAAAATTATAAAATAACAATGAAAACAATATCTTGGAATATTAGTGTACTGGATATTTTGAGTCCTCTAAGTCAAAGTTGGCATTGATGTCACCTGATAGAGTTATCACTCATATCAAGGAATTCAACAATAAATAAAGTTGTCAAATATTGTCACTATCATCCAGTAAAAAGCTTCAACGGTGCAAAAATTAAAGGCCAAAAGGCTCCATAATATTTGTATATTATTGGGAGCACAAGTTAAGCGATTGGTTCATAACAACCCAAGAAGGGTTATTGAAAAGGTTCAAAAAAAGGACCAATATTTATTTTATAAATTATTTAAATTCACAAGGAATTTAATTTTTATAAATAAATATTAATTACACCAAGGTTGTGCAATAAGACAAGGCTCCAAGGTTTAATTAAGCTAAAACCTAAGGTTGGATTGATTTAATTTATTATATTTAAATTTAATTTTAAATAGCTTATAAACTAATCAACCAAGACGACATAAAATTAAATCGATGCACCGACGTGATTGCATGGAAGACAAAGGGAACTATATATAATTCTCTAAAAGGCATCAATTAAATATCCTTGGTCGAAAAAAGAAATAGTATACAAACTTGGTGGTTGAGCTCATGAGAAACAACGAATAGATTTGAAGGACGACACTCAAAATAAACTAAAGTGCATTGAAACCCTCAAGCCAGCTGGGAAGCATGGCATAGTTGCAAGGAGGCATTGTTTATGTTTTTTGTGGTAGCATTGAGATGCGTTCGAATCCTAACAAGACGTAATTCAATTGGTGTTGGGAACACCAAAGTGCTACACATATTTTTGTCTTCGCTAGCAACATAAGGAACATAGAGCACGTGGTGCTCTCAATGCTCCAAGCGAGCGCTTAGCTTGCATGGTAGTAAAGCCACGACTAAGGCATAGGTCGTAGGCAGAGTTAGGGGTTCGAATCTCCTCTAAGGTAGAGGTAATATTTTTGTTGAGCATTTGAATAATATTGCCTAAAGTTGGAGTTAGGAGATTGATGATTAATTATTTTTAATTAGTAAAGTTGGGAGTTAAAATATTTTTATTATAAGGAGTTTAGGTATTATTTTAATTAAAGTCTTAGTTAATAAAGTTTGGATATTTGAGAAGTAAGACTTTAATAGAGCTGATTTTATTTTGAAGATATATTTTCCAAGGAGATTATTTTTTAAATATGTTGGGTATTATTTTATAGATGGATTGATAAGGTGTATTTTGGTTGATATTATTGTTGTGTGTGATTTATTGAGAAAATAAAAATTATCCTCTAACCCTTATAGAGTTTGTAAAAGAAGTAATTATGAGTGTGGAAGATTTGTAAAGACAACTACTCTTCAAGAAAAGGTATGGGCAAAATTCTTCTTTGTTGAGTTAGGTGATTGGCTTGATTGAAAATTAAGATTGGAGTGAAAAGGATTTGATTAGGGTTTTATTTTTTAAAGTGATTGAATTAATGCTTCAAGGTTTTTTGGATTGAGAGTTGTGATTAAACCTTGTTTGATAAGCATTTTTGTTTAGACCATTGGTTGAGTGAAGTACATTGAGTTAATGCTTAAAGGTTTTCTAGATTGAGAGTTGTGATTAAACCTTGTTTGATAAGCATTGTTGTTTAGACCATTGGTTGAGTGAAGTATATTGAGTTAATGCTTAAAGGTTTGAAAGTTGTGATTAAAACCTTGTATTATTAGCATTGTTGTTGAAGCCAATGAGTTATGCAAAGAACTTGAACTTGAGTTAGAAAATAACATGAGTATCATTGTTACGTGAGATTTATGTTGAGCATTGTTGGAAATATTTGAGTTGGGAGATACATACTCGGACTAGGGTTTGTGAGAAAGGGTTATTCCTTAAATTGATTGGTTGAGTAGAGTTTATTGAGCCTATTCAAGTGGATGCATGAAGTTTTTGTTCAAGTTCCATAAAAAAATCTATTCTATATTCTGATTTGAGTTGAGATTGAGTTTTGAGTATAGAACATATTAAGTCTCTAAAAATTATCTTTATGCTTCCATGATATTGAGTTGATAAAGTGATTGAGTATTGAGTATAGAATATATTGAGTCTCTAACAATTCTCTTTATGTTTCTATGATATTGGACAAGTTATGTGTGGACTTGTTAAGCATATTTGAGGTAAGTCTTTGAGAAGATTTATGGACTGATTTTGTGTGAGCTTTTGTGGAAGCTTATAATACAAATTTGAGCAAGTCCTAGAGAGGACTTATTGAGTAATATTTGAGCAAGTCCTAGAGGGGACTTATTGAGCAAGATTTGAGAAAGTCCTAAAGAGGAATTATTGAGCAATATTTGAGCAAGTCCTAGAGAGGACTTATTGAGTAGATTTGAGCAAGTCCTAGAGAGGTCTTATTGAGAATTTTTGAGCAAGTCCTAGAGAGGACTTATTGAGAATATTTGGACAAGTTTTATGTGAGCTTGTTGAGTAGATTTGGACAAGTTATATTTGAGCTTGTTGAGCATACTTGGATAGGTTCTATGTGAACCTGTTGAACAGATTTGAGAAGGTTCTGAGTGGACCTGTTGAGAATATTTGAGCTGGTTTTGAGTGGACCTGTTGAGAAAATTTGTGTAGGTTCTGAGTGAACCTATTGAGAAAATTTGTGCTAGACCAAAAATACTATATTTAGTGCAAGAGATTGATCAGAGTTGTGCTAGACCTACTGGAATGTGTTTAGTACAATATTGATATAGAGCTTTGGATTTGATAGAGAAGAGAGGATAGAGACTCTAGTGGATACAGATCCATCAGCCAGAACATTGAACACATGTCTTCTGAGTGAGGACAAGTGTATTCAAGTGGAGAGAGATCCACAATTAGTGTAGTGGAGGTAGTGTCTTCTAGAGGATCACCAACCAAAGCAGAGGAGAAGGAGTTCTCCTATGGATAGACATCCACAAACCAGATTTAGGGGATCAACATCTCCTTTGGACTAAGGTCCATAAACATTGTAATAGGGAAAGGATTCCCATGATATTATTTGAGAAATATTTAGAAGAAATATTTTCCTTCCGGAGGTAGCCATATTTGGGTGAACCACGTTAAATTTGTGTCTCTATTGTGCGTGATGATTTGTGCATTGCTTTGGTTATTGCTATTGATATTGCCATTGATTATATTGATTAATATTATTAGGGAAAGAAAAGTAAAAAGTGGTATTATAATGTTCACCCTCCCTATTACTATAATCTTGTGTTCTTCAATTGGTATCAGATTCGGTTACTTCAGAATAATTTTAGAAGCTTGAAGGAAGATTCTACAAGAACACAAATGATAAATAAAGGAAAAAGTAGAAGCATGAAATATAAGAAGAAACGAACACCTATGGTCATGAAAGAAAAGGAAGATGAGTTTAATAGTCTTGTGTTGGGAGGACAAATGGGAATAGATTCAAGATATGAATCAAGTAATGGAGAAATATCCATACTGATAAAGTTTTGTACCATATGTGGGAACACAGGTCACCATGCAGTTTATTGTCCACAGGAATGTTTTGTTTGTGGTCAACTTGGCCATGATGCAAGATATCATAATGGGTTTAGTAGTAGTGAAGATGAAGATGATATTCTCAAAAATAAAATTCTAGAGATTGGTTCAAGAAAGGATAACATGGAAAATCAAAATAGGTATGAAGAAAAAATCTACTTTCAGTATTAGCTCCTACATAAGATCAAAGAAAAAAAGAAAAGAAAGATTCAGTAAAAGAAAAGGAGGAAGTCGCTCTTAAGGAACTTGTTGAATTTAAAAGAGAGAATTTAGAATTGAAGGCTCAAATATAAGAAGATGAGAAAAATAAGACAAATCTTCTACAAGATCTCTTTGAATTGAGAGATAAGGTTGAAAAGGCAAGAAGAGTTGAAAAATGTTAGAATGTGAAAGGCTTATGGTTACTATTGAAGAATTAAAAATAGAGAACTCAGGATTAAGTGTTCAAGATCAAGAAGATGAAAAAGCAAAATCAAGGCTTTTATAGGAACTCACCAACTTCAAAATCAAAGTTGAAGAGACAAGAAAAATTGAAGAAAGTATGGCCGGAAAAATAAAGATAAAATATCTAGAGTGTGAAATATTAGAGCATGAGATAGTTTCACTAAGGATAGAAGTAAAAGGTTCTAAGGACAAGCTACACAAGTTTGAGGAAAATTCAAATACTTTGGATAAAACTATCAATGCACAAAGGTCATTAGTCACCATAACAGGACTTAGTTCTAAAGAAGAACAAGGGAAACAGGAAGTAGAAAAAGGAGAATCAAGCTGAAACACCAAAAAAGAAAAAGAGTCAAAACAAGTAAGTAAAAGAGAGAGTGAGACTTCTAAGGATAAGTTGGACAATATAAAGTTCAACAAGGAAAGGAAAAATACACAAGTAAGGAACAGATGGAACAAGAAACATGTAGAAGAGACTAAGAGACCAATGGGGTCTAGGCAATGTTTCTTCAATGGAAGATGTTTTTCATGTCACAGGTTTGGGCACATGGCTTCACAATGCAGGACACATGAAAGACAAAAATATGTGAAAGGACAACTTTTAAATGGGTATTGTTACTCATGTAATGAGTTTGTTCACAAAGCAATGAATTGCAGGGTTCATGACAGAAGAGGATATGGCTTCACTTGGAGAAATTCTAAGATATTTGCACCTCCAAGGAATAATAACATTAAGTGTTATAAGTGAAATAATTATGGTAACATATCAAATGATGTAGAGCAGACATTCCAGAAACATGTATGAATAGGAATAGGAATATGAACAGGAACAAGAATATGAACATGAATAGGAACAAGAACGTGGATGAGAATAGGAACAGAAAGAGGAACAAGAATGATGATGAAAACAGGGATGATTACTTGTATAGAAACATTTATAGGATTCATAAAACTCAAAAAATAACGAAAAAGGATAAAGGTAAAGAACGATGCTTTAAGAACACAATCTTATACTACGAGGGTGGGGTGAACAGTATAAGACCACTTTTTTCTTTCTTTCCAAACCAATATCAATTAATTTCCTTAATTGCAATAACAAAATATATAAGTGTACATTAATAACTTAGATAGCAGTAGTAAGCAAGAGAAAAAGTCACCATACACAATTTAGATACAAGATCTAACGTGGTTCCCCAATGTGAGGTACTGCATGAAGAAAATATTTTACTAAAACTTTATCAATAAATCTCTTTGGGAATAACTCACAATTACAATGTTTGTGGATCTATGTCCAAAGGAGATGTTGATCCCCTAATCTCAAGTTTGTGGATCTCTTCCATAGTAGAACTCTTTCCCCTTATGCTCTGGCTATATGATCTTCTAGAAGACTCTGTCTCTCTGCTGCACTGACTGGTGGACCTCTCTCCACTTGAAGACTCCTCACTCAGATCTTTCTACAACTATGTTGGATATTGGATCTCTATCCACTATGACTCTATGCTTTGTACTTTGTCACCTCCAAAGATCTATCAATATGATCACTAATAATATTCTCAATAGGATCACACAAAACCTGCTTAACAAGATCACATAGAACTTGTCAAATCTGCACTAGCAAGCTCACAAAGAACTTGCCCAAATATGCTCTAGCAAGCTCACCAAGAACTTGCCCAAATCTGCTCTAGCAAGCTCACCAAGAACTTGCCCAAATACTGTCCTCAAATATGTCCCAAAATTGTCCTCAAATTTGTCCCAAAGGCCTTCTCAAAGGCTCAATCAATCATGCTCAAGTAGTACTCAAAATGAACTCAACAATGAATGGTAATCTCAACTCAAATTAACTTCATAGAAGCATAAAGATAATTGTTAAAGACTCAATATGTTCTAATATCACTATCAACCCAAATCAATCTCAACTCAACTCATAGAAGCATAAAGAGAATTGTTAGAGATTCAATATGTTCTAAACTCACTCTTAATTCAAATAAATCTCAACTCAACTCAAATCAACTCATAGAAGCATAAAGAGAATTGTTAGAGACTCAATATGTTCTAATATCACTCTCAACTCAAATAAACCTCAACTCAATTCAAGTCTTATAGAACCATAAATAGAATTGCTAGAGACTCAATATGTTCTAACCTTAATCTCAACTCAACATAGAATGATGGAATAGTTTATTTCATAGAACTTGAACAATCACTTCATACATCACTTGACTAGACTCAATCAAATCAACTCAACCAATCATCACAAGGGACAACTCTTTGTCACACAACCCTAGTCCAAGTATATATCAACCAAGTCAAATGTTTCCAACAATATTCAACCACAAATCTCACATAACAATTATACTCATGTTATTTTATAACTCAAGTTCTTTCACAACCAATGGGCTTCAATAACAATGCTTATAAAACAAGTTTTAACCTCAACTCTCAAACTAGAAAACATTGAAGCATTAAACCAATCACTTTTGAAAAGGAAACCACAATCAATCCTTTTCTCTCCAATGATATTTCAGAAATCAACCACCATAAACAGTAAATAGGAGAACGTGCCAATACCTTTTATGAAGATGAAAAAACCTCTTTGTAAATCTACCACAATCACAAAATTCTTTTACCAATATTCACAAGGGTTAGTAGATCACAAAATAATCAATATTACTCCACTTTTCAATAATCATCACCAAGGCCTTTAATTGCACAACTTACTTATCTCTCCTAAAACCACTTGTACCATAAAATAAAATAAATCAAAACATTGCATAACCTTTTCACTCCCAAAACCACTTATACCATAAAATAAAATAAATCACAATATTGCATACCTTGTCACCTCATGAAAGAATTAATCCTCTCGAAAATGAACAAGGAAAACTTCACTATTGGAAACCCTTTGTAAAATTATAACTATCTCTTTACACACACCTTAGTTCTCCTTCTAAATAAATTAGTCAAATAGCCCTCAAAATAAGCTTTCCGACGATATATAATATGCCCACTTTCCAAAATAAATTGAAACCTTTACATGTATATATATGCCACCCTCCATTAATTGCACATAGGTCGGCCCTCCATTAATTTAAACTTTAATATCTTCATCACTGGAGGTCCTTTTTTGATGAAAAAAATTCCACCTTGGTTTTTAAGAAAATCCCTTTCCACATAAGCCCACCATGGTTTTAAATAAAACCTTTATTTTGTCTACCTTGGTTATCATAAAAACCCTGTATATATCCATGCTCTCCAAAATATCATAGATGATTATCTATGAAGTGCTTTTACCACAAAAACTCAATGTGACATCAATTATCCATGTGACATCCCTTTGTCATTGATAGCAACACCTCTAATGCAAACACCACAATCACTACAAAAACCATCTCTGAGAATCAAAGCTGCTCCCCCTAACTCAATGCTCTCTTTGGAGGTTGCTCCCCCTAACTCAATGCTCTCCCCCTTACTCAAATATCTCCCTCTTTGACATCAATGGCAAAAGGGACACATGTGGTGCTAAAATATATGACTCTTAAGCATAGCCCCCTCACCACATTATCTCTTGAGGTGATTAATTTTGGGGTGGGAGTACCTTTACTCTCATCTTACATTGATTATTTCCCCTATCAACTTCCTTCTATGTTTTTCTGATATCCTTATCTTGATTAATTACTTGCAATAGAACATTTCTTGACCATTATACCTATTATCATTTTCAACTTATGCATTACATCCTTGAACCTTCTTTGTAGTATCTAAAATCTCTTCCTCAGTTTCTTCCTTGCCTTTTTCTTCAAGAATTTCTTTTCCCTTTGATATTGATTCACCTATCTCAAAACAAGAACCAAACTGAATATTTGGAGCCATAGGAACTTTGGAACCTTCCTCACAAATCTTAGGTTCTTCTTTGCTTTCATATTTTAGAACTTCCTTTCCTTTTTAGTGTGATTCCCCAAACATGAAATATGGGACCTTTGGTGCTTTGGAATATTCCTCTTCTTTCTCTTTGTTTGTGTCAAGCACCAACTTGGCATCCATCTCTATAGCCTCTGAAATGCATTTTTCCTTATTAGTACAAATATCTTGACCTTTTGAGTCATGTGATGGATCAAAATTCTCATATAGGGAACATATCAATTCTTTTAGATTCTCCTTAACCTTTTGTAGTTGCTCATGGATAACATTGAAGTCTTTCTTTAGATAAACTGAGACATTATCCTCTTGTTTAATTTCTTCTATTTGGAGTGAATGTTCTTCTTCTACTTATTTCATTCCATAGAAAAACCCTTCTTCATCTTCACTATCACTAAGATCATTATAATCTTCTATAGAAAACTAACTCTCAAGATTTCTTTGACCATGCCTATTTCCTTGATGTGTCATCTCATCTTCACTATCACTGAAAACATTGCAATACTCTGATCTGTGATCTCTTTGACCACACATAAAACATTGTTCTATTTCACCTTCTATTCCTAGGAATAAATGCTCTTCTTTTTCATCATATGAATTATCTCTATCATTATGATCTGAGCTATCACTTGCTTCTACAATGTAGTAATATTTCTTTGCCTTACGAAAAAATTTCTTTTTCTCATACCTGTTTTTCTTGAATCTATCATCTTTGTCATGCTTATGCTTTCCATATTATTTTCTTTTGTGACCCTGTTTTTCATCATCACTGATTTCTTCATGTGGACACTTGTATGCATAGTGACCAAGATCACCACACTTGTAGCACCTGAATTTCCTTATATTTCTGAAATTCCTTGAGTCCTTATTCCTTTTTATGAAGTTAGCTTCCTCATAATTTTCTAAAACTCTATTTGTTTTTGAAACTTTCCCTTTCTATTTTTTTGAAGCCTTGAATGCAATCTCTTTTATTGGAGCTTGATGCTTACTTACCCTCATCTCATAAGTTATGAGATTACCTTGCCATTCTTCCATTATTAACTTGTTGATATCCATTGTTTCTTCTATTGCTGAAACCTTTGCATCATATTTCATGGGAAGTGATCTCAAAAACTTCTGAGTAACTTATTATTATTTCATCTCAAAACCTAGGCCTCTCATAGTGTTAGTAATCTCATCAACTTGAAGTAAGAACTTTGCAATATCTTTAGAATCTTCCATTTTCAATTCCTCAAATATTTTTCTATGAGTTTGTAGTTTTGCCAACTTTACCTTGGAATATCCTTCATAAGTATTTTGCAACTTGGTCCACATTTCATTAGCTGAAGTACATACCATGACCTTTGCAAACTCTGTCTCACGTAGCCCACTCAAAATGCAATTTATTGCTCTTGCATTTATCTCAACCAATTTCCTGGTAGTCTTATCTTCCTTGGGATCACCTTCAACCCTATACTCTTTTTCAACCATCTACCATACCTCATATCCTTGTGATATCAAGTAGTTATTCATCCTCATTCTATAGAAAGCATAATTGTTACCATCAAACAATGAAGCCTTATTTGTAGATAATCCATTTTGTGAAGCCATTTGTGTTCTTGTAGAATCTACACTCAAGCTGTTATCCTTTCTGAAGGAACCCACTCTGATACCAATTTAAGAACACAAGCTTATACTGAGAGGGCAGGGTGAACAGTATAAGACCACTTTTTAATTTCTTTCCAAACCAATATCAATTAATGTCCTTAATTGCAATAACTAAATATAGCAGTGTGCATTAATAACTCAGATAGTAGTAGTAAGAAAGAGCACAAGTCACCACACACAATTGAGACACAATATTTAACGTGGTCCCCCAATTTGAGGTACTCCTAGAGAAAATATTTTACTAAAACTTTCTCAATCAATCTCTTTGGGAATCACTCCCAGTTACAATGTTTATGGATCTCTGTCCAAAGGAGATGTTGATCCCATAATATCAAGTTCATGGATCTCTTCCATAGGATAACTCTTTCCCCTTATACTCTGGTAATGTGATCTTCTAGAAGACTTTGTATCTCTATTGCATTGACTGGTGGAACTCTCTCCACTTGAAGGCTCCTCACTCATATCTGTCTTCAACTGTGCTGGCTATTGGATCTCTATCCACTGATACTCTGTCATCTGTACTCTGTCACCTCCAAATATTTGTAAATAGGCTCACTAAGAACCTGCTCAATAGGCTCACACAAAACTTGCTTAACAAGATCACATAGAACTTGTCAAATCTATGCTAGCAAGCTCACCAAGAACTTGCCCAAATATGCTCTAGCAAGCTCACCAAGAACTTGCCCAAATATGCTCTAGCAAGCTCACCAAGAACTTGCCCAAATCTGCTCTAGCAAGCTCACCAAGAACTTGCCCAAATACTATCCTCAAATCTTTCCCAACACTATCCTAAAATCTGTCCCAAAGGCCTTCTCAAAGGCTCAATCAATCATGCTCAATTAGTACTCAAAATGAACTCAACAATGAATGACATTATCAACTCAAATTAACTTCATATAAGTATAAAGAAAATTTTTAGAGACTCAATATGTTCTAATTTCACTCTCAACCCAAATCAATCTCAACTCAACTCATAGAAGCATAAAGAGAATTGTTAGAGACTCAATATGTTCTAAAATCACTCTCAACCCAAATCAATCTCAACTCAACTCAAATAAACTCATAGAAGCATAAAGAGAATTGTTAGAGACTCAATAAGTTCTAATATCACTCACAACTCAAATCAACCTCAACTCAATTCAAGTCTTATAGAACCATAAAGAGAATTTTTAGAGACTCAATATGTTATAACCTTAATCTCAAATCAACATAGAATGATGGAATAGTTTGTTTCATAGAACTTGAACAATCACTTCACACATCACTTTACTAGGCTCAATCAACTCAACTCAACCAATTATCACAAGGGACAACTCTTTCTCACACAACCATATTCCAAGTATGTATCAACCAACTCAAATGTTTCCAACAATATTCAACCACAAATCTCACATAACAATGATACTCATGTTATTTTATAACTCATGTTATTTTCTAACTCAAGTTATTTTACAACCAATTGGCTTCAATAACAATGCTTATAAAACAAGGTTTAACCTCAAATCTCAAACTAGAAAACCTTGAAGCATTAAACCAATCACTTTCGAAAAGGAAACCACAATCAATCATTTTATCTCCAATGAAATTTCAAAAATCAACCACCATAAATAGTCAATAGAAGAATGTGCCCATATATTTTATGAAGATGAAAAAACCTCTTTGTAAATCTTCCATAATCACAAAATTCTTTTACCAATCTTCATAAGGGTTAGTAGATCACAAAATAATCAACATTACTTCTCTTTTCAATAATCATTACCAAGGCCTTTAATTGCACAACTTCCTTATCTCTCCTAAAACCACTTGTACCATAAAATAAAATAAATCAATACGTTGCATAACCTTTTCACTCCCAAAACCACTTATACCATAAAATAAAATAAATCACAATATTGCATACCTTATCACCTCATGAAATAATTAATCCTCTTGAAAAAGAACAAGGTAAACTTCACTTTTGGAACCCATTTGCAAAATAAAATATATATCTTTACACACACCTTATTTCTCCTTCTAAATAAGTTAGTCAAATAGCCCTCGAAATAATATTTTCGATGATATATAATATTCCCACTTTCCAAAATAAATTGAAACCTCTACATGTATATATATATGCCACCTTCTATTAATTGCACATAGGTCAGCCCTCCATTAATTGAAAATTACACTTCAAACTTTAATATCTTGATCACCGGAGGTCCTTTTTCGATGAAATAAAATTCCATCTTGGTTTTTAAGAAAATCCCTTTCCACATAAGCCCACCATGGCTTTAAATAAATTTTTTTTTCCCTCTGATCTTGATTCACCTATATCAAAATAAGAACCAAACTAAATATTTGGAGCCATAGGAACTTTGGAACTTTCCTCAAAAATCTTAAGTGCTTCTTTGCTTTCATCTTTTAGAAATTCCTTTCCTTTTGAGTGTGATTCCCCAAACTTGAAATATGGGACCTTTTGTGCTTTGGAATCTTCCTCTTCTTTCTCTTCATTTGTGTCAAGTAGCAACTTGGCATCCATCTCAATAGCCTCTGAAATACTTTTCAATAATCATCACCAAGGCCTTTAATTGCACAACTTCTTTATCTCTCTTAAAACCACTTGTACCATAAAATAAAATAAATCAAAACATTGCATAACATTTTCACTCCCAAAATCAATTATACCATAAAATAAAATAAATCACAATATTGCATACCTTGTCACCTCATGAAAGAATTAACCCTCTTGAAAAAGAACAAGAAAAATTCACTTTTGGAATCCCTTTGCAATATTTGAAATATATATTTACACGCACCTTATTTCTCCTTCTAAATAAGATAGTCAAATAGCCCTCGAAATAAGCTTTTCGACGATATATAATATGCCGACTTTCCAAAATAAATTGAAATCTTTACATGTATATATATGCCACCCTCCATTAATTGCACATAGGTCGGCCCTCCATTAATTTAAAATTAAACTTTAAACTTTAATATCTTCATCACCGGAGGTCCTTTTTCGATGAAATAAAATTCCATCTTGGTTTTTAAGAAAAGCCCTTTCCACATAAGCCCACCATGGTTTTAAATAAAACATTTATTTTTCCTACCTTGGTTTTCATAAAAATCCTATATATATCCATGCTCTCCGAAATATCATAGATGATTATCTATGAAGTACTTTTGCCACCAAAAAATAAACCATGCCTATTTCCTTGATGTGTCATCTCATATTCACTATCACTGAAACCATTGCAATACTCTGATCTATGATCTCTTTGACCACACATAAAACATTGTTCTATTTCACCTTCTATTCCTAGGAATAAATGCTCTTCATTTTCATCATATGAATTGTCTCTATCATTATGATCTGAGCTATCACTTGCTTCTACAATGTAGTAATATTTCTTTGCCTTACGAAAAATTTTCTTTTTCTCATACCTGTTTTGCTTTAATATTTCATCTTTTTCATGCTTATGCTTTCCATCTTCTTTTCTTCTATGACTCTGTTTTTCATCATCACCGATTTCTTCATGTGGACACTTGTATGCATAGTGACCAAGATCACCACACTTGTAGCACCTGACTTTCCTTATATTTCTAAAATTCCTTGAGTCCTTATTCCTTTTGATGAAGTTAGCTTCCTCATCATTTTCTAAAACTCTATCTATTTTTGAAACTTTCCCTTTCTCTTTTTCTGAAGCCTTCAATGCAATCTCTTTTATTGGAACTTGATCCTTACTTACCCTCATCTCATAAGCTGTAAGAGTACCTTGCCATTCTTCCATTGTTAACTTGTTGATATCCATTGTTTCTTCTATTGTTGAAACCTTTGCATCATATTTCATGGGAAGTGATCTCAAAACCTTTTGAGTAACTTCTGATTCTTTCATCTCAAAATCTAGGCCTCTCATAGTGTTAGTAATCTCATCAACACGAAGTAAGAACTTTGCAATATCTTCAGAATATTCCATTTTCCATTCCTTAAATATTTTTCTATGAGTTTGTAGTTTTGCCAACTTTACCTTGGAATCTCCTTCATAAGTATTCCGCAACTTGGTACACATTTCATTAGATGAAGTATATACCATGACCTTTGCAAACTTTGTCTCACGTAGCCCACTCAAAATGTAATTTATTGCTTCTACATTTATCTGAACCAATTTCCTGTTAGTCTTATCTTCCTCGGGATCACCTTCAATCCTATACACTTTTTCAACCATCTATCATACCTCATATCCTTACGATATCAAGTAGTTCTTCATCCTCATGCTCTAGAAAGCATAATTATTACAATCAAACAATGGAGCCTTATTTGTAGATAATTCATTCTGTGAAGCCCATTTGTGTTCTTATAGAATCTACCCTCAAGCTATTAGCCTTTTTGAAGGAACATGCTCTGATACAAATTGAAGAACATAAGCTTATATTGAGAGGGTATGGTGAACAGTATAATACTACTTTTTACTTTATTTCCAAACCAATATCAATTAATGTCCTTAATTGCAATAACCAAATATAGCAGTGTGCATTAATAACTTAGATAGCAGTAATAAGCAAGAGCACAAGTCACCACACACAATTGAGACACAAGATTTAATGTGGTTCCCCCAATGTGAGGTACTCCATGGAGAAAATATTTTACTAAAACTTTCTCAATCAATCTCTTTGGGAATCACTCCCAATTTTAATTTTTATGGATCTCTATCCAAACAAGATGCAAATCCTCTAATATTAAGTTCATGGATCTCTTCTACAGGAGAACTCTTTCTCCTTCTGCTCTGGCTATGTGATCTTCTAGAAGACTCTGTCTCTCTGTTGCACTGACTGGTGGACCTCTCTCCACTTGAAGACTCCTCACTCAAATATATCTTCAACTATTATGGATACTATATCTCTATCCATTGAGACTCTGTCCTCTATACTCTATCACCTCTAAAGATCAGTCAATAGGCTCACTAAGAACATTCTCAATAGGCTCACATAGAACTTGATTAACAATCTCACACAGAACTTGTCAAATCTATGCTAGCAAGCTCACCAAGAACTTGCCCAAATTTGCTCTAGCAAGCTCACCAAGAACTTGCCCAAATCTCCTCTAGCAAGCTCACCAAGAACTTGCCCAAATCTGCTCTAGCAAGATCACCAAGAACTTACCCAAATAATATCCTCAAATATGTCCCAACACTATCCTCAAATCTATCCCAAAGGGCTTCTCAAAGGCTCAATCAATCATGCTCAAGTAGTACTCAAAATTAACTCAACAATTAGTTGCAATCTCAACTCAAACTAACTTCATAGAAGCATAAAGAGAATTGTTACAGACTCAATATGTTCTAATCTCACTCTCAACCCAAATCAATCTCAACTCAATTCATAGAAGCATAAAGATAATTGTTAGAGACTCAATATGTTCTAAACTCACTCTCAACCCAAATCAATATCAACTTAACTCAAATAAACTCATAGAAGCATAAAGATAATTGTTAGAGACTCAATATGTTCTAATCTCACTCTCAACTCAAATCAACCTAAACTCAAATTAAGTCTTATAGAACCATAAAGAGAATTGTTAGAGACTCAATATGTTATAACCTTAATCTCAACTCAACATAGAATTATGGAATAGTTTATTTCATAGAACTTGAAAAATCACTTCACACATCACTTGACTAGGCTCAATCAACTCAACTCAACCAATCATCACAAGGGATAACTCTTTGTCACACAACCCTAGTCCAAGTATGTATCAACTAACTCAAGTGTTTCCAAAAATGTTCAACCATAAATATCACATAAAAATGATACTCATGTTCTTTTCTAACTCAAGTTCTTTCACAATCAATGGGATTCAATAACAATGCTTATAAAACAAGGTTTAACCTCAACTCTCAAACTAGAAAACCTTGAAGCATTAAACCAACCACTTTCGAAAAGGAAACCACAATCAATCCTTTTCTCTCCAATGATATTTCAGAAATAAACCACCATAAACATTCAATAGGAGAATGTGCCCATACCTTTTATAAATATGAAAAAAACTCTTTGTAAATATTCCACAATCATAAAATTATTTTTCCAATCTTCACAAGGGTTAGTAGATCATAAAATAATCAATATTACTCCACTTTTCAATAATCATCACTAAGGCCTTTAATTGCATAACTTCCTTATCTCTCCTAAAACCACTTGTACCATAAAATAAAATAAATCAAAACATTGCATAACCTTTTCACTCCCAAAACCACTTATACCATAAAATAAAATAAATCACAATATTGCATACCTTGTCACCTCATGAAAGAATTAATCCTCTTAAAAAAGAACAAGGTAAACTTCACTTTTGGAACCCCTTTCCAAAATCATAAATATCTCTTTACACACATATTATTTCTCCTTCTAAATAATTTAGTCAAATAGCCCTCGAAATAAGCTTTCCGACGATATATAATATGCCCACTTTCTAAAATAAATTGAAACCTTTACATGTATATATTTGTCACCCTCCATTAATTGCACATAGGTAGGCCCTCCATTAATTTAAACTTAAAATTTGAACTTTAATATCTTCATCACTGGAGGTCCCTTTTTGATGAAACAAAATTCCACCTTAGTTTTTAAGAAAATCCCTTTCCACATAAGCCCACCATGGTTTTAAATAAAACCTTTATCTTTCCTGCCTTGGTTTTCATAAAAATCTTGTATATATCCATTCTCTCTGAAATATCATAGATGGTTATCTATGAAGTGCTTTTGCCACAAAAAATCAATGTGACATCAATGGTCCATGTGACATCAATGAAAACATAAAATAACTCAAATTTCCAACAGTGCTTTTGGGGAGTAGAAATACTCCCACCCCAAAATTAACCACCTCATGAGGAGGTGGGGGAGGGGCTAATATAAGAGGCTCATTCTTAGCCCCGAGCCCCAAAGGTGATCCTTTTCCATTGATGTCAAAGGTCGAGAGATTTGATATTTGAGAGAGCATTAAGCCAGGGAGAACAATGCCCCAGGGGGAGCAGAATTACAAAAAGATCAAATTTTTAGTAAAAAGGATTTGGGTTGCCATCAATGACAAATGGAGATATTTTTGGATATTTTGAGTCCTCTAAGTCAAAGTTGTCATTGATGTCACCTAATAGAGTTATCACTCATATCAAGAAATTTGGTAAGAAATAAAGTTGTCAAATGTTGTCACTATCATCCAAGAAAAATCTTCAATAGTGCAAAAATTAAAGGAAAAAAGGCTCCATAATGTTTTAATATTATTGGGAGCACAGGTTAAGCGATTGGTTCATAACAACCCAAGAAGGTTTATTGCAAAGGTTAAAAGGAGGTCCAATATTTATTTTATAAATTATTTAAATTCACAAGAAATTTAAATTTTATAAATAAATATTCGTTACACCAAGATTGTGTAATAAGACAAGGCTCAAAGGTTTAATTAAGTTAAAACCTAAGGTTGGATTGATTTAATTTATAATATTTAAATTTAATTTTAAATACCTTATAAACTAATCAACCAAGCCGACGTCGAATTAAATCGATGCATTGACGTGATTGCATGGAAGACAAAGGGCACTATATATAATGCCCTAAAAGGCATCAATTAAATATCCTTGCTCAAAAAAAGAAATAGTATACGAACTTGGTGGTTGAGCTCGTGAGAAATTGCAAACATATTTGAAGGACGATGCTCGAAATAAACTAAAGTGCATTGAAACCCTAAAGCTAGCTGGGAAGCATGGCATAGTGGCAAGGAGGCATTGGTTAAGTTTTTTGTGGTAGCGTTGAGCTGCATTCGAATCCTAACAAGACACAATTCGGTTGGTATTAGGAACACCAAAGTGTTGTGCACGATTTTGTCTTTACTAGCAGCATAAGGAACTTAGAGCACTTGGTGCTCTCAATTCTCCAAGCGAGCGCTTAGCTCACGTGGCAGTAGAGTCACGGCTATGGCACAGGTCATGGGTAGATTTAGGGGTTTGAATCCCCTCCAAGGCAGAGGTAATATTTTTGTTGAGCATTTGAATAATATTGCCTAAAGTTGGAGTTAGGAGATTGATGATTAATTATTTTTAATTAGCAAAGTTGGGAGTTAAAAGGTTTTTATTATTTGGAAAATTGCAAGCTGAGAATTATTGATTGGAAATAAAGTTAGGAGGCATAAGGAGTTTAGGTATTATTTTAATTAAAGTCTTAGTTAATAAAGTTTGGATATTTGAGAAGTAAGACTTTAATAGAGTTGATTTTATTTTGAAAGATATATTTGCCAAGGAGATTATTTTTGAAAGATGTTGGGTATTATTTTATAGATGGAGTGATAAGGTGTATTTTGGTTGATATTATTGTTGTGTTGTGATTTATTGAGAAAATAAAAATTATCCTCTAACCCTTATTGAGTTTGTGAAATAACTAATTGTGATTTTGGTAGATTTGTAAAGACAACTACTCTTCAAGAAAAGGTATGGGTAAAATTCTTCTTTGTTGTGTTAGGTGATTGGCTTGATTGAAAATTAAGTTTGGAGTGAAAAGGATTTAATTAGGGTTTCCTTTTTGAAAGTGGTTGAATTAATGCTTCAAGATTTTCTAGATTGAGAGTTGTGATTAAACCTTATTTTATAAGCATTGTTGTTTAGACCATTGGTTGAGTGAAGTACATTGAGTTAATGCTTAAAGGTTTTCTGGATTGAGAGTTGTGATTAAACTTTGTTTGATAAGAATTTTCGTTTAGACCATTGGTTGAGTGAAGTACATTGAGTTAATGCTTAAGGGTTTTCTGAATTGAGAGTTGTTATTAAAACCTTATCGTATTAGCATTGTTGTTGAAGACAATGGGTTATGCAAAGAACTTGAACTTGAGTTAGAAAATAACATGAGTATCATTGTTATGTGAGATTTATGTTGAGAATTGTTGGAAAATTTTTGAGTTGGGAGATACATGCTCATACTAGGGTTTGTGAGAAAGGGTTGTTCCTTGAAGTGATTGGTTGAGTAGAGTTGATTCAGCCTAGTCAAGTGGATGCATGAAGGGGTTGTTCAAGTTCCATAAAACAAACTATTCTATATTCTGATTTGAGTTGAGATTGAGTTTTGAGTATAGAATATTTTGAGTCTCTAACAATTATTTTTATGTTTCTATGAGATTGAGTTGAGAAAGTGATTGAGTATTGAGTATAGAACATATTGAGTCTCTAAAAATTATTTTTATGTTTCTATGCGATTGGACAATTTCTGTGTGGACTTGTTAAGCATATTTTAGGTAAGTCTTTGAGAAGACTTTTGGACTGATTTTGTTTGAGATTTTATGAAAGCTTACAATACAGATTTGAGCAAGTCCTAGAGAGGACTTATTGAGAAATATTTGAGCAAGTCCTAGAGAGGACTTATTGAGCAAGATTTGAGCAAGTCCTAGATATGACTTATTGAGCAAGATTTGAGCAAGTCCTAGAGAAGAATTATTGATCAAGATTTGAGCAAGTCCTAGAGAGGACTTATTGAGCAAGATTTGAGAAAGTATTAGACAGGACTTATTGAGCAGATTTGAGCAAGTCCTAGAGAGGTCTTATTGAGCAGATTTGAGCAAGTCCTAGAGAGAACTTATTGAGAATATTTGAACAAGTTCTGTGTGAGATTGTTGAGCATATTTGGACAAGTTTTGTGTGAGATTGTTGAGTAGATTTGGATAGGTTTTGTGTGAACCTGTTGAGCATATTTGAGAAGGTTCTGAGTCCCGTTGAGAATATTTGAGCAGGTTCTGAGTGGACCTATTGAGAAAAGTTATACAGGTTTTGAGTGAACCTATTGAGCAAATTTGTATTAGATTAAATTTACTATGTTTAGTGTAATATATTGAGCAGAGTTGTGCTAGACCAATTGGACTATGTTTAGTACAATATTGAGACAGAGCTTTGGAGGTGATAGAGAAGAGAGGATAAAGACTCCAATGGATAGATATACACCAACAAAACATTGAGGACAGGTCTTCTGAGTGATGACAAGAGTCTTCAAGTGGAGAGAGATCCAAAGTTAGCGCAGTGGAGGTAGTGTCTTCTATAGGATCACCAACCAAAGTAGAGGAGAAAGAGTTCTCATGTGGATAGAGATACACAAACCATATTTAGGGGATCAACATCTCATTTGGACTGAGGTCCATAAACATTATAATAGAGAAAGGATTCCCATGATATTATTTGAGAAAAATTTAGAAAAAATATTTTTTCGTGGAGGTAGCCATATTTGGGTGAACCACATTAAATATGTGTCTCTATTGTGTGTGATGATTTATGCATTGCTTTGGTTATTGCTATTAATATTACCATTGATTATATTGATTAATACTATTTGGGAAAGAAAAATAAAAAGTGGTCTTATATTGTTCACCCCCAATCTTAGTATAAGCTTGTGTTCTTCAATTGGTATCAAAGCCGGTTCCTTCAGAATAAGTTTAACAACTTGAAGGAAGATCCTACAAGAACACAAATGGCAAAGAAAGGCAAGAGTAGAATCATGAGACACAAGAGAAAACAACACAGGTCATGAATAAAAGGAATATGAGTTTAATATTGTTGTGTTGGGAGGAAAAATGGAAATAGATTCAAGATATGAATTAAGTAATGGAGAAATATCCATACTGATAAAGTTTTGTACCAGATTTTGGAACACAGGTCACCATGCAGATTATTGTCCATAAGAATGTTTTATTTGTGGTCAACTTGGCCATGATGCAAGATATCGTAATGGTTTTAGTAGTAGTGAAGATGAAGGTATTCTCAAAAATAAAATTCTAGAGATTGTTTCAAGAAAGGATAACAGGGACAATAAAAATAGGTATGAATAAAAACTCTAATTTTTGTATTAGCTCCTACAAAATATCAAAGAAAGAAAGAAGAGAAAGATTCAATAAAAGAAAATGAGGAAGCGACTATTGAGGAACTTGTTGAATTTAAAAGATAGAATTTAGAATTAAAGGCTCAAATACAAGAAGATGAGAAAAATAAGCCAAATATTGTACATGATCTCTGACTTGAGAGATAAGGTTTAAAAGGCAAGAAGAGTTGAAAAAGGTATGGTTGAACAATCAAAGGTAAAAGAGATAGAATGTGAAAGGCTTATGGTTATTCTTGAAGAATTAAAAATAGAGAACTCAGGATTAAGGGTTTCAGCTCAAGAAGATGGAAAAGCAAAAGCAAGGCTTTTAAAAGAACTTACCAACTTCAAAATCAAAGTTGAAGAGACAAGAAAAATTGAAGAAAGTATGGAAAAAAAAATAAAGACAAAATATCGAAAGTGTGAAAGATTAGAGCATGAGATAGTTTCACTAAGGATGGAAGTAAAAGGTTCTAAGGACAAGCTACACAAGTTTAAGGAAAATTCAAAGACTTTGGATAATATTATCAATGCACAAAGGTCATAAGTCACCATAACAGGACATAGTTCTAAATAAGAGCAAGGGAAACATGAAGCAGAAAAAGGAGAATCAATATCTAACACCAAAAAAGAAGAAGAGTCAAAAGAAGTAAGTAAATTAGAGAGTGAGACTTCTAAGGATAAGTTAGAAAATATAAAGTTCAACAAGGAAAGGAACAATGCACAAGTAAGGAACATATGGAACAGGAAATAGGTAGAAGAGACTAAGAGACCAATGGGGTTTAGGCAAGGTTTCTTCAATGGAAGATGTTTTATATGTCACAGGTTTGGGCACATGGCTTCACAGTGTAGGACACATGAAATATAGGAATATGGGAAAGGACATATTTTCAATGGGTATTGTTACTCATGTAATGAGTTTGGTCACAAAGCAATGAATTACAAGGTTCATGAAAAAATAGGATATGGCTTCACTAGGAGAAATCCAAAGATATTTGCACCTCCAAGGAATAATAAAATTAAGTTTTATAAGTGTAATAATGATGGTCACATAGAAAAATTGTGTAGAGTAGACATTCTAGAAAAAGGTATGAACAGGAACAAAAATATGAATAGGAACAAGAATATGAACAGAAACAGGAACATGAATAGGAACTGGAATAGGAACATGGATGAGAACAAGAACAAGAATAGGAATGATGACAAAAATAGGGATGATGACTTGGATAGAAACAGTCAAAGGATTTAGAAAACTCATAAAAGAAGGGAAAAGAATAAAGGTAAATAACAATGCTTTCGAGGAGTAGAAATAATCCTATCCTAGAATTAACCATCTCATGAGGAGGTGGGGGAGAAGCTAAGCTAAGAGGCTCATTCTTAGCCCTGAGTCCCAAATGTGACCCTTTGAAATTGACGTCAAAGGGGGAGAGATTTGTGTATTGGGGAGAGACTTGATATTTGAGAGAGAATTGAGCCAAGGGGATGTTGGCAATTTTGGGTACCTTGGGTACATTGCCTTTGCTCAAGTGTAGAAGTTGTCATTGATGTCAAGAAGCTCTTGAAGGAATTTGATTTAATGTCAGATTATTCAGAGCATGGATAGTGAGTTTCCAAGAAGATCATAGTAGCCCTTTTGCAAAAGATCAAAGAAAAAGACAAGTTAGAAAAAGTATGCAGCAAGCTGGAAAAACTATTGCGATTTCGTGACATGTTAGAGGAGAGAGAAAGTGTTGGCAAAACTGTCGCGATTTCACGACATGTTAGAAGAGAGAGAAGAAACTGGCAAAACTGTCGCGATTTCGCGACATGTTGGAAGAGAGAGAAGAAGTAGGCAAAACTATCACGATTTCGTGACATGTTGGCAGAGAAAGAAAGCAAGGTGGAAAGTGTCACGATTTCGTGACATGTCGCATTTTCGCGACTCGAAAAGTGCAGGAAGGCAAAGAAGGAAAAGTGTCACGATTTCGCGACATAATGCAAGGAAGGTTGTATGGACAAAAAAGTGTCACGATTTCGTGACATGATGCAGAAGGGAGAGTCCGCAGTATGAACTGTCACGATTTCATGACAAGTTCGAAGAGAGATAAAGTATCTCGAAAAGTGTCATGATTTCGTGACATGCTGCAAAAGACAAAGTGAGGACTATCACGATTTCGTGACATACTGAAAAGCTCGAAGTGAGAACTATCACGATTTCGTGACATGCAGCAAAGGGAAGAGTTTGAAATGAGAAGCGTCGCGATTTCGTGACAGGTTGCAAAGAAAGCTTTCAAAAGCTGAAAGCGTCACGATTTCATGACAGGATGAAAGAAAAGCGTACGGATGCAAAAAGTGTCATGATTTCACGAAGTGAAGAATCCAGAATAAGAAGATGTAGATTTCACGATAGGATGAAAGAAAAGCGTACGGATGGAGAAAGTGTCATGATTTCACGACAGAAAACTGAAGCAGGTCTTCTATAGGAGAAGTGTCACGATTTCATGACAGAAGCAGAGAGGAAGGCTATGAAGACAAAAGCATCACAATTTCGTGACATGTTCCAGTTTCACGGGCGTAAGGTAGAAAAGAGCTTAAGGCAGCGTAAGTGTCATGATTTCGTGACATGTTCCAGTTTCATGGGTGTAAGGCAGAAAGAAGCTCAAGGCAACGGAAGTGTCACGATTTCACGACAAAATCTGAGAGGAAGGCCATGAAGACAGAAGGGTCATGATTTTGCGACAGAATTGAAGATGACGTCAGCAGAGGCAAAAGTGTCACGATTTCATGACAAAAGCAGAGAAGAAGGCCATGAAGACAGAAGGGTCACGATTTCACGACAAGAGTGAAGATGACATCAGCAGAAGCAGAAAGTGTCGCGATATCACGACAAAAAGCCATAAGATAGTGTTCGGTTGCAAAGGTGTCACGATATCGCGACATGTTGTAGTTTCACGAGAAAAGCTACAGAACCATAGAGGCGGTTGAAGCCGACAGAGTTAAATTTGAGCCGACGTAGTTTAGGGTTTTGCAGCCGACGAAGTTAAGGGTAGCAGCTAACTAAGATCAAGGTTTTGATCTTGAAAGTATTAGTATAAAAGCAGGGCTGCTTGGAGAAAAAAATAAATCGATCGATGTGTGCGTTCGAAGAGCGGCATTCGCAGACTGTGCGAAGAGAAGAAGTTCGATCATCGAGAGCAGAGTGCATTCTGTCGAATCTTCCAAGTGAGAGAGATCGCAAGGAAGCAGAGTGCGCGAAGACTATGCGGCTGTAATTGCGTAGAGGTGCAAAGGTCAAAGTTTGATCAAGTGCAGCTGTGATTGCATAAAAAGAAGTGAAGGACTGTATTTTTGTGCAGACCAAAAAAAGAGGACAAAGACATTTGTGCCAGACCGAAGGACTGTGTTTGGTGCAGATCAGAGAAAGAGATCGAGGACATTTGTGCTAGACCGAAGGACTGTGTTTAGTGCAATTTTGAGGACCAGCTTTGGAGGTGATAGAGTTGAGGACAGAGGTCTCCAGCCAGAGCAGGGAAGACAGGTGTCTTCTATGGATAGAGTTCCATTTGCTAAGGGTAGAGGAGGCAGAGGTCTTCTAGAGGATCACCAGCCAGAACAGAGCTAGGGGATTGGTGTCTCCTTTGGGTTGGTGCCCATAAACATTGTAATCGGGAAAGGTATTCCCAGATTTTGAGTTGATAAAATTTAGTGAGAAATTTTATCCATGGAGTAGCCCGCATTGGGTGAACCACGTAAATTGTTGTGTCTCTATTGTGGATGGTGTTTTGTGCATTGCTTTGATTACTGCTATTAATACTTCTTTCTATACACTTGCATAATATTGAATTGAAAGTTGATTTGAAGGAAAAAGTAAAAAGTGGTCTTATACTGTTCACCCCCCTCTCAGTATAAGCTTGTGTTCTTCAATTGGTATCGGAGCGGGTGCCTTCGAAAAGTTTAACAACTTGAAGGAAAAGCTAGCAAAGAACACAATGGATTATTCAAGTGGCAATGCAACACCTATTCTTGATGGATCAGATTTTGGTCTTTGGAGTGCAAGGATGAAGGTTCATCTAATGGCACTTGGGAATGAGGTTTGGGAAGTGATTGAAGATGGGTACACTATTCCTAAAAATGGTCCTTATACTAAAGAAGATAGGCTCCTACATCACAGCAATTCAAAAGCAATGAATGCAATCTTGAAGGGTTTATAGAAGGCAGATCTTACCAAGGTGATTCACTACAAGACAACTAGTGAAATGTGGAAACAGTTGTAGGTGGTTCACACAGGTGATGTAAATGTCCGAAAGGCCAAGTTGAGACACTTCAAAGGTATGTTTGAACAACTCAAGATGAATGATGATGAAAATATTAGTGACTACATGCTTCGTATGGATGAGGTTGTTAACTCCATGAAAGACTTAGGTCTTGAGCTTGCTGAAAATGATGTTTGTGATAAGATTTTAAGATCTCTTCCTAATAGATTTAGTGAAAATATTTCTGCTATTGAGGAAGCTAAAGATTTGGATAAGTTGAAAAAGGATGAGCTCCATAGTATACTTGCAGCATTTGAGTTGAGAACTCAAGTGAAGGTTGATGTCAAGAAAGAGGCAGCTTTCAAGGCTACCAAGAAATCCAAGGGTAAATAGCTTCAAGAGAGTGATGAGTCTTCTAGTGATGAAGAGGCATATTACGACAAGAAAGGCAAGTTCTCTAGAAAGCACAAAAGCATGAAAAATATAAGATGTTTCAATTGTGGAAAGTTTGGTCATTATGCTACTGACTGTACTATTTCCAAGAATGAAAGTGATGAAGAGAAACAGGTTTCTAAGAGCAAGGATTCTGAAAAGTACAAGCATCACAGGAAGAACAAAGATGAGCACAACAATCATGGAAAGAGGTATTCTCACAAGCACAAGAAGATTTTCTACCTAGACAAAGCAAGTAAGTGTTCTAGTAGTGATAGTGAAAGTTCTTCAAGTGATAGTGAAAATGAGATGTTGTTCATATCAGAAAAAGAGGAAGAACCGAAACATAGATTCATTATCATGAAATGTTTTAGATGTGGAAATTTTGGTCACCTTGAGGATGATTGCACAAATAATGAATTGGTTACTAGTATGTATGAGGATGCTTCAGAAAACTATAAGGAAGATGCATGTATGGTTTTTGAAAAGGGTAGCACCTCTAGTGATAAGAAATCTGTAAAAGACTCTGATGATTCAAAAAGAAAACAAATAAAGGATCTTGAAAGTGAACTCACTAATGCTCTTAGTGCTTTGAAAAAGGAAAGAAGGAAGAATGCCAGACTCAAGGATAAGTTAGATGAATGTTGTATGGAGAGAGATGATCTTACAGAAAGTCTTGACTTCTCTATGGCTAAGACACAAGAACTCAAGGATGAGTTAGAGTCTAAGATTCTTGAGTATAATGAGTTGGAACAGAAAATGGCTTCTTTGGAAGTGGAAACTAAAGAGTACAAGGATAAGCTATAGAGGTTTCAAGATAGCTCCAAAAGGGTTAAGTCTCTCATCAAAGGTCAAAGAAAACCAACAGATAAAATAGGTCTTGGTTTTGTTAAGCCGCACAAGGAATAGGTTGGGGAATCTAGCAAGAGATTTCAAAAGGAAGAGAGTTATGATGAAGAAAGTACTTCGAGATCATGAGTCCATGAGTGATAGATGCACGAAATAGAAAACGAAATTCATATTGAGAAGAAGAAGTTTTCGGGACCCAAGAGGTCGAATAAAAGAAAATTTCACGGCAGATGTTTTGCGTGTCACAGGTTTGGTCACATGGCTGTACATTGCATGGCTCAAGTGAAGAAAGTAAATGACAATTTCAGAGGTGGTAATTTCTTTCAAGGGTATTGCTACTCTTGTAATCAGTTTGGGCATAAGGCAATTTTTTGCAAGGCAAATAACAGGTACACCGTTAGTCAGAACAGGCGGATTCAAAGAGAAAGTATGCCTAAAAGAAATAATGTTGTTACTTGTTATAAGTGCAACAATGACGGTCACACAACTAGACAGTGTAGAGCTGATCTTCCAAAGTACAGGAACAGGAACAATGGTATAAACAGGTCCAAGGATCAAGGCATGGACAAGAACATGGATGAGAACAAGAACAAGAACAGTGACAAGAACAGAAATATGGACAAAGAGTTCAAGAGAAGGCCCAACAAGGAAGTTATAGACGCTGATGATGATCAGTGCCTAATGGGAGTTTCACTCCCACCCCTATTTTAATCACCTCATCAGGAGGTGGGGGAGGGACTAAGCTAAGAGGCTCATTCTTAGTCCCGAGCCCCAAAGGTGACCCTTTGCCATTGATGACAAAGGGGGAGAGATATGAGTAAGGGGGAGAGCATCAAGTGAAGAGAAGAGCTTCAAGTCGGGGGAGCAAAACTTCAAAGGTAGATTCTCAGTTGTTAGCACAGTTGGTTTCAGTTTTGGCTCTTGAGATGTGTTTTCAGTAAAGGTTTGCCATCAATGACAAAGGGGGAGATTGTTGGCAATTTTGGGTACCTTGGGTACATTGCCTTTGCTCAAGTGTAGAAGTTGTCATTGATGTCAAGAAGCTCTTGAAGGAATTTGATTTAATGTCAGATTATTCAGAGCATGGACAGTGAGTTTCCAAGAAGATCATAGTAGCCCTTTTGCAAAAGATCAAAGAAAAAGACAAGTTAGAAAAAGTATGCAAGCGGTGGAAAAACTGTCACGATTTCACGACATGTTAGAGGAGAGAGAAAGTGCTGGCAAAACTGTCATGATTTCGTGACATGTGAGAAGAGAGAGAAGAAGCTGGAAAAACTGTCACGATTTCGTGACATGTTGGAAGAGAGAGAAGAAGCTGGCAAAACTATCATGATTTCGTGACATGTTGATAGAGAAAGAAAGCAAGGTGGAAAGTGTCACGATTTCGCGACATGTCGCATTTTCGTGACTCGAAAAGTGCAGGAAGGCAAAGAAGGAAAAGTGTCACGATTTCATGACATAATGCAAGGAAGGTTGTACGGACGAAAAAGTGTCACGATTTCGTGACATGATGCAGAAGGGAGAGTCCACAGTATGAACTGTCACGATTTCGTGACAAGTTTGAAGAGAGATAAAGTATCTCAAAAAGTGTCATGATTTCGTGACATGCTGCAAAAGACGAAGTGAGGACTGTCATGATTTTGCGACATGCTGAAAAGCTCGAAGTGAGAACTGTCGTGATTTCGTGACATGCAGCAAAGGGAAGAGTTTGAAATGAGAAGCGTCATGATTTCGCGATAGGTTGCAAAGAAAGCTTTCGAAAGCTGAAAGCGTCACGATTTCATGATAGGATGAAAGAAAAGCGTACGGATGCAGAAAGTGTCATGATTTCATGAAGGAGGAGTGAGGGTGTGATTGGAGAAAGAAAAGCATACGGATGGAGAAAGTGTTGTGATTTCATGATAGAAACTGGAAGCAAGTCTTCTATAGGAGAAGTGTCACGATTTCATGATAGAAGCAGAGAGGAAGGCTATGAAGACAAAAGCATCATGATTTCGTGACATGTTCTAGTTTCGTGGGTGTAAGGCAAAAAAGAGCTTAAGGCAGCATAAGTGTCACGATTTCGTGACATGTTCCAGTTTCATGGGTGTAAGGCAGAAAGAAGCTCAAGGTAGCGAAAGTGTCATGATTTCGTGACAAAAGCTGAGAGGAAGGCCATGAAGACAGAAGGGTCACGATTTCATGATAGAATTGAAGATGACGTCAGCAGAGGCAAAAGTGTCACGATTTTACGACAAAAGCAGAGAAGAAGGCCATGAAGACAGAAGGGTCACGATTTCGTGACAGGAGAGAAGATGACATCAGTAAAAGTAGAAAGTGTCACGATATCACGACAAAAGCCATAAGATAGTGTTCGGTTGCAAAGGTGTCACGATATCATGACATGTTGTAGTTTCACGAGAAAAGCTATAGAACCATAGAGGCGGTTGAAGCCGACAGAGTTAAATTTGAGCCGACGTAGTTTAGGGTTTTGCAGCCAATGAAGTTAAGGGTAGCAGCCGACTAAGATCAAGGTTTTGATCTTGAAAGTATTAGTATAAAAGCAGGGCTGCTTGGAGAGAAAAGAAATCGATTGATGTGTGCGTTCGAAGAGCGGCGTTCGCAGACTATGCGAAGAGAAGAAGTTCGATCGCCGAGAGCAGAGTGCATTCTGTCGAATCTTCCAAGTGAGAGAGATCGCAAGGAAGCAGAGTGCGCGAAGACTATGCGGCTGTAATTGCACGAGAGGTGCAAAGGTCAAAGTTTGATCAAGTGCAGCTGTGATTGCGCAAAAAGAGCGAAGGACTATGTTTTTGTGCAGACCAAAAAAAGAGGACAAAGACATTTGTGCTAGACCGAAGGACTGTGTTTGGTGCAAATCAGAGAAAGAGATCGAGGACATTTGTGCTAGACCGAAGGACTGTGTTTAGTGCAATTTCGAGGACCAACTTTGGAGGTGATAGAGTTGAGGATAGAGGTCTCCAGCCAGAGCAGGGAAGACAGGTGTCTTATGTGGATAGAGTTCCATTTGCTAAGGGCAGAGGAGGCAGAGGTCTTCTAGAGGATCACCAACCAGAACAGAGCTAGGGGATTGGTGTCTCCTTTGGGTTGGTGCCCATAAACATTGTAATCGGGAAAGGTATTCCCAGATTTTGAGTTGATAAAATTTAGTGAGAGATTTTATCCGTGGAGTAGCCCGCATTGGGTGAACCACGTAAATTGTTGTGTCTCTATTGTGGATGGTGTTTTGTGCATTGCTTTGATTATTGCTATTGATACTGCTTTCTATACCTTGCATAATATTGAATTGAAAGTTGATTTGAAGGAAAAAGTAAAAAGCGGTCTTATACTGTTCACCCCCCCTCTCAGTATAAGCTTGTGTTCTTTAGGGGAACAATGCCCCAGGGGGAGCAGAATTACAGAAAGATCAATTTTTTAGTAAAAAGTATTTGGGTTGCCATCAATGACAAATGGAGATATTCTTGGATATTTTGAGTCCTCTAAGTCAAAGTTGTCATTTATGTCACCTGATAGAGTTATCACTCACATCAAGAAATTTGGTAAGAAATAAATTTGTCAAAGGTTGTCACTATCATCCAAGAAAAAGCTTCAACAGTGCAAAAATTAAAGGAAAAAAGGCTCCATAATGTTTTAATATTATTGGGAGCACAGGTTAAGCGATTGGCTCATAACAACCCAAGAAGGGTTATTGCAAAGGTTAAAAGGAGGTCCAATATTTATTTTATAAATTATTTAAATTCACAAGAAATTTAAATTTTATAAATAAATATTCGTTACACCAAGGTTGTGCAATAAGACAAGGCTCCAAGGTTTAATTAAGCTAAAACCTAAGGTTGGATTGATTTAATTTATAATATTTAAATTTAATTTTAAATACCTTATAAACTAATCAACCAAGCCGACGTCAAATTAAATCGATGTGTTGACGTGATTGCATGGAAGACAAAGGGCACTATATATAATGCCCTAAAAGGGATCAATTAAATATCCTTGATCAAAAAAAGAAATAGTATACGAACTTGGTGGTTGAGCTCGTGAGAAATTGCAAACATATTTGAAGGACGATGCTCGAAATAAACTAAAGTGCATTGAAACCCTAAAGCTAGCTAGGAAGCATGGTATAGTGGCAAGGAGGCATTGGTTAATTTTTTTGTGGTAGCGTTGAGTTGCGTTCGAATCCTAGCAAGACACAATTCGGTTGGTGTTAGGAACACAAAAGTTTTGCACACGTTTTTGTCTTTACTAGAAGTATAAGGAACTTAAAGCACTTGGTGCTCTCAATTCTCCAAGCGAGCGCTTAGCTCGCATGGCAGTAGAGCTACGGCTATGGAATAGGTCATGGGTAGAGTTAAGGGTTTGAATCCCCTCCAAGGCAGAGGTAATATTTTTGTTGAGCATTTGAATAATATTGCCTAAAGTTGGAGTTAGAAGATTGATGATTAATTATTTTTAATTAGCAATATTGGGAGTTAAAAGGTTATTATTATTTAGAAAATTGCAAGCTGAGAATTATTGCAAATAAAGTTAGGAGGCATAAGGAGTTTACATTTGGTTTTAATTAAATTCTTAGTTAATAAAGTTTGGATATTTGAGAAGTAATACTTTTATAGAGTTGATTTAATTTTGAAATATATATTTACCAAGGAGATTATTTTTGAAATATGTTGGGTATTATTTTATAGATGGAGTGATAAGGTGTATTTTGGTTGATATTATTGTTGTGTTGTGATTTATTGAGAAAATAAAAATTATCCTCTAACCCTTATTGAGTTTGTGAAAGAAGTAATTGTGAGTGTGGCAAATTTGTAAAGACAACTAAGAAAAGGTATGGGTAAAATTATTTTTTGTTGAGTTAGGTGATTGGCTTGATTGAAATTTAAGTTTGGAGTAAAAAGGATTTTATTAGGATTTCCTTTTTGAAAGTGGTTGAATTAATGCTTCAAGGTTTTATGGATTGAGAGTTGTTATTAAACCTTGTTTTATAAGCATTGTTTTTTAGACCATTGGTTGAGTGAAGTACATTGATTTAATGCTTAAAGGTTATATGGATTGAGAGTTGTGATTAAACCTTATTTGATAAGCATTGTTGTTTAGACCATTGGTTGAGTGAAGTACATTGAGTTAATGCTTAAAGGTTTTTTGACTTGAGAGTTGTGATTAAAATCTTATCTTATTAGCATTGTTGTTGAAGCCAATGAGTTATACAAAGAACATGAACTTGAGTTAGAAAAGAACATGAGTATCATTGTTATGTGATATTTATGTTGAGCATCATTGAAAATATTTTAAGTTGGGAGATTTATGCTCAAACTAGGGTTTGTGATAATGGGTTGTTCCTTGAAGTGATTGATTGAGTAGAGTTTATTGAGCCTAGTCAAGTGGATGCATGAAGTGTTTATTCAATTTCCATAAAAAAAACTATTCTATATTCTGATTTGAGTTGATATTGAGTTTTGAGTATAGAACATATTGAGTCTCTAACATTTCTCTTTATTCTTCTATGATATTGAGTTGAGAAAGTGATTGAGTATTGAGTATAAAACATATTGAGTCTCTAACAATTCTCTTTATGTTTCTGTGATATTAGACAAGTTCTGTGTGGAATTGTTAAGCAGATTTGAGGCAAGTCTTTGAGAAGGATTGTGGATTTATTTTGTGTGAGCTTTTGTGGAAGCTTACAATATAGACTTGATCAAGTTATAGAGAGGAATTATTGAGGAAGATTTGAGCAAGTCCTAGAGAGAACTTATTGAGCAAGATTTGAGCAAGTCCTAGAGAGGACTTACTGAGCAAGATTTGAGCAAGTCCTAGAGAGGACTTATTGAGAAAATTTGAGCAAGTCCTAGAGAGGACTTATTGAGCATATTTGAGCAAGTCCTAGAGAGGACTTATTGAGCAAATTTGGATGAGTTCTATGTGAGCTTGTTGAGCATATTTGAATAGGTTTTGTGTGAACCTATTGAGTAGATTTAAGAAGGTTATGAGTGGACCTATTGAGCATATTTGAGCAGGTTTTTAGTGGACCTGTTGAGCAGAGTTGTGAAGGTTCTGAGTGAACCTATTGAGAATATTTTTGCTAGACCAAATATATTGTGTTTAGTGTAAGAGATTGAGAAGAGCTGTGCTAGACCGACTGGACTATGTTTAGTATAATATTAAGACAAAGCTTTGAATGTGATAGAGTAGAGATGACAGAGACTCCAGTGGACAAAGATCCATCATCCAGGATGTTGAGGACAGGTCTTCTGAGTGAGGACAAGAGTATTCAAGTGGAGAGAGATCCACAGTCAGTAATGTGGAGGCAATGTCTTCTAGAGGATCACTAGTGTATAGAAATACGCAAACTAGATTTAGGAGATCAAAATCTCCTTTGGACTGATGTCCATAAACATTGTAATAAGTAAAGGATTTCCATGATATTATTTGAGAAATATTTAGAAGAAATATTTTCTCCGTGGAGTTAGCCATCTTTGGGTGAACCACGTTAAATTTGTGTCTTTATTGTGTGTGATGATTTATGCATTTATATAGCTATTTCTATTGATATTGTCATTTATTATATTGATTAATATTGTTTGGGAAAGAAAATTAAAAAGTGGTCTTATATTGTTCACCCCCCTTCTTGGTATAAGCTTGTGTTCTTCATAGTGAAATGAATAAGAACCCTAAGAAAAGGTATTAAAAAATTACGAGGTTGTGGGCAACAAAAATAAACCATTCATACTGTTGAATTTCATCTTGATAGAATTTTAATTTTTGAAGGCAATTGATATGTGGAAACTTAGCCATTTGATGAAGATGAAGAATATTTTTTATAGAAGAGTAAACGAAGAATGTCTCAGATAGAAATACAAAGTTGGATATGCTTTAATTAACTTGTTAGAAATGTAATGAGAGCAATGCAATATTTTGTTTTCATAATGGGAATGACCCCCAATAGAATCCACACATATGCTTATATATATAGATAGATATATTAGTTTTGTAATTGATTTATGTTTTATATCAAGTTATCAAGATAGAGAATGAAGACTCACATGATATGTGACAACATGAGAGTTTAACCTTTATGAGTAATATGAATGCATCTCCCAACTCTTAGAGGAGAGCAACACTCATAGTATTGAAAAGTTATGTAAAATTATATATTGAAGACATATCTCCAAACAATTTAATAAACAATCTGTATCATTATTATAATATTTTGATATTACATATATTTAAGTTGTATATGTGGAATATTATTGGTCATTGTTAACTTAATTAATTGCACACATCTTATTTATATTTGATACTAGATAATTTTTTCTATAAACTAATCCCTTAAAAAATTAACAAGTAATTGTTAATTTTTAGTGTTATATGAATTATAAAAAACCATAAGCTTGAATATAATATGCCTTTATCAATTTAAAAAGTAATGTTAATATTTTATTGTTAATAAATTATAAAAAATACCTCTATACTAAATATAAATCATAATTTTTAAATAAAAAATTTAACTAAATTAATTAGTATTCATTTGTTATGGAATACAATTATGAATAAAACTATTTGTTTTTTTTTTAAAGTAATATAAAATATAATATAATTATAATTATTTTGAGAAAATATAGTAATAGGAGCCTCTCTTCAAAGGAAATTTTTTTATTGGGTTGTTTCACTTCAACAAAATCAGAACTTTTAAAATCCTTGAAAAAGATAGTATTGAATAATGTAGTGAAATTTCATGTGAACTTAGTCACATTTAATAAAGGCAGGCCCCTTGAACCAATATATAGACGGATAGATAAGCGAAATAAGAATCAGTCTGGCGTCATGCACAAGAGCACATATCTAGCGACAAACTTCCTCTGAAATCTGCAACTTCTCTACTGGAATTTGCTTATTTTCCAAAGCATCGGAAACGATTTAAGAGTCGTAGCCAACGCAATATCTTATTCTTATAAGAAATAAAAGCAAAAATGAAATTAAAAAGAGCGGACCTGCTATTATGTCAAGGGCATTGCAGAACATGCAAGATACAGTTCTTCCGACCTCCAATCGCCCTTTGGCATTCATATGCTTCGTTATACAAGCCGAAATCTCCTCCAATAGCACGCGATGATCTTTCAATATTAAAACATGGAATACCATTTAATATTAGATTTGAAAGGGGAAAAATTAATTAGATAAGATTTGACTATTACCCTCCAAACCAAACCAAAATCCATACTGATACGAAACCCTCCCGAGCGCGGCTCTCCATTTTTAAAGAGTGCGTTTTCAACGGAACGATGTTTTCCATGCGGAGGTCGGATGGTCGAATCTCACAAAAAAGAGGAATAATGGGACCCCCGCTTTACTCCACCAGGCACAGCTCGTTAAGACACCATTAGGATTCTGCGTAGTGGTTTGAAAAACTAATTATATGTAAGGAGGCTGCGCCAATAGCTGTGTGAATAGCGAGGGAATTGCGTTGCCGTGTAACATGGCCTTGTCGTCGAGGAAGACTTTGATCCGTCTGTGATTGAGGGCGTGGTAAGATAAGACGGGCGAGAGTAGCCTTCACGTCTCTGCAACAATTAATAAAAACATGAATTCTTGTGAAAGAGGCGGCTTTGGGCTGCCATGCTGTAAATTCGGGTATTTCGCAAATGCATTGCCCTCCCTCGCGGGCGCCGAAAGCTCAAAACTTAGCATAGCTTGGGGTCGAAAAAGCGTCCAAAGAGGATATGAGAAGGGTCGCTCTGAGGGTTGGCCTTGTATGCTCCAGATTTTCGTTACTTTGATTATATAGACATCACGGCGAGCCAGGAGAAGGCTCAACCGACATCTATAACTCGGTTGAGGGTCGAGCTGCCTGCTTTTATAGACATGACTAGCAAGTTCATACGACTTGCTAGGTATACGACAAAAATAAGAAAATTCCTCTTTTATATCAGTACCTGCTTCACCTGAAAATAGGCGTGCCAGTGTCATTAAAATATGTATTTGAAAATGTACTGTCAGCCCGCAACAAAACACGTCGCGCTTCACTGTTGCCCACGTCGCGATTGTAACCATAGCTTCTATATACCAAAAAAAAAACCCATCCCACGATATTGCATTATTTAATGCTACTACACTCCAGTGAGTTTGAATTTTTTTATTTTCGTAAATTTTAAAAATTTAAATAAAAGTTTGAATAAAAAATTTAAGGTTTGAATTTTTTAGAAGAAATTTAGGTTTTAAATTCTTTGAAAAAAAAAATATTTTAAGTTTAAATTTTTTGAACAAGAAATTTAGGTTTTGAATTATTTGAATAAAAAATTCAGGTTTGAATTATTTAAACTGTTAATCTCATAAATTAGTTTGGTTAAATAAGAAGAATTAAAATCATTCATTTCATTTAACTAAAAGGTATTGGCAATCAAGCATTAATAAAAGGTGTCTAGTGATGTTGTTTATAATATAAAGCCTTATATAAGTAACAATAATTATGAATTAAAATCATTCATTTCATTTAACTAAAAGATATTGTCAATCAAAGTTAATAAAAGGTGTCTAGTAATTGATGTTCTTTGTACTAGAAAGCCTTATATAAGCAACAATAATTATTTTTGAGTTTAATTATATTTAAATTAATTTTTTTTTTTAACTTTATTAAAATTTTGTTGGAAAAAATAAAGTTAATAAAATCTAATCATTCAAAAAATTGTATTGAAATAATTTTAAATGTTTAACCACTATCTTTCTAAAGGTAATTCATGTGAGTGTACTATCAACCTTACCTTTAAAGATTTAAAGGTTATAATTATAACAAACATTTAAATTGCTTTTAGGTGGTCGAAACCTTTAAATTAAAGTCATTCGTTGAAACCTTTGAACTAAAGTAAGTAATTCGTGTGAAGTATATAATCAATATTTTAGGATTTAAATATTGTAACTATAACAAACATTTAAGCTACTTTTAATTGGTACAAACCTTTAAATTAAAGTCATTTCTAATTTAAGGGATAATATATTTTTTTTAATTAATTTATTTCGGTTTTTACGAGGAGTTTCAGTTTTCTTTAAATTTATTTATTAAAAAAAGTCAAAACCTTTAAAATATATTTTATTTGTAATATATATGTATTTATGATTATAATGTTGATATAAATTAACATAGTGATACATCTTTATCTTTTGTATTATTTTAAAAATAATATTTAATAATTAATTATAATTAAATTTAAACTAATAATATTTTGCATTAAATAAAATAATAGTTAATGGTTGAAGTAGTTAGTGGATTTTTTTTTTAAATCTAGCTAAAAAAATCTTAATCAATATTGAATTTAATAAATTTATCTATTCTATCTTAGAACATGAGAGTCTTATTTTGTTATGAATAGGAAACATAAGACTAAACATAATGTTCAGAGTTATATGATGGAATGCTGGTAATCTAACCTTATTACCCAAGGTCAATAGTATTTATGTAAGCCTATAAGTATTTTTGATATAATTCTATAAGCTTAGTTATCAAATTCTTCAAAAAAAATTTAGGTAAAATTCAAAATTAAATAAGGAAAAAAAACCAAAAAAAATTGCTGGAGATAATAATCATTGTATTGGTCTACGTGGAATCAAATTTCTTTGCAGTATCTTTTGATAAGCTATGGATGTTTAAAATTGTTTAAGAATCATCGGATAAAAAAAAAAAAAAAAATTGGCCAGTGAATGGAATTGCCAGATAACCACGATTTGTTTCTTTTCCGATAAATTGAACAAGACACACGTCCACTATACGAATGAAAGACGTAATCGTAACAAATCATCCTAAAACATTTGCAGTATTCCATTGTTTGCGCCTTCTGAAAATAATTTTCTTCTCATACAAGGATCTACGATCTGGGTCTAAAATCTATCCTGGAACTCAAAACCGGTGATCATCAATTTGGATGAAATATTTTTTTTGGATTGGTTGAGCTTGAAAATGAATTGTCACTACAGGTTCCTACACTCGCGGATTATATTTTCCGCTGTCTCGGTTTGAAAAATTAATAATATTCGTTGTTGGTGTAACGAAAAAAAAATCTTGTGGGTACCGGCCATGCATTTATAATAATCAAATTTTATTTCCAATTTTATTTTGAATTTTTGAAGATGTTGAATTTTTTTCGAACTTCAAAAGTTTCGAACTCAAATACGAACTCGAACTTGATAACCAAACCTATAAGGTGTAATCCTACATTCATATTAATGTATTCACCCTTAGTGATATCCATTAAAAAAACTTGTATGATTAATCTTAATTAAGGGTTTACTATATATAATATATTATGCTAGAATATCTTGGCTTGACTTTTGTAAAAATTGGTTATTAGGTATATCTATAAATACCCCAAATGATTAATCCAATGAATCAATTTATGATGTGATAATGTCCTCCCATGTATTTTGTCTATATGCTCTCTTATTTTATTCTTCTATTTTTACATCTCATTGTGGTGAATATTAGAGTGAATATTAAAATTCAAAATGTTCTTGAAAAGTGATCTAAAACTTAATATAGTATAAATCCAAAATATAGCAATATCATATAATTATGTAGAAGTAATTTTTAATTAAATGAGCTAAGGAACAAAACAAAGAAAATGTTTTTCAATTTCTTAAATTTTTTAATTTAAAATTCTAAATTTTGGTTTCTAATCACATGCCATATCCCTTTTGACTAAAAAGTGAAATTTTCTATGGATTCCTCTCTCTACTCATCCACTACTTTGGAGTTTTGATGATGGAAGAGCACATTAAGTCCTTTTGCACTAAAGATACATATTTAAACCATGTCAAAATCTTTATTTTTATTCTGACATAATGCATCATGTTTCTACAAGGTATGAATAGTTTTAGATTATGTCTTTCATTGAGTATACCTTTGCTAGAACAACAATTTTCTAAAAGCCTTCCAAGTAGAAAATTGGGGGTTATATCTAACTCATACTTTTTATAGATCCCTAACAATATTTCTTGTTGTACTCAAGGAGGTCCAAGGATATCTTTTTAAAAAATATTGCATGGTGTAGGGTTGGACATATATTTTATATCCCTAAGGATCAAGATTTAATTTCCTACTCTGTTAGGGATTTTTTATATTTTCTTGGGTATCCTTTGTCGACTTGATTCTCGATTATGAAATGGGTTTCTACTCGAAATTTGATATCAACACCCTCCTAATTAGTACATCTATCTTTAAATTATTTATGAATATGAAGGTCATAAATTCAGTTGATGGCCATGCTTTGTGTTTTGAATAGTAAGAAGTTTTTATTTTATGTGATTTATCTAACAAGGATGCAATGATTGAGGTCTATTATCATTCCTTCATCATGTGGATTTTTACTTCTATGATGAATACATGTTTTTTATAAACTCTTCCACACCTAATATCTTTGCTTTAAGTCTATCATACCATATCCAAAAACCTATGTGAATTTACCTCTTTCAATATATGGTTTTATGATCTCACACATGAATATTTTAGACACTCTCTTAGATAGTTCAATGAAGTAAAAGTCTTTGGATGAAGAGATAGTTGACCAAATTCCATAAAAACATATTCTACACTACCCTTCTTCTCTTTGCACTTTCTTATTATTTGATAAGACATGGTTATTTATCTCAATTGGTTGGACAACTTGAGAATATTAGTTCTATCATAAGCTCAATATCAAGGGTTAAAACCTCTTAGTGACCAAATTATGAATTATTTTCTATTTAGGAATAATTATATTTTATTATTCATTTGTTAGCATTCAATTATTACAAGATATTGATGTTATTCTAATTAAGCAATACAACCTCAAGGCTTAAATATTAGAGGTTAAAGGTTCAATTTGCATTACATTTTTGTTTGTTTTGCTATAGTGGGTAGTGTTCACATATCCCTTTACTCACTCCAATGGATAGACATTATGAGAAAAAGAAAAGGGAAATATTCATGAAATATCTATTTATGATGCCTTCCACTCTTTTCCTTCGTCACCTTGAAGAGAAGGGAAATTTTTTAGCTTAAATATTAGTGTTTCATGGATTAGTAAAAAATAATACATATGCAATAATAAGGCCTAAAAACTAAAATGTTTTTAGTTTTTGATGACAAAGTAAATGATGATTTCTCTTTTAAGGGCAAGGGTGGGAGAATAATGCAACAAACATGTCTTAAGTGCAACTATATGCAATTTTGATTTAATGCCAAATCTTGAAGATTTTAATGATCTTTTAGATGGTTAAAACTAAACTATTTCCATCTCTTTATTTTTGCTTATCGTAGCAAATAAATAAATAACAAAAACTAATCCAGCAAATAAAAAATAAGATTAAGTCCTAAATACTTTATGAAAGGAAATATAAGATAGAAAAAACTATTTCTAATATAGAGGTAGAAGTGTTTCTAGTCCATAGAAGCATCATTGATACTTTTGCTTGATTATGGCACTTTTACCTTCCTACAACAATAAAGGGGCCTAACTAAGCTAGTAGAGAATATTGGGATCCCTTGGATAGAAATTAGACCCCTATTCAGATAGATAAGGAAAATGATAGAAATGATGAATAAATGCAATAAATGTTGAATTGAAAAAGCATCATAGTATCATAGATATCATCATAGATACTTATTATTTATGAAAAATATTTTTTCTTCCTGTGCTTGTGTAGAATTAGAGAGTGATAACACCATTAGACTTGCAGTCTAGTAGTGCTTTTGCTTCAAAGAGCAACACAACAAGATTAGCTGCAAGATAAGCTAATTTAGTGATTAAAATAATGGAATTATTTTATTTGGAAGTAAAAAAATCTATTAAATGAAATAATTATAGATATTTTATTGCTTAATGTAAATATTAAAATGAAAAAAATGATATACTAAACTATAATAAAATGAGATATACAAAACTAGCTAATACATAATAAGATTAAATCTTTAAATTATAAAGCAAAAGGAAATGCTACAAGCAATAAAGGGGAAAGAAAATAACCAAATAGGATAAAGGTTAATTTTTTCTAATTTGTGGAAGCTTACTAGTTTACTTGCAGGAACTTCAGAGCTTTGAGCTTAAAGGTTTGAATACTTGAAATTCTTAAGTACCTAAAATTCTTGAGTGCTTGATTCTTGTATGATTAGTTCTTGATATTTTGTGCTTGAACACTAGCCTTCACAATATTGTGACACCATTTTGGCATAACCTTGTAATACATAAACACAAATTACTATGATTCTAAAGAAATTTTGGTAGAATTTTATTACTCTAAAATCCTTAATGAATTGGTCATCCTAAGTGCTAGTTTTATAGGAAGCAATGGATCCGTGGGGGAAGGATTAAATTGAATATGATAGGATTAAAAATGGTAATAATTAAAACAATAACAAGGTCCCATTAAAAGGGGAATATTAAAAATTAAAAATATTGTAAACTAGAAAATTACTTGATTGTGACAAATGAATTGTGGATTTTGATAAAAAAAAATATAAGTCTTTGACAAACAAAATGTGGGTCTTTGGTGGATGGACTTTGGATCTCCAATGGATAAACTTAGACTCAAAATTTGACAAACAGACTCAAACTCTGATTATGATGGATGGACTCTAATATATAGACTTAGACCACATATAGACCATGAATTGTATATTATGGGATGGATAGGGACCATTTAGTGTGGATTATAGAATAGGTGTCTACCATAGAGTGTATACTATAGAATGGGTATGGATGACATAGTGCAAATTACAAAATAGGTATGGACCACATAATGCTTGGTAGTAGAAATAAACTTTTCACCCTACTTCTCACATTATGGAAGTAGACCATCATAACTACCATCTTAGAAGGTGTACTATCATAACTACTCTATAATTCATTTGAGTCAATGATACTGAAGTTCAAGAGATGGCATGGTTGCATGGTGGTATTGCACAATTGTATTTGAGGTTTAGCAAACATATCTTCTCAGATATTATGGGAGCTAGCAAGCATCTCTCCTTAGAGTTTGTATTATTTGTCATCCTATTTTAATATTAATAAAATACTACTTCTTGTTTTGCAATATTTTCTCTTTATTGCTTCTATTTTTACGTATCGAAGAATCCATTATCCCTAGAAATTTTGGATTACTGGTATCAGAGTAGTCTATTTACATGTCCATGATCCCAAAGATAAGATCAAGCTATCAAAATTTTTGGTTCTAGGTACACAACACCTTTGATTATATACCTAATAATTTCAAATGATCTCAAATGATAAATAATACTGAGAAAATAGATCCTTTTAAATATATGGTGAATGAAGCCATTCAAATACAAGAATTAGATGCTAGATAAATTTATCAAAATTATTCAATAGCTACAATATACCAACACTATAGCACAATTATTAAATTCCCCAACACCATTCAAAGGTCAAATGAACTTTGATATTCCTATATTTGAAGTAAAATCAATATGGAAGAGGTAGAGAATTTGATGGATCATCTATCCACATGTTACATCATTTGAATGTGTAAATGGTGTCTTATTTCACTGGCATGCTTAATCACCTTTGTTTCACTATTTGAATGAATGTGGTTGGATCAGTTTTATGTTCTCATCCCTTATATTTTCACCTTATTTTAATTATGGCTACAATTTCCCAATGGATAAGGCATCGGTCTAATTTTTGAAGCACTAGCTAGGAGTTACTTTAAAGCTTGGTCAACTTTTATGTTGTAGTTTTATTTTATTTTTTGCAATCTAGATGAGCATGAGCATATAATAAATATTATAGGCTCACCTCTAGTGTTTCCTTACCTTAATCAGTCTGTCTAGAGTCTTAGGATAATATTTTATTGAGTTAAAGAGGTGCATCCACTAGAATCCACAGTGCTAATTAGATCATGGAAGTCTTGTAGTGTGAAAATATTTTAAGGGTGCAAGAATTTCCCCCAATAATTTTTTCACCATTGTCGAGGATCGAACACAGGTCAATTTTGAGTTTGTTTTTCTCATAGTATTTCTTGGAGTGAAATTTGTGAGAATTGAGTGAATATCAATTTGAGCAATATTGGGCCAACTGTTGTTGAAGATCTTTCTCTTTCTTTGCACATCTATGCTGGTGACTCTGAATGAACTCAAAATTTTAAAAATCAAAGAAGGAGGAGTTGGATCTGGTGTCTACGAGAAGTGGTAAAGAAGTGCTTTCTCACAAAAATATTCAATTCCAAGTTTTGTTTCCCAAATCTTAGTTTGAATCAGTCTTATCTTGATGTAAACCAAGTACCTATAGTGAGTATGGTGGCTCCTATTACAAATCAAAATGTCAATGTAAATCAAAATTTCAATCAAAATACCAATGCTAATGTTAATAAATGGAGTACCAATAGATATAAATCTTTTGTGTTATCTACAAATATAAATCCTCTCCTTCGTAAAGCTCATAAGTAATTTTCTAAATTCTAAGGAAACAATGTTGTGACTAGTGAAGATCATATTAGGAATTTTCTATATGCCATTGATAGTCTTGAGGTAGATGATGAAAATATTATCCTTAGATTGTTCTTTCAAACTTTAGAGAAGGATGCTTGAGAATGGTTCAACAATATTGGAGTTGGTACTATTAGTAATTTTCAAGATCTAGAGCACACTTTCCTTAAGAAATATGAAGAGAGAAAGAACGAACAATCCTTGCTGATAGAATTGGCTACCATGGAAAAGAAAGAAAATGAATCAGTGGAATATTTCAATAGAATATTATTTAAGACTAGAAATAATATTCTAGTAGCATTAAGGTTGAATGATCATCAGCCTATTTGTTTCTACAAAAATACTTTCCCAAAATATTTTAGTTACGAGCTGAGACAGTAAGCATTAGACACCATTTATGGAAAGGGATATTGAAATAGAGAGACATATGATTGATAGTGGTAATATGAAAGTATACTCTTTAGAGCCCAATCAACATGAAAATAAGCCCAAGAAGGTTGAGTTATCTATCGCTAATTAATTAGACCAGTATTGTATGAATAAAATAGCTAATCAGTTGAGTGAGATTTTTACTACTTTTAATAACAGGTTGGCTAGACTTTTAAAAGGTAAGGATAACATTGCAAAAAAATCAAAGGGTAATAATAGACAACAAGAAGATAACAGGCCTCCTTTTAGGAGGAATTTCAATAGAAATTGGAATAAATATTCAAAAATGAAAATGGAAATAAAAATCAAAATGGAAATTGAAAGAAGAAATAAAAAGAGAGAGATCTAGATTCTGTTTCAAATCACATGCCATAAAATAATATAGAATCAGAAAATCCCTTTTATTTCTTTGTATGTGATGCACCACAAAACCTTGTTTATTGTGGTATTTATCTAAGTATACATTATAATGTTGATTTGAATATTGATTTTGAAGATGAAGATATTAGAATTAATTTCTGCTAGACTCGAGAGGATGAAATTAGAGAACAAGAATTTTAAAGGGACATGGACATATGTTCTAGTGATCTTGAGCAAAGAGCCTTAGTCTTTGGAGAGGCATAAATCTCAAGTGATTCCTAATACAAATTTTGATATAATGAAGCAAGAGAAGCTTACACCTACAACATGAGAGGTTGAGTATCTAGAAAAAATATATGCTATCAATCTTAGGAATACAATAGTGGAGAACAAAGTTGATGAAGGGTCTGTATAAAATGAGAAAGCTACTAGAGTGATTTCACAAAAAAAGGTAAATCAGATGAAGGTGCAAATGATTCCTGAAGAGCTTGATGTAGAATAAATTATCCAAAAGTAGCAAAATGGCTTCATTAAAAAAAATCTAGAAACAGAATCGATGATAATAAAGATCAATTTGATATAGGTATAGAATTTTCCAAGTAGAAGGTTATCATCACTTTTTGGGAATTAATGACTATTTGAAAGTATCGATATTAGGTATGTAGAGCCTTCAAATCAGTTTATCAGATAGGAGGAAAATCTCAAAATCCCATAGGCCTTGTGAACAATGTAGTAAAAGCCCCATATTAAGTTGAGCTATTTTATATATCACTGATATACAAATCAGGCTATGGGGACCAATATGTTATTCATAATTGCATGCTTGATAGTGGTTCTTCCATTAATGTGATGTCTAAACATGTAGTTGATCAGTTTGACTTAATTTATCAAAAAGAGCATTCCCTATTTCTATGATGGATAATAGGAGAGTACCTTGTGTAGGTATTATTATTGGACTTCTTGTCCATATTGAACAATATCCTAAGAAGGGTGTGGTAGTGGATGTTACAATTATAGATGTGGACCCTTTCTTTTTCATATTACTCTCTAGGCATTGGCAAATCAACTAGGTGGCACTATTTAGTTGGAGTGGCTATATGCTACTATCCCAATATAGGTTAATAAAAAGGTGATATTATAAAGAGAACACTTTAATAGGTATTCAATTGAATTTAGATATCCTAATGATAATATGGTTAATATCATGGATTCTATTAAGGAATAGGATGTGGGGGTTTATTCTATTTGGAATTCTCCTTTATTGATAGAAGTACCAAATGTTGATAATAGAGATCCATAACTGAAGGATAGACTATATGTAAAAATTGATAGAATTTTGATTTTAGAGTTATGGACTATGACCTTGGAGAACCCATTGAATTCATACAACTGAAGACCAATAGGATCCCCAGAGGGTTGCTATCTTTGGAGATCCTGTTTGATGAATTTGATAGAGCATATAAACCTCTGGTTTAAGAATCTGAGATTGATGAAGTTAATATTAAAATAGAGGAAGAGCCCAAGATTACTAGGATCAATAAAGCTCTGTCAGGAAAAGAGATGCAACAATATATAAAATTATTGAAAAAAATATGGATGCTTTTTCTTGGAGTTATGAAGATATGAAGACCTTAAATACAAAGGTAATGACTGACATAATACCCCTTCAAAAGGATACCAAGCCTTTCAGGCAAAAAAAAGGAATTTCAATCCCACTTTGCATCCAATTATGCAAAAAGAAGTGTAGAAGTTATTGGATACCAAGATAATTAGGAAGGTGATATTTTCTACTACGTCAATAGGGTGGTTTTTTAGGCTTTTATCGGGCCCATAATTATGATTTTCCTAACTATACAAGTAATTTTGCAAGAGGTATACCAGAGTGCACATCCTTATCGATTGTATTTTCCTTTGTGTGTCTTGTATAGTTACCCCTTTTTCTTCCTCATTATTGTGTAGGTTTTTACTGAGGAAGTGTCCAATTTACTGATATTAGTTCCAATGGCTAAGGCTAAAATCCAAGAGACTCTTTGTTACATCATTTTAATGAAGATTTTTAGTTTTCTATTGCATCATTTGAATGGATAACTCATTTGTATTTGCTTAGTGAGATCTGATTACACTGATCAGATTCCTATTGTAATTATTTATTGGATAACATAATATTGCTTTCTCCTTTTAGTATTTCTATGTATAGTTTTGCTTGTTGACCTATTTACATGTTATATCATTTGAATGTATAAATGGCATCTTCATTAACTACCATGCTTAATAACCTTTATTGTATTATTTTAATGAATGTAGTTGGCTCAAATTTATTTTCTTCCTCCTCTCTTCATCATATTTTAAGTCTAGCTACAATTACCCAATGGATAAGGCACCGGTCTACTTTTTGAAGCACTAGCTAGGATTTACTTCCAAGCTTGGTTAACTTTTATGTTGTAATTTTATTTTTATTTTTTGTAATCTAGATGAGCATGAGCATATAAGAAATATTGTAGGCCTAGCTCTAGTTTTTACTTACCTTACTCAGTCTGTCTAGAGTCTTAGGATAATATTTTATTGAGTTAAAGAAGTGCATCCATCAGAATCCATAGTGTTTATTGGATTAAGGAAGTCTTGCAGCGTGACAAATATATTAAGGGCATAGGAATTTCCCCAACAATTTTTGGCACCGTTACCCAGGATCAAACCCAGGTCAATTTTGAGTTGGTTTTTCTCATAGTATTTCCTAGAGTGAAATTTTGAGAAATGAGTGAATATTAGGCTGAGCAATGTTGGCCCAAGTTTTGTTGAAGATCAACTCTTTCTTTGAACATCTATGCTGATGAATCTGAATGAACTCAAAAATTTAAATATCAAATAAGGAGGAGTTGGATCTGGATTCTATAAGAAGAAGCGGTAAAGAAATGCTTGTTGGAGTGCCAAATCCTAAGGTATTCTTCAAGTATCACAAAAAATATTCAATTCCAATTATTAATTCTAGCCCAAATATTGCTTTGAATCGGTCTTCTCTTTCTATAAACCAAGTACCTATAGTGAATCAACCTATAGTGATTATGTCAGCTCCTAATATAAATCAAAATGTCAATCAAATTTCAATAAAAATGCCAATGCTAATGTTAATCAATGGAGGACCAATAGATATAGATATTTTGTGTTGTCTGCAAATATAAATCTTGTCCCTAGTAAATCTCATAAGTACTTACCTAAATTCCAAGGAAATAATGTTGTGACCAGTGAAGATCATATTAGGGATTTTCTATATGCCATGGATAGTCTTGAGGTAGATGATAAAGATGTTATCCTTAGATTGTTCTTTTAAAAATTAGAGAAGGATGCTTGAGAATAGTTCAACAACCTTGGAGCTGGTACTATCAAAATAATTTAAGAGCTAGAGCACACTTTCTTAGGAAATATGAAGAGAGAAATAATGAACAATCCTTGCTGATAAAATTGACTACCATGAAAAAGAAAAAAAATGAATCAGTGGAATATTTTAATAGAAAATTCCACTAACATTAAGGCTGAATGATGATGAGTCTATTTGTTTCTACAAAAATTCTTTCCTTGGAGATTTTAGTCACAGGTTGAGACAACAAGTAGTAGCCACCATGTATGGAAAGGGCTATTGAAATAGAGAGATATATGATTGATAGTGGTCAGATGAAAGAATACTCTTTAGAGCCCAATAAACATGAAAATAAGCCCAATAAGGTTGAGTTCTATGTCTCTAATCAAACGGATCAGGATCCTATGAACAAAATAGCTAAATAGTTGAGTGGGATATTTACTACTTTGAATAACAGGTTGGCTAGACTTGAAAAAAGGTAAGGAAAACATTATAGAAACTTCACAGGGTAATAATATATAGGAGGAAGATAACATAACTCATTTTGGGAGGAATTTTAATAGAAATTGGATAACAATAGAAATGGAGAGGTAATTAAGAATCAGAATGGAATTTGGAAGAAGAAATAAAAAGAGAGTGATATAGATTCTATTCCAAATTCCATACCATAAAATAATATAGCCTCAGATCATCCCTTTTATTGCTTTTCTTGTGATACACCACATAACCTTTTTTATTGTGGTATTTATCTAAGCATGCATTCTAAAGTTGATTTAAATGTTGATTTTGAAGATGAAGATATTAGAACTAATGTTTGTTGGAATTAGGAGGATGAAATTAGAGAACAAGAATTTGAAAGAGACATGGACATATGTGTCAATGATATTTATCAAAGATCCTTAGTCTTTGGAGAGGCATCAATCTCAAGTGATCCTCCTAATACCAAATTTCATATAATGAAGAAAGAGAAGATTACACCTACATCAGGAGAGGTTGAGTATCTAGAAAAAATACATGTTATTAATCTTAGGAACTGAACAATGGAGGACAAATTTGATGAAGGGTCTGCATAAAAAGAGAAATCTACAAGAGCAATTTTATAAAAAAAGGTAAATCATATGAAGTCATAAATTATTCCTGAAGAGCTTGATGTAGAAGAAATTATCCAAAAGCAACAAAATCACTTGGCTAATCAAAAAGATAGAAAAGGAATTTATGATGAGAACAATTAGTTTGATCTAGGTATAGAAGTTTCCAAGTAGAAGGTTATTATCACTTTTGGGGAATTAATGAATATTCCAAAGTATCGGTATCGGGTATGTAGAGCCTTCAAATTAGTTGATTAGTTAGGAGGAAATCCTCAAATTCTGATAGGCCTTGTGAACAATGCAGTCAGAGCTCCATATTCAATTAATCTATTTTATATATCACTAAGATACACATCAGGCTATGGGGACCAATATGTTATTCATAAATGCATGCTTGATAGTGGTGCTTCCATGAATGTGATATCTAAATAGTTAGTTGATCAGTTAGGTTTCATTTGTCAGAAAGAGTGTCCCCTTATTTCTGTAATGGATAATATGGGAGTACCTTGTGTAGGTATTATTATTGGACTTCTTGTCCATATTGAACAATATCCTAATAAGGGTGTGGTAATGGATGTTGTAGTTGTATATGTGGAATATTTTTTTCATATTACTCTCTAGGCATTAGGTAGAGCAACTAGGTGGCCCAATTTAGTTGGAGTGGTCATATGCCACTATTTCGATGTAGGGTAAGGAAAAGGTTATATTGAAAAGAGAACCCTTTAATAGGTATTCCATTAAATTCAAAGATACTAATGATAATATGGTTAAAGTCATGGATTCTATTGAGGAAAAGGAATTTGAGTTTTATTCTATTTGGCATTATCCTTTCTTGTTAGAATTACCTAATGTTGAGAATATGGTTCTAAAACTGAAGGCTAAAGCAGATGCAAAAACTAATAAAATTTTGACTTCAGAGTGACGGACTATGATCTTTGATGGGGTAAAATCTAAAGTAGGAGTAGGATGTGGAGTATTGTTTACAGACATCAATGATAGCTATCTTGGCATACCATATCGGTTATAATTTTTTTGTACAAATAATGTTGTAGAGTATGAAGCTTTATTGTTAGGGCTAAGAAAAGCCAAGGAATTGGGTATTAATTACCTCAAAGTTAGTGGCAATACTGAGCTGATAATTCAACAAATCAAATGGAAATATCAAATAAAACACCCTAGATTAAATAAATATAAGCAAGTGGTGTTGGATGAAATAGATAGATTCTTGGATTTTGATATGCAAATTATTCCTAGAGCACATAATCACAATGCTAATATTTTGGCCACTAATTATTACAAAGCAAAAAACCTTGAGATAGACACTTGGTTTATGGAAACGTTCCCAACCATTTTTTTTTATAAGCCATCTACCCTAACAATGTGGTATATTTATAGGTTTTTCATGATGATATACACATTAATGATTTTATAACTATGCAAAATGAATATTTTTATGTTTTTTGTGATGAAAGTAATGAGAAAAACTGAAGGATGTTATTGGATAACCCACATAAGTCATACAAATAAAGACCAATAGGATCTCCAGGGGGTTGGTATATTTGGAGAATATGTTTGATGACTTTGATAGAGCATATAAACCTTTGGTTCAATAATATTAGAACAGAGGAAGATTCCAATATTGTTAGTATCAATAAAGATCTATTAGGAAAAGAGAAGCAACAATATATCAAATTATTGAAAACAAATATGGATGCTTTTAGTTGGAGTTAATAAGATCTAAATACCTTTACTACAAATGTAATGACTCACATAATACCCATTTAGAATGATACCAAGCATTTTAGGCAAAAAAAAAAGGAATTTCAATACCACTTTGCATTCAATTATGTAGAAAGAAGTGTAGAAGTTATTGGATACCAATTGTAGACACCAAAACAGCACCAATCCGATTATGTGACAACAAGCGCTGATCGCATTGACACACACAGCCCCTAGGGCAGCCCCCGGAGGTTAAACAGTGGTCCTAACCACTTCCAAAAGTAGTTTTAGAGGTCAGAGGTCAATTTGGCACCTTTTTGGCACCTTGCTCTCTACTCGTCCCACCCAGGGATGAATACAAACTGGCATTCGTCCCACCCAGGGATGAATAGCAGCATTCACCCCAGGGTGAGGCGAATAGCAAGTTTGATTGGCAAAAAGTCAAACCTCGGTAACTCCGCTAGTTAACTGAGGCTTCAGGCCATGCAATTGCGAGGAATAGCTTTTATTCAAGAAGAGAGACTTCAGTCATGAATGTCTTTATTTTAGAAACCTCATGCAAGGAGATTCTAAATCAGGGAGTTAGCTTTTCTCTAAAAATAGGAAAACAACTCAAGTGGCGCCCTCGCATGCGCAATTCAAACAGAGAGACCCTAAGGTCTATAAATTGGTGAGTTTTCTCACCCAAAATATATACAGAGAAGGAGCATTTGAGCAATGAAGTGCTGCCAATTTACATACCTACTTGCGATTTGTGCCTTCACATCCTTAATCTCTCATTCGAAAGGGAGGTTATTGGGTGACTATTGGAAGCACGAATCCGGACCCAAAACCCAATTTTTGGCCACAAAAATCCACAAAATTTGTCGACAACACCCCATAATCAGTTTTGGACCCATCCCAAGTGGATTGGTGCCAAAACAGTGTCCCAAACGGTGGGCGTCCTGCCCCCGGGCGCTCCCCAAACTATCACAGTCCTATTCGCCCCACCCCGGGATGATTAGAAATATGTGATATATTTCTCTAGTTTTTATTTTGCATTTTATTCTAGATATGTTAAATAGGTTACAGTTTAAATTTCATTTCATTCTGAGCAATTTTGACCAGGTTTTTGTCATTTCCCGCCTTCACTAACTTGCAGATGGCACCATAAAAATCTGGGTCCTAGAGGCAAAATTGGAGAAATATGACCATCTGGGTCTTCCCAAAACACCCCCAATTAGCTAACCCCAACTTTGCAGGTCATTTGGAGCTTCCTAAGTAGGACATTGAAGAGGGTGCTTTCTGACAAATTGTTGTAGGCTTATTCGTCCCACCCTGGAGCGAATACAAATCTGTGAGGAATTTCTAGACTGTTATTTTTGCAGTGGTCTTCTGATAACATATTTATGCTTCTATCAAAATTTCAGGTCAATCCGAGGTCATTTGATAATCGTTTTAATATTTTCATGCATACACTGACAGTAGGCCTTGGGAAATACATGCTTTATTCTATCCGTAGGTGCTACTAATATTTTCTGTTTCTTTGAACGCAGGTTTCTGACATCAGAGGAGCAGGAAGGAATAAAGAATCATATACGCAAGCGGTGGCGATGTTTTGGTCCGCCCATCTTACATGTGGGCACGCGGAAGAAGGATTGCTATCCATGGATGTTGTGATAAGAAACATATTTGACGCTCCTATCCCCTAAAAAGGAAGGAGACGTATTGTAACACAACTTAAAAAGTATATCAATAAAGAGATTACCATATTTCATATTGCTTTTATCTTGTGTCAATTCGTATATGTTCTTTCTTGTTCTTTCTTGTGGCATATTCCTTTTTGTTTCCGTATCCTCGTGCTTTCAGTGGCGATCACGGTGGGACCTCTGTCCCTTGATTTTTAAGATTAAATTTCTGATTAAAGTTGCTTGTTCTTTTGCTTACAGGTACCAAGTTTTCCAACACTGGACTATTTCAGAGCAGAAATTCAGAGACATCCGACTTGGGCAGAGAAGAGGTAGAGGTCTTAAACACCTTTTGTCAATTCTTTGCTTTATGTTCTCTCGGTTATTTGCTTGCATAGGAGAGTTTGAATGCTTGCTTGCTTCATTTATGCAACTTAAAAAGAACCCCACACACCACGTGGTAACTGAAACAACAAGGAGTTGGTCGTAAAACCCCAACCCTTGAGCAAGACCAAAGGTGGATTCCATCATCACTTTGGCTTGAGATATTGCATACATTACCCCGATCGTGACTGTTGCTAGACGTAAATCCTGATGAAAGCTGACCAAGTGTAGCGGGGGTGATTCCCAGCGCATGAGGATAAGTCTTCTATGGTAGGTGTCATAAACAGAGTGATCCCCCTTCCATACCGCCTATGTTCCACGTACCATCTGCTCTCACGTACCAATAGTTTCCCTCACGTAAGGGCGGGTATATAGAGAGGTTGGTATATCGGTCTGGCAATGGTATATCGAAGGGGCGACCATTTTTTGGGAGTCATAAGAGCCCTCATTTTGCATTTAAATGTTCTTCACAAAAATCTTTCAAAACAACATCAAAACACACTAAACCAGATTTTAGGGCACACTTTTAAAATCTTTAAACGAGATAACCACTGCATTGATTGTGTGTTTCCTTTCTGTTTAAGTGTAGCATAAAAAATCCTAAAAGAGATAAAAATCTACTCGTCTTTAGGAGCACATCACCATGGTGTTCACTCGTAGCCGAGCCCAATCATGGGCAAGCACTGTAGAAAGTGCACCAAGGGGGACAAGTCACCTCCGATATAGTCTTGAGGACTTGGTCATCCCGCCTTGGCGGCCTGACACACAAGAGAGTCCACATCATGCCATAACAGAACAAGACTATAGAGGCACCTCTTTGAGGGGCACCCCCACTCAACATAGGTCCTTTCAAGAAGAGAACCTACACGTAGCACTTAACGTAGATAGGAGACCTCCCTTAGAAGCCCGTTATGGGTGGCCTAGTGATGAAGTGCTAGAGCAACAGAGGGTCCAGACGGAGGGGCCACAGGATTTCATCATCCCTCCTCTACCCCGCATTATTGTTAGAAACACTAGACAGTGTCCAGAGTATCAAGCTTTCCAGACAGGGCAAGACAATTCTGCCCGCACCTTTTATCCATATGAAAGAGAGGACGAGGAAGATTACCACGTTCCTCAAGAGTAGTACACAGCATGGGAGCGATGTACCTCCACGCCTGCCATGTATCAAGATCACCCATTGAGGCTACAGCCTCAGGTTAATGCAGCTAACCTCGATAGAGGAAAGCAACCCATAGAGGTCTCGGATCACCATGACCGAGATAGACATGTAGGAGAGGCATCTAGGCTTCCTAAACAAGAGACGATGGAACAAAGTGACTTGGCATTTGCCAAACATGCCACCCACCAAGCGCAAATCATGCAGCTTAGGCAAGATCAAGAATAGTTAGAGCATCTTTGTCAGCTTAACAAAGAGCGCATTCAGCGTCAGACGACCGAATTGCTTCATAACAATGTGCCTGCGAAGGTTCCAATCCCTCGCACGCATAAAGTAGAAGTGTATGAGAGGCATAACCCCTTGGTATGAGAGAGGTCCATGTGACCTTATCAAGTATTGCCTCCGAGACCTCCTAGACCTGAGCGGGAGGCCACTCCCCGAAACAATGATGGGCACCCTCCGCGGGCACCTACCCATGTGTATAGGTCTCGGCCAACCACTCCTCAAGAAGCTTATGAGGAGTATGAACAAGAAGAAGAGCGGGCTGAAATGCTCTATCAAGGCAGAGGGGGTGCTATCCAGCTACCTCTCAATAGGCCTCAAGTTCCCCACAACCCACAATGGGAGCAAACTAAGGAGGAAGAAATTAAATCCTCTGATGCATATAAAGCACTGCTAGAGCGCTTAGAGTCTATGGAGATCAAGACTTCTGGGCCCCAAAAGCCCACTTTATGCCAACTCCATAGTCATCCTGTGCATCCGTCAGTGTCGACACCTCCATACCCGAAACACTTTAAGCTGCCCTAGTTGGCACTCTTTAGAGGGGAGGAGGACGCCCAAGAGCATGTGACTAGATTCCTGAGCCAGTGCTTTGGTATTCAGGACAATGATGCTTTGTTGTTAAGAACATTTATAACCACATTCGTAGGCCCTGCCTCGGATTGGTTCACCCAATTACCAAAACATAGCATCAGTAACTTGGATCAGCTAGTGGACGCGTTCCTCGAACGCTTCACCTTCAACACTAAGAAAAAGGCATCATTAAGTGACCTAGCTAGCCTCAAGCAGTATGAGGAAGAGACCATGGTGGCATACGGGAACCGATGGAGGACGTTGCTTTCGAAGCTGCCTTACCTCCCTCCCATGTCAGATCTGACCCAAATGTTCTCAAAAAGTTGTTTGAGATCAATCTCCATGCTATTGCAGCTACAACAATATGCCAGTTTAGAGGAAGCTCTGGCGCAAGCCAGAGTCATTGAGGAGATTAAGATACAGGATGGCGAGATCGCCAAACCTAAGAAGAAAGAATGGACAAAGAACACTAAACCAGGGACCACGCAACCAAAACCCATTGCGGTTAATCAGGTTGCCATCAACGTCCCTAAGCCTGCACAAGCAACACAACCTCAAAAGGCTAACTATCATGCGGTGCCTCCTAACAACTATGAGAGAGAAAACCAAAGGCAGGAGCAAAATCAGTAGCATCACCCTAGGCGACAATTTACTCCTTACACAGAGTCCAGGGACTCTTTGTTTGACCGCTTGTCAACGACGAATTTGATCAACCTTCCAGAGATTCAAACTATAGATCCCAATGCACCGAAGCCTAAGGGGTATCGAGAAGACTTGTACTATAGGTTCCACAGGTGTAAGGGACATGATCTTAACGCATGTTGGAAGTTCAAAGGTTTGGTACAAGATCTCATTGACAACAAGACATTGGCGGTGGACAACCCCGTAGCGCCAAACAACCAACATATGGGAGTATTCAGAGACCCCTTGCCTGCCCATGAGGCATAGGCAAAACCTCTTCAAGTTAATGAGGTGCAACAAAATTGCCCTATGCAGGGATATGTGGGGATGATAAGCATAGTGACTAGGAACAAGAAGTACCCAGGAGCTGCTCCCGCGGCAGCCACAAGAGAGGTTCCATCAACGTCACAAGCTCAACAACACCCTACGCAACTTCCCCCGCCTAGACCAATGGCCATGATTCGAACTAGACTTACCCAAAGTCTAAGGACCACGTCGGCTAGGCTCTCCATATATGAGCTAATTCAACAATCAGTGCCCCATCGGGAGGCTCTAATGGAGATTTTAAAAGCTATCGAGCTACAGCCCCATGAAGCGAACTCTTTCAACAATTTTGTGGGGCATGTAAAACAATGTACAGAACCAGTCATCACCTTTAGAGAAGATGAATTGAAAATAGTGACTGGTGATGTGGCGGATCCACCCCTGCACGTTATCGCATGGGTCAACGGGATTCCGTATAAGAGAGTGTTGGTGGACACTGGCTCATCTAGTAATATCATCACTACAACAGCTCTGAAGCATTTGAAGTTGCCAACATCTCATATCGTGGCTTCCACTTACACACTGCGAGCATTCAATGATGCAATCTGCTCGACAGTTGGCACAATTGTCCTACCTATCCAAGTGGGACAAAAGACTATTCATACATTGTGCCACATCTTGGAAGGTGAGATGGCTTATAATATCTTGTTGGGCCGGCCTTGGATTAGGGACATGAAGTGTGTCCCTTCAATAGCTCATCAGTGCCTAAAGTATACATTTGAAGGATAGGTGCATGTAGTCCCGATGGACTTGGAGCCCTTCAAATACTGCAATACAATGCAATTCATGCCGCAATCGACCCTTCCATCAACACATTTGGATTTTTAGTTGAATCCATCTCAACAGGGTCCGATTCCGTAGGCATCTCCAAGTGATTAATCCATCGAGTCCTCAGTCGGGTCCATCTTCTTCCGCTAGTCCTTCCACAATGATGCCACCTACGGTGGCCACATCCAAGGACAAGGGAAAGAAACCCTTAGAAGAAGAACCACCTCTAGTCTCAACCATCTCGATAGAAGAGATGCCTAGCAGAATGGAAGTCGAGATGCCTAGTTCACCCCACATGGAGTGGACTCAGGAAGGACTCCCATTCGCTTCCCCTCAACCGCCAACGGTCACCGTTGAAATGGCCAACACGGGCCTGGGGGAGTATCTAGTGAGGAACATTATAGCAACGCCCACACTTGAGTCCATGCAAGACATGGGGAGGCCTCGACTCCCCATCGGCTCAGTGGTTCCTTTAGGCTACCCACCCAATCAGACAAACTTTGTTTATGGGGGCCTGGATAATGGCGTTGAGATTTGTATGCAAGAAGATGAAGATGAAGAGCCCTTTGTTGAGGATGTCAACTATCTATCCAACCCTAATTTTGCTTTAAGATATCTAGGCCAATGCAATTGGCATGGATATGGGTTGGGTAGGTATGAGCAAGGAGTGCGTGTTCTTTGCCAACCGAGATATCAAATGTCGTATGACAAGTCAGGAGTAGGGTTCAACCACCCCTTGCCCCTAGACATCTTGGTGGAGAACATGCAAGGCCTAGGGATAGGCAACAAGGATGGGTTGGCATCAGATCCATATGCCAATCCTAACACAAACTATACATTGGGAGATTATCTCCCATTGCTAACAACCAACCTTGTTGACCATAACAACCCTTTCCCTTCGGCCGAACAAGGAGAAAATTCAAGGACTCACCCACAAGAGGGATATGGACAAGACCAAGAAGGGTCTTCAGAGGATGAGTCGGAGTACGAGGTAGCCCCTTGGGATCCTTTCGAGTCTGATAGCAATCATTCGCAAGTATATCCCATGAATGATGATCAGGAAAGCTTCCTGACAATGTTCCCATTGGATGCTCCATTTGAGCATATGCCACCTCAAGAGAATCAGGTCCCCCCGTAGAGAGCGGAACAACCTCGATGGGACCACATTAATTTGCTCGAACAAGATGAGCCTCATATGTCGCAAGCAGCTGTTGGAGCTAACGAAGGCTTTTGGATCTCTGACAGTGATTCGAAAGATGAAACCGAGATGGCCTATCTCAACCACATGCGACAGATGCAACAACGATACCCTTTGGACATAGATGACATGTTTGAACACCTACACATAGGGCCAAGACATAGGTGGCACCTCAACCCAGCGTAGTTATAGCAATTACTGCACCCACCACTCTAGGTACACAGAGAGCATCTTCCACCTGGAGACCCTATCAAACCATCAGTGCCTAGGGTGGACCCTGTCTTCATCTCCACGCATAGGGCTGATCCATTTGTGCCAGTGCCCATAGAGCCAGATCCGGAGCACAAAGATCATCTAGGATGTCCGAGTTACAACACCCATGGTAATGGAGACCACAATCATTTCATCAACATGATCTCCATTGACCTAACCGCCCCCATCCATGATCCAACCGACCCGACATGGTCATTGTATCTAGATCTAGATGCTATCGACTGGGATCATGCTGACACACCACCATCCCCATCAGAGTATTGGCCTTGCGGAGGAATGTTCCATTTCACCCCAGGATAGACTCAGGATGTCTTCCATGCTGAAGAGGAACCTGATGTTCCAAACGATGATCTAAATTTAGCAAACGATATCCATTTGATCCCAACTCCACACCAGTTGGAGGACGGGTCCCACATGTCGGTCGAGGAGATGACTGACGTAGACATCGGCTCAGATCCAGATGAATTTGCAAATCATCAAGTTGGGGGTAAGTCTATCCCCCGAAGAGCAAGCCGACTACATTGCCCTTCTCAAAGAGAAGAAGGAGGTTTTTGCATGGTCATACAAAGACATGCCGGGACTAGACCCATAGCTAGTCATGCATAATCTAACGCTTGATCCGACAGTCAAGCCAGTAAAGCAAAAACTATGTAAGATGCACCCAACAGTGGCCTTAATGGTCAAATATGAGTTACAAAAGTTGTTGGATGCACAGTTTGTCATCTGCATGGATTACCCGCCATGGTTGTCTAACATGGTTCCCATCAAGAAGCCCGATGGGAGGATTCGCATATGCACCGATTTTTGAGATCTAAACAAAGCGAGTCCTAAGGATGATTTTCCCTTGCCGAGCATCGACGCATTGGTAGACGCTACAGCAGGCCATGAAATGCTTTCCCTCATGGATGGTTTCTCAGGATACAATCAAATTCGTATCAATCCCGAGGACCAACTAAAAATGGCATTCACAATGCCTTGGGGGACATTTTGTTATAAGGTCATGCCTTTTGGCCTTAAAAATGCTGGCGCCACCTACCAACGTGCCATGACGTACATCTTCCATGATTACATGCACAAAACTTTGGAGGATTACATGGATGATTTGTTGGCCAAATCTCTTTTGCGCCCAGATCATCTCGATGACTTAAGCAAGATCCTCGATCACCTCATGGAGCATAAGGTTAGACTAAACCCCAAGAAGTGCGTCTTTGGCATCACATCTGGAAAGCTCTTGGGTTACATAGTCTCTAAATGAGGAATCGAGGTAGACCCACACAAAGTCAAGGCAATCCTTGAAATGCTTCCCCCAACTACCATCAAGCAGCTCAAGAGTCTACAGGGAAAGGTCGCATCGATCAAGCGCTTCATAGCACAGCTATCTGACAAGTGCCGACCCATGAATAAATTATTGCATAAGGGGGTAACATTTCACTGGGATGACGAGTGCCAGTCAGCCTTTGATGACATTAAACAATACTTGGCTTCACCACCAGTATTGGCACCACCTAGACCAGGAGTGTCATTCTATTTATACATCTCAGCTACTGAGGTGGCACTGGGCGCCATGTTGTCCCAGAAAAATGAACTACACAAAGAATAGGCTACATACTATCTTAGCCGCACCCTGGTCAGTTATGAACTTAACTATGCATACGTTGAGAAGCTCTGCTTGGCAGTGGTGTTTGCTACCAAAAAGCTATGCCACTACATGCTAAGCAATACGACGTATGTTGTGTCTAAGGAGAATCCATTGCGATACATGATGAGTCATACTTATCATAGTAGCCGCACGATGAAATGGATCATGTTGTTGATGGAGTTTGACATAGAATTCATTGGACAGAAATCCATAAAAGGTCAAGTCATCACCGATCAACTGGCAGAGGCTCCTCTTGAAGATGATCAGCCTCTGACCGTAGAACTACCGAATGATGGGGTTTTTCATGTTTCAGAATCGCTAGATTCTGATGAGCCTGAGTCACAGGCTGACATGACCCTATTCTTTGATGGTTCTAAATGTGAGCAAGGAGGTGGCACGGGAATTGTATTCTTCACTCCACAAGGGGCTCCAATGCCTCTATCATTTAAATTAGACTTCTCGTGCACCAACAACAATGCAGAATACGAAGCCTTGCTCATAGGTCTTCAGACAACAATCACCATGAACATTAAATGTTTAAACATCTTTGGTGATTCGTTGTTAATTGTCAATCAAGTAAAGGGGATATTCCAATGTAGATGTCTAGTTCTGTAGGCCTACAAAGCCCTTGTGGACAAATTCCTGGCACAACTTGAATGGTATGACATCGAGGCACTCCCTCGATCATCGAATCATTTTGTGGATACTATGGCCTCCTTGGGGTCACTAATCCCGTAAGACCCTTCTGGTGAAATGACAACCATTCAGGTTAAAACATTATCACAATCCATGATGGAGCATGCAAGCTCTGACCTAATGCCAGGAATCCACCTGATCCAGATTGAACCATCTTCGGATAAGTTCTCTCAAATCCATGATTGTCTGACTCGAGCCAACTAGGGGTCCTTGTTCTCCCCGACCCCTCTTAATAGCAACACAACGCTATTTTTACAAGTTCTTTCTCGCTCAAATTTTGCTAGGGATGGACTTCAAGAGGGATTGGTCATTCATACTATCGAGGTTTCTGATCAGCAGGATTGGTACACACCCATTAGGGATTACCTCAAGCTAGGTAACCTCCCACTTGGATTGACACAAGCCACGAAAAGATCATTCAAATAGAAAGTGGCAAAACATGTCTTGTTAGGAGACGTTTTGTATCGTCGGAGCTATGAAGGAATCCTCCTCCGTTGCTTGGACCAGCAAGAGTCCGCTTGGGCGATCACCCAAGCACACGATGGTACATGTGGTGGCCACTTCAGCGGTATGGCCATCGCAAAGCGCATTCTTCGCATGGGCTATTATTGGCCATATTTAGAGCGAGATTGTTGCGCATATGTGAAGAAGTGCATGAAGTGTCAACACCATGCTAATTTGACACATGTACCTTCTCAGGCCTTGCAATCGATCCAATCGGCTTGGCCTTTTTTGTAGTGGGGCTTCGATCTAATCGGAAAGATCTCCCCTACGTCGTCTGGTCATCACACGTTCATCATAATGGCCATAGAGTACTTCACCAAGTGGGTGGAAGCAATTCCGCTAACCTCTACGACTGGATCCCGCATTGCGGAGTTTATTTTGCATAACATCATATGTCATTTTGGTATTCCATCCAAGATCCTGTCGGATAATGGGACGTCATTCAAGAACAAAGATGTGCGTGCTTTGACCACAAAGTACAAAATTTAGCATAGTTTTTCAACACCCTATTATCCATAGGCAAATGGGCAAGCAGAGGCGTCAAACAAAATGCTAGTCACCATCCTCAAAAAGACAGTCGTAGACAATCATAAGGATTGGCACATTCAGATCCCGCTTGCCCTATGGGCTTATCGCACTAGCATTCAGATGCCCACTGGGGCAACTCCATTTTTGCTGGTGTATGGCTCCGAGGCAGTCATGCCTCTTGAGTTGGAAATCCCTTCCCTACGCATTTCAATGCAAGAGTTCATCGATGATGCCGCAGTAGGCCCGGTTAGACCAACTGACGTTGCTCGATGAACGATGCGTTAATGCTCTCGAGCATTTGCGTATCTATCAAGAGCGACTTAAGAAAGCATACAACATGAAGGTCCACCTAAGGGAATTTTAGGTTGGTGACTTGGTCTTAAAAGAGAACCAACAGAATTCTAATTTGCCATCCCATCTAAGGGACAAGTTCATGGAAAACTGGTTAGGTCCTTATGTCATTGATAGTAGAATAGGACCTGGAACATACCGGCTTGCCTCTCTTGAAGGAATCAAGGAAATAGAACCCTTGAACATCAGTCATTTGAGGCCATTCCACATCTAGAGAGCCATAGTCCAACCAAAAGCTCCAAGGATTCTCATAATCGCTTGGTCAACCCAAAATGCCCCAAAGGTATCTATAAACCCTTTGGTCAACCCAAATGCTCCAAGGATTCTCATAATCGCTTGGTCAACCCAAAATGCCCCAAAGGTATCTATAAACCCTTTGGTCAACCCAAATGCTCCAAGGATTCTCATAATCGCTTGGTCATCCCAAAATGCCCCAAAGGTATCTATAAACCCTTTGGTCAACCCAAAAGCTCCAAGCGTTACCATAACTGCTTGGTCAAAATAAATATTCAAAAACAAACAAAAACAATAAAATCATCAAAAATAACAAAAAAAATTGCATTTCAATTCCATGCATACTCATAAAAATCAAAAATACAAAAATATAGGTTGCATTAGGCATCGCATCCATACATTGCATATTTGCTAGGTCATACAAGTCAAAAGCACCATAGACTGTCATTACTTGGCAATTCCATCATTTTCCACATCAAATCCATTTTATAAATGCATACATCCAGAATAACACCATCACCATTTTTAGCATCGGTCGTTGTCTCCTAATGTATATAGGGTTTTCGTCATTCAGCTGTCTTTAAATTTCTAGCCAAAAACTGTACATAGTTAAACAGATTTTACATGGGAAAGTTTTACTTGGATCACGCCTTGTTACGTAGCATCCCAACACAAGTTAAAACACATAAAATAATTCCTAAGTTGTGTGAACGCAAGAGAAACCTACAAAGCAGTCTAGGGTACCATAGGTGAAAGATTAGCCTGTTCATCCCCCTGTGCGAATGGTTCCAGAATGCTGAGAATTGACAAAAGGACGAGCTCTTCCCTATCCATTCCCCATAATAAATAGTGGTTTTCACCACTCCCACAAATCCCAATCATAGTTGGTCCCCAAAGTTGTAAGGATTCGTACTACACGTCCCTGCCAAGGATGGGTAGTCATCCCCAAGACCTAAAAGGATCAACGCCATTCAAAAAAAACAAAATTCCAACAAACCATCATCACAACCATCTCCACTCACCTTTGGTCTCAAAGTTGTAAGGATTCATACTACACGTCCCTGAACAGGATGGGTAGTCATCCCCAAGGCCTAAAATATCAATGCCCTTACTTCATAATCTCCATCATCCCCTTGGTTCCCAAAGTCGTAAGGATTCATACTACACGTCCCTGAATAGGATGGGTAGTCATCCCCAAGGCCAACAGGATCAAGGCCATTCTCAAGCTCAACCTTACAAAGCTCAAAATACAAAATCAAATAACAGTGGTTATCACCACTATTCAAAATCCTTGCTCAAAAAGAAAAACAAAGAGAAAAATAAATAGTGATTTTCATCACTATATAGACGAGCAAGTATCCCAAACCATTGAGCAAACACACAACCTGAACTTGAATCTCTGGAATTCTCAGCATTTGAAAAACCATCTAGGTGATCCTCATTACGGGTTTGGTGGACAGCCTACCTGGCAATGGTGGTATCCTAACCGCATGATGATATGTCTGTCACATTAGCTTTGCGTGTGCGTAGACCAATGTTTGCATGTGGATGAGCTAGCTTATGGTACCTTAGATTGTCCCATGGATTAATCTTGCTAAATACAACAATGGAGTTAGTGGAGCTAATTAGGTGATCCTCGGTACAGGTTTGGTTGATAGCCTATCTGGCACTGGCGGTATCCTGACAAATACCACATAAACGAACTCAATTGCACACACAGGGATGTGAAATAACTTGGTTAAATTCAAGTCGGATTTATACCTTGTTCAAAAGTCTTGCGAGATAAATGTACGGTCTTGGCTAGTTAGTTAAAATATCTGAATCTCAGAAAAGCTTAACTACATTTTAAAACAACTGGTACATTTCATTCCGTACATCACCATCAAAAAATATGCAAAATACAAAAACAAAGTTTTCACATGCAAAGTCATTCCACAAAGTCATCCCATTAGTACAGCAAGTCAGTCAAATCTTGCACAGTCTATGGTGCATCGACAAGTTATCAACAACTCATTTCATTCATTCCATATGCATACATCATACAAATTAGAAACATCGCATTCATAATCACATTTGCATACATCAATGTAAAAACATGTACATAAAAACAAACCATGAAAAGTGCATAAACACCAAAAAAGAGTCATCTGTATATATATCATAACAAAAATGCCTATAGGCTACAATGAACCGGTCCTCTGACCTCGCAACAAAAGCCAAAAACTCAAAAACCCCCAAGCCTAGGGCGTCGGCCACCATGATCATGTAGGATCGGTGCGACGGGAACTACCCCTCGTAGTGTGGGTCCTATGGGACCTCTCAGGGTGATCTTGCTCGCCCCTACATCATGCCCACTAGCGCCCCCTCATCTAGCCACCTACGATGGAATGATGCTGACTGCTCGGAATCGTCCTGCTGTCTCTCATCCGACGTGAAGAGCCACCTCCAAGGGGCTCCAGTATCCACCCACCAAGGTGGATAATCTCTCCCTCCATATCCATCCGATGTCGATGCCACTCTGCCTCCTACCGACCCCACTCTACCTCCCATCGATGGTAGTAAGCTACTACGTCATCGCGTTGTGCTAGCTGCGTCCGTAGGAGATCCCTCTCTCGTGCAGCATCGGTATCCCCCTCTTACCGATGGGACGCAGCCCATGCGTTCTCCCGCTCTGCCAGCTGAGTCCATAGGAGATCTCTCTCCTGCAAAGCCTCTCCTAGCTCCCCATATCGTCTCCATAGTAGGTCCTCCAATCGTGCTATCTCAGTGCCATGTCTTGCCTCCACATCCTCCGAACCTACCTGAGGCATAGGTGAATCTGGGACAACAGCCTGCTCTGGCTCCCACTGCTCCGGGACGTCCTGCATCTCCGGCTGATCTGGTACCCCAAAATCCCCTCCAACATCCTCAACCTCTACCATGTCTGCATCATCCCATGGAACTCCCCAACCCTCTCTCGGTGCCTCTGCACCCTCATCCCTTGTTGCACCCCCTAGAGGCCCCTCACCTCGCCATCATCGTAGAGTCCACCACTACTCATACTCGGTAGTAACCCCGATGTCATCCACATCTGGGATGTCAATAGTCGTATCTGAATCCTCGCCAAGTGGTACAATGATTGGCCGGTCTAGAGTCCTCTCATCCCCCTACCGATAGACCACGGGCTCACCAGGCATCCCCTGGTGCACCCCGAACTGTCGGGTCACCCGATCGTATGGGAAGAACTCCTGCTCAGTCCCATGCCTTCCAATCAGCCACCACCCCCTCCGTACCCATCGGAGCCACTCTCCCACCTCAGGCCAGGCTAGACAGTCCCGGTAGGGGTGCCAGAACACCTCTCCAGGAGTAAGCCGAGCGAAGGCATCGACATAGTGCCCTACGACACCTGCCCATCATCGACTCTATCCCTGCTCCTCCGACCTCCACCATAGTACCTCGTATCCAATCTCTCGGTCTGCCATCTCTACTCGTGTCATCCAGGGCAGCCCCGTCGGCCTCTCCATTGCTATGTGCTACCAAGCCCAAATCCAACAAGTAGCTGCAATTGATCCCCTTTCGCTTTCGATAGCGGACCTCGTACAACTCATCATAGAGCTGTGCTAGTAGAGTCTGTCCCCATCTCATAATCATCAGAGCATCTTTCGGACACTCCACCAACCTGAACACCACCTCTAGCAGGTTCCACGGGAACCTCACGCCCGAAGAGTTGGGAGCAGCATGTTGGAAATGAGGCCCATGAGTAATGCGTGCCTCATTCCCAACACACCCCTCTCTAGCCACCATCGCACTAGTATGCCACCAATCTGGCAATCGCTCTCCACCCTCTCCACGGGGCTCTCCACACCCAACTCCTCTCCATGCTCAAAATAGCGTATCGATCTTGTCCTTCGATCTCGCATCGTCCGGATCAGTCCATCTATTGGAATCCAAAGAATCCGATAGACATCCTCCAAGGTCACCATCATCTCCCCTATTGGGATATGGAAGGTATTGGTCCGGGGATCCCATAGATTGATCAGGGCCATCAGATAGGCCCGATCCCCGACCATCGGCTCCAATCGAGTCACCTGCTTGAGCCCAAGGGCGTCAAGCCAGTCCCAGTCGACCAAAGTCAGTGCCGCACGTGCTTCAGTGAACATAGTAGGCACCGGTATCGGCTCTTCACAACCTGCAAAAGAAAACAACATAAAAACATTAAAACAATGAAAAAACTGTACAACACTAACAATGAATATACAACAATGCATCAAAATGTACAGCCAAAAACATAACAAAAATTCAAAAAACTAATTTGTCAGATCTAGGGTTTTTAACTCTAACTGATAAATTAACAACAAAAAAATTACAAAACAAAAAATAATGTTTAGGGTTTTAACTTAATGATAAATTAAAAAAAAAATTCAAAAACTAATTTGTCAGATCTAGGGTTTTTAACTCTAATGATAAATTAACAAAAAAAAATAAAAAATCATTGGTCCGTTTTAGGGTTTTTAACTCTAATTGATCCAAAAAAAAAGTCACAAAATAATTTTTTAGACCTAGGGTTTTTAACTCTAAACTGGAAAATTAAAAACACAAAAACAACAACTAACTAGGGTTGAGCTACGTTTTTACGTTCAGTTTTACCCTACGTTTCTCACCTAAGTTTTGAACTTTGTTCAATTCGGGTTAAGCAAGGTTTTAAGTTATGTTCTAAACTAAGTTTTTAGCTCAGTTTTCAACTAAATTTTGATCTTTGTTTGACTAGGGTTATACTAAGTTTTAAACTAAGTGTTAATTTTGATAGACTAGGGTTTCATTTTTAACCTTAAAACAACAAAATAAACAAAAAAACAAAAAAACATAAGAAATAAGCAAACTGCAGTTTTCCAATTGCAACACAAAATAATAAAGAGGAAGGGCACTCACTGGTATCGCTTCGGCTCTGCCGCTCGATCCGGTGTGTGCACTCATGGTCGTAAGAAAAATTTGGCAGTGCTTCGCTTCACAGAATTGACCTCCTCCTCCTTAGAGCTCCAAATCGCCAAGAAAAACAAATGCAAATGAGCCCAAAACTCAGTTTTGGCCTTTAAATAGGCTTTTTGAGCCTGTACTCGTTCCCCCTAGGATGAGCACTCTGGTTAGCGCTCGTCCCACCCTAGGATGAATACTAAATAGGAATTCGTCCCACCCAGGGATGAATACAGAGCAAAAATTTCAAAAATAGCAAAAAATGCACAAAAATGCACCAAAAACAAGCCCTAAAAGTGTCCGATAAGAGTGCTTTTGCACTTGACATTTCGGGCATGCAAAATAGATGTCGGGGTCACAAATCCTCACTATCCTATTCCCTAAGAAGGCTACCATAGCTGGACCGCTCCACGGGAAGATGGATTTTTGAGAATTTCATCCCCAAACGGCGTCACCAAAACGGGTCAAAACCCATCCAAAAATAGCAATAACATTGCCGAACGAAGGCGCTTTTGCGCCTGACATTCTTGGCATCCAAAATAGACATTGGGGTTACAAATTGTCACTATCCTACTCCCTAATAAGGCTACCATAGCCGGACCGCTCCCAGGAGGATAGATTTTTGACAATTTCAGCTCCAAAATGCATCACAAAAAGGGTTAACACCCACCAAAAATAGGTCAAAATGTTCGAAAATTGCTTTCGCATTCAATGGTAAACAACTGAAGGCACCCTTACCTAAGTCATCTTGGGTCAAGCGACTCATCGCTTTTCTCATGTCGGTCATTCCCTCATCGATTCGTCGCTTGAGGGGGTAGTCACACTTAGTCGCCAATCAACAACAATATACCCAATCATGGAAATGACACGCATTCAAAGGATCATTGACAAAGACAATCGCGCCCCTGCTTGGGGCAGCAAACAAGCAATTATCACAAGCTGATCAAACACTTGGCATTCATGAATCATGAACTCAAGGTTCCCATAGACAAAAGGTTGCGCCCTTTGCCTATTCATGACTGATCAATGTCCAAGCTCAAGTAACACCTCACCGAACAAGGTTAACACTTGAATTAAGTTCCTTAGCTCGTCAGAAGCAAGGATTCAAGAATGCGTGCCCTTTCCATACTTGGGGCATCAAGAGTTGGTTAGGTTACTGAGAAACCCTAATCATTAGTGCTTTGGTTATCTATTTTTGCTCGACGTTGCGCCTTGCACAACGCTTCCCAAAAAGGGGCATCTATAGACACCAAAACAACACCAATCCGATTATGTGACAACAAGCGCTGATCGCATTGACACACACAACCCCTAGGGCAGCCCCTAGAGGTTAAACAGTGGTCCTAACCACTTCCAAAAGTAGTTTTAGAGGTCAGAGGTCAATTTGGCACCTTTTGGCACCTTGCTCTCTGCTCGTCCCACCCAGGGATGAATACAAATTGGCATTCGTCCCACCCAGGGACGAATAGCAGCATTCACCCCAGGGTGAGGCGAATAGCAAGTTTGATCGGAAAAAGTCAAACCTCGGTAACTTCGCCAGTTAACTGAGGCTTCAGGCCATGCAATTGCGAGGAATAGCTTTTATTCAAGAAGAGAGACTTCAGTCATGAATGTCTTTATTTTAGAAACCTCATGCAAGGAGATTCTAAATCAGGGAATTAGCTTTTCTCTAAAAATAGGAAAACAACTCAAGTGGCGCCCTCGCATGCGCAATTCAAATAGAGAGACCCTAAGGTCTATAAATTGGTGAGTTTTCTCACCCAAAAGATATACAGAGAAGGAGCATTTGAGCAACGAAGTGCTGCCAATTTACATACCTACTTGCGATTTGTGCCTTCACATCCTTAATCTCTCATTCGAAAGGGAGGTTATTGGGTGACTATTGGAAGCATGAATCTGGACCCAAAACCCAATTTTTGGCCACAAAAATCCACAAAATTTGTCGACAACACCCCATAATCAGTTTTGGACCCATCCCAAGTGGATTGGTGCCGAAACAGTGTCCCAAACGGTGGGCGTCCTGCCCCCGAGCGCTCCCCAAACTATCACAGTCCTATTCGCCCCACCCCGGGATGATTAGAAATCTGTGATAGATTTCTCTAGTTTTTCTTTTGCATTTTATTCTAGATATGTTAAATAGGTTACAGTTTAAATTTCATTTCATTCTGAGCAATTTTGACCAGGTTTTTGTCATTTCCCGCCTTCACTAACTTGCAGATGGCACCAGCAAAATATGGGTCCTAGAGGCCAAATTGGAGAAATCTGACCATCTGGGTCTTCCCAAAACACCCCCAATTAGCTAACCCCAACTTTGCAGGTCATTTGGAGCTTCCTAAGCAGGACATTGAAGAGGGTGCTTTCTGACAAATTGTTGTAGGCCTATTCGTCCCACCCTGGAGCGAATACAAATCTGTGAGGAATTTCTAGACTGTTCTTTTTGCAGTGGTCTTCTGATAACATATTTATGCTTCTGTCAAAATTTTAGGTCAATCCGAGGTCATTTGATAATCGTTTTAATATTTTCATGCATACACTAACAGTAGGCCTTGGGAAATACATGCTTTATTCTATCTGCAGGTGCTACTAATATTTTCTGTTTCTTTGAACGCAGGTTTCTGACATCAAAGGAGCAGGAAGGAATAAACAGTCATATACGCAAGCGGCGGCGACGTTTTGGTCCGCCCATCTTACATGTGGGCACGCGGAAGAAGGATTGCTATCCATGGATGTTGTGATAAGAAACATATTTGACGCTCCTATCCCCTAAAAAGGAAGGAGACGTATTGTAACACAACTTAAAAAGCGTATCAATAAAGAGATTACCATATTTCATATTGCTTTTATCTTGTGTCAATTCGTATATGTTCTTTCTTGTTCTTTCTTGTGGCATATTCCTTTTTGTTTCCGTATCCTCGTGCTTTCACCAATATAATTAGGAAGGTGAGATTTTCTACTTGGTTGGCAAACCTGGTTCCAGTTAGAAAAAATAATGGTGACATCAAGCTTTGTGTAGATTTCAAGAATTTGAATAAGAGCTCTCTCAGATACAACTATCCACTTCCAAATATGGAGCAATTGCTTCAAGCAGTGGTTGGGTCATCAGGAATGTCTTTATTGGATGGATTTTTAGGTTACAATTAGATTGCAATAAATCCAGAAGATAGACACAAAAAAAAATTCACTACACCGTAGGGAACATTTGAATATATTAGTACTCCCTTTGGATTAATGAATGCAGGGGCAACATTTCTGAGAGCGATGGATGTTGCATTTAAGGCATTGATGTTCAAGACAATGGTAGTATATCTTGATGAAATTCTAAATTTTCAAAAAATCTTGAAGATCATTTTCCACATCTAACTTAAGTATTTTATAGGTGCAAGGAGTTTGGAATATCTTTGAATCCTAAAAATATGTGTTTGGGGCCACACAAGGTAAAATGCTTGGGCATATTATTTCAAAATATGGGATTAGCATTGATCCACAAAGAGTAGAATCCATTGCTAAAATTTTCCCTCCTAAGAATCTTAAAGGATTTAGATCATTCTCTGCAAATATTAAATTTATTAGGAGGTTTGTCCCTGATTTGGTTAGATTACCAAACCAATAAATGACATGATCAAGAAAAATGGGAAGGACATAGAAAAATACTGTAGCTTTTCAAAATATCACAAATGCAATAACTCAAGCTCCAATATTGAATTGCCATGATTACTCTAGATATTTCAGGATCTACTTATTTGCCTTAGAACACACTATTGTTGTAGTTGTAGCTCAAAAGGATGAAGATGCAAATTAAATGCCTATAGCCTTTGTGAGTATAAGATTGAAGGGTCCTAAACTGAAATACTCTATGCTAGAAAAAGAAGCTTCTGCATTAATCAGAGCATTGGATAATTTCAAGTGTATTTTTGGGTCCAATAAGGTAATAACATGTATCCCTTACATTGTTGTTAAATATATTTTTACTCAAAATGAACCTTTAGGTAGTCTGCAAAGTGGATGGCTAAATTGCTATAGTATGATATGGAATCCAAAGTAGTAGAAATTGTTAGAGGATAGGGATTGGCAAAGTATATGACTAACAAAGAAGTGGAGGCTATGATATTACACTATTGGAGTATATGAACAACAAGAAGTAAGAGCAATTGATAATTTTGATTTTACGTGGTATGATGGCATTATAGATATACCCCAAAATAAAATAAGATATATCAAGCAATTGGAAAAAATATATTACATTCAAGAAGGTAGACTATATTGGAGGCATATAGATGGTGTATTGCTTCTTTGTTTGTTTGAGAAAGAGGTCTCTCAAGTGATGAAATAATATCATTCTAGATTTTATGGGGGTCACTTTAATCCAAATGCTAATACTCACAAGATCATGAGAGTTGGTTATTATTGGCCCTCCCTATTTACATATGTTTATCGGTTTATTATAAGATGACATAACTATCAAATTTTTGCAGGAAATAAGAATTTTCCATCCATGCCCTTGAAGCCAATGATTTTGGAAGCTCCTTTTACTCAATGGAAAATAGATCTCATAGATTATATTAATCCCAATTCTTCTGGAGGTCATAGGTGGGTCATTGTAGCAAAAAAATATTTTACCAAGTGGGTAGAAGTAGCACCTCTCAAGAAATCCACTACATAAGTGGTCATAAAGTTTTTAGAAAAGCACACATTGACAATATTTGGGATTCTCAAGAAGATTGTAAGAAATAATGGTAACTACTTCACTTCTTTTGAGATGATTGAATTTTATGCTATGTACACCATAGAGCTTTCTCATTCTACAAATTACTATCCTCAAGGGAATGGTTTAGAAGAATCTTCAAATAAAAATTTAAGAAAAATATTTAGAAGAGCATTAGGAAAAAAGAAGAAGTTGAGATAGTGATCTAAATTATGCTTTATGGGATGATAGGATATCTATCAAAATAAGCACAAGAAAGTCTCCCTATGAACTAGTATATGGTGAGAGTGCTCTACTACCCCCTAAGGTGGAAATTCATGCTTTATATTTACTTATATAAGATCATGAAAATCCAAATGTCTTGTAAAGAAGACTTGATCAAATTGCAAAGTTGCAGAAAGATAGAAAGGATGCATTAATGAATATGACTGGGCAAGATCATAAAAAAATGTACTTGTTCAATAAGAAAGCCAAAGGTAAACCTTTTTAAGGAGGAGATATAGTGTTGTATTGGGATCCCAACAATAATAAACATGGTGAGAAAGGGAAATGGGAGACTAAATGGCTTGGTCCTTATCAAATCCTCCATAATTTAGGCCAACATACTTACAAATTGTAAACTCTGGATGGTGCAAATTTTTTAATTTCTATCAATGGCCAACATTTAAAATTGTATCATTCAGCATAGAGGGCTTGAGAAGCCACACACAAAAAAAATGTGTTTCAGTCTTGTCCTTTTTAGGTGATTAAGGAGTCCCTTTTAGGTGATTAGGCAAGTTTTTGAGTTTTTGTGGTCTGCTAGAGATTTTGGAATTCTTAGGTGATTAAAAAAGAGTGTTTGTCTTGTTTTTTTTAGGTGATTAAGGTTTCCATTTTTAGGTGATTTGTTTAGTTTTTGAGTTTTTGTGGTCTACTAGATATTTTAGAGTTTTCATATGATTCATTGTTAAAGAGTATTTTCATCACCTATCCCATTCGAAGCCTATGTTGGATCCTCAAAATCCAAATTGAATTTACCCGAAATTTTTGAATTTTTGGTGTCCTTTGGACTTTTTCATATTTGCAATACCCCCTAGAGTCCTTTCCAATTATTGCAAATTTTTGGTCCTTTTGAAGCCTTTTTTTCACCCTCCAAGAGCAATAAATTTTTTTTCACCAAGTTGAGCCCTTTGTTTTGGTTTTCCTAAGGTCTATTTGTCAGTAAATAATTGGCCCAAATAAGTTTTATGTAAGGACCTATCTTTCAGAGTGCATAGCTTTTGATTTGACCATTGGATTGGATTGAAATTTTATGTGGAACTAGATAAATAAGAGTGCAATGCATGGGCTAAGAAACCATGGTGGCTAGGGTGGTTTTTTAGGCTTTTATCAAACCCTAATTCCTTCATATAATGTTATCTAAGAGATTTGTTGCAATAGGAAAATCATCAAGTTTTTGCACAAGTAATTTTGCAAGAAGTATACCAGAGTTCCCATCCTTGTCAGTTGTATCTTCATTTATGTGTCTTGCAAAGTTACCCCTTTTTCTTCCCCATTATTGTGTAGGTTTTTACTGAGGAGGTGTCCAGTTTACTGAGATTAGTTCTAGTGGCTAAGACTGAAAGCCATGAGGATTTTTGTTACATCATTTGAATGAAGAGTTGTAGTTCTCTATTGCATCATTTGAATGGAGAACTTATTTGTATTTTCTTAGTGATATTTAATTACATTGATCATACTCCCATTGTAATTATTTATTGGATAATACAATCTTTCTTCCTTCATTCAATAGTTCTATATGCAATTTTGCTTGTCCTACTTACATGTTACATCATTTGAATGTGTAAATTGTATCTTATTTCATTGAAATACTTTATCACCTTTGTTGAATTATTTGAATGAATGTGGTTAGCTCAATTTTATCTTCTTCCCCCTTCTCTCTTCACCATATTTAAGTCTGACTACAATTACCCAATGGAGAGGCACCGGTCTACTTTTTAAAGAACTTGCTAGGAGTTACTTCGAAGCTTGGTCAAATTTTAAGTTGCAATTTTATTTTATTTTTTACAATATGGATGAGCATGAGCATATAAGAAATACTATAGGCTCACCTCTAGGGATTTCTTACCTTACTCGATCAGTCTAGACTCTTAGAATAATATTTTCTTGTGTTAAAGAGGTAGATCCACCAGAATCCATAATTTTTATTAGATTAGGAAAGTCTTGAAACGTAACAAATCTATGAAGGGTGCAAAAATTTCCCCCAACTAGTAGCAAGGAGCAATATTCGAACCCATGGTAAGGCAATACAAATATAAAAAGTTACTAATTCCTCTAGCACATGTAATATATATATTCATCAAATATAATAACAAGTTCATGACCTTATGTACTAGATGAATGCAAATTACAAGAAGCATCATGACTATCATTATACCCCACACTCTTTCTAAGTGGAAGATAAGGTTTGGCTATGATTTTAGAAAGAGCATATTGTATGTCCACACAAGAAAATAAATCCTAATGCTCCAAAACTTATACCATCACCAAGAAAGTCAAATGGAACACCTTTAAGCTAGATCTACTAACTTACCTTGGTTTTCATCCTATTTTCAATGTTGAGCTTCTAAAATAAAATTAACTACCTTTGATAGACACTTCTATAGTAGTAGATAAATTGGTTATTGAGGATCTCAATCATGAAGATATTGCACTGGTATAAGAGGATCAATTAGTTAACACATGGACTAAAACTGCTAGGAGATAATCCACACAACTCTGGAAGTTGCTATATATTTAAATTTATTTTTGAAGAAAGGAAACTTTATTTAGATGATATCTAATTTTGGTAGAATGATTATGTAAAATAATATATATATATCATCTTGATTCTATTAAACATAGTGGAGAATCCATGGATAGGTTTAATCCTGTATAGTCCAATTTTAGACTTTGCATAACTTTACCAGAATGTCACGGGGTGATACGAAACCAAAAATAATATATTAAATTCTTTTTAAAATTAAATTTATTTCTCTAGATCCTTGTAAAATTAAACTATCTCATAGTAGTGGAGTATCTAAAATCATAAGATACAAACAAGAATAGTTTTTTTTATTGGTAGAAAGGGTTTTGAAAGGGTTCCTGAACCTTGTACAAAGATAAACGAAGAAATCAAAAAGGGGTTAGCCACCATGCAAAAAAAGATACAGATGTGAAAACCAAACCAAAAATAGCAATTAATAGAGAAAACTAAGGGAAAATGCAGCCATGTTTGGGAACCGACCAGCAAAAAATAGAAAGCAGGGGGAGGGGAAACAAATCAGAATTCACCCAAAATAGAACAGACCAAAAATCCCCAAGAAATACCAAAAAAACTTACTCCGGGATTAGCACATCTATGCTTTCCTTCTTGTTGGTTGGGTCAGGGAGGATGACCTTGAAAGTTTCACTTTTGCTAGCAAAAATAGCCTTAGACACACGACTCACATACGGGAGGCCAGTTAAGGCTTTCGACTGATACTGGTAAATATTATTCAAAATTTTAGTTAAGATCTTTGAGGGGTCATGCCTGGCCCTGGTCATCATTATGGTGTCCATGAGGTACTGATCCATCTCACGTTTTGTGCTCTCAGTTGTAGTGGATTCGATGGGCTTCATAAGATGATCCAGGTACTTTCTTTTTCTTGAAGTGTTCCACGAGTTTCTATGATTGCACGATCCATAGTTGTTCATAACTACTTCAACTGTTGAATGATCCTCCTTGATGTAAAATACATGGTTCAAGTCCACCTTAGATGCCACCTTCTGAAGTATATGATCATAAATGATCAAGAAAATCCTTACTGTTTTACATGGGTAGTCTTTCTTGTGGAAATTATCAATGGATACCTTGTACAAACAATAATAGTTCACCATGAGTATAATCAAGTATTATAGGGTGGAAGTTGATGTGCAATTTGGAGAAAATTTCAGTTTTAGATTTATAATCTATAAGTAGAGAACTCGGGTTGAAATTGCAGTTTTATGCTTAAGTTGTTGTTATACTCTAATTATATGCAATGAATGTAAAATCTATATTTCTTTTCATGAAGGAAGAGTTTGTTCTGAAATATTTTTACTTCAATTATGGAAAACATAATAGATTAATGTTTTTTTAATGGATGTATTCACAAATTTGGTTGTTTTCTTAAACTTGTTAAGCTAGATAGTTGACTCTAGCTATTTCTTATGTTGAGGTATAAAACAAGCCTTTTATACCAAAACTCATTAGGATTACTTATAATCCTATACATCTTCATACCATGATATATGTTAAGGGGATATATGTTTAACTATATTAAACCTTATTCCTGATTGACATGATGAGGTATGGTTTAAGATATCTCTCATGGAAATACAATATTATGATTTGATTTTAAGTTATGCTATTAGGGTTATAATCCATTTCAAGGGAAGAGTATAGTTTCAGGATTCAAATGAATATAAAATATATTATTTGAAATGTTTTTTTGTGATAGTGGTTAGAGTAAACTAAATTTGTTATGCTAGTATTTAAAATATTTAAAGAAACACTTAGTAGGAGTAGAAAAGGAAGCCTTAGAACAATAATTATATCCTTAAATGCTTTAAAATACTTAGACTATTGTGATTCTATTTCAAGTTAAAGCAACTTATGAAAACTCTAGTTCAAAATCTTAAACCTTTGCAAGTTCATTTAATCTCCCTAACTAAAAATCTAAACCCTAGTTTAACTCATGATGAGAAGAGAATAGGATTTATTCATCGAGAAGGATGAATAAACAAATTAATTTAAATATACCCAATGATTTTGAGATGTAGGTATGCACACAATGAGTCTCGAGTGCAACCATTTTTCTAACGATAAAGGTTAGAAAAAGTGACCTAGTTAGGAATAGTAACAAGGGGTGGTATGGGATGCCACCTCTAGGTTGCTGCTCATGAGGACAAGTGATAATTCCTATGTTCATTTGAATTAGCTAGTTCAACCACAACATTTGGTATGAGATAAACTATCATGAGTCATTATGGGCATGAGTGATCAATTCTAAGGTCAGGGTATTTAAATGGCTCTAGATGACTCCAAGTAGTAGGAAAATCATCTAGATACTAGGCATATGTACGCTAACCCCCTTACATACAACTATTAGAACAAGTTGACTAGTTAGTCAAAGTTTTAGTTTGATGATAGATGGGAAAGTATACATCCACTCTTTAGGTGTTATGGGCCCTAGATAATAATCCTAACTATGGTTAGACACTCATGCTAGAACAAGAGGATGATAAATGAGTTTATTTGAATCCATAAAATGACACCTTTATAGGATTTTGTCAATCTCATCCACTTGGGTGGTTGTCTACATCAGTATTGAAACCCAAAAATGGTTTAATATACCTATATTGATTAAAAATTTATGTTAAAGATTCATTGGGTAAAAACATAAATGCTATAATCCTGAAAGCACTTTATATGAATATGAGAGCACTTTTTAGGTTAAAAACAATAAACTTTAAAAAAAAATTACCCTAAGAAATTTCTTGGCTTATTTTATGGTGCAACCAAGTGAGTATACCTAGGCCATTACAAGATGTTAATCTCCATATCATCTAGACCATGTGATTAACCTCTCTTATCAACCATAATATTTATTGTGGTACCTATAATATCTACTCTCCTCCTTTATACCAGGACATATCTTCCTCCTAACCCTCCTTCTCTTCATCTCCACATTATACCCTCCTCCTTATTATCTCCCCTCTAGGTAGCCTTGTTATCTCCCTCTTACTCTCCTTTGTATTCCTTGGAATATATGAAGGAACATCAATAATCAACTTCTCCATACCCATGTATCAACCTAAGAATAGAATAAGGTTCATTTTTGTGACATAATCATCATTCTTGTACTCTTTCCCTTTCCATGTGGTATTTTCACCTTGTCACAATGTAATATCTATGATGGATATGGTCTCCACACCAAATTTTATTCAAGTTCCATCTCCTTCATCTATGGGATCCATATTAAATGCATACCCATATGTACTTCCTAATCCCTTTGATGTGCTAGTATCTATCCCTAATGGGGTAATCTGTCATAGACCCACCCCATAAATAGATCCATCAAGTTATCTCCATATGATCAAAATATCAAATCGTAAAAAAATAATGGAAGATATAAACCAATATAATATCTTATCAGGTGAACATCTCTCCTTACTCTATGATAATATATAGACACATGTGTCTATATAAATATTGATTATATTGGTTGTGTTGTTTCAAAATACGTTTCCTTAAAATGACCCTATGACTACCTTCTAGATAATAAAATATTAAGAAGACCCCATATATTTTAGCGTTATGTTCCCCTTTTACTATGTCCCCTCACCAATCATATATCCTACATTAATGTACATGGATATTATCGTTCACATATACTTCCATATTTGTCCACTAAGAAATGTCCTCATAAACATATTCTAAAGTAATCCCAACCTCAAACCCCTCCAAACACCCATTTGAATGTGTTCATTCAAGGTCCCTATGACTAATAACCTCCCTCACCACATTATCAAAGGCCACATGTGAGGTATTCAAGCTATATTTATCAATCCATAGTTGACTAATAACTCTTAATATTGAACTATGCATATCCCTAACACCTCCACTAGATGAGAGGAATATTGATCCTCCACAACCTAGCATTCAATATCAACTTATCCTCTATGTTTAATCCATCCACCTACAAAGGCATTAGTAATCTGAGCATGCTTCATTTACAAAAATAGAATTTTATAATAAAATCATAGAAATCTACACTCAAAAGTGAGCATTGCCTTATTATACTAGAGCACTAAAGACTTTGCTAGATTGAAAATCTAGGACACTAATTTTTCATATGTGCTAGAGTATTTTCTATTTATAGGTGATGATCTTGCTATGACTATGGAAAAATGAAAAAAATGATGCCTAAAAAGCAAAAATTGAGACTCTACACAAGCAAAAAATACTATTCATATAATTCAAATTCAAAATTGAGCAAAAAGAATTTATACTAATACAAGCTTTAGGTTTTGGATGGAACCATGAAGTCACTATATAAAGTTATATTTATGTCTAAATTTTATTCTAATTTCATGAAAATGATTAACAATCAATACTAGATATTTATATCATATTATATCTCAAAATAAGTCTTCAATTGCCTACCTCTATTACGCATTCTCTTATGAATAGATAGGGGTCATGTAGTATAGTTGTTCTCACGTCAATCCATTTACACCAATACTATTATCACATTGAATTCCTTCAATTCACTAGTAACCACTCATATCCAAATTTCATGCACTTAGAGCACTAAAATATTTTAAAAATACAAAAAAATTGAAATGAGGGTCTCATTAGCCATTCACTAATACTTATATAAAGTTGGGACACTCATGCACACCACTTGCTAATAATATATGATATTCGTCTACCCACTCCACCAAGGTAATTCAATGTATTTTATCTCTACATTTTATTTTATAATAAATTATTTCTAGTTTGATTGTGTAAGGGATTTAATTGAGGTAGGTTCAAAATACACTACTAACATAATTTTTTAGACTTATGAAGATGATTTTCTCTTTTGATAAGGGTTATGCATAAGGGGTATACCCAAATATATATATGAATTTAAGGCAAATCAGTTTTGAAACCAAGGCGAATATGGTGCAAAGTCTTGTAGAGGCTATGGTGAGTTTATTTTTTTTACAAGAAAAAAAAAAGTAGGCGAATGCACCAAAAGTTTCAACAAACATACTATAAGATACAAATAATCACTAAACATACTCTTATTCCCACGCATGATCATAGCGATGACCCAAGTGATTCAATAGGCTTCATTCGAGGGATGACCCACATGAGTCAGACTCAAGGACGACCCAAGTGAGTTAGTAGGCTTCATTTGAGGGATGGCCAAAGTGAGTTAGTAGACTTCATTCGATGGATGATACAGGTGAGTCAAGGATGACCGAAGTGAGCCAGTAGACTTCATTCGAGGGATGACCCAAGTGATTCAATAGGCTTCATTCAAGGGACAACCCATGTGAGTCAAGGATGACCCAAATGAGTTAGTAGGCTTCATTCAAGGGATGACCTAGGTGAGTCTATATACTTCACTCAAGGGATGACCCTTGAATGACGTCTACATACTCACTTGGATCATCCCTCATAGACATCATGGGTGGCATCATCATCATGTTCATCATCCCTGGAATGAAGTCTACAAAGTCACTTGGATTTTTCCTCATCGAGGGACGACCTAGGTGAGTTCATAAACATCATGTGAGGGACGACAGGCAGGGATGACTAATATCATACGAGAGACGACTAGGAGAAATCAACATTTGAGGGATGATAGTTTGTTTTCATGCCATGTATTATACCCATTACCATGTGTCACTATCTCATTGACTCTGCATGCAAACATCTATATAAACCCTTTGAAATGCACTCACATCATTGTATGCATAGTAAAAAAACTCCAACCTTAAGAAATTGTTTCCAAGCCTCCAAAGTACCAGAAATAGTCGTAGCTTCTTCCAATCAAGGTAGAATTGCATTCAAAATCCTGGTTTTCCCACTCATATCACAAATTATCAATGATTCCAACCACGATTCAACATGGATGAGGGAATATAGGCTACTAGGGCTAGCATTGATGCCTTAATTTGACACAAATGTTCATTTTCTAAATACAATTGTTTAGTCCTATGAAAATTAGGGGTCAATTGTTACAATGATGGTAAAAAATAAAACACTTTCTTTCTCGATGAAACCATCTGATGTGCATCGATTAATAGGCCTTCCCCATCAAAACTGTGAATGCATCTCATCAAAGTTTTCTCTGATGGATGATGAAAATCTATCTAGAGACTTAGTATGAGCTCTCATAAACAACATTACAAGGTATGTCTTCCAAATTGTAAATTTTAATTTTAATTTTATCCAAACAAACTAGAATTTGTGTAGGTAAATTTAGGTGTAAATTTAAGCTTAAATTTAGGGGTAAATTTATGCATAAATTTAGGGTTAAATTTATGTATAGGTAAATTTAGAGGTAAATTGGGTAAATTTAGGGGTAATTATTTTTCTTTGGATTGAAAAATACAGTTGTAACTGATAGTAGTAGAAACTAAGAAAACCCCATCAGTCATCCCTAGAGTTTGTCCCTCACATTCAGTTATCCCTGGAGGTTTTCCCTTGCATGATGTCAACGGACTCACACGGGTCGTCCCTCGATGAGGGATGATCCAAGTGAGTCAGTAGTCTTCATTCAAGGGATGATGGACACACTGAAGTGAGTCATTTATTTTTGCATTAGATAGTTAGGCATAAATTTAGGGGTAAATTTATGTATGGGTAAATTTAGAGGTAAAATTAGGGGTTAGGGATAATTATTTTTCTTTTGGTTGAAAAATACAGTTGTAATTGATAGTAGTAGAAACTAAAAAATCCCATTCAGTCATCCCTAGAGGTCATCCCTCACATTCAGTAATCCCTGGAGGTTATCCCTTGCATAATGTCAACGGAATCATCCAGGTCATCCCTCAACAAGGGACGACCCAAGTGAGTCAGTAGTCTTCATTTGAGGTAAGACGGACACGTTCAAGTGAGTCATTTCCTTTTGCATTGGATATTTAGGCATAAATTTAGGGGTAAATTTATGTATAGGTAAATTTAGAGGTAAATTTCAAGGTAAATTAATGGTAAATTTAGGCATAAATTTAGAGGTAAATTTATGTATAGGTAAATTTAGAGGTAAATTTTGGGGTAATTATTTTTCTTTTGGTTGAAAAATATAGATGTAAGTGATAGCAGTAGAATATGGCATGAATAGGAATGGGACATTGTACACTGTCACTATCATGAAAGAAAGAAATCTTCCCTTTTTAAGCTTTTAATTTATGTATTTTCAACTGCATCTTATTATCATGAAATTACCTTTCATAGTAATTTAGAGACATAGTATTGTAGTGGCTAAACTTAGAAACTAGGAAAACCACCTTCATTCATCCCTAGAGGTCGTCCCTCACATTCAGTTATCCCTGGAGGCCATCCCTTGCATGATTTCTATGGACTCACCCAGGCCATCCCTCGATGAGGGACAATCCAAGTGAGTTCATAGACTTGATTTGAGGGATGACGAACATGCTGAAGTGGGTAATTTTTTTTGCATAGGATATTTAGGCGTAAATTTATGGGTAAATTTATGTATAGGTAAATTTTAAGGTAAATTTAGGGGTAAATTTAGGTGTATATTTTGGGATAAATTAATGTATAGGTAAATTTACAGGTATATTTAGTGGTAATTATTTTTATTTTGGTTGAAAAATATAGTTGTAAGTGATAGCAATAGAATATGGTGTGATTGGGGTAAATTTTCATAGTATGTTATTGAAAATAATTTCATTGGACTTGGAAATATATATTATTTACATTTTGAACTGCATCTGCTTATCCTTGGTCAATTGATTGGTATGTTAATGTTGCTAAGAAATAGTATTGTAGTGGCTAAAATTAAGAAACTGATAAAAACCTATTTAGTCGTCCCTGGAGGTCATCCCTCGCATTCAGTCATCCCTCACATGATGTCGATAGACTCACCTAGATCATCCCTCATCGACTTCATTCGAGGGATGAAAGACATGTTGATGATGCCACAAACTCAATTCCCTCATGGCAATCTATAACAAGCAGAAGTACATATAATTGATCTTTTGTTTTCAAATCTAGTGTAGTATCTCATTGCACATTACTTTATTGCTTTATTATATTACTTTAATATATATTTTGAATATCTTAAACATAGCATTTCAATTTAAGCATTCTATTTTGTTATAATTTTTTTGTAGTGCATGCAATTCCATCCAGAAGGGGCCTCAATTTTTAGTCTATTAATAATAGGTTCCTTAAATCCATTATCGAGTTCTTCCAGTCACGTATTGTTTTACAGGGAAGAACATCAGACATACCTTAATGGACTATGGGGTATATCATGTGTTGCCTCAAAAAAACAAATACAACTTGTCCTTGTATGTTTCCACCAAAATAAAAAATGAACTTCAAAATGCATGCACAAATACCACAACGACTTCTACCCTTCTTTCTACTTGTAATTAATTGATTCGTTTTTGTTATGAAGAATATTATAATGTAAGAAATACCACCATGCCCACCTCCATCCATGCAACATTGAAATCACTTACCTTAACCACCAAACATATGTAGATAATTTTTTTTAGTGTTTATATTTCTAATTTTTAGGTTTTCTTTAATGCAGAGAAGAGTGATGTTAGTTTCGAATAGAAGAAAATCAATAAATAGGGGAAAAAACCTAGAGGATAGTGCAGATTCTGACACACATTCACCAGAATGTTTGCTAACAAGGTCTACAAAACATATTAGATATTCAAAATCTACTTTTGTTTGTCCAAATCGCTCTACTATTTTACATCCAGCTCCATCTTCTACTTCACGACAACATCAAAATGCCATCGATGTTGAGGAATATAGTCAATCCATCATAGGTAAATTTTCTTTTAAGGAAGATAACCAGTTGTCCCTAGATGTCATCCCTCATATTTAGTCCTACACTTAGTCGTCCCTAGAAGTCATCCCTCACATGATGTCGACATACTCACCCAAGTCATCCCTCGATGAGGGATGACCTAGGTCAGTCCATCGAAATCATGTGAGGGATGACCCGGGTGAGTCCGTAGACTTAATTCGATGGTCAAGAAGTCACCCGGGTCGTCCCTCGCATGATGTTGACGGACTCACCCGGGTCATCCCTCGATGAGGGATGACCATGAATTTTCTAATTATTTTTAGTTAGCACTTACCATTATTTTAAATTAAAACTTTTAAAATATTTTTAGGGCATCATCTCAGATAAATTTTAGAACCAGTCCAATACGAAAATGACACAACAACATCTGGTATGTACAATTACAGTTGATAATTTCCTAGTAAATTTTATTATCAAATTGTTTTTACAATAAATATCATTTTTATTTTTTGTAGGTTCAAGTCAACATCACCAACAACAAATGATGGCACATCCACCGCCACCACCTCTACATCCTCTACAACAAGACTTCATAGAATTTTTTGAACAAATATTTGAAACAGGGTAATAGACCAGATTAGAGCATGGTATACAATTAAAATTTGAGTTTACCAATATTTTTATTAAAATATTTTCTTCAAAATTTTAATTTTGTATTTTCCTTAGGTCAATCAGAAAAGCCCGCGCAACATTTTATACCACCACATCCACATAGACAGTATTTCGTGAGGCCTCAATATATGTGTAGAAAAGTGTTACATGATGAGAGTTCGATAGGCTCATCCATTGGCCTTACAAACTTTCCAATTAAAAAAAAAAATTTAAAACTTTTCAATGATTCTCTTGGGTTGTCTGTTCCTCCCTTGGATAAGTAATTCTTTATCCAAGGTTTGTTTCCTAAAATTTTTAAAGCATTTTATATGCTTCAAACCCAAATAGGAGAAACCATTGATAAAACATTGCAAACTGGTGGAAGAGCCACCATTGCTCATAACACCCCTCCCCCTGGTCCAACTGCTCAAGATGATCCTTTTACTAAGGATTGAATATTTTGTTTTTTAGAATAATATTTAATAGTAGAATATCTAGAAGCCATAGTGAAGGATATCATGATTTCTAATAATTATGAACTAAAATTTTGGGAGTATCGGGTAAAATTTCTAGCTAAGGAAATTAATGCACAGTACAAAAATTATACAAAAAAGAAGAATTATTTTCTTTGGTTCAACAACACCTTGAAAATATGGATGCTTTGTTATATTAAGTAACATCGGCAATTGTAAAGGCCACTGGAACTAATGTTTATGGTGATGAAAATATAGATCACCTTTTGAATATGCTTGAGAATCTAAATTCTGAAGCTCAAGCCTATTTCAATAAGTGGACAATTGAAAAAAAAAATGTTAAAGCAACAAAGGCTTCCTAGGTTGTTGCAGAGGTAAGTCAACAATATTTTTCTAAATTAATTTATTTTTATAATATTTTGATCTTCATTAACTAATATTTTAAATATTATACTATGCAATACAATTTTGAGAACCGCAAGTTGAAAGCATGAAGGTCTTTTTAGGTACCACAAAGAAAAGCATACAAAATGTAATTGAATTTAAAGAATGATTCTATAATACCGTTAGATAGAATGATGCCCCCAAAAAAATCAACATCAAACAAAAATTGGATTTGAATATTTTACTTGCAGAACAAGAGAACAAAATACCTCTAAAAGATGATACAACTACAGAGGAGAGGGTATTAGTAGAACGTTTGAATATTGGTGAAGAGAACCTATGACGAGCTGGTGTGTTAGGAGAAACAACACTAGAGGTGGCATCTAGGAAAGGTGATGAAGAAAAGCAACCAGATCCTTCATCTAATTCTCTACAAATATTTGAAACAGGCGGTTCAGCACAATAGCTTGAAAGTGGATGTACAGTCCTTTGTTGATGAATAGATGTTTGATACAAATATTTGTTTTGATGAACTCTTGGCTTGAATGAATAAACAATATTTTGTTTTTCATGAAATACATTTTGTAATGAACTAATGTTTAAATGAATAGAATACATTTTGTTTCTCATGAAATATTCAATATTTGAGTTATAGAGAATTGAACCTAGATACAACTCTTGGTTTTAATGAATACAAATGCTGATGAATAGGTGTTTGAAGTAACTCTTAGATTCAATGAATAGAATATATTTTGTTTCTGATGAAATACATTTGGTTATGAACTTTGTAATAAACTAATGTTTGAATAAATAGAATACATTTTGTTTCTTATTAAATATTCAATGTTTGAGTTATAGATAATTGAATACAAATTTTCATTTTGATGAATGCAAATGTTGATGTGTGTTTGAAATAGCTATTTTTTGAATTAATGGAATACATTTTTTTTCTCATGAAATATCGAGGTGAGTGAATAGGCTTCATTTGATGGATGACCCAGGTGATTCAGGGATGACCCAAGTGATTCACTAGGCTTCATTTGAGGGATGATCCAAGTGAGTCATTAGGCTTCATTCAAGGGATGATCCAAGTGAGTCAGTGGGCTTCATTCGATGGATGACCCAAGTGATTCAATAGGCTTCATTCGAGGGATGACCCAGGTGAGTCAGGGACGACCCAAGTGAGTTCATAGGATTCATTTGAGGGATGACCCAAGTGAGTTAAGGATGATCAAAGTGATTCAATAAGATTATTTTGAGGGACAATCCAAGCGAGTCAGTAGGCTTCATTCGAGGGATGACCCAAGTGATTCAGTAGGCTTCATTCGAGGGATGACCTAGGTGAATCAGGGATGATCGAAGTGAGCCAGTAGGCTTCATTCAAGGGATGATCCAAGTGAATCAGTAGGCTTCATTCAAGGGATGACCCAAGTGAGTCAGTAAGCCTCATTCAAGGGATGAGATAAGTGATTCAATAGGCTTCATTTGAGTGATGACCTAGGTGAGTCAGGGTAATCCAAGTGAGTTCGTAGACTTCATTCAAAGGATGACCCAAGTGAATCAGTAGGCTTAATTCGAGGGACGATCCAAGTGATTTTGAAGGCTTCATTCAAGGGATGACCCAGGTGAGTCAGGGATGACCCAAGTGAGTTAGTAGACTTCATTCGAGGGATGATCCAAGTGAGTTAGTAGGATTATTTTGAGGGACGACATAAGTGAGTTAATAGGCTTCATTTGAGGGATGACCCAAGTGATTCAGGGATGATCCAAGTGAGTCAGTAGGCTTCATTCGAGGGATGACCCAAGTGAATTTGACTTAGGGATGACCCAAGTGAGTTAGTATACTTCATTCGAGGGATGACCCAAATGATTTAGTGATGACCCAAGTGAGTTAGTAGGCTTCATTCGAGGGATGACCCAAGTGAGTCAGGCTTAGGGATTATCCAAGTTAGTCAGTAGACTTCATTTGAGGGATGAACCAAGTGAGTCAGAGAAAACCCAAATGAGTCAATAGGCTTAATTTGAGGGACGATGAGTCAATATTCTTCATTCTAAAGCAAGCCAATACAACAAATACAACAAATCAATCCTATGTTACAAAGAAAATACAACAAAGCAAGCTAATAATTTTGAATAAAATATTTGATATTTTATCCATCCAAGGAAATTTTCATATACAACAGGGCATCTTATTCTGTAAAACATCTTCAAATTTGTTGTATGTTATTGGCATCTTTTCAAAATCTTCACTATCTATGTCAAATCGTTTATCAAAATAATATAAAGGTATCTCTTTTCCATGAACATTAATACAAAGATGATCATGAATGTTGAACTGCAACAAACTATTTTGTTCATTGAAATTTGTTAGAGTTATCCAATCATCAAACACCTTGATAAGTATAACCTATCGAGACGCACACAAATATATTTTCTAACTTTGATGAAATCAACTATATAAATGGATCTTTGTTGTGCAAGTTTTATCAATGTATTCATTTCATGTAGCATTGGAATAATACCACATAAAGTAAGTAGTGTTTCCAGGTCTCTCATACGATATAACAAATATTTTGCTTTATCAACTACCCTTCGATTTTCATACATAAAGCTTACTATGGATTTATATTATTTGAAAACTCTTGTTGCAGGTTGAAACAATGAAATACACCTGGTATCCACATCTTCCAATATTTTTTTACTTTCTATAAGTCCTAGTGCAAATTTTTGAAACTCTGTAAACCTTTTTAGACTGCACAAAAAATATGAATGTACTTATTGGATGAGTTCTTCAACTCTTGCAACATTTTTAAATGTACTCACAATTTTGTATGCAAGATTCATTCTATGATCCATGCAGTGAATCAGGATCAATTATGAGGTAACAAATGTTTGAAGTTGAATACAAAGACCATTTTTGTTACCTCGCAATATAGCAACACCATCAGCTCCAACACATAAATTTATTGGCTATTGTTGCATCATCCATTCCAGCAATATCCTTTAAGCTAGTAACAACAACATTGTAAATATTTTCATCATTACAGTTTTTCACCATCTTATGTATTGCTAACAAATGAGGTTGCCTTACATGATTTTGAAAGGTGTAAACATGCATGCAAATCCAAGATGTATTTTTAACTATAGTTACCTCATCAATAGAAAGTGAAATGAATTTAGAATTTTTAACATTCTCATTCAAGTCCTCCATATCAATTAAAGATAGAAATTTTACCATTTCCCAACCACTTCGATCTGACGAATGAGCATTAGGGAGGTTGTGTATATCAGCTAGTCGAAAGAGATGCTTATAATCAGTAAAGTGTGACATAGCTCTTCCTTTTTTTAAAATAGTAAATGCGATAGAAAACTGCAAGCCTTTTGAAGCTAACATGATTTTATGAATTTTTTGAAACTATGTTGTAATCATTCCACCATTATCAGATAGTATTTGTTTTTGTTTCATCCTTTTTTCATAATCTAGTGCATATCTCACATGTGCACATTATGATGCATTCTTCCACCTGTGGGTTCTCTTAAATGTTCCATAATATTGTTTTACTTTAACATAAATATTTCCAAAATATTTCTCTGTTATACCTATCTTAGGTTGCATTCTTTTATCTTTTCCTAATTTCCAACTGTAAATAATACTTCTCACTTCTTTTGGCTCTGCATTACTATCTTCTTGCAACACTGGTTAAATAAACGGATAATTTGATGACCATTCAAACTGAAATGTCCTTGCAATAATCTAGATTCTTGAACTTCTACCTCTAAATTTCTTAGACTTAACCGAATATTTCCTTGTAGTGTACATTTTATTGGAAATATCATTTTCATTTGACTTTGTATGCCAATTTCAGGATTTTGTTCAAGTTGTTGCACGCCATTGTTAATTAAATTTTCTTGATGTATTTCATCCTAGGGTTGGGTATTATCTTCTAGTGGAGACATATCAGGATCAAATGGGTACTCTACATTCAAGTATTTCCTTTATCATTTTTTGAAATTACTTATTAAAATTACTATTAAGTAGGAAAAAAATGTATGTACCTTGTAACTGCTTAAGTTATTCAATGTCATTGTTGATGATTTTTTTGTGATGTATTTAATCTTGGGGAATATCTTCTAGTAGAGGTATATCAGGATCAATTGGGTAAACTGCATTTAAATATATTTTATATCATATTTTGAAATTGTTTATTAAAAATACTAATTAAGTAGGTAAAACAGGTATGTACTTTGTAACTGTGCAGATTCTGATCTCTCCATGGATTTTGATGCCTCCTCGAATTTTGAGATATTGCTAAAATATTTTAGGATACCCTTTTTTTCAGAATATTTTTCTCCTTTGTTTCCATTGCAATTTGGAGCCATTGTACCTATGAAGGGAAATTTTAGAAAAATAATAGTTGAGTAGAAAGTCAACAAATAAAGAAGCAAAGATGGATTATCAGTGTAGTAAATAGAGATGGCTTGGAAGGTCATAAACATCATGTGAGGGATAAACTACATGAGTCAGTAGATATCATACAAGGGACGACCTGTAAATAATGACCTAGGTGCAAGGAACAACATAGGTAAGTTTGTAGTCATCATGTGAGGGATAACCTACAAGAGATGACATGGGTAAGTCTATAGACATCATACGAGGGATGACCTGTATGAGTCCATACTCCCTATACATCATGTGATGTATGACCTACATGAGTCTATAGACATCATGTAAGGATGACCTATAGGGGATGACCTTGGTACAAATAACAACCTAGGAAAATTTATAGCCATCATTCGAGGGACGCTTTGCAAGGGACAACTTGGGTAATTCTATAGATATCATACAAGGGATGACCTGCATGAGTCCGTAGGCATCATGCGAGGGATGACCTGCAAGAGATGATCGATATGAGTCCATAGAAATCATGCTTGGTAAGACCTATGTTCGTCTGTAGTCATTATGTGAGGGATGACCTAGAAGGTACAACCTGGATAAGTCTGTAGACATCATATGGGGGACAACCTGCATGAGTCCATAGGTATCATGTGAGGGATAACCTTCAAGATATGGGTTGCATGAGTTTGTAGACATCATGTTGAGGATGACCTACATGAGTCTGTAGACATCATTCTAGGGATGAACTACAAGGGATGACTTGGGTGCAAGAGATTACCTAGGTAAATCTATAGTCATCATGCAAGGGACAACCTGCAAGGGATAAACTAGGTAAGTCTGTAGTCATCATGCAAGGGATGACCTAGGTGCAAGGGATAACCTGGATAAGTCTATAGTCATCATGTAAAGGATGACCTACAAGGGATAACCTGGATGAGTTTGTAGACATCATATGAGGGATGACCTACATGATTCCATGGGCATCATGTGAGGGACGACCTACAAGGGATAAATTGCATGATTTTGTAGACATCATGTGAGGGACGACCTACACAGGATGACATGGTTGCAAGGGATGACTTGGGTAAGTATGTAGTCATCATGTGAGGGATTACCTACAAGGGACGATCTTCATGAGTCCATAAACATAACTTGAGGAACAACCTACATGATTTCATAGACATCATATGAGGGACGACCTGCACAGAATGACCTAGGTGCAAGGGATGATCTAGGCAAGTCTATAGTCATCATGCAAGGGATGATTTGGGTGAGTCTATAGTCATCGTACAAGGGATGACCAACATGAGTCTATAGGAATCATGTGAGGTATGACCTACAAGGGATGACTTGCATGAATCCATAGTTATCATGTGAGGGACGACTTGCAAAGGATGACCTACATGAGTCTATAGACATCATACGAGGGATGACTTTTATGATTCTGTAGGCATCATGTGAGGGACGAACTACAAGGAACGATTTGCATAAGTCCATAGACATAATGTGAGGGACGACCTGCATGAGTCCGTAGACATCATGCAAGGGATCACCTACACAGGATGACCTAGGCACAATGGAAGACTTGGGAAAGTCTATAGTCATCATGTGAGGGATGACCTGTATGAATCTATAGACATCATGCGAGGGATGACCTGGGAGGGATGACTGGCATGAGTTTGTAGACATCACGTGAGGGATGACCTCATGTAGGGGATAACCTGGGTGGGTCTAGGATGAGCAAGGATTCTGTATGGATGGAAACATTGATGATAAAAATTAAAATAAGGCATAAAAAAAAAATTGTACCTGGAGTCTTTTATTTATAGTCTTGCATTTTGTCCTTCATCTGTTACCAATCACTCTTTTTCTGTCTTCTTTGGTTCTATTCTTTTTTTGGCTTGAATTTGAATTCTCCTTTTTGTTGAATGTATAACTATAACAAGTAATAGTATTATTTGGTATATATAGCGGGCGAATTTATCTAGGTCAATAAAATTATATATAATTTTAAGGTGAGTCAGTCCAAAATCTAGGTGGAACGGTGGGAGATTTAAATTTTAAAATAAAAAATATTATATTTTTTGGGCGACTCGATTAAAAAAAAAATTGAAAATTTCAGGCAAGTGGGCCAATGGCCAGGGTCCCAAAATTCATAAATTTACATTTTGAAATATGTTATTATTCTCTTATTAAAAAAATTTTACCCCTATGCATAACCCTGCTTTCGAGCCACTTCTTTTTTTCTTCACTGCATGAAAATATGGGCACCTCATGGTGGAAATATATATTGGAAAATTGACACTAGTATTGATTGATGAATAATTGGGTACAAATACATGTAAGTTAGCTAATTAATAATTGATATTTTGATCTTATATTGGTTACTATAATCTCATATGTGCAAACCAAGACATAAAATAAGGGTTGTTTGTATCCTCCAACAAGCTTATAGACTCCCTAGACTACCTAGGATAGACTTTTTCATCCATAATACCCTTCACTATTTTTTCTAACTTTACAAGCAAGAGTGTTGCTTTATTGCTAAAGCATTTATCTAGAGTACCATGTCTCCTAAGTTGGTGATATTATCAAGGAATAATGATTTTCAAAATTCGTGAATACAACTAACACCTTTGATATCCAGTCATTCTATTTTCTTCTTTAATTCCATTGAAATTTATCTCAATTTATTTGGTATTGCATATTGACTAGTGTTATAACTCATTTGACTTAAAACATCAATCCCCTATAAATAGTGCATTAATAATATATTCTAAGATATATGGCATCAAGATATTTAACTATTTTGATTAATTATTTCATGAACTTATCTCTTCTTATGAAATAGGGAAGATATACGAGTTATTATTTTTATGAACCTTTATTCTCAATAAAAATAAACCATCAGTCTTGTAGAAATATCAAACATGCATCCACAAATAAATTCCACAACAACAATCCATAAAATGAAATAGATATAGATAATACCCTTGAATATGATGGTTTATTTATATGACTTATTTACAAGATATATAATATATGATACCCTTGAATATGATTGAAGAGATATGTACCCCCAATTCAGATATAGATATAGATAATACCCTTGAATATGATTGAAGCATTCATATGAATTATTTACAATTGGGGGTACACCTCTCTTTATGCAAAAATATGATGGTTCATCTTCCATTAGTTAGAAGGTCACTCATGTGGTGATTCAACATACTTGAGTTACAAAGTGCATAATGTTATAATATGGCACTATGCTATATTATTATTATTTTAAATGTGACCAATAACTTCATGTACTCGCTTTACCCACATACAATATTATTTCCTCATATTCCTTTTCCTAGGTACATAACACTTATTTATCCTTTTTTTCATCTAGAATGAGATATAAGGGGTATTTTAAGCACATCTAAGACTTTTACAACACTCTTATTCTCTCTCTAGCGATAAAATTATACCAGTTTACTCATAAAAAGTATTTTGTCCTTCTTCCTACGTAGTTAACAAGCCATCTCCAAGAAAGAACTACTTAAATCAAGGCCACCTTGGTTAGGCCTCTTCATCATATAATTTTGTGAGTAGTAATGATTACAGACTACCAATGATGTCATCAAGCAAATCAGGTATATTAGCTTAGTACTCTTCCCTCTTCTTTTTACTTTCTTACACATTATCTTGTTATTGCTCTTGCATCTTCTATTTTCTTTACTTTGCTTTCGTATGCATACTAGATTTAATTGGTTGTCATCCTTGTCCTTGTTATCAACTAGTCCATCCACTTTTTTCTTTCTTAATTCTTGTTTGTGTATCTTATTATGATTGTACTTTTTTATAGCTTTAAATTAGTTTTGGCTTATTCATATCCTAGTAAAATAATAGGTACTATAACATCCATATAATTCTTGTTTATTCAACTTGTACATTTTATTATAGATTTGTTATTAGAAGAAGATCAATGTGTAAGCACCATAGAATACACTAATCTCGAATTTGATAAAAAAAATATAAGTATTATGTAATTAATCAACCATGAAATTAATTCAAGTGGGCATCTATATATGATATTCAATCAATAATAATAAGGATTATGTATCTTTAAAATTAATTACTACATATAATACAACTTGAGTAACCTAATGTTGAAGATTTGGAAACTATTGAATAAAAAATCAAAATTTAAATTTATGAATAAATTTGTACATCAAGCTTTAATAATAACTGCAATATGATTAAAAATAATCATATATTAAATCAACAATATGCATTTTATATAATTTGTAACCTATAACCTTGAAAATGTTTTTTTGATGAAAAAAATAAATTTATAGTAATTTAAAATAACAACCTTTACAATAAAAAAAAAAGTGGGTGGATTAACATACCCCATGGGGAATCAAATTAGCCCTCATTGACAAGGGTTATTAAACAAATCCGCCAATAAAATACAAGTTTACCAATCATGATCATTGATGATCATTAAATCAAATAAAGCATATCATATAGAGGAATGTGCCCTGGTGTGTTGTCCTCCATAAAATATTGGTTATTATGGGATGGTAATCCACCCCTATATATCATGATTAAGGTCTTCAATACCCACATCATTCCAACCAACAATTGGCCTAAGAGAAACCGGTTGAACATCATCCCACCCTCTATCCTGGTAGGATGAAAGCAATGTTAACATTAGGATGATTTCTAACTAGTGAGGGTTGGAACCAGTTCCTATCTGGGAGAGCACATCTTACATATGACGGAGGCTGGTAGTGAAAGGAGGATTTAAAATGCTCTTGAGAAGAGTGCTTTATGGGGATCCGGTTGATTATACATGAAGCATTGACCCAATGCACAAGAATAACATGTATATGATCCAAATCCATAGTAACTTTATTGGCTTGAGTACATATATGTAGCCAGATGTCATTAAGAACTTTAATTTATCAGCATGAGTAAATGTGACAAAAGGTGTACACTCTAAAAATAATTCTATTATGGACCTTCCAAATATAAAAGAATTGGCTAATCCTGAAAACCTACCACACTTCAAAAAGTGGGAAGGGCAAAGTAAAAGAGTCCTTAGAAGAGCTTGGGGCCAAGAAACTCTTGCAACTATAAATGGGGAAGAAAAAGAAAGAACCCATTTCCAATCTTACCTAGATCTCCTACAATTCTAAAAGATGTGAATACAAGACTCAGGAACACCACAAAAGGGATATTTAGAATCAAGAATTCCAAGGTGCTTCAAACATTTTCCAAAGGGAAGGCCTTGACACAGTCAGCTCCATGCAAAAAAGGATTGCTTGGGATCAACATAAGTAGCCCAAACATTCTGAAATCTAGAATTCCATCTAGTTTTTGTAGAAAATAAGACCCAATGTTGATTGAGCTTAGGCACCAAAGGAATATGAGGAGATAATAATTTATATCCCAAACGAGCCTTATAATAAAACAAAGGAGTGTCAACATACCATCTCCAGTCTAACCACCAAGGATGCTGTGAGCGCACACCAATCTTATGCAACATAGGAAAAGGGGTGAGAGCAATAACAACATCATATTTATCTTTATCCGCACCATTTATCCTGAAGGTGTGTTTGAACTCATTTCATGGAATCCAATCCTTGTTATGGCAAGAAAAGAAATCAGCTATAATAACAATACCCTTTTTGAAAAACCGTTGAGCATGAATCCATTGCACCCGATCTAAGGGAGAACATTGATGAATAAACACAGGGGACCACTAAATATTCATAGAATTGATGCATAAGCCTTTACTAAATCCATCTCCTTTCCAACAGATCTAAGGAGTGAGTTGTTGGCAGGCTTTCCATATACTTTTAATTACAAAGGAGCAAGAAATCTTAACAAAAAACTGGAGCAACAATGGGAGAGAAAAAATCCAACCCTCTCTGTGCTCTACGGTTTAAGGGAATACTAGAGGAAATAAAATTTCAAACCAGAACTTTCCAAGCTTTAGATTCTCTTACAGCCCTGATCACCCACTGAGCACATAGAGCAATACCTTACCATCTACAGTCCAGCAGACCCATTCTACCATACTCTCTAGGAAGACAACAAATATCTAGGCAACTCTATAAAATCCCTATGTTTCAGAAGAATTATACCTATTTATGTCTGTTCAGCAAGGGTGTCCTATTGCTCCTTATTTATATGTGCTTGTTGCTGAAGCCTTCAGCTATCTTTTAACCGCTCAAGCTTTTGTAGGTCTTATTAAAGGAATTACTCTTCCGAATGATCAAGGTCACTTTGCTCATGAATGCTTTCTTACTATAAGAGAAAAGGAGCAATATGTTTCTTTTGCACAACCTCTAGTTCTAGCATACAATGGAGGAAGACCTCCTGCTTCATACAGTCTCCCTTACATAAGCCACCTTTGTTTCAAGGGTATCATTGGAATTAGATCCTTTCTCGAGAAGTTTAAGTTTCTTTTTGCCTTTCAAAACTCCTAACTTTAAAATTATGTGCTTCAAAAAGTTAAAAAAAATTATGTTATTAACAAGTAAAATTCAGATTTACTCTAATGTTTATTATAAGCTTGCAAACTTTGAAAACTACTTCCTAAGGAAAGAACCTAATCTTTTACTAAGCATGTCAAGCGATTATGACATACCTTTACTAAGCATGTCAAGTGATTATGACATACCTACCCGGGTGATTTCCGCTTAGACCACTTCATAAATCTTTTCTATGCATCAACGGAAATGCCCATTTTCGCGCTACCTTCCTTGCGTTTGAGACGGCAATGTTCCTTCTTGCTCGAAGGTGCGAAGAATATGCACATTAAGTTTTTCTTTTATTAAATAATCTCGATATGGACCAGGTTGATCGATGCCCGATCGAGGCTGTCCAACATTGTTTCTACGAATGAAATGGATACCTGCTTATTTCTCTCCGCCAAATGAGCATGAACGAATCAGTGTTGCCAAACGAATGACGTGGAGATCACGAGAGTGGATAGAGAGGATGGTGCTAATCAATAAATCGAATGAAAGCCGGAATTAGCCGAACGTAACCCAATAACTAAAAAATGGTTTTTTTGTTAAAGTGTTTATTAAAAAGATATCAAGATTTAAATTTTAAGTAGTTTACTTTTAAAAGTAGTATTTTGATTGAATTTTTAAATGGATATGGGCATCAAATTAGGCTGATGGCCAGCTTAACAATAACGAAAAAAAAGAATAAGTTTAAACCCTTTTAAAATAATACAATTGTAACCAACTCTCCAAAATAGTACGTGTGACCAACTCTCAAAAAACGGTCAACCTCTACCAACTCTCCACCAAAAACAACCTTGAAGCTCAGATAAACCATTCACCAAGAAAAGACAAAGATCGTATCGCGCGTCAACCTCTACGCGAATTCACTGGCACACCGGGCAGCTGATCCGTAGAATACCAGTTCGTTCCCGCGATTCTGGACACTTCGCTTCTTAACGAACTCATTCATGTTCAAGCATGATGAATCACTTCACGTATAGGAGTAGGTAGGAATGGCCCATCCAATACGGTCAATTACACAACGAAGATTCGAGGAACCACCAGTGCCTCTGAGCATATTCAACGCTTACTGTGTCGAAATTAATAGGGACTCCAATTGGTACAACGACAATGGGAAATAGGAAGGTTCGAACCCATTTTCCTCTCTGTTATAATCCGTCTGCGGGGCAAAAAGGAACCTTCCGCACTCTTTAACATATATGTAAATTGTACCAAAAGCGTAGGGTAACGTGGGAAACGTGATGGAACGTATGATTTAAGATAACTTGGAGGCAATTGGCGGGCAGTGACTCCACTAGTAAACGTAGGAAATTGACAGGTACCTTCCGAGGTAGTAGGGGGGATGAAAATGTTTGTTCATGCAATTTTCAACGGGCAACGTTCAGTACAGCGGATTTAAGTCGCGTTAAACGCAACTTGTCAGAAGAATTTTATTTATTATCGTCTACCCCTCCATATAAGCAACGCGTTAACGTAATTTCCTGCCTTGCCCCCACTTTAAAAAAAATAAAAATAAAAAAAATAGTATATAAAGAGAGTCTACTCGAATCTCTTCCTTGCACAAACGTTGAGACAACCGCCTCGTCGCCTGCGTAGAAGGTCAGTGCTCTTCCAAGTTCAAGTTGAAAGCATAACAACTTTTTGATTCCTTTTCATCTCAAAATCCTCGATTGTTAATTGTGAATTAAGTTTTCAGAGATTCTGTGTCTAGTGAAGGGCCTTGTTTCTAAAAACTTTGGTTGTGTTGTTCTCAGAACCGAAGCTAGGGAAAACATGGGAAATGTGCTGAAGTGCTTCCAATCCAAAACTGCTTACGAGGTATTCATCAATCACAGAGGAAGCGATACGAAGGAGAAAGAAGCTAGCCTCGTCTATCATAATCTTCGAAACAAGGGACGAAGGGTCTTCCTCGACAAGAATTCCATCCAAATTGGTGACAGAATTACCTCATCCGTAGAGCAGGCTATACGCACGGCTCTGGTGCATATAGTCATTTTCTCACCTAATTATGCAGACTCCAAGTGGTGCTTGGAGGAACTGGATTTGATGTTTGAAACTGAGGCTCCCATAATCCCTGTCTTCTGTGGGGTTACTCCATCCGATGTTTGCATGGAAGAAGAAAGTGGAGTGTATGCTCAAGCTTTTCGGCGGCATAAGGAGGCTGCACAAATCAATCCTGAAACACTTCAGAAATGGCAGCAGAGGCTATGCGAGGCTTCTAACAGAGCGGGTGTCGTGTTTACTGGGTAAATATTTTTTTTATCTAATTTAATTAGCTAACGAATTGCTTCTCCAAAGCAGGAATCTTAATGTTTTCCATTGTGTAGGGACCAAGGAGAGCAACTTGAGTTAATTGCAGAGAGTGTGAAAGTATGTATGGAAAAGGCGAAATCTCTGGGCGTGGCAGATAGTAAGCAGACTGTGCCTCTTCCTCTGCCGCTAGCGTGAGAATTGGCGCTGCAAGTTGGCATGTGTATAATGTAAAGAGGAAAGTTATTTGTAACCGAGTTCAAGTCTGACGTGGATAGTCACGCAAGTGAATATTAAATAAACCAAAGGCTGGGGAATGATTATTTTATTTTTTCCATTTTTTTTAGTATGCCCCTTGTGGCATATCACCAAAGGTTCGAAATCGATAGAAAGAATCTGTGCAAGATTCGAATCGGACCGACAAAGGTAGAATAAAATTTAATAAACAGAATCCGTCATCATCATTTTGCCTCCAATTTTTGAATGCTAAATTTATTTTCTAGTTGTAAGAAAGCAGTTGAAGGAAAGCCTTCAATTTAGTCTCTATATAAAGTAATATGAAGATGCCATAATATTTCTCTCACTTTATTTTCTTTTCTAAATGAATTTAGATTAAATGATATAAAAATATTTATTCAAACATTATTGCATATAATATATTTTTTTATAATATTATATTTTTTATTGCATATAATATATTTACTATGTTTTTCAAGGATTTTTTTTACCAATTTAAAAAGTCTCCTTTAGCTTTGCTCTACAGTTTTTATCTTTATCCAAGTCTAAGAAAGTTTTAAATATTTGGGAAGTTGTTCAATGATAATATTATTACTTTAAGTCTACCTTGATGACATGTACCCAGTAAAATAAAATCTTCTAAATGACATTGCAATTTTAGTTGACATTACTTTTGGATATCAAATGATAAATATGAATTCTAAATAGAATTTAGATACAATAATAGATTTTTAATAGAAATGTCACTTCATGCTTGGGGAGATGAATTCTTTGATGGTCATATGACCATTATATAAACACTATTATAGGAGGTATAATTACATCCATGATAAAACTAAATGAATAAATCCAAACCCACATAAAAGTCTTTGTTAGAATAAAAATATCAATACAATTTTAAACATCCAAATCTATAAGTGTTTGATCTTGATATGCAGGGAAATATGTTATAACAATTTAGATGATTAGAGTAGGGAATCATGAGGAATGTGGGATATATGATAGGAAGAGTAGAAAAGTATGTGATGCATGGAGAGCCATTGTAAAGTAATTGAAATGTTATGTATCTCTCTCATTTTTGTCATCTACCTAAGCATTTCTAGCCCCTTATTCCCCTTAATATCATCTTAATTAGAATAAATATTGTGCACTTGCTTTATATCTCATGAAATTTATTCTTTGGGGTAGAAGTCCTCATCAATAATTCTTAAGTAAGGATTTGAAGATTGATGAATTGAATTCATGAGAATATATCACTATAGTTTTCATGGAGTTCACCAATACATTATTAGATTTTTAATGCCACATATTTGATAAAATTGTTCTTATCATATTAATGGTATAAACCAATAAATTAATGGTATTTATCCATGTACATATGTAAATAAATGGAATTGGATGACTATGAGTATGTGGCTTACTTGTTAAAAAATTATTAATAAAACCCTTATCATCTTTCAAAAATAAATAATTCACAATATTTCATTGAAAACCTTAAAGAAAGAATACAAATAAATGACTTATCATTTGAGAGCCTAATATCATGAGAATAATGGATCTCTCCTAATTGTTATAGTCCTACTTTGATAGGATTAATAAATAAATAGACCAATGTAAGAATTTTTCATGTAATAAGAATAAGGAAGGAAACATATCTTCAAATGATATTAATTATATTATTGGAATTCCAATGAAAAGGTGGAATTAGATTTGAAAAACTGTCAAATTGGCTTGGATCAATAAAATAATTAATTTAGTCTCAAAATAACAATTTTGAGAGTAATATTTAAACAAAATATAGTAGGTATAATGTGCTTTATTGAAATTAACATGTACTATTTTAGAATTCCATTAAAATTTATTATTGAGTATTAAAAAAATGTGGTAATTTTAGGGAATATATTTGGATTGGATAAGCATTGAAGTAAATTTTCTTACTACATTAGAACTAAATATGTATAAACACAATTTGCTATGTAATTAGACAACATAATTCTAACCATTTTAATTTAATTAACAAAGTAATTTTATTTCTTGAAACAAAATACTCACGAAATATTTTTTCTAAATGCATGCCTTCTTGTTGCTCTGTATATCTTCACACATATTCAAACACCTTGGTTTTTACTGTCCAATTGTTAACATTATATTTATAATTTTTTGGATAGCTCATCCAAATGTTATCTTATTTGCTCTTATTCTTCATTAATAGTTTTTACCCATAACTATACCATACTTTTTTTTATGGTCTTCTCATCTTATATGCTTGTATGGATAAGTAGTCCCCACAATCAGCAAGAGCAATATAGTAGATTCTTTTGTATGATGTTCATTTTTTTATTTAGTGTAATATATTTTTGTTGGTTCACATCATTTCTATGACCTTTTCTCTTTTCAATATAACATTCTTGTACAAAATATTCATATTTATTTCTCATGTCTAGGACCCTTGCTTTTAACATATGACATTCATTCAATGGTTCTTGTCTCTCTTTTTTTAACCTCTTTATTCAATGTTGAGTTGTGACTTACCTCTTCAACACTCACTCTTCAATAAAATTACGTTGTTTGTGTTTGAGAATACTAGCTTCAACTCTAGATCTATACCAATTATCAAGATTTAATGTTCTAATATTAAATAGCTTTAAAATAAAATGTTTAGAAACATACAAATTTTTCTCATAATTTCATCATTTTTTTTTTATTTGTAGAAAACATCCCAAAAGAGATGCCACTTTTGGGTAAAACCCAAGGAGACAAGGGTATCCTAATTTCACCATTCTTTTAATTCAAAATAAAGCACACAAATTATTTGCATAATACAAATTGATATGATAAATTTGATTGTAATTGCATCACTATGGTAATTTTTTATCATCTAATACTATATACTATTTTCATTACATAAAATATTTTCTACTATCCAATCCATTTTGTATAATCTCATACAACTTCATTTTATAATGAGCTTTGTTACCATCCAAATCCACTCCATACTACTTAATCCAACTATAGATGATGCACTTTACCCGTGGGATAGATGAACGGATATATGAATATATAAATAAAAGGATAAAATAGTTTTTGATGTCTAGTAGGCCATACTGATATTAATAAATTCTATTGCAATTGCACCACTCACAAAATAATCATTATGATAATTTTTTACCATTTAATCTTATTTAATATTCTTCATAAAATTTACTACTGTCTAATCTATTTTATATAATCAAATATAACTTCATTCCATGAGAGACTTTGGGATCTAATCCTATACAATATTCTTCATTACAAAATATTTGCTACTATCCAATACACTATATATAATCTAATACAACTTCATTCCATAAAATATTTATTGCAATCCAACTCCATTCCATCTAACTATAGATGATGCACATGTTGAATGATTCGCCCTAGCGATAATGTCCAAATAAATGAATATATAATAAATGAATATATAAATAAAAGAGTAAAACAATTTTTAATATCAATAAGGCCATAGAACATATAAACAATATATTATTTACAGAATATATGGTAATTCCTAAGCATAGTGCCCTGTTGAAGGATTGTAAACAACCACACCTCTTCAGAATTTAAATCTTAGATCTTTATTTAAAGTTCCAAAGACTCCATGCTACTCAGTCATATCATCTAACAAGTCAAACTAATTTTTTTAATTTTTATATCTATCTTAAACTATTTAATTTAACTTTTTAATCTTTCTCATTACACTTTTACAATCACCTTTCTATTTTCATAATTAACTTTTTATACTTTAAAAATATTCTTTATTATTTCAACATTAAAAAAAATCCTTCACACTTAGATGTGCTTCTTACGTTAAAAAATTATTTTTCAACACATTTCAAGGCTTTCAACAATTTTGAAACAATCTCTATTAATTTTCTAAATTTAATTTAATATTTCCTGATCATACCCAATGAATGAGTCAGGAAAATGATTCAAATTCATCCACGTGTTGAATGGATGTTAGAGTGGCATTGACAATAGACGGTTTAAATTAAAAAGAAAATAATCGTAAAGCATTTTGTACACGGCTTTAGGGTGAGCATCTTTCTTCGTTGATTATCCGCCAATGAAACGGTAATGAAATGAACTCTGTTATCACTTATTTTCCTACACCCTACTAAATTGATGTCTTCTCCATTGTTTTGCTGTTTTTATTTATGTCCGTTTCCTGACAAATATCATCCAATTAATTGTATCAAGTTGAAATGGACATCACGTTCTAATTATCTTTTATTAGGGGCACACGTGTGTGCTGTTGGTTAATACAAGTTTAATAATATACTCGTGTACTGTTGGTCTGATACAAGTTTAATAACATATTCTATTATTAGAATTTGGTCCCACTGGACATACTTATTAGTGTTTGTCTATCCGTGTATGGAAATTGACGATGTTTTTTTGAAAAATGAACGATTTCATCCGTAAGCAAAAGCAACGCCAATCATTAGGTATATGCTGGCAAAAGACTTTAACAATGCAATGTGACATTTTGCTGCACTGATAAATAATGTGCAACCATGTAGCGGTCAAAAGAAATAAATCCTGCTTCCGCAGAGACGGCAAACAGCATCAGTCTAATATATTTTACGTCCGAGTGCGTAGAGAATCACTGACTTAAATCTCAATCGCTTAATTCGAATTCAAATTCAACTGTGGTGAAATTTCATGCTGTCCCACATATCCGCTTTTTAGGAAAGTCCCACGGTTCCAGTTCAAGAAAAATGGTAGTCAGGCGTGCGGCTCATATCCGTTTTTAGTAATAGAAAGTTTATAATCTTGCGGATCTTTTTCAAAAAAGAAATGCCCTTTCAAAGTCTACACGGGTGGATGTTTTTCGAACAAATGAGCCTTCAATTTTTTTTTTTTTTTTGAGGCCAGGTAAAGTTGAGATTTCGGCGCCGACCGTTACCCTCCCTTCGATCTCTATTAAAGACGGTATCCAGCATTGAGCTGCTAGTGTGGGTGGCTCATTCTTTTCGTTTCAACGTGTGGTTTTTCTTTCTGTTGGAAATAAATTCATTCTTTACTACATTTACTGACCGATATCAGCAGACACTAGAAGAAGGCCAGTGCTGTAGAAATTGAGAGCTCTGAAATTAAATTATTTTTACTACATTATATCAGGAGACAGTTGAGGAAGGCCGGTGCTGTAGAAATTGAGAGCTAAAGAAAAAATTATGCAGAACAAATGTAGAATAGAAAATATACAACTCAAATTGCTCAACAATACATAGAATTTTGTTTATTGATTTATTATCTTTCAATACAAGACATATTAATATTTTAAATTTTTTATAAACTATAATTATAAAATCCATATAATTATGGGCCAAACAAGAAATAAGCATTTGGTTTGCCATCAAAGAACATAAGAAGATCAATATAAGAAAATCAATAACAAAAGAATTAAGGTTGCTGATGTCAATAATAACCCCACCCTAGCAGTCCAAGTATTTGGTTTGCCATCAAAGAACATAAGAAGATTAATATAAGAGAATCAATAACAAAAGAATTAAGGTTGTATTTGGAGCACAAATAAGGTATTGGAGTTATTGATGAATAGGAGTTATTGGTTCTATTCTGATGTCAATAATAACCGTACTCTACCTTAGCTTCATAGATAGTAGTTCAAGTTTTGAGTCAATTTTGTATAGTCTTTATTTAAAACCATATATGCCCATAAGTGCAACAAAGTGCAATACAATTTTCACATTAAACAAATGTTGGGACTGAATGTTATTACATGATGGTTTTGATGAGATGGACCCATTTTCAAATTGGATTGCCAAAAATTCTTATATTCACTAAAGATTAAATTGAGGAGTTTGATAATGGATCTTATATTTACTAAAATTTAAATTGAAAAATTTGATAAGCATTTTATAGGCAAGTAGCACAATTCTAGGAAGAAGTACATAAGGATCCTCAACCACCTATTCAAGTACTTGACCAAACATCTAATTCTAAGGCAATGAAAGTAAAACAAAAAAATTGTTTAAAATTTCTTATGTTGTTTTTGTTGGTTTTTGATGATCACTTAATTACTTGGATTATAATTATATATTTTTTTTATGAAAAATTTTATTAAAAATTTACTACTTACCTTTTAAAATATGTTTTTTATTAATATAATAATAATAATTATTATTTTCAAGGTGTAAATTACTTTTTAAAAAAATTCCAACAAATCCTAGTTTCTCAACTATGATTTTAACAACTTCAACCCATACAACACTAAAACAACCTATATTAATAAATAAAATTTTAATTTTTAAATACACATAACTTTAGAACAATATTAAAATAACTGTTATTCCTCTATCATGGATTATTGACACTATAATTGTACGTAGCTTTATATTATATGCCTTATATTATTTTTAAAATAATATTTAGGTTGTAATCGTGTATAGTTTTAAAAGTTAATAGCTTTCCTAATGTAACATAATTTGAGAGAAGGATGCTTGTTTAAAAAATATTTAGGTTGTAACTTTATAGTTAATGTAGATTGATAAAAAATTCTTAAGCGTAATAATTACTCCAATATAATCTCCTTTATCTATTTTGAGAACAATAGTAAAATTTCTTTGATATGGTCCTCCAAGTTTCCAACAATATTAAAGTCTTATAATTAAATTTTTTAAAATAAATTAATAACAAAACAAGCATTATTTTATTGGGTATGCAGTAAGCTGCTGAGTAGTTTCAAATCTATGGTTGGCATTCAATCGAATAATATGCACTTGAATAATTAAATTATGAGTTTTCATTATAAATATTAAATCTCAAAATCTGTCTAAAATATATAGATAAATAATAATTATAATGCCAAAAAAATATTAAATAAATAAAGCAGCAAATGATGGTACTGAAATTATTAAAAAAACCTTGAGGACATAGTTTTCTACAAGCACTTCATCGATGGTGAAGAAAAAAGTATTGAATAATGTAACGGAAATCCCAATGGTTTGTGAAGGAATTATTAAAAAAACCTTGAGGATATAGTTTTCTATAAACATGGTCATGGATGGTCAAAATGACGGATTACTTCTTCCACCACCGTGGGGCTAAATCAATCCGAAATAGGGTTTAAGGAAAACGTTTTAAACACTCTCATGGATGGTAAAAGCTTTCAACGACACTTGAAGCTTCTCCCATGATTGCGACGTCGTCGCTAAAGGGTCGAACACTCCTAAATGAACTTTGCTGGTAAGAAGAAAATTCCATTCCGTGTTAAACGACAAAAATTGTTCGCTGTTTGACACAGGCCGAGGAGAAGATATTTTTCGAAACACATATAATAATATTGAGTAGCTTGTTATCCTCTTGATGGTGGGATCGCGTTCTTCCTAGCAATATTATAAAATCATTATATTGGATTATAATACTGTTTTAAACAAATATTTAACAATATTATCTTGCCATGGGTAAAAGTAGCATATACATGCAACTCCATGTATAAATTCGTACTCTCTTCTCTTGTTTCGTATACATGTCCGCCCTTTGCAGTTTCTCCTCGTATTCTCCTCGCATGCTTGTCAAGCTTAAACCATGCCGAGTTTTGAGCGTTCAATGCCTGTCAACAAGGGCAACACATTCGCTGAAATAACCAAATTTACAGCATGGCAGGTTAACGCCACATCCCGCAAGATGTATCATGTTTTTATTAATCATTGTGGCCGGGACGGGAAGGCCACTCTCGCCAGTCTTATCTATCACCACCTCGTTTACAGACGTCTCAAAGTCTTCCTCGACAACAAGGCCATGTTACATGGTGAGGCTATTCCCCTCTCTATTCACACAGCTATCCGCTCGGCCTCCCTGCATATCGCTATTTTTTCTAAGCACTATGCAGAATCCACATGGTGTCTTCGTGAGCTGTGTCTCATGGTGGAGAGCGGTGCTCCCATTATTCCCGTCTTTTGTGATATTCGACCTTCTGATCTCCGCATGGAAGACGAAGGTGGACCATACATCGAGGCTTTCCGGAAACATCGTTCCGTTGAAAATGCAGAGACATTAGAGAAATGGAGAGCCGTGCTGGAGGGTTTCTTATCATTACGGCTTTCAGTTTGGAGGGTAATACTCAAATATTACCTCGTTAATTTTTTTCCCTTTCAAATGATATTAAATTCTATTCCGTTTTAATATTGCAGAGATGATGGCGTGCTATTGGAGGAGATTTCGGCGAGCGTAATGAAGCATGTCAACGCCAAACTGCGATTGGAGGTGGGGAGAACCATAGGTTGCATGTTCTGCAATGCCCTTAAGATAATAGTAGGCCTGTTCTTTTTAATTTTATTTCTACTTTTATTTATTGTATGCATTTAAAAAGATATTGCGTTGGCCACAAGTCCTTACTCGTTTTCCTTGTCCGTTGGTTTGTAAATAAGCAAATTTCAATAAAAAAGTTACAGATTTCAGAGGAAGACTTGCCCCCTAGACATGTTTCTCTCCATAATACCAGTCTAATCCTATCCTCCTTTCTATTTTCTCTTTATTTATATATATATTTATTGGTTCTAGTCGCCTGTCTTTCTTAACTCTAACCATCTTTACTTGAAATTTCACTTCCGTTAGTTACATTATTCACTATTTTATCTTTCTTTGTAATAGACTGAAGTATTATTACTAACATTTTCAGAGAAAAACTTGCCCCCTAGACTTGTGGTCTCTCCATAATACCAGTCTAATCCTATCCTTCTTTCTATTTTCTCTTTATTTATATATATTTATTGGTTCTAGTCGCCTGACTTTCTTAACTGTGACCATCTTTACTTGAAATTTCACTTACGTTAGTTACATTATTCACTATTTTTTTTTTAATTTGAAACTTAATTTTTATAATAATAACTATTTAAGTTATATATATTTTATTTTTAATTTATTTAAAATTTGAAATTATATAATTTTAACACTATTTTTAAATATATATATATTTTTAAATTTTAATATTGATTTAAAAAATATATATATATTGAGGTGTTTACAAAGCTCAAAGTGTTTCATGTCCCCACCACAAATTAACTTTTACAAAGGCACCTAAGGCTTTTCATCAGTTCCCACAACACCAAAAATTAACTTTTTTAACGCAGGTATATAGCTTTTCATCAATCCCCATAACACCATAAATTAACTTTTACAATGGCACTTAAGGACCTACCCCCAAAATTATGTTTCATTATGAGAGTTATTAACTTTTATAACTACCTAAGATAATAATTAAATTATTTTTTTATTTAGTTATTGTGAAAAACTTTAATAAGTAGTTTTTCTTAACCATGATTCCTTTTAAAGTTGAGGGCTATATTTATCAATAGGAAATTTTAACACAAATCCATCACACACCCACCCCCTCACACACCCACCTTGGACCTTCCCAAAAAAATCAAAACCCCAACAGTTACCACACCAAGTACAACCAAATACTTTTTAAAATCATTAGAAAGCAAGATATACACCAACCAACAATCCATCACAGATGGATACCAATTATTTCAATATTATTTTAAAGTTAGTTATATTTAAAAATTAAAATTTTATTCATGAATATGAGTTGATTGTTGTATGGAGTTAAATTGTCACAATTATAGTTGGAAAACTATGAATCATTGGCAAATTTTAGAGAGTGGGAAAAATAGAATTGTTGTTTAAAAATAAAAATAAAAAGATAAGTAGTTAGTTGTCAATAAGACTTTAATTTAAAGAAAATATAATTATAATTCATATTAAATCATGAAAAGCGAAAAAAAAAACAACATACTCAATCAATGTTAAACAACTTTTGTTTTCTCTGCCTTGCCTTACCTTCGAATTGTATGCTTGTTTAGGGAATTGAATAGTGACTAAGTTTCCTAAGTACTTATACAAAGGCACCTAGGAACCTATCATTCCCTATATTATGTCTCATTTTTGAAAGCTATCAACTTTTATAACTAAAAAAACAACATACTCAAAAAAATTTAAACAACTTTTGTTTTATCTGCCTTGCCTTGCCTTCGAATTGTATGCTTGGTTAGGGAATTGAATAGTGACTAAGTTTCCTAAGTACTTCTACAAAGGCACCTAGGAACCTATCCTTCCCTCTATTATGTATCATTTTGAAATCTATCAACTTTTATAACTATATTATGTCTCATTTTGAAAGCTATCAACTTTTATAACTATACAACATTACATTCGTTTACTTTTACAAGGCACATAATACCAAAATATGCACCAAAAATCCATACAAACCCTTTAAAATTACATAAGATTACAACTGAATACTTTTATAAAGCCATTACAATGCACATAATACCAAGATATGCACCAACACTCCATCACAAATCGATACGAAATTAACTTTTACAACGACATGTGAGAGCCTATCGTTCCCCTAAATAATATCTCATTATAAAAAAGCCACCAGCTTTTACAACTATACAATATTACAACTACAACTGAATACTTTTTAAAGACATCACATAGTTATATATATTCATGAGATGATCATCAAAAACAAAACAAAAAAACAACATACTTAATCAATTTTAAATAGCTTTTTGTTTTTCCTTCTTTACCTTTTAATTGAATGCTTGGTCTAGTATTTGAATAGGTGGTTAAGGCTCCTCAGATACTTATTTCTCTAACGCAATGGATTATTCTACTTACTTATCATACTCCTTAATTTTCTCTATAGTGAATATAGGATCCACATATTTGGAAATCCAATTTGAAAGTTGATCCACCCTATGGAATTCATCATGGTATATCATTCAACACCTACACTTATTTAATGTGGAGCTACATATTACATTGCATAAATATCAAGTCATCGAGACACTCTTGGGTCAATCTGCTATGCTTCTTGGTATGTATGATCTCAAATAAAGATCACTAGTACTCACATCTAAAAGTACTACATGGTTGAATCAAAATATGAACTACTATATTTTGAAGATTTGGTGTTCTAGCACCACAATCTACCTATCATATATATATATATATATATATATATATATATATATATATATATATATATATATATATATATATATATATATATATAGATAGATAGATAGATATTTATATTGTAATTAAAATTAAACAAAATAATTTTAAAGGTTTAAAAATTACCTAAAGGGTTATCATTTATTAAATTACAAAATTTAGATAAAATATCCTTCTCCCAACTTGTTTGTAGGCTTACAAATTGGTGTGGATTAGGTGTCTTTTTTTTAGGTTGATTATCATCTTCCCAATGCAATTGTGAAATCCATTCATGACCTCTTTTTTATGGTTATAATTAGGACTGGAATGACATTTGGGGTTCAAGTAGTACTCCACTATGTGTAAAGGTTGATGGAGTCACATATTCCATATCTTATCAATAATTCATCAAAATAGATCAAATTTGTGTCTATCTCTTGTATAATAATTTTTAATGGTCTCTTTTATCTTGTATATGGCCTTATACAAATATCCCATTAGCAATTGGTCTCCATTTAAAAAACAAAGAAACTTGACCAAAGGTTCTATCACCTAAACTTGAATAGTGATCAATTAATCATCGTAAATAAATTTAATTAAGAATTAAAAATTTAGATTTCTAAATTAATAAATAGTGGGGTACTTCTCCCCAATACTTCTCCTTGCATCTACATTATTCATCACTACATATACAAAATTCTTCACTCCTAATTCAATCACCACCTCCAACAATTTGACCATAAAATGTGTGTTCTTCACCTCTAAAGAGGTACTGAATGACTTAAAAATGATCATCAATCCACCTAATTCCACAAAGAGGTTAATGAGGGTGTAGTTCCTAATGTCTGCCTATCCATCGCATAAAGTGTTACACCCTCTTTTTATCCATAATTTTATTTTGATCATCTACAAGAGCACATGTTTGTAATAGAATCATCCAATAAGAACACATCAAAATATTTTTAAGTAGGGTATTTATTCATCTACCATGTGCACCAAGTATCATCACCAAGACATTCCAATAAAAATAATTTCAAGATGAAACAAAATATAGTAGTAACACCAAAAAATTGTAGTAGCCATTCAAGCTTTATGTTAGCTTTTGATGCTAAAATACTTAATGAAATACAACCACAAGGTATAAAATGAGCATGCAATATTAAGTATATGATAATGGAAATATAATAAGCATGTAAAACACATAAAAAATTCTATAATAACTCATAAAACTACCATTAATGAAAGCTCACGAAAATGATATCTTCATACAATATGTGGATATTTTAAATGCTCCATTCTTCATACATGATCTACATTTTATCTAACTTGAGCATGTACTATACTCTAATGTGATTTTTCACTCTCTCCTTTTTCTCTCTATTACAAAGTCCAATATATAATAGAATATATCTCTTGGCCTTACATATTCATATGACATTTCTTTCTATTTATAGACTCATTTACACATGGACAACATGTACATTTACATCATCAAGTACCTTGCATATTCTATCAACACTTGTGCATTTATTATATTGCATAAAGTAACAACTCAAATCCTAATTTAAGACACACTCTTAATCTAAATGACGTATTCAAGATGATACATTAGTATGTACCAAATAATGTAATATAATCTAACACCGCATGTATTACATTATTTGGTTATTGAAGACTTTAGTCTTCAATATGGTCCTGTTATTGATTCTAGAATTTGAGATCTTCTTTTTTCTTTCTTCATTTTGATCCCTATCTATATCCCGATCAAGAAAATAATTAGTATCTTCATAAAATACTATTTTGGCTAAAAGAGCTTTAACTTCATGTTTATTTATAGGTTCTTCCAGTGCCTAAATTTATCGAAGCTCTTGAACTAAGTATCATTTTTATTTTATTTCTCTATATTGTAGTTGAGGATTATTGTATTGATTCTAAGAAGTATATGTATGCTAAAATTGTTGCTTATGTGAATTATATTAATTATGATATTATATTGGTTGGAATGGCCTATTTGATTGGCTTCCAAAATTTGTTTGATTTCCTTGATATTGATTTCTTGAATTGAATTTACAATAATTGATACTATATCCTTTCTTTATGCATACTTGACAATATATATTATTCCATATTGATCTACCCTTTGAGAATTAAGTAATATTTCCTTGTGGATTATATTTTGTGACTAAGGCATTGTTAGCAATTTTATTTGTCACTGAATTTTCTACTTCATATTCTTGTAGTATATTGACTAATTCATAAAATGATGTATCTTTATTTATAATTTGTAAATATGTAACTAGATGCTTGTATATTTCTATAAGTATTCTTAAGATTAATTGAACAAGAAACTTATCTTCAAAATTTTCTCTTAAGGTTAACAATTTTCTTTTTATATGTACCACTCTTCTTAGAAATAATTTTATACTTTCACCACTATTAACTTTTAGAAAATGCAATTGACTTTGGATATTCAAGATAGTGGCTTTATTCCTTCAAATATCTTGGCTAAGATTTTCCAAGCTTCTGTAGAAGTTGCTGCTGAACTAATGTATGGTTGCATTTCATCTATAATTGTAAATATTATTATCATAAGTGATTTTGCTTAATCTTCTTCATACTTTTGGATATCTCTAGCTTCTTTAGTGGGTTTATTTTTTTCCCCTTTAAAAATATTCTAAAGATTTTAAACTATCAATATTGACCTTACTTTGTTTTTCCATGAAGTGTAATTAGATCCTTTAAGAAGTTGGGATTCTAAAAGAAAGAATTTATTTGTTTTCATGATAATACTTGTAAGCTAACTTATATACCCCTAGTTTAGAGTATGCAATCACATTTGATAATACGATCTTGATAAAATGCTTAGTTGCCTTTGATATGAAAACCTTTTTACTCCTTAATGTTCAACCTTTTATATTCAAGATAATAACCTTATTCCTCCGTATTTATAAATAGAAAGCTAAATATATTTTGATGCAATTTCAATTTTGATGAGGTTCTCTATTTTCAAGACCTTTAAGTTGGAATACTTATGTCTATTTAATTTGAGCAAGAGACTAATATCAGAAGTATTTTTTCCAAGATTCTAGCAACTGTATGTTTTGCTGATTTTAATTATCAATAATATAGTTTTTAAATTTCAATAACTTAAATTTAGTGCTGAATTCATTATAACTCCCTAGTTGGAAATTTAGAAAACAAAGGTATTTGCAAATTTAATATTTCTATTTCAATCTAGAAATCCTTATTCCTCCAAGTTAAACTATTTGTAAAATATTTCTATGCAATTTGAATGAGGTAATTTCAAAACCTTTCTAAAAAATTATTTCTTAAAGCAAATTCTAAGGCATTCAATAATTATTCTAAGGTTGTAAATCTATACCTTATTTCTCCTTTTATTAAAAAAAATTGAATATAATAAATTAATTAACCTTGGATTCAATATTATGCCTTATATCTCCTTAATATTTTGTAAGGTTTTTAAATTAGACTAAATATTTCTTACCTCCTTTAATATGATGCTCCAAAGCTTTGTCTTGCTTACTTTATTCTGAAACCTGCACTCTCAAGATGATATTCATTCATTGTGATGCATTCAATGCACTTTGACGCTCAATCTCCAATGCTTTGACTCTCCAAATTACATCTTCCTCTTCCCTTCATAATTTTGCATATGCAATATTATTTCACACTTTATTCTCTCCTCTTATTTATTCTTTGAATGTATATCCAAGTGGTACTCTGAACCATGCCTTTATCACATGTAGAAGGTATTATGTGATGATTGACACTTCTCTTCCATCAAGACACTTGGCATTCAAGTTGATGATTCTTTTAGGGTGCTTGAGTACTCCTTGGTGGTTGGCACTTTGTATCCTAGGTTATAAGTGTCTTTTACACCTGTAGCATTTGTCGATGAATATTACTTCATACATCATTGGTAATGTTAAAGTTTTCACTATAATTGACTTGTTTGTCCTCTCTACAATGATGGTTTTAATTCCTTGGTGCTTAGACCATGATTTAGCTCTCCTCACAATGGTTAGTGCTTTGTGTGTAATGTGTCAAATAGAAAACAAAAACCTTATATCTTTAGCTTACGTACCATATGATTGCTTAATTTTGCAATGTAATGCTCATTAATGAGTAATCTTTAACCAATACAAGTGCTCTTCCTCCTGTTGTAATAGGTATACATTATGTTGGCTACTAATCAAGTATCTTAACTTAATTTTACATTATGTAGGAAGCGTTATATAAAATAATAAAATTGATGATTATATCTCCACTATCCTCCTTTCAATGATCTTGTATTGAGTTTATGCAACCCTAATGGTGGTTCACTTAACTTCACCAAATCTCCTTCCATGGTGATTCTCTTCCTCAAATATGTTCTCAACTGAATGGTGGTGGCACTGTAGGTAAAATTCTATGATGATGATGAAGGTTACTCTATGTTGGCTTGGTGGTTCTTCCACTTCTTTGTTGGTTACTAAAATTGGTATCGATCGGTTTCTTTCTATTAGTGGTGCTCTTACCTCTTTGTTTGATAGTTGGCTTGTTTAGCACTTTGCTACATAAATAGCACTACTTCTAGATGCTTAAATTCAAGAGATTTGTGCTCCTTTGTTGTAATATATTTTCAATTGTTGCATGTAGCTCTAGAGAGACACTAGTTCATACCTTTCTATTACTTACCCCCTATACTTTTAGTCCTTCTTAAACAGTTACACTAGCTTTTTAAAATGGTGGCTTTCTTATACAATATGGTGGAACATCTTCTATTTTACAATACTTGGTAATGGTGGTTTTTATTCCATGAAAACTTATCCTTGTTGGCTACTCTTCCATAATGACTCCTTCTCATAACTATGCTTGATGGTTTCATCTTTGGTAACTCTAAGCTTCTATTTTATGCCAAACTTGTGCCTTTTAAATAGAATAATACTTCTATTCTCTATTGTAAACTATTGACTTATTTACTTTCCAAGATATAGTAAGGATTTGATCTTTTTCCTTTCCTTATATTATTTCTAACTTCTCCTTTCTTTCTTGTAGGTTTTAATACCTTAAGAATGCTATCTTCTCAACATTTGAAGATATAAACTCGAGACCTTTTCTTTGGATACTTTAAAAACTTAAGTGTGGTGCTTTTAAAGACTTAATAACAAGCTAATGTGATTTTTCAGATAATAAACTTTTATAGCAACAATATTGTATACCTTTTGGTCTACATTTGTAGCTAGGTTTCTTGGTGATTTGATTCACCAATTTGTTACCCCAAATTTGTAAAATATATAGCTCCATTTTTTTTGCTTTGCTGCCCTAAACTTGTTAATATTTTAGCTCTTATTAGTGTCCAAATCAACTCAAAAACTCCTCTAATTTGTAGCTCTATGACTCGTCAATTCACTACCCAATATTTACTTTCTAAAAGGTTTAACTATCCAAATCCCTCTCCTTTAGATTACTATCTAAAACTCCTTAATTTTTTAGCTTCTAATGTAACTAATTCTTTTTTTTTGATAATCCAAAAACCTTTCTAAATTACCTTGAGATTCTCCAAAATGCAACTATAATATCTTCTCTTAATGCTGCTCAAATTTATAGCCTAATACTTCTTCAAAATGTTGCTTCAAGAACTAATTTCATTACCTTTATCTTGTTGTCCAAAAAAATAATCAATTCCTTCAAATCACTATCTTATTTTACTACCAATTCCTCCAATTCACTATTCAAGGACCTTTCAAAATCTTCCCAACTCTTCTCCAAAACACAACTTTATGTCACCTCCAATTTGTTATCCTGTGACTCTTCAAATTCTACTATGAAAATCAGTGATCTTCTCCTTCATAAATCAGCCTTCAAGCCTTTAATGGAAGTCTTTAAATCTCTAAAATTGGTGGTTTCCTCTACCTTCTTTCTCCTCCTAAATTATGACTTCAAACGTGGCCTATTTAGTTGGCCTTTTTTCTCAAGAATATAAATGTCTTGATATATTCAAGAATCCTTTCTAAAATTTGACAACCTTATTGCCAAATATTTTTTCTTTTGGTCTTGTTGTTGGATGGCAATAATTGTACCAAATTCTTCTTTTCAGGAGCTACTCCTACTTGCAATCTTCTACCTTGAGATTTCTTCAAATCTCCTCCAATGATCACTTATTCAACTTTCTTCAATAGGTATTTTTCTAGCCTTCTTCTTCTTTCTTCTTTTATGTTTTTTCTTGAGATCTCTTATTTTGGGTCTTCAAATTCTACAGTTTCTCAAATGTTCAATAGGAATTTTCTTAGCCCTCTTCTATCTTCAATATTCAATCTTTTAACTTCCAAATCTAAAATTTCTTCAATGGGATATTTTTCTTGGGTCTCATCCTTCTTGATTTGTTGTATTCAACCTTTTATAGGGACCTCCTTCTTGGGTATATTCAATCATATACCTTCAATATCCAATGGGGTCTTCTTTATTGGACCTCCTAAATCTTCAAATATCTATTTTTTTGCAATAGATAACTAATTTCATCTTTGATTGCCTAAAAGTAGATTTATGGTAGCAAGAAAAACCATGCAAATATTTATATGTCTATAAATAAATAAATATCACTAGTTATTCTTCAATCTAGTGGAAAGAGATATATGTTGAGTCCTAGTATTCACAAGTTTTTTTGCAACCTTGTGGAAAGACTCTTAGCCAAAAACAAAATTTGAAAATATTGAAAATGAAATCTCCCATTATGAAGTAGGCTTCAAAGAATTATGGATAAAAATCTAAACAAATACAAATTTAAGGTTTTTTTGGTCCGAAATCTACCACAGGAAAGGATTTTTACAATTGCACCCTAGACCCGGCCAACATTGAAAGGCTGGAAGCAAGAAATGGCTTCCAGACCAATCTCCAGAGTGGGCTGGTTCCCTTTACTATTCTAAATTTCTTGTTAAAGATAAGGGTTGCTTGGAAAGAAATCAAAAGTTGCGGAAAGGAATGGGAAATATAGCCACAAGTTGAAGTGATGGGATCGGAAGATAACAAAGAGAAACTTAAAAATGCGACAACAGCAAGTAACATAAGATGTCAGCTCAATTCTCACACAACTGTATGTAGCAAATCTCTCCAATATTACACTCCGAAATCATACTCTCACGGCAGCACTTAAATCCAAGATGCAGAATTTAAATACAACAACCATTAAGAAATACGAATACTATAAGAAATGCAACCTGACAAAAAAGAAAATCACTCATACAACCGTTGCTAAAAATCTGAAGCCAATACTTTTATTCCTGCAGATACAATTCCAGTTTCTAGCAGAGAACTCTCCAACCACTGCAAATGAGGTTTACATTGGTTTTTATAGAGGGTTGTCCTCTTTGCAGCATTTAATATTTGCCACCGACCTTCTTGAGATCTACAATTATGCCACCGAAAATAAGCACATGATCCCCTTAATTGCAGCCTTGAAGCACCACAAAATTGAATGCAATTAGACATCAGCGATCACCTTCATTAAATTTGGCTTTGAACATGCGCATGAAACCGTTGAAACAACCCATGAACAGCAGCCTCGAACAAATAAAATCTTCAATTTTGGTGGCCTGGATGCTTCTTCAACCTTGACCGCATGGGAAATCCGCAAAACATTTAATTCGAGTGAGCATTTAATCATCGGAAAGTAAAAAACCTTATCGGTCGTTCATACTGCGCCTTGGCGGGAAACCGACGCAGGTCGCGAAAACGTGACGGATTTTTGTGCCGTACACCTTTGCTACCTTGGACCCGTGAAAATCCTCCCTGTCGCGATATCACTGCCATTTTTCGGAACTCAAGCCCTTGCCCCTTTTTTGTAGCGATTTCGCTACTTTTTAACTCCTTGGCCTTCTTCTCAACGAACTCCCCGTGGCTTCGAAACTTGCAAGACATCGTCGCAACTTTTTCTTTGAACTTCCCTTTGCACCAATCTTCTGGCGATTTTGGAACATCACCTGCTCAACCAACTCTTTGAAAGTGTAGCCTTTTCAACAAAACTTCCGTGCTTTCGAAAGATGCAGCGCATCGCTGCAACTTCGTTTTTAGACCTCCTTCTCGACCAATATGCAACGAATCGCTGCACTTTTCAACTTTGGACTTCCATTTTGCAAATGTGCAACGAATCACTGCAACTTTGAGCTTAAACTCTTTTGTCAACCAAACCCCCGCGACTTTGAGACATGCAGCGATTCGCTGCACTTTTGAGTACTTAGACTTTTTCAACTGCCTGTGTCGCAAAAATGAGACGTCAGCGAATCGTTGCAGCATTTAACTTTGTGTCTTCGGCTGAAATTTTTGTCACGATTTTGCGACATTTTTTCGCTCTTCCTCCTTTGCTCATTTGAAGTCGCGAAAATAGAACACGTCGCGATATCGTGACGGTTCTTCTTAGCTGCATGCGTTGACCGTGTTGATCGCGATTTCGCGACATGTCAGCGAATCGCTGCATTTTCTGGACTTAGTCTTTTTTTGCTCCTTTTTTGTTTCTTTTTGCTCCAAAGCTGCATCAAGGCTAGTATCAAAGTAAGATCTGCAACAATTTACGTGTTAATACTTCAATCAAAATCAAATGTGGCAAAAATGCCAACAGGTTTTTTCCTAGTAAAGCAAACCCATCCATGATAGGTAGTCAATGAGTAGTCTCCTACGACATACATGTTCATTGAACATATATTTTATATCCTTATTGGATATAAAAATATTATGATTCATATTCTCCTTTCAAAGCACTCACAACCTGATAGGTCTCCAATATTAAGGGAAACTTTAGCCTAGGATAAAAATATCATCTTTGAATCCTCTCTAATTCAAGGCTACATTGCAAGAGAAGTTACAAAAATAAAATATTCTATTGATGGTTTGAAAACTCTTATAGCTCTCTTTGACAACATATTTGAGTTTCTACTTTTCCCTATAACCACTTTCTTCTCTTTAGATGTAAGATTCAATCACTTTGTTGCACTACTCTACAACTCAAATCTTAAAAAAGAAAATCTTTTCTGTGCTACTTTATGTCTCTAGTGCTCTCTTTGCTCAATCTATTTAGTCTTTACTTTAAACTATAATAATGAAATTTGTTTACCCCTTGTATTTTTATACTTTTTCCCATGACTTACGAATGTTAGTTTTATCTAATATTGTTGGTTGTTTCATTTGAAAGCCATGTTTTTAATATAGTTGTACAATTTAGGGTAATACCTCCTTTCCACTTTTACTAAGGCTTAGAGATATCTTATTAGCTTGTCGCATCACTTTATTTTTACCTTTTAAATTTTTTTATTGTCTTCATTTTTCTACATGTTCAATGAGATTCATATTATGTCATTGGTGCTTGATGCCAACTTCTTATTCCTAACTCGAAATCTACCCTACTTAAACTTTTCAAATTGTTTTCTTAGGGTGTTAAGGATTCAAATTTACCCTATTAACAACTTTTTTTAGTCATTGGCCATCAATGTTTCATGTGAACACATATTGGAAAACCATCTTAAAGATGTATTTTGTTGTGTTAGAAATTAATTTTGATGTCTCCAAACTACATCCTACTATCCTACAAAGGTATCTTGCCATCATGCATCATATCCCTCCTAGATAATTCATGGAATATAACTAGGCATCTAATTTATTTGGAACCACTTCTCTATTTGGTATGAGTTTGGTGATTCTATAGGATCCTAGCCATCATACCTTCAACTTTCTAGGATATTATTTGTTATAATTTACAAATGCTAAAGTCCCATTCCTAAAACACCTTCCTTTTGGTATTTTTGTTATGCAAGGTCTATTTTATTTCAATTTCCTCTTGTTGCTTGCCTACATATTGATTAATTTCATATTTTACTATATGCACATGTTTGTTTTTATCTACACTACCTATTATATCTTAAGCCAAATCCATGATGACATGCAAATGGTGATCCTAGTTAGAATAATTTATATTTATACATTAGGTAACTGATAATAGTGGACCATTCTAGTACCTCTTTATGAACCAAATCTCTATCTCAATATGTTTTGCCTCAAATATTATCTTTATTAAATCTTCCAAACTACCAATATTTTACTGTATGATAAATACTACAAGGTTCATAGGTTTTGATGATAAATCCAATCAAATCGTATTCTTCTATCTCATCAATAATTTTCTACATGATGAATAGTACAAGGTTTGTAGGTGCTCATAGAAATATCAATAACATCATCTCTTTTCTCCCTTGAACCAACATGCATGGTAACTAATCAACAATAAATTTATCTATCAATATTAGGGGCATCATTCATTGCCACACCAATCAATTGTTAGATTTTGATACTATGAACCAAGGGAGAATGCAATCACAGGATATACAATATGCAAAATATAAGATGTTGAAATATACTATTAATGGTAAGTGATGAAAATGATACAATGCTATATGGAGGAAATGAACACTCCAGAACATATGATAAGAACATGTGATATTGTAGAGTATAACTACTACTACCTAGAGCTATATCTAAACACTCACTATGAGGCCCTTTATATAGAAATATGGATTGCTTGGTCAAAACTCTTCCTAACATGCACATAGACACTTATGCATTTATTACAATACTTGAAGTAACTTTCTAACTAACCCCTAAAGTAATATCCTACTCTAGTTATGTACCAAATATGGTACATTTACATGATCCAAATTATGTAATATACTCTAAACCCCCCGTATTACATTATTTGGGTATTGAAGACTTTAGTCTATGGATATTCTTCTTCTTTTCCTATATTCTATCCTAGAAAATAGTTAGTGTCTTTATGCCATGTTACTCTTGCTGTAATAGCTTTGACTTCATGATCATCTTCTTCTTCTCTGGTCATAAGAATCTATCTAAGTAGTTTGTATCTTTGCACAAGATTGAGAATGCTTTGGACGAAGACTCCTCCAATGTTAGAGTCTGAGTATGTCTATCTGGTTCTATTTTTGAGGTTCCTTCTTATTTATATCTTCTTTGCTATGTTTTCTCTTAATGTACCTTCTCTTTTTTTTTCTTCTTTTTCTTTGATTCTGTATTGATACTTGTGAAATTTTTGTTTCATGAGTTAGTCTATCATCACACTAGTATTGATTTGCATTGCTAGTTTGTTTCATGTGTTCGATATGTACAAAAGCAATCAATGATAGGTAAATAATTAAACACTCTGATGAAAAAATGATCAATTTTTATGAATTCCACTATGTTGTGAAGAGATCTTCATGAAGATATCCAATTAATATTGTAAAGCTTTCCTCTTTTGCTTCCTTAAGGAATAATGAGAATCTATCTTTATCACTAGTGGATAGATACTTATATTCTTCAAGAGTATCTATTATATTTTGAGAGTAGAATTCTATTTCATGGAATAGTTCTTCATTATTCAAAGTATTTCTTAATATTTCATCGAAGTTTAATTGATCTAAGAGTATTCTTATAACTTCCTAGTCAGTGAAGTGTAGTATTTTTTTATTTTCTATTTGTAGAATACTATATTTTCCTCAAGTAGATTTGTTATATGATATTTAATTTGATAAACCTATCAAGGTTTAGTTTTGTAGAATCCCTTATTTCTCCCTAGTTAAGAGATGTGAACTAATTTGATAAACCTTTCTTAGAATTAAGTTTTGTAGGCTTCCTTATATATCCCTATTAATTAGAATATGCTTAGTTCACCTTCTAAGCTGATTTTGTAATATTTTGAGAATAATCAACTTATTAATTTTGCCTTCTCTTTTCCAATGAAGTATGCTTTAATAGTTGAATTTCTTTTTGTCTTTGTAGAATGAGTATGAGATAATTTTTACCAATTAATTCCAACTCTATATGTAGGCAATTTGTTTGCTTTTCTTTTCAATAGATTAATTTTCTAAATTACAATTATATGTATATAGTTTGAAGTAGTATGCCTTATATCTACCTACCTTTGGAATATGAGAAAAATAATGTTATTTGCAATTTAATAGTAAGTTAACCAATAGCTGAAAGCCTTATATCTCCTACTTGGTTAATTGCATATATTAAATATCTTTAAATAAGTTTGCTTGATAATTACTAATGCTTGTTAGATTTAATCAAAACAATACAATAGTCTATATCACCTTATATCTCTACTTTTACTTAAAGTAAGCAAAATTTAATTTACCTTTGTAAGGTTTGATGCTCCAAATCCTTTGTTAGACTTAAAGGTTCATGTTCTTTATGTAGCTTGATGCTCTATGTTCTCTGTGAGACTCTACGTTCTCTGTGAGGCTCTATGTCCTTTGTGAGGTCTACGTAATTTGTGAAGCTTGATGCTTCTATGCTATTTATGTGACTTGATATTCTATGTATCTCCATGTATTTTGATGGTGGTCTGGTATGTATTTCAACATTGTATTAGTGATGCTTTAACCTTTGTGTTCAATCAGATAACCTGCGTATTCCTCCTATCTTTATGTTGTCACAATACCTATTTTGGCTTGGTATTCTCCTCAATGGGTGCTTATCACTATAGGAATTGAATGATGTTTTATGAAAATCCTCATTACTTTCTTTGACTCTGTTTTCAGTGTGCTATTACTCACTCAGACATTGCAACTTTGTTTTGTTTTCCTTCACCTCCTACGCCTTGGAGTTGAACGTTTATGTAGCTATGTGGCACGTGCATCTTGAGTAATGTCTAAGGTATTTCTAATTCCTTTCTTTAGATATTTCCAAGTGTTTTTTATGCTCCAATGTGCATGCGGTTATTTTTAAATCTTATGGTTGAATCTAACACCTTCAAATGAATTATGGGCTTCAATTTCGAATGACAATATTGTAACATATCTACCTGTCATAACCACTGTGTAACTCCCTTTAACTCTAACATCTCGATGCTTGCTTATTAAATAAACACTTCTTGTCAGTGATGACAAATGACAGATGCATGTATTATTCCCTCCAATGCTTCTTTTCTCCTACATATTCCTTTCACCAAAGTACATCCATATGTTTCTTGTCTCCCAATGCTTCTTTTAGGCGAGTATGAGTTGAATTTTCAATGGAGGTGTTGGGAACTTGGTGTTGGTTCTATTATGGTCTGTTTTGAGCACTTCTATGGTAGATGTCATATATAATCAATAACTCTAGGTATCACTTCTATATTTATTTCCTTTTGTTTCTAATATGCTAGTTTGAATGCTACCTTTGCAATGATCAGTGGATGACAACCAATGTAGATGATTAATAACCTTCTGCTATAATTTATGCTTTATATTGATTGTTTGGAATACCTACTTTCATGGTTTTAAGGGTATTTTTGAATACCATAATGAGATCTCTTTGTTAGCTCTTCTCATTTGCTTCAGATCGATCCTTCTATGGTCACTTGTATGATAGTCCTCTCTTGTAGAGGATGTGTCTCTAAGATACTTAGATTATATCTTATATTCTACATAGGACAAAATGCTATGGTGTAGAATGATGTAAATAGAAATATAATAGAATACCTTGATTTGAACCTTCTCTTTCAAGCTTATTTTACTAGTTCTAATTGTGGCTCCTCTATATTATATTTTGTAGGCAAGGGTTGGTTGAAATTGTCTTCTCTTTTGAAAAACTATCTCCTTCTATTGATTGATCTAAGTAATGAATCCTATCTAATAATCATGTAGATAATATACCCTTTGATAGAGTAATTTATGCACTAATTCTTTCATTTAATGAGCTCTTTAGTGCACCTTGAGTCTGAGACTCACCAAGTCTCGATTTTGGCTTTTACCATTGATTAATGGCTTCTTCTTCTCCAATCCTTGGAGGAATTTTTATCTGCTTAGTGGCTTCCATAGGACACAATGCCTTGCAGGTATTGAGTTTTTAATAGTGTCTTTAGACACTTTGACTATTTATAGATTTGTGTTCCCTTGGTTTTAGCAATCAATACACAAAATAATTCTTTGATAGTAACTAGTTTAACGAACAACTAGTATAGTGCAATGAACCAATAATATTTTAAATTTTAATACACTTTAATAATCTCACCTTATCACTCCTATTAATAAGATCTCAAAGTAGTTTCTAATGCAGTAATAATCACTACAAATTCCTTAATGTGGGTCTCTTTTCAATAATTAGATAATAGGAAGAATGTATCTAAATCCTATTAATGTGTAGGTAATAAACCTTAATAGAAGATATCTTCTACACTTTATTTGAGGATATAAAATGCAACCTTTTATTTTACAGCTTCCAAACTCTAATTAGTTTCTCAATGAAGTTAAGTAGTAATATGAATAAGTGTTCAAGTAATGAACCCTTTTTGCACCTAAGTTGCTTATCTTTAATGATGAATATCTTGATGAGTTGATTCACCAAGTATCTTGTCTGGAATGGTTACTACCCATAGTTGTGAATACTTATTGTCTGCTACTTTGTAGTAGATGATTTCCAACTTCTCCTTCAGAAACTAGCCTGGAATTTTCAAAGTCTTGTAGCTAGTAATGCTATCTTGATTGCTGCCCTCTAGTAGTCAATATATTAACTAAAATGTTATCCTTTAGGAAATTTTTAGTAATTTTCTATGGATCTAGCAAATCTCTATCTGTACCTTTTTTAGATATGAAGGGAAATATCCAAATATTCTTGGATTTGAAAGGTATCTTTTGTCTGAGTTCTTCTTCAACTTCCTTTTCGAGTTCTAACTTCTAACAAGATTTTCTTCTCAAGAATATAAATATCTTGAGGTATTCAATATTATTCTTTGGGATTTGGCACTCCTTGCAAAATTCTTCTTATTTTGGGCTTGTTGTTAGATGGCAAGCATTGTCCCAAATATTTAACTATCATCTGTAGTGAATTTCTCCAATGCATTCTCCTAGGGAATTTTTTGATGGCTTTTCTAATTTTTGTAATGAGGCTCTCTAACCCTTCTCCTTGAGACCTCTCCAAGGTCTTCAATCTTACAAATTTTTCGATCTTCTTGATGAGACCTTTCCTTCAACCTTCAGCTTCGAAAGTGTTGGCAATGAGATATCTCTTGTGCATTTCTAAAGTTTGCTACTTTTGAAATTAGTTATAGGACCTTGCTAGTCCTTATTAAATCTTACATAATTAAATAATACATTATCTAGGAAGTAAATTCAATTCTGTTTATAAATACCAAATTATATATGAGAAATATTGATTAATTAGATAAGCCTTTAGTTTGTAAAGGCAATTACTAACCACGCAATGGGGTTAACGATTTCATATTACACACTAACATAACACAAATAAGTTATATAACTATCTATAGGAAGATGATGGTATGAATTTCACTCAAATTTGGTTATTCTTCCTAAATTATTGATTCACGACTACGCCTATTCGTAGACGTTTATCTAGTGCTTGGCAAAAACTATAATATATGGGTCATATACCAAAGACAAGTATAACTATTTTAAACAAAGGTCAGCTACTATATTCAATTTTATTACAACCAAAATATCGGTTATCTGAAGTTCTTAAAGTCCTCATAATCATTATGCTATAAAAATACTTCGGTTTTAAAAATATAATACTTGAAAACTATAGAACTAATGCTTTCACCCATTCCTTTTAGATTCTACCTATAGCTTTTTTTCCTAATATGTATAGTAGTCTAGTTATTGGGTTTGTATATCATGCTCTTAGCGTAATTAAATGGAAGCAACTCTGTCTAAACATTTTTTAGACCCAATTTGAACATATGTCAGTGAATAACTAATATTATTTTTATAGGGAAATCAGTAGGAAATAAAACTCATCTTTGTAACCAAAATAATATTTTGTGGCTTTGAACTAGAAATTGAAAATTTATACCATAATATCATTTGATTAATACAAAGATAACATAACACTTAGAGGTTACATTAAAATAGTAATGTACAAAATACTATCTTAAATATTTATTTAGGTTAAATTAGGGATACAATAATAGAACAATATTACATACTTGGGTAGCGCCTCTAACCAAAATTAAATATAACATTATCTTTGACATTACAAAATGGAGCCTATGCCTACATGTCCATCTATCTCACTCTTTCAAATTTACAGAATCCAAGCTTTGTAAAAACTATAGAAATATAAGACTAGATTAACTTGCCCAAAAGAACTCAGGTGATTATATGTTTAGGTAACTTTGAAGTGGAAAAAAATCCCTCACACAGATTGCACGCACCTCCAAATGATAGTAGATAGTAAAGGAAACTTGTATCTAGTGAACACTCAACTCTTTTGTGAATAAGACTCGAAATTGTATCATGGGATCATATATTTCTCTTCTTGTAATAAAATATACCTATTTTTATAATATCTATATGCAGATTTTAATATACACAGTCATGCACTACCATCCATGGTTTATATCATACAAGAAAAATACAGTCACACATTTATTCATTTGTAACCATATCAAAATTTTCATAAAGTCATACATTTAAATTTCCATAATAACATGTGACTTTACAAAGAAAAATATCATCTTCCAAGATGCAACATTGCACAAATACACCCGAAAGTGCAATTCTTCAAATTCTCATAACCAACTCATAACTCAAGTAAGGAATGGATTAATCACTAGGTAAAAATTTACAATTAACTTCTGAATGAGGTAAATATTTTCCACTTTTACACATTTACCAACATCACAACACCAAGTAAAGAAGGTGCTATCTTATTTTATTTACATCGAGGCATATGTTTGACCACAATATCTCAATATAAGTTTTATGAGATTTAAACTTTGTTACTCAGCACCTACAAAAACTCCAAATAAAATTTCAATAATAGTTAGGTTTAGTCTTGCATTGATTTTAAAATCAAACATTTATCTTTATTGTAATAATTATTCAAGCCATTTTCAACAATCATTAATTTATTGCAGATCATAGTAAAGCACACTTGTAAAATATATTTGAAGCTATACTTTTAACTAATACTTCTAAAAGATATGTACAAAAATATCGATGTAATATAAACCACCTAAAATTATAATTCTAGAACCCCCTTCTACATGCAAAATGTAAGGTGAATAATCCTCTCCCATCAACCAACTTCCTCCTCTTTCACTCAGGTGAACATGGGAGAAGTTAAAAATATAATTATGACTATTACATGCTAGTATCCAAATCACTACAGCCACCACAATCCACTTTGTCCACTATGTAATAGAGTCATAAATATTATTTATATTTTCATTTATTTACCATTATTTTTATTTAACATATATATATTAATTTTCTTCCACTTTAGAAACTCATTAATAAGCATACGAACAATCTTCAATTAATCATATACTTAATAAAGGAAGGATGTCATGTCCATAGCACTAACATTACCAACAAGGATATACGTATGTATTATTTTTCGTCAAACAATAAATAAACCTTCAAAATAAGGTTCACACAATAACACAAATAATCTAGAATTCTCCTACATGATATGCAATGCATGAGCTTCCATGTACTCATGAGCCAATCATAATTTCACTCTTACCTTTTTCCATCGACCTTCTTATTTTCATCGAAGGTATGTACTTGGTCTTACATGCACAAAAACCATCAGCAGTACCCCATTCTAGGAATAAAGGCAAGTATAATCCATCAATTTATCAATAATCCATAGTCATGCTAGGAAGGTTGTTACATCCTCCCCCACTAGAAATAAACACAATGCTTTTGTTTTAATGTATATGTAAAAAAATCAAAACATATATATATATATATACATTCACATATCCGTCAATATAAATGTCCATTCCTAAATCACACAATATTTAAACATGATTATATTTTCAATTCCACATAGAGTTTCATATTTACATTCAACCCTAAATCCATACATTAATCAAAAATATATTTGTAAAACAACTCTACTCAGTAGTCCAAATATACATCCATACATATATACATAAATAACCATAAATTCACATAGCAGTTTTTGAAATGCTAAGTTCACTCAAATAGAAAAGGAACTATTTTTGCATAACAACCACATTTTTTCATGTGGCATTTCTATATGAGTAATGGTCCCATTAGACCCAACATTGGTCAATGTTTCTTATCCTCAAGCTCTTGGTCCTAAAACCAAGTATTCTAACTAGATAAAATTCAAATTTCAGTGGGTTTGACATTTGTAAATTGGAAATATCCAAAATATGAGTAGGGTTAGTAATGTACTTCCTAAGGAAGGAAACATGCAAGACATTATGGATTTTTGATAAAATTGATGGTAAAGAAATTTTGTAGGCTACAAGACTTATTTTTTGTATAATTTCAAATAGATCCATAAATATAGGATCAAGCTTGGAGGATTTAATTAAAATCTTTGTAGGTTTCACCCTTAAGAATACTCTGTCACCCATAAAGAATTATCTCGATATTATTTTAAGGTTTGCATAGCTCTTTTGGTGATCCACAACCTCCTTAAGCCTTTGGTAAATTCCTTTTACTTTCTCCTTTATTTATTTCATAATTTTTGGCCCAATCATACCCGATCCTCTAGATTATCCTAAGACAAAGGATTCCTACACCTTCTCCCGTATAGGGCTTCAAATGGGGCCATATCTAGTGAAGCATGATAGTTGTTATTGTAAGTAAATTTAACTAGACACAAATAATATTTCCTTTTAGTGTGTTGGCCCATATAATACATTCTCAACATATATTCTAGGACATGATTCACCCTCTCAGTATTTCCATCTATCTTAGGATGATAAGTAGAACTGATATTAAGTTTGGTACCCATCATTTGATGCAAATATTTCTAGAATTTTGAAGTAAAACAAGAATCCTTGTGTGATATTATAATTTTTGAAAACCCATGTAGTTGCACTATCTCCCTAGAAAAATTACTTGCTATGGAAGGTGTATCATCTTGTACATTTCCAGGTATGAAATGTGCAACCTTGGTCAATGTATACACTACAAAAAGTATTGCATCATGTCTAAATCTAGTCTTAGGTAATCCAACCACAAAATCCATCTAAACAACCTACCATTTTTGTGAGGGAATGTTGTGTGGGTACAAACATCCTGATGGGCGCAAATATTCTACCTTAACTTTCTGACACTCCAAAAATTTAGCCACAAAATCATTAATATATTTTTTCATTCCTTGCAAATAATAGATATTTCTCATATTCTCATGCATTTTCACCCCACTGGATGTACAAAATAAGGAGTATTATGTGCCTCCTTAAGAATAGTTTCTCTTAATACACTTAAATTTAGAACAACTAATCTATTTTTTAAGTATAACAACTCATTCCTATACACATATCCTATGTCTCGGTTAGGTTCTTACTCAATTTGACATTGAAATTTCTTACAAAAATCATCACTCTCTTGCAATTCCTTAATATGATTTATCAAATCATAATGATAATAGGTCATAACAGTGATATACCCTCTCCTACTCAAGGTATCAATAATCTTATTCTCCCTACCCTTGATATATTTGATGCCAAAATCATACTCTGGTAGAAATTCCATTTATTGATGCGATATGGCATTTAACAAAGGTTGAGTAAAAATGTACTTTAAACCCTGATGGTCTAACTTGAGTTCAAATTGTTTCCCTAATAAATAATGCCTCCATATCTTAAGATCATGCACAACTGCTTCTAACTATAAGTCATGAGTAGCATAGTTTACCTCATGTCTCTAAAGTTTTCATGATTTTAAGGTAATGATCGTCTCATATTGGGTGAGACCTCCTCATAATCCCTCAATAGATGCATTAGTGCATACATTAAAATTCTTAGAAGGATTAGGTAATTGTAGAATTGGTGAAGTCATCAACCTTTATTTTAGAGTTTGAAAGGCCTCTTCACACTGATATGTCCACCTAAATACCTTTCCTTTTATTTGGATATTAGTTATAGGTTGAGAAATTTTGAGAAACCCTTGATAAAATATTTGTAATAGACTACCAATCCCATAAAACTACACACCTCAGTCATATTAGTGGACATAGGCCAGTTAACAATACCTTAAATTTTCTTGGGATCGATAGCAATCCCTGTAGTAGAGACTATATGCTCCAAATATTGTATCTAAGGAGTATAGAATTCATATTTTGATAGCTTCTCATAAAACTAATTTATTCTAAGGATCTTAGGTACAATTCTCATATGAAGTTCATGCTCCTTGTTCCAATAATATATCAGTATGTCATCAAGGAATACAAGCATAAAATGATCTAGCTGCTCTCAAAAAACATTGTTTATAAGATTTATAAATGCAGTTGGGGAGTTAGTCAACCCAAAAGGTAGGACTGTAAACTCATAATGTTAATATCTTATTCTAAAAGTAGTATTTTGTGTATCTTCTTTTCAAATTCTTAAGTAATGGTATCCTTACATTAGATCAATTTTTGAGAATATGGTATCTCCTTTTAGATGATAAAAAATATCATCTATCCTAGGTAATGAATATTGGTTTTTGATGGTAACCTTGTTGAGCATTTGATAGTCTATGTACAACCTTAAGGATCCATATTTATTCTAAAAAAATAGAACATGATCACCCCACGGTGACACACTAGGCTTGATAAGCCCCTTATCTAATAGCTCTTAAAATTGTGTCTTGAGCTCTTGCAACTCAATAGAAGTCATTGTAGGTGCCCTATAAATTAGTGCAACTCTAGGTAAAATATCAATTGAAAAGTCAAATTCTCTTTGGAGGGGTAATCCTAGTAGATCCTTCAAAAACACATCCTTGAATTCACTCAAAATAGGATACTTTTGGAAGAGATCTGAGTCAATTTTCATTTCTTCCTTCTTGTTCATATTGACTACAAAAATCATTCCTCTCTTCCTTATTACTTTCTTCACTTGCATAACTAACAATAAGTGTGGTCTAATAGAACCATGATCACATTGTATTCTAATTCTTTAATTAGACTCATATTTGAACTCTATTCATTTATCTTCAAAATTTAGTAGGGCTTTATGTTATTTCAGCCAATCTACACTAATAATGATGTCAAAGGCATGCAACATAGACACATACAAGTGCCAACTAGTTCTACCTTAGGGTAAGGTAATGTGAGGGTCAAATATACATTGGTTAACTAAGCTAACCCATACTCTACCTTCCAACTGTTAGCCAAAAATATAAGTCTTTCTAATAAATTCCTCACTAAACTAGTGTAAATAAAACTATCAGTAGCTCCACTATCAATTAAAATACAAACATTCTATCATAAATTTTACCATTCAATAGAAAAGGAGTAACTTGACCATCAAGTATAGGACTACCTATTGTTGCAAATATATGATGGGTAGTCTCTTCGGGTGCTTTTTAGCAAAGGTCAGCTTTGTGAGGGTACTTTTTGGCAAGTGGGAGCCTCTGCAAACATAGCAACCATTTGGAGGAGCTCTTCTAGCCCTATTCTTATCCTCATACCTTCTTTGTAGTGCAACTTGTTTAGCCTTATATTGGTATGATGGTCTCTATTTATTTCTTCTTGGATACCATCTTCCATATCTTCTAAACTTATTTCCTTGAAAATCATTGTGGTTTTTTTTCCCTAACTTATTTTTATCCCCTCCTTTAGCATTCTTGCTTTGTTCATTATCCTAGTTCATGAATCCTACACTCTCATTTTTTAAGTTCAACCTTATCTTTTTTAGATAACTTTTGATAGTTGAAATATACCCTTTTGGCTTCTTGATTTGCTTCTTCTTGATGGGCTAAATCAAAATATTTTAGAATATCTTCAAGGTTAAGCAAATTTATTATAGTTCTGATCTTGGGGTGAAGCCCCAAAATAAACTTTTGAACCTTCATTTTCTCATTGTTCTTATACTGGGGCACATACTTCAGTAGTTGGATGAAATTTTTGTGATATGCTTGGATAGTCATTATCTCTTGTTATAGGGTGGAAAACTCAACAAATTTTTCTATATAGTATTGCTTAGTCAGAAATATTTTTTAAAATTCTTTCACAAAGTCATCCCACTTGAGGGCCATGGCTTCAATGCCATTTCCTTTCTTATAGGTTTTCCACCAATATAAAGCTACTCCTACCAAATATAGGATAGCCCATGCAGTTTGGAATTAGATGATAAATGTGTCATGGAAAAGTATGACTTAGCCACATTCAACCAATTTTCTACTACATCTCCATCATCCCTACCATCTAATTTAAAAATCACAACCTTCAAATTTTTGACCAATTCAGCTCCCACTTGAGCCTTACTATTTCTTGTAGACTCGATAGGTGCTTCCTTTAGTTTACCTTTAGGTTCTCTACCCCTAGTTAAATTATCTATTAGCTTCCATTTTTGGACCATGTGTGCTTTATGTTGTGCCATTTTCTCTTTTTGTTGTTCCATATGGGTTTGTAACAATTGAACTACCTTTGCCAAAATTCCATCCTCCCTATTAGATTCATTTGTTGGAGGTTCATTTAGTTGCTTCATTCATATTTCCCTTTGAGGACCTTCTTTTATAACCCTTGTATATGGTCTCTTATGAGGTCTTATTATGGTCTCTTCTTGCCTAGATTCAATGGAATTCCTCGAAGATCCACCCCACAACAATTACACCATCAGACATATAGGTAAATGAAGTAGATTATTTGATTGATTTAAGTTTAATAAAGTAAAACATCATACAAAGTCTTCAAGTCAACTAGTTTGATATTCACCCAATGAATTTATCTAGTACAAGGTATAACATACCGTATTTGGGACTTAGGACTGCTACATATAGTCTCTCAAGTGGATGAGACTAGTCAAATCCTAGAAAGAGTACCATTTTATGGATCTAACTTTCTCATTTATCATCCTCTTATTTTGGCATGACTGTCGATCCATAATTAGGGTTATCCTCTAGGGACCATAACACCTAGATGATGGATGCATACTTTCCCCATCCCTTAGCATGATGAACCTTAATCTAACTCAACCAAATTTTTCAAGTCTTAGCATGTAATGGGTTAGCGTACATATACCTAGTGCCTATATGATTGTCCACTCACCCAAAGTCAACTAGGGCTATGTAATTACCCTAACATTGGACATGGTTCAAATTATCCATTTATTAATCACAATAGATTATCCCGTATCAATAATCATGCATTAGACTAGTTCTTGGTTATGCTAGTCCCTTCTTAGTTAGAAATAACACAAGGACTTATCAATGTACTTCTCGAGCAATGACCTAGAGGAAACATTCCATACCACCCCTTGTTACCAGTTCTGACAAGGTCATTTGTTTTAACCTATTATGCTAGAAAATTGCCACTCTCGAGTCACGTTGAATGTCTATCCACATCCCAATGACTTTGGGTTTATATCTTCATTCACCCTTCATAATAAATTGTATTAAGGAGTTAATAAAGATTATTGTTTAAGAATAACGATTAAAACTCTATACAAGTTTTGTTTGAGCTCCACTTCTAATTATTCCCTAACTTTGGTTAATATATTACATGTCAATATATAATTGATAGGTCTAAGTTATTCAAGACTTCTCCCTTAGATTATTTTTCTTTTTTTATATTCTAAGGTTACAGTGTCTTAGCATAATAAACCACTTGATAAATTACACAAAAACACCCTACACAATTAGGGAGCTTCTACTAAAATGGTTATACTAGTTCATATTTCAAGACATGTATATATATTTTATAGTTTTTGGCTAATCATAGAATAACTAAAAAACTACCCAGTAAAAGATAAATTGCATGGTTTCACTCATCTCGTCAACATAATTCCTTATCTAAGGAAGACAAGTTTTCTGTTTATGACTAAACTTATATATCCAAGGCTAAATCACACTAGATGAATAGTTAAATATTGCATCCTCTAGGAAGTAAATTCAAACCTTTAGTAAATACCAAATTATATTTGAGAAATATTGATTAATTAGATATAAGCATTTGGTTTTTTAAGGCAACTACTAACCACTCAATGGGGTTAATGATTTTATATTACACACTAACATAAAGCAACTTAGTTATATAACTATCTATAGGTAGATGACAACATGAATTCCACTTTTAAATTTGGTTAATCTTAAGAAATAATTGATTTATGACAACTCCTATTCTCAGGCATCTACCTAGCACTTACCACAAACTATAATATATGGGCCATATACCGAAGATGAGTATAACTATTTTAAACAAAGGTTGACTATTCTATTCAATTTTTATTACAACCATGATATCGATTATTTGAAGTTATTAAAGTCCTCATGATCATTATGCTATAAAAATACTTCGGATTTAAAAATATAATACCTGAAAACTATAGAACTAATGCTTTAATCCATTCCTTTTAGATTCTACCTATAGCTTATTTTCCTACTATCTATAGTAGTATGGTTATTGGGTTTTTATATCATGTTATTGGCTTAATTAAAAGAAAGCAACTCCATATAAAATTGTTTTGAACCCAATTTGAACGTATGTCAGTGAATAAGTAATGTTATTTTTATAAGGCAATCGGTAGAAAATGAAACTCATCTTCGTAATCAAAATAATATTTCATAAAGGCTTTGACATAAAAAATGAAAATTTATACCATAATATCATTTTATTAATACAAAGATAACACAACATCCAAAGGCTACATTAACACAGTAATGTACATGATACCATCTTAAACATTTATTTGGGTTAAATTAGGAATAAGTAATGGGAAAAAATTAAATTATTGGATAGAACCTCTGAATAGAATTAAATATAACATGTTCTTTGACATTATAAAATAGAGCCTATGCCTACATGGCCATATATATCACTCTTGCAAATTTACAGAATCTAAGCTTGGCAAAAACTCTAGAAACATATGACTGGGTTAACTTACCCAAAATAACTCAAGTGATTATATGTCCAGGTAACTTTGAAGTGGAAAAAAAAACCTCATGCAAATTACACACACCTTCGAACGGTAGCATATTATACAAGAAACTCATCTCCAGTGAACACTCCTTATCTCTTCCATGAATGAGACTCGATATTGCATCATGGGATCAGATTTGTATCTTCAAATAATAAAATATGTCTATTTTATAATCTCTATATGCATATTTTAACATGCATGATCATTCACAACCATCCATGGTATATATCATATAGGAAAAATACAGTCACACATTTATTCATTTGTAGCCATGCCAAACTTTGCATAAAGCATACATTTAAATTTTCATAATAACATTTGACTTTACATAGATAAATCTCATTTTTGAAGATGTAACATTGCACATATACACCTGAAAGTGAAATGTTTCAAATTATCATAACCAACTTATAACTTAATAAATAGATTAATCACTAGCCAAACATTCATAATTAACTTTTGAATGAGGTAAACATTTTCTAATTTTACACATTTACCAACACCACAATGGTAAGTAAAGAAGGTGCTATCTTGTTTTGTTTACATGGAGGCATATGTTTCACCATGTTATCTCAATATAAGTATTATGATATTTAAAATTTACTACTTAACACCTATAAGCACTCCAAATAAGATTTCAAACCAACTATCTCTATTCCACAATAGCTAGGTTTAGTAATGCATTCATTTTAAAATCAAACATTTCTCTCCATTGCAATAATCATTCAAGCAATTTTTAACAATCATTAATTTATTGCAGAACATAGTAAAGCACACCTATAATTTTTTTTTGAAGTTGTAATTTTAACTAATACCTCTACTAGATACATGCAAAAATTTTGATACAAGATGAACCACCAAAATTTTTTATGCCAGACCCCCTTCTACATGTAAAATGTAAGATGAATAATCCCCTTCCACCAACCAACATTCTCCTCTTTCACTTAGGAGAACATAGGATAATTTTAAAACATAATTATGACCATTACATGCCATTATCCAGATTGCTATAGCTACCAAAATACACTTTGTCCACTATGTATTAGATTCATAAAGATTAATTTATTTATATTTTTATTTATTTACTATTACAAACAAATATATATATTATTTTTCTTCCACTTTACAAACTCATTAATAAATAGACAAACAATCTTCAATTCACTAGATGCTTAATAAAGGAAGGCTCCCATGCCCTTAGCACTTTCATTGCCAACAAGGATATATGTATGCATTAGTTTTCATCAAACAACAAATATACCTTCAAAATAAGGTTCACACTGTAATGTAAATCATCCACAATGCTCCTACATGATATACAATGCATGAGATTCCATGTACTCATGAGTCGATCATCATTTCCCACTAACATTTTCTCGTAGAACTTATTTTCACCTGGTCCTACTGTCACAACCCATTTTTCTACAACATTAGTTACTACTAAACTATTTTTTTATAATAAATAAATTAACCTAGTTTGCATGTCAAATTATTTAGAGTTTCCATTTACAAGGTATTATCTCCCTAAAATATTTCTCCATTCTCTCTTTTGAAGCTCACCCATCCCTACACCTTACATATTTTAGGCTATGTAAGTGCATTAGGTGTAGATGTTTGATTTACAAGCTATCCTTCTCATTTTATTTTAATGAGCTAGCTTTTCTTCTTTCATTCCATCAAAAGAAGTATGTTATCCTTATCACACCTCATAAGTCCTTCTATGGGGTGCCAAGAGTGGATTAGACTCGACTATCCTTCTCATATTTTGATGAGCTAGTCATTCTATTTCTATGCCTCATCACAAACTTAATTTGGAAAATCTACCCTCTATGCAAAACCATTACTCATCATATCCTATGGCTAGATTATCTCACTAGATTGGTCTTATAGCACCAAGAATTTCTCCATATCTCTTAGTTTAATTGAGTTATCCAGAAAATCTTAATCCAATCATTTAATTGATGACTAGCATCTCCTTCATTAAGAGTGAGCCATAATGAACTACCCATATACAAGATCATAATAATTCTTTAATATTTTCAATTAGGTTTCTTTTTAAACCAAATTTAATTAGTTACTTCTCAAATATAAGCAAGATAAATAATTCAAGCCTCATAAAAAATCCATGGAATTACATTTCATATTTCTAGAGCATAAACCAAAATGCATTAACTCATAATGATTCATTATTCAAGGACATTCTAGATCATAACTAAAGTTCATTTTCTTAGTACAACATATTGCCATAAATAAAAGCACACCACAAGTTCACACAATACCATATTTACCCTAGGAAAAACCTCGAAGGGAAAACCCAACCTTGAACATACTTCCATTTTATTTCCATAAAATATTAAATATTTACATTGAAATAGATATGACCTCATGTTTTTATTTCATAATAGGAACATTCTATATTCCCTTGAATCTACTCTATATACAAGGGTACAATTTTATTCCCATAAAACTGGGATAACATAACAAAGTGTGCTTCCCGCACTTATGAAACCCAGGTTACCAATTTAACTTACAACACCCTTGTCTCACAAAGTAAGTACTTATATATATATATATATATATATATATATATATATATATATATCCCCTATTTTAAACAAAGACAAGGGGATGCAATATCTAACTATCCATTCCTATTGTAATAAATCCTTTAATCACCTGCATATCCAAAATGGAGTTAGTATGCAACATCAATTTCATTTACTTAATATAATTTCCCTTAAGTGGGTTCATAGTATGCAATTGTAATTAAAGAACATTCATCCTTGTTGCCCGAGCTGAATGATAAAATAGACATCATGTCTTTTTATTTTCTTATTACATCTCATTTGGTGATTAGTCTTTCTTCCAATCATGAGAGAAACTTGTTCTTGAAATAATGCAATTCCATTAGTAGTATTATTCTTTACATAGTAATTATATTTGCAAGAACATTAAGCATGAAATTATCCACCATCCCATTAGTAATTGCACATAACACATTTTCTATTAAACACATGTGTTTTGCATAGCTAAATTTGAAATAGTCAAACCTTTCATCAATAAAGCAACATAGCAAGACATAAGTCCATCCAAACGAAAAGTCTACCAAGGGAAGGTCATGACACCTGCATGCACAACAACCATCAGTAGTACCACATTCTAGGAATAAAGACCAGAGTAATCTATTAATTCATCAATAATACATAGTCATGCTGGGAGGGTTGTTATACTTATGGATGCCTATGATAAGCCTTGAGTAGAAATTCGGTATCCATGTGAACAAAATATGGAAATAGACCTAAAATCTTAACTAGAGTAGGCAACTAGTTGAACAACCTAAAGGAACATATACATGACTTGAAAAAATTTGGGACTAAGATAACAAATATCTCTACCTCAATAGACTAATGGAGTTGATTAAGGAAATTCAATGGCCTCATATGAACAAAAAAAAGGTTGAGCAAAATAGATTAGGAGTCATACTCACTTCAACGTATCAATGGATATACTGAAGCTTGTAGGCTTGGTCTCCTCTAAAGAATTAATGAAACCATTTAATCCAAGTAGACTATATCCCAGCTTGAGGAGAAAATAAATTGAATAGCATAGATATTGACATTGGTTGAATGATTCTAAGCATATGAGTTAGAGTTCATTAATAGATTAAGAAAATATTTACTATTAATAGACTACATTTTACTACTAACAATTAATTTAACGGTTATCATATATGATAAAAATAGTTGAAATTATTAATATTTATTAACAATATTGAGTAAGAGGGTTGTTATAAAATTTATGAGACACTTTTATTTTGTTTAAACAATTTGCAAAACCACAATCCCTACATCTCAACCTATATATTCAATACAAAAATATCTTTTCAAACCAACCTATGATAATAAATTTGTGAATATTCCTCTACAAAACATAAATCATTTATTTTCTTCTTTTATAGTTCTACGTGTAAAAGTATAAAAAATTGGTAAAACTTAAATATTATAAACATAATGGACACTTATTGCTTCCTTTAAAGAAACATATTAACCCATGCATAATAATCTTAATCTATACTCAAAGATATTATTTTAAATGTTTAATCAAGACATTTAAAATATTTATTTTCTTTATTTATCAATTGTTAATAAAATCATAAAATTTATCCCCAAGGGATAACATAAGGCTTTAGGGTTTGGCTCTTCTTCAAGAGATATAAGGTCTAAATCGTGATGTATGTACAATATTTTGGTTTTTGGCTCTTCTTCGGGAGGTCTTAGGTTCAAAAACGATATGTTTGTGTGGATGTGTGTTAATCCTCTATTGATAAATTTAGCCCTCAACCTTACAATGGGTCATGGCTAGGATGGGAATGCTCAACCCTAAGCATCTATCATAGGGGTTTCTCACACTAAACAAATAAAAACTCCAATGAGGATAGTCCAACGATTTGGATTTTGGATCTTCTTTGAGAGGTTCAAGGTTCAAACTTTGGTGTGTGTGGTTGTGTGTTAATCACCTATTGATAAGCTTAGCTCTCAACCTTATGAGGGGTCATGGTTGAAATGAGAATGCTTAACCCTAAGGGTTTCTCACACTAACCAAATGAAAAAAACTAAAACCATAAATTTTATTAACTTACCTACCTAAAGTATAAAAAACTTAATGTAAGACAAATTATTAAACTATAGTTATATTGTTTATGCCAATATTTTAAAACTCGTAGATTATCTACCAGTACTCACAAAACTTGGGTGTCAATGAGGTATTCATGTTTTTTTTTTAACTCGAGTTGAGTAATTAGTCAACTCGCAGTGAGTTACTCGTCAATACTTGCATGGGTAGAGGCATGACAAGGAAAGTCATTTAAATTTCCTTTTTGGTGTTGCATTCTATTATTTTAGTCTTTTTTCACTCTTGAATAGGCAACAAAATTGTAAATTTTTGAACCACTATAAACGAAAAATCTAAACCATATTTTAATATCAAATCAAATATTAGCCATCGGTGTAAGAATATTTCACATTATTTTTGCTAATTTTTTCAAGGTTTTTCTTGAATCCCCCAATTACAATAGGATTTTCTAGGTTTATTTTTTATCATTTTTGTATAGTTTCTTTATAATAAAACATCATAGCTCAGGGATATTTTTCTAAAATTTGATCCATTTTGGAGGCCCCCAAATATCTAGGGTTTCCTTTTTTTTCAATTTTTTTTTCTTGCAAAAATCATAGGCAAGGGCTTAATTTTATTAATTTGTTCCATTACCATCCCAAAAAATCTAGGGTTTAGTTAGTTTTGTTTTTCAAATTTTTTTGCTTTTTCTTTTCATGAAAAAATCATAGACTAGGTATGTATTGGCTTAGTTTGCTCCATTCCTTGGCCCCCAATAATTTTAGGGTTTAGTTAGGTATTTTATTTTTATTTATTTTTTATTTTCATGCAAAGTCATAGGGTAAGGATTTTTGTTTTCTTAAATTTGTTCCATTTTCTACCCCCAAAAAATATAGAGTTTAGCTAGGTTTTTAGTGAATTTTATAAATTTAGAGGTGCCAAATCAAACCCTAAGAAAGGAACCAATGCAAAATTATGCAGTTAAGGGAAACTTGTTGAATTAGGTGTTTTGTAAATTTTGTGGCAAGGACATGTGAAAAGGCATTAATTGCCTCAAATTTTTTTGATTGGTCAAATAGAGAAAGATACGGATCTTTTCCCTAACATAGATGAAATGATTAAATATAAGGTGAAGGATTTCACATTGAAATAAAAGTCCAAGAAAATAGTTGACAAAAGGGAAATAATTACAACAGAACAAGGAATGGGGCCATAGGGCTCCTTTTATGGGGATGAGGTCCAACTATAGTATATTCATGCCATGATTGAAGAATATGTTCCTAGCCCTTGCACTCATCAAGGTGTTGTTAGTGGGAGTGGGAGAAGCATGGGACAAGGCTTTGGTACTAGAAAAATTACCATTTATAATAATACAATGGGAAGGGACATGGCAAAGGAGGTCAATATAGTCATAACAAGTTTTGGTATTATTATAACATTTGGTTCCACTCTATGGACAACCCTTATTGGTAAGTCATAGTGAAGGCATTGAGTGATTCTACGAAAGGAGTAAATATACCTTATACACATCAAATAAGTAAACCACTATTGGAGGAGTATGTAATTAAACCACCTCCTCTTGTATAATAATAAAGGATAATATGAAATAAACATGGATGTAACATTCTTTTGATGGGTGGATATATGGAAGAAACTACACATTCTTGAAATTCATGGTGGTTTTGGATGGATCCATGGTTGGTTGATGCCTCATGAAAGACAAATAATGCAAAATTATTATTTAGTTTGTTGGTGTGGTCAAAATAGGCATGGAAAACATTGTCCAAGTAGTGACGGTCAATGCAAAAATATATGTATCTATAGATAGACTTATTTACGAGAAGTACCATTTATATTTTGTAAATATGTTTTTTCCATTGCATTGACCTCATATTGGAGGAAATTGGCAAAATATCATGGATGAATATAGTGGTACAATAGATAACGAGCATAACATGGTTTATCTATAACCACACATGGATGCTTAATTTGATGAGGGAGCATAATGATGGAAAGGAAATTCTTTGGCTAGGGACAACTTGATTTACCTCTTGTTTCATTTCCTTGTAGAACCTTCTCACATCATCCTCTAATTTGAAGCCGATGTTTAAGTGTAAGGAATATGATGCCTCATAGTTTCTTATTAAAGAGGTGATATAGTAGATATCGAGCCAGGTGTATAATAATTAATTTTGTAAAAGTGTTAAAACATTTTTTGAAGTAATTACAATTTGCATGTTGAGTTCAAATTTAAATTTCAAAAGATTATTTATACTTGAATATTACTTTTTCTAAAATTTCAATATTTACTTTATAATTAAGGTGGTTGACCCCTTGGTAAGGTTTCTTCACCTTGTAGATGGTGAAAAATTTACCGTTTGCTATGAGGTAATGAATAGAGTGAAAGAGGTAATTTGCCCTTATTACAGAAGTACTTTGTATAAATATGAAGCAATTAGCCACATTTTTTAAAAAATTTGGACATGGAAACAATGCCAATGAATTTATGTCATGGGATGCTTCTTGAATTCCAAATTCTTTTATAGCAATAGCCTATATAGTAATGAAGAGGTCCTTGAAGGTTTTACGGTTGTTTAGAGAGGATGATAGAAAATCCAACAAACATCACCTTATCCCTATTGAGTTGCAAATGTACAAGACTATAGGAGGGAGCTTGTTTGTGTCTCCCTTTGCTATAAAAGCGTCAATATTATGATCAGACAATGCATTTCAATTTTGAATGTTAAACATTAACATTCATATAGTATATTGTCTCAAATTTATGGTGGGAGGTCTATGGCTCCAAAACACCTACCTTACAAAATATGTTTATTTGCATCTTTAGTCAACGTTGTAACACTTTTGAGTGTGAGTGAAATTGGTCTCTATTTAAGGCCGTACACACTAAGAAGTGCAATAGGTTGAGCCAAGAGAACCTCATTGACGTGGTGTTTGGGTAATACAACCTTAGACTTTGGACAAGACAAGTGGATGACAGTGAATCCAACATGGCAATTTAATTGGATGAGCTAAATCTATTTTTTTATTGGATTGACAAGAGTTCTATGGATTTTGAGTTTACTATAGTGGACCTTGAGACACTTGAAAAGAAAGCAAAACATTTAAATTAATTGGAGGAAATATACCATGATGATAATGCACTTGGGTAGCCTCACCCACTAATTCAAAGCCAAGGCCAACCATGAACATCAACTGCAAAGAAAAACATAGAAAAACAAAAAATAATTTAAAAATTGCCTTACATTTCAAAATGTTACATTTTTACGTTGTATTTACAATTTGAACTGAATTATTATTTCATAAATTATAAATATACTCGTTACAATACATATCTAATACAGAATGTTTTTTCTTCTCTTTGTTGAAAAAAAATCTTTGGTTTTCTCTTACCAAGTTACTTTAAAGTTTTCTTGAGTTGTCGTGTAACTCTCCAAAATTAAGGTTGCTAAGTTTTACTCGAGATGTGAGTTTTAAAATAATGGTTTATGGTACTCTTTTATAACATATCAAATCCCTATTTTCTTTTCATATAATGAAATTTAACTTATTGAAAAATATATCAAAACTATCTACAAGATAAATGACCAAACTATAGTTGAAGGTTGTTGTCTATTATTTAGTAAGATATAAAGCCCCATATTTTATCTTAAAAAATGAGAAAATGAAGTTGTTGCAACCCCCCTCCCTCAAAAAAATATATATGTATGTGATAATAAATCAACCACATTCAAAGATACAAGGAATGTGCTTAAGAGACACATACAATACAAAACAAATACTTTTAAATAATTGAACACAAAAGTATTATGGTACAAAAAAAATTTATGTAGAGTAGAAAATGGGTATAATGAAAGAATACCTCTTCAAGTAGCCCAAAAATATCCATACAAACACATGCATAAAACCAATAAATAGAAAATAATATATTTGCATTTCTCATTGTAAAAATTACAATAAAAAGCTTACACTTCCCTTGCTAGTCTTGCAAACTCCTCGTTGGTCATCTCAAATCCTTGTCAACTACTTTACCAATATCTTTTTGGTTTGTTGGTGATCCCTTACTTGTCCTTTTTAGTCCCTTTTTGACTCCTTGTAGCCCTATCCAGTTCTTTTTTGTTCACTAAAAATAGCAACCACACCTCCACTTATACCTTTCTAGCAATATTAGGGAATTAAATATTATTAATTAATTAAACATTAGGTTTAATTAACTAAATTAATTAATTAGATTTTAATTTAAAAATTTTAAGTTTTTGGAAAGTTTGTTAAACCAGTTTATTAGGCCTATCCTGCAAACCTATCAAACTTATCTTATTAGTTGCTCTACTCCTAGTTTTAGCCATTGATTTTGCCATCATGAGGGGTTTGTAAATATCTATAGATATGTTTGATCTTAATGTAAATAATTAGGCAAGTTTATGGTAGAATTTCCTCATTTATTGAACCAAATTTTAGGTTTATTTTTTGGTTCCCATATCAGTTTAGTATCAAAGCAACCCAACCCATTTGTGGGTTGCTTTCATTTAAGGCACCATGTTACCTAATTAGTTTCCTGTCAAGGATATATATTTATAATAAATAGTGCAATGAGCCAAAGAGCTCTATGTTGAGATAATGTTGATCAAAGCTACAATAGTACAAAAATGATAGAAGAAGAAAATATCACTATTGAGGTTGAAGAAGATGATTCTAACACCAAAAAAATATTATTTTTTGATAAAGCAACACCTAGACTTGAACCATGATCTATGGTCCAAAATCCCATTGTCTTACCATTTTATGATACTCTAATGTTGACTTTTTTGATAGTAGTAAACTCTAGTTTACGACCCCAACACCTCTATCTCCTAAAAATATTGGTACCAACCTTCTTTCATGGCCATCACCTTCATCACCACCATTAAGAGTTTTGTTGATGTTGGATTTGACTTGTTTGGTGTATTCTAAGCATGTGTCAATAGATCAATTGCTTCATATACTTTGTTAGTATGTGAAGCAATGGACTAAGGAAGATTATTAGATATAGTTTAATGACCAATGGTCCTATGTTGATGATATTGGTTCATTGGTTGTGGTACATCAAATTTTGAAGATAAAAATATGCCTAAGAACGGTTTCTTATACACTCTACCATGGATTGATGAACTATGTCACCCCATCATGGCCTGATTACATCTATCACCCCTATTTTATGGTTATTTTGCCTACCACCTACATAATCTATGTTTCTACATTGATGACCCTACCCTTAGTTTCTCTTGTATCTCTCCCATCTACACTCATTGGCCACATGGTTTCTTTCTATTTCATGCACAAGCTATGACATTGACCAGTGTAAATTTGAAGTTGATCACCCCATCGATCCATGCTAGCCTACTTCTTGCCTATGCATCAGTTGCCACTTTACCATGTGGCCTATGCACTAGTCACTTAGAGATGGAGAATCCTATTGGGTGTGGGTTTGAATCCTAATACCTTATAATTTACAAAGAAGAACCCATTATGGTGGCTACGATATTTTTTGGACTATTTTATTTCCAAAAATAGGCTACTCAAAATATAGATCTTTTGGATTGTTTTGTTTTCAACCACCCACCTATGCAACACTCATTTTGCTACTACACACTCTAAGAGTGACATCTCCTATTTCACCCGATACCATCATAGCACTAAAGCCATACCCCATGATTCTACTAGTCACCCCTATGTGACCACCCTCTTTTTCACCTTCTCATGACCTTTTATTCCTACGTGATTCACTACATTGATAATGCTGCCATTCTTGCATCTGCACATAAACGTATTGAACCCTAAAATATCACCCCATGTGCCCACATATCTACATTCACCATTAGTTTCATTTATAGAAGAAGAATATCCACACTAGAACCTATACTCCTATGTGTTTTTCATGCTCTCACCAACATCTATGATGGTATTCTATTCTATATTTCACCATATCAAAGGCCTAGTCAAGTTCATATGTTACAACTAGCCTTAACATAGAGAAAAAAATGATCTCCACCTTGTGTTTTGGTCATCATAATTCTTGAGTCCTAAACATGCAGTGCCATCAAGGAAGACACTACAAATTATGATCCATAGGCAGGCTACTATTATTAAAACTAGAAATTTGTGGAATTGTTACAAAAGGAAAAGGCCCTTTAAATGTCAAACAATATTTCTTGCCACTATGTGGCAACCCTAGATTTTACTTGTGAATTCCTATTGACCTTTGCATTAGCCACATTGAGTGCATCACTCATTACCATGGTGATATTTTTACCTAGATGAAATTTTGTCCTCAAACCATCTTTTAGCCTTGACTGCTCTTTTCCACTCCATATCACTTGTAGCAAAGAATGCTACATGGCTTGATCCACATGGAGAACCTTGAGTAGCCCAATTTTTTGGGCCCTTTTGAGCATTATAATTTTAAATATCCCACATTCATTCTAGGGTGGATACCAAAGCCACTTAATTATATTACTTTTTATTCTATTAGTTATATGTAAACATTTACTTAAACCTATATATATATATATATATATTTAAATAAATCATTTCTAGGAGAATATTCTTGCATATTATCCTTTAAGGAAAACATTCTCCCTTTTTCTTTTTTTGTCAGAAGTGACTCTATTTTTCACACAAATTGAGGCAATACCCAAATATGATTATAGGGTTAATCATAGTCATCAAAAAGTTGTTTTTGAGCCTGATCCAGTGACAATAGTATTTTCTAGTTTTGTGAAGGCATATGCTAACTATTGAAGTATCAAACTGCAGATGGTCCATATTCTAGTTCCTATGCTTTTCAAGCTTTATTTCCTCCCATTTTGTAATGTATTAGAGTCCAATGCTTTTTTGGTTAGGAAGGCTGTTGGGGAATTAAGTATTATTAGCTAGATTAAACATTAGGTTTAATTAATTAAATGAATTAATTAGGTTTTAATTTAAATTTGTTAGGTTTCAAAAAAGTAGCTTTCTAAAATATTTGTTAGGCCTATCCTACAAATATGTTAGACTTATCTTATTAGCCAATCGACTCTTGGTTTTGGCCAATTATTTTGTTATTATGAGTGATTTTTAAATATCAATAAATACATTTACTATTAATGCAAATAATCAGGTAATTTCTATAGAAGACTTACCTCATCTGCTAAAATATATTTTAGTTTTTGGTCTAGTTCCCATATTAAACAATGAGAAACAACAAGGGAAGATGGGATCCATACTCCTTCATCTTCCCTTGGTAGCTAAGAATCCCTTATAATTTTAATTATTTTATTTTTCCAAATGTTCTAGATCATACACACAAAGTAACACAAGTACTTCAACTCTTAATCATAAGAATGAATTGATTTTCCTAAAAATAAAAAGAAATATTTCAATGATAAAAATTATTTCTTTTCCCTCCACTTGTTTTCATATGAACTTCTTCACCACCATGGAATATACCATCACAATCTTCAATATTTACAATAAGACTCTAGATTTTTCACTTGTAGAAACTACAACATATTTTTAGCTCTTTCTAACTCTTTTAGATGGTCATTATTGGCATCATTAGGATTACAAATATTTCATTAGACATTATAGCCTCTACTCAAGTTAAGAAATGTAACAACCCAAAATTCCACACTATGTTTTTTCAAATAGCTTAAGGACATTATCCCTCTTAAGACAACACGAAACTCACAACCACATTATCCCTCAAATAAAATAGTTAGGTTTTATTTAGAAATTTCATCTTTTAATTTGGTCATTTAAGGATTACCACCTTCCCCTTTATTTCCATTGAAAAAAGGGTTTCTTGAGTAGGGCCTTTTACCTACATATGTATTTTAATGTAGGAGCTTCCATTTACCCTCATTTGAAAGGAATCACCTTGCTAAATGCACTACACTGGTCACTTAGTGTAAGTTTTCTTCCTTTTCAATCCATCGAAAAGGTTCATGCATAAATTTGCATACCTCATAAGTCATTCAATGGGTTGCATAATGCAAACAATCATTTCTTTCCCATTTTTCAATCAAGGGTTAGCTTAACTAGCAACAATCATCCATACTTGACATAATAAAAATAGAGCCATAGTTAGTAATTAGTTTTCTTTGTGGGTCCCAAACTCATTAATATCATAAGCTTAATTACATTAGTAGAACATCCTCATAGCTCAAGAGAGTGGCTACCAAGTATAGAACTACACGTTAGCTCAGATAAGCTATCTGAGTCTGACTTGGCACACTTAACTAAGTCTTACATAGTGCAAGTGTACACTTAGTTCATGAGAAAACTTATGCTCTCCTAGAAGCTCCAAATTCTTCCCAATTAAAATAAACTCAAACCTAAGATATTACACTACCAGAGTACTTGTTAATGTTATATCTTTAACACTAGCATCCAAGGCAACAAGACAAGAAAACTCAGGTGAAATTCTATCGTTTATCCTCCTCCATACATTCTTTCGTACATAAATAAACATGAATTCATTATAGCATCTTTAAAATTCGAATGGAGTTAAAACATCATCTAAGTCCTTCCTTAAGGCTCAAGCACAATAACAATTCCATGATAGTAAACACAAGGTCTCAACAATATAAACTAAACATCCATTTCCATTTTAGAAAATCACCATAAAGCAAAACATAGCTAGAATGTAAGAATTTTCTTCCATTTAAAACCATTTTTACCATATACCACATGACATAATTGCATTACAAGAAAAGAGGTTCAAAATTATCCTATCTTGGAGATTACATGAAATATTTTCACAAAAGTAAATTACAAGATTCTATTTTCTCTCCAGTCCATGACATAGTCTTCTATTTCTCACTCGTTTACCAAGGAGTTATCTGGTGCTCTAGTGCATGGAAGTACAAAGCTTTCATGTTTCATCATCGAGGGGTTAAACTTGCAACCCTACCTAGACTTGCCTTCAGTAATACACTATCCATTACCATTCGTCACTACAGTAATACTATATTTGTCATGCTAGAAAGGATTTAATGATGGTCACCAGAAAGGGATTGTCCATGCCCGAGATTAGAGACAAGACCCAAAAGAAAAAATTTAAAGTCTATGACATATTCACATTTGAAAGTGTAACATGCTCATGATAACCATGCCAAACTCCATTCTGCCTAACCTTTCCAAATAATAATAACATCACTATTGAAACATTCTATTTCAAACATATCACAACATAGAACATGACAATAATAAATAATAATTTATACATATTGAAGCTCATGTTCACTATTTCTTCTAAACAATCAAAGTAAAACTATGCATACAAAAAATTCCCATTTAATATGCACACTAAATTTTACCAGCATGCACCTCAAAATAAGTTCAATGAAAAACCACTACATTCAAAGAACACAAGTCCAACCTATGTTTCTTCCAATGATCTGGCTACATTTCTAATGGGGTCACTCTTCAAGTTTTATCAACAACCAGTCATATTTTCCTTTGCTGGATAAAACTCTACTCTTTGTAACATTAGAGCAATATTCTATGTACTCAGGTTTGCCAAACATGAACTCAACAAGCAAGATACTCTAGAGTTAAAATTCAGTTTCAAACCCATTTTCATGCTTAAAAAAAATACATGAGAAGTAAGTTCCATTAACTCTCCTCAAGCTCTAAACTAAAGGAAAATATTACTTAGAAAAAACTTCCAGAAGTACACCAATACTCATGGTTTTGAAAAGAACGTAGTGCAATAAAATTTCCATAGTTAAAGAAATAAACAAGCAACAACTTCAATCCCAAGGCTACCCAAACCCTAGGTCAAACACACAAGTTTATATTTTCATAGAAGTAAAAATGAAACATTTATCCATAATTGTTTAACAACAGACGCAACAAGAATTCTTCCCATAGAAACAAATAATTTAAACATCATTCATTAAACTAGTTTGCCTTCCTCAATGGGTTCTACCTATTTATTGACTTCAATCCTTCATGCCTTCCACCTGCAACTCCAAATTCCTTCGTTGCTGGATGGATTCTTTTCTTTTGTGCTCCTGAAGATAAACTTACCTTTTTTTTCAAAAAATCCAAAAACACATGTTTCTCTATTTATCTTACTCACCATATCGCTCCATCTTTTTTGAACCTCCCACTCCCAAGGACATCACTCTCCTTTCTTCGCATGTTTTCTCCTTCATCAGCTGCTAGGGCCTTCAACTAAATTTATATTAAGAGTAGTGGTGGTGGAAATAATACAACATAGTTCTCATGACTGCCCACTCAACAACCAACCAAAAAATATGGATATAAGTTTATGTCTTCAAGTGGAATAAGTTTCAGTAGCATAAAGACATAATAGCAGCCACGAAACATAAAAATTATCAGAGTAACCATTCTAAGAGAAACAATCTCTCTTTTCTTTTTTATTTTCCTAAAACAAAGGAATCACACACAACACTAACACCTTACCAATAAATTTTTTTTTTTTTTCAAAGCACTTTACTAGAAATATATATATACTTTAAAAACAAAGCACATGTTTTATTTCCCTAGAAAGATCAACAATGAGAAAACAATTCCATAGCCACTTATCAATTTTAATCAAAACAACCATTTAATGATAAAAATTTCTCTATCTAAATATCAGCATGATCAGTTCCTTTTATGCAAGTCATGTTATGCATTCTCCATGAAGGAAGCACTCATTCATGTTGCTTTTGAATACTTCATCAAATAACCCATCACATCATTTCTCGTAGACAATTCCCTTTCTTAGTGACCAATTATTTCTACCACCAATAGCAAATTTTCCTACAAAAAATGATGTTCCATTAGTAGCGTCTTATTCTTTCAAAAATTTGACTTTACAAGGAAGTAAACTTGAGAAGATGATTAATTAAAGCACCACATAATTTCATCAATCCACATATTTTTTTCATGATAAATAAATAGATAGTCCATCATCTTATCAAAAGTAACACAAGAACATCATGAAAATATAACCAAACCATAAAGCCAAAATTAGGCCAAAGGAGGGTCATGACATACTCCCCCCTTAGGCTTAACATAGTCCTTTGTGTCTCCTAAGTTTTTTTTTTAATATAAAATAAAATAATTACAAGTATTTTTCAAACAGAAAAGGAAAGTGATTTTGCATATTTGCCACTTTCTCCCAAGTAGCATCCCAAGTAGCATTCCTTTAATATTATCAATCCCACTAAACTTTACACTGCTCTAGAATTCCTTTCCTCATCGGCTTGGTTCAGTACTCAAGGATCCTTATTGGTTGAACCTCTATAGATGTGGGGTCCATAATCTATAAATTAGGGAAGTACCACACATGCTTAGAATTAGCAATGTATCTTATAAAATAAATAAATGTGATAGGTGTTATGAATCGTAGAAAAATTAGGTGGTAAGGCAAGTCGATAAGGCATATGACTGATATTCTCTGTAACATCAAAGGGTCCGACATAGCGAGGATCAAGTTTTGTAGACTTGATTGCACTCTTTCCTGTATTTACCTTTAAAAACACCTTGTCACCTACTGCATTCTCTCTTGGGGATCTCTTAATATCGGCATAACTCTTTTGTCAATCTGTAACTTCTTTTAGTCATTTTGATAATTCTTAATTACTACTCCATTTATTTAACCATATTAGGTCCCAACACAATCTATTCCTCAGGATTATCCCACAATAATGGTTTTTGCATTTTCTTCAATATAATACCTCAAAAGGTGCCATTCATATGGTTGAATGGTGTCCGTTATTGTAAGAAAAATATACCAAGTGTAGATAATATTACCAATAGGTTTCTGATCCATACAGTACATTCGAAGCATGTATTCTAAAACCTGGTTTACTCTTTCCATTTACCCATCCATTTTTGGATGGTAAGTAGAGCTAATATTTAGTCTAGTTCCAATGGAGCAATATAAAGCCAACCAAAACTCAGAGGTAAATCTCGAGTCTCTATCCAATATAATCACTTTTGGAAAACCATGGACCTAAAATATCTCTTTAGAAAATCTATTAGCCACTACGATTGATCTATGCAGCACTGAAAATGAAATAGGGATGAAATTACAACACTAAGTTTCGGTCGGAGTTAGCACTGGGCCGAACGAACACTGTCGACATCATCCTTAGTATTTCTAGGTATAAAATGTGCAACCTTGGTTAGTCTATCGAATACTACTAGGATTGCATCATGTTGAAACCTATTTTTGATTGGGTACAACATATGGATTCAACAGTCCTACTGGCAGCCCAACTAAAAATTCCAAGGAAATTACTTGCCACTTTTGATTGGGTACAACATGCGGATTCAACAGTCCTACTGGATGCCTATGCTCAACCTTAACTTTCTAAAATTCAAGATATTGAGCAACATATTCATTTATGTCCCTATTCATCCTAGACCAGTAGAAATTTTTCTTCATGTTTTCCCTCATTTTTGCTCTACTAGGATGGGTTAAATATGGGGATGTATGAGCTTCACTCATAATTTTTTTCTTAAATTTTCAACTTTAGGTATTACCACCTTGTCCTTAAAACAATGGAATTCGCTCTTGAAGTTGAAATCCCTGTATAAATCCGGGTTCTCTTCCAAATTTGCTTGCAATAAGTGTCCTATTTTTTATTCTCTTTGACTTGTTCCATCAATTCAAAATGGAAATGGGATAAAATAGTAGTGTGTTTCCTCCTACTTAAAGCATCTACTACCCTATTCTCTTTCCCTTTAATATACTAAATACCAAAAATAATATTTCGTAAGAAATTCCATTCATATCCTCTGCCTAGCATTGAATAGAGGTTGAGTACAGATATATTGTAGACTCTGATGGTCGATTCTTAGTTTGAAAGGTCTTTCTACTAGATAGATTCACCAACTCTTGAGACCAATGACTACAAATTTCAGTTCCAAATCATGAGTTGCACAATTATTCTCATGCCTTTACAACTTCCTGGATCCATAGGCAAACATTGCTCCATCCAATGAGAGTACTCCTCCCAATCCCTCCATGGATCCATCTATGTACACTGAGAAACTTCCCTTGGGATCAAGTATATTTAATATAGGAGGTATAGTGAGCTTTTATTTAAGTAGTTCAAAAGCTTATATACACTTATCAGTACATCTTAACATAATTTTGGCATAATTCTTAACATACCACCTGTAATACCAGTTAAACCCTTGAAACTTCAAACTTTTGTCACATTAGTTGGTGGTGGGCAATTTAGGATAGCCTCAACTTTATTAGGATCTATTATGATCCCATATGCTGATACAATATGACCCAAATATTGTACTCTCGTCACATAGAGCTCATACTTAGACAATTTTCCAAACAACTGATTCTTCCTTGACAGTTCCAACACAATTTTGAGATGTCAGTCATGTTATGCTTCATCTCAAGAAAATATCAATATGTCATCCAAGAATACCAAAAAAACTTGTACAGTTGCTTCCTAAATATACTATTCATCAAATTCATGAAATTTATTAATGCATTCGTTAAACCAAATGGTAATACAGTAAATTTATAATTCCTATACTGGGTCTTAAAAGTTGTCTTATGAGTGTCCACATCTCGGATCCTCAGTTGATGATATCTAGATTTCAAGTCAATCTTTGAATAGATTGTGGTATCCTTGAGTTGATCAAAGAGATCTTCAATTCTGGGTAAAGGATATCTATTTTTAACAATTGCTTTATTCAACATCTGGTAGTCAATGCATAGTCTTAGAGAACCATACTTCTTTTCCTCAAATATAACTGGTACACCCCAAGGTGACACACTTGGTTTTGTTAGTCCTTTCTCTAACAAACCTTGAAGTTGAACCCTCAATTCTTGTATTTCAATAGGATTCACTCTTTACGGATACCTATGAATAGGCTTAGTTCTTGGTTGAAGTTCAATAGAAAAGTCAAATTCTCTTTTAGGAGGTAATCCAGGTAAATCTTCTAGAAAAACATATTTAAACTCTTGAAGAACATGATGTGTTCTAAACATCTCTTTGTTGGACATTTTGAGCTCATTTAGTTGTCATTGATGTCAAGGTGAAAAGTTGTCATTGATGCCAAAGTGAACACATGAAGCTATCATTAACACCATGGAGTACATCATCATTAACACCAGGAAGCAATACAAAGAGATGGAGAAAAGTTGTCCAAATATGTTTTTATAAGGGTTTTTGTTAAAACCATGATGGCACATTAAAAGGTTTTTTATTAAAACCATAATGATAGTCCTCTAATATTGTGATGGCGGAATTAAGGTTTTTATTAAAACCAAGGTGGCGAAATTATTTTTCATCAACCCAGTGAAGTGCAAATGACAATTTGATATTAACTCAAAGAGGGCTTTAATTTTTTATTAAAGTCTAAAGTTTATAAATTAAATTTATAATATTTAAATTATTTTGAATTTAAATTAATTATAAATTATAATTTATACAAGCCGATGTCATCAAGTCGAATCATCCGCCGACGTTGTATGCAAAGCAAATGAAGGGTATTTAAACCCTAAGATGAACCTTAGGAAAAGGCATCCTTCGAATTTGAAAAATGGTAAAAAATCTGAAGCCTCCAAAAACGTAAAATAGAGATATTGTAGAGCAAGGCAACACATCATGTTTTAAGAAGTACATCGTGTTCGAGCAAGGATCAAGGTAGAAGGTACAATGCTCGTGGTCTAGCTTGGCGCTAGATGTAAGAGAAGGTCAAAGGCTTTGAAGCCTTTGTGAAAGGCTTAAGCTACCTTAGTGCTTAAGCTAAGCACGTGGAGCGCTTAGCTCACATGGCTAGCAAGCCATAGCTAAGGTGCCAGCTGAGGGAGAAAGCGCAGGTTTGAAACTCCAAATTCGTGGCAGGGGGTTTCACCAAAGGTTTTTATAATTTAATTTTAATTTTTGCATATTGCTAAGGTTTAGGAGGCATAAGGGAATTTGGGAATTTGGTTTTGTGGTAAGGTTTTAAGGGTGTTTATGATATTTGATTAATTGTGCTAAAGGTTAGGGAGTCATAAGGTGATATTGGTTTATTTACCTAAGTGGTAAATAGGTGCTTTATTAAGGTAAATATTATTTTACCTTAGGAGATAGAAATTAAGTTGGAATATCAATTTTGTGAAATTGAGAAATTGAAGGTGTGTTTTGAAAAGGAATTTTTTGTGAAGATATTATTGTCAAATATTGCTATTAAGATGGAGTGATAAGGTGTAATTGAGTTTTAAATTATATTGTGAGAAATATTTATCTTCTAACCTCTTTGAGCTTGGCATAGAAGTGTTTATGGTTGTGGTAGATTTATGAGATCCCTTCATCATCAAGAAAAAGGTATGAGCACATTCTTCCATAGTTGAATTGATTGATTGGTTTTCTGGAAAATAAGTTTGGAGTGAAAAGGACTTGGTTAGGGTTTCCTATTGAGTGTGTTGAGTGATTGCTTCAAGGTTTTCTGGAATAAAGAAGTGTGGTTAAAACCTTGTTTGATAAGCATTGTTGTTGAAGCCATTTATTGAGTGAAGAACTTGAACTAGGGTTTGAAAATAATTTTTGTGTGGGTTCTTGACTAGTTGAAAAGAACATGAGTATCATTGTTATGTGATATTTGTTGTTGAGCATTGTTGGAAAATATTTTGAGTAAGTGATCATATGCTTGGACTAGGGTTTGTGAGCAAGGATTATTTCATTGAGTGATTGGTTGAGTAGAGTTGGTTGAGCCTAGTCAAGTGGATGTGTGAAGTGATTGTTCAAGTTCCATAAAACAAATTATTCTATATTATGATTTGAGAAAGTGATTGAGCATTGAGTTGAATATTGAAGCATATTGAGTCTCTAAAAATTCTCTTTATGTTTCTATGATATTGGACAAGTTTTGTGTGGACTTGTTGAGCAGATTTGAGCAAGTTATGTGTGGAATTTTTGAGAAGATTTGAGAAAGTTTTGAGTGGACTTGTTGAGCAGATTTGAGCAAGTTCTGTGTGGACTTGTTGAGCATATTTGAGCAAGTTCTATGTGGACTTGTTGAGCATATTTGAGCAAGTTCTATGTGGACTTGTTGAGTATATTTGAGCAAGTTCTGAGTGGACTTGTTGAGCATATTTGAGCAAGTTTTGTGTAGACTTGTTGAGAAGATTTGAGCAAGTTCTATGTGGACTTGTTGAGTAGATTTGAGCAAGTTCTGTGTGGACTTGTTGAGATAGAGATTTTGGAGGTGATAGAGTAGAGAGGACAGTAGTCTCTAGTGGATAGAGATCCATCAGTCGAGGTAGTGAGGATAGGTCTTCTGAGTGGGGACAAGAGTCTTCAGTGGAGAGAGATCCACAAGCCAGTGTAGTGGAGGCAGTAGTCTTCTAGAGGATCACCAACCATAGTAGAGGAGTTCTCCTGTGGATAGAGATCCACGAACTTGATTTAGGGGATTGGTATCTCCTTTGGATAGAGGTCCATAAATATTGTAGGGAAAGGATTCCCAAGAGAATTTATTTGAGAAAATTTATAAGAAATATTTTCTCCGTGGAAGTAGCCATCTTTGGGTGAACCACGTAAAATCATGTCTCTCATATGTGTGATGCTTTATGTGATGTTTACTGCTTTAATACTACTGATGATGTCATTTGGATTAAAAAGCAAAAAGTTTTATTATATACTGTTCACCCCTCCTCTCAGTATAAGCACATGTTCTACAATTGGTATCAGAGTGGGTCCCTCCGTGAAAAGACTAACATCTTGGAGGAGGATCCATCAGTAGCACACATGACTTCAGAAGATGAAGAAGAGACTATGTTTGACATAAAAGAAGAATTCTTTGCTACTCTCTGAAAATTGGAAAGACTTAGAGAAAAGAATTCAAGCTTGAAGGAACAAGTTCAAGAAGATGAAGAAGCAAGAATGGAACTTATACAAAATCTCACAGAACTCAAGATTAGGGTGGAAGAAGGAAAGAATATTGAGCAGGACATGACAGATCTGTTGAGATCTAGGGAAACAAAATGTGAAATATTGGAAGCAGAAGTTGTCCACCTAAGGAATGAAGTTGAAAGGACCAAGGTACTACAAGATGCAGAATATGAGAAACAAAAAGAGGAATCAAGTCTTCAAAAAGTAGAAACCTCAAACAAGGATAAGCAAGCAAAGGATATAAGAAAGGAAGAAAGAAAAGAAGAACCTTGGATAAGAGTTAATCACAAGAGGAAGATTACTTCACCACAAACTTCAAGACATCCAAACAGGTTACATAATTTCTTCCATGGTCATTGTTTTTCTTGTAATAAATATGGTCATAGAGTTGTACACTGTGCAAGAAACAATGTCAATAGAAATTTCAATTCCTTTGCACCTCTCATGGATGATGATATTATATGTTACAAATGCAATAATTTTGGGCACAAGGCTAGATGGTGTAAAATGATGTTTCCTGAGTCTAGAAAAGCAATTTCAACAACTAGGAAATATGAAAGGGAAAATGTTAAGGCTAGATCAATGTTAGTTCAAACAACCCTTCATGCTCAGGATAAAGAAGAACAATGGTATCTTGATAGTGGTTGCTCTAGTCACATGACATGAGACAAAGATAAATTCATTGTGCTAAAAGAAACAAATAGAGGATCAGTAAGTTTCGGTGATAATGGATCAACAAAGATTGGTGGAAGAGGAACTCTAAGTTTAGATAATGGGAAAACAAAAATAGAAAATGTATTGTATGTTAAAGGGTTAAAACACAACCTGTTGAGTATAAGTCAACTTTGTGATCAAGGGTACATGGTTACTTTCCATCCAGATAGATGTGAGATAAGAAAATCAGAAACTGGAAAAATCATTGCCAATGCAAGAAGAACCCCAAACAACTTATACATGCTCAATGAGATCAAAGGGGAAAAGTGTTTTCTATCACAAGAGTATGAGAGTTGGCTATGACATAGAATATTGGGTCACTTGAATTTTGACAACATAGTCAACATAAGCAATAAATATGCGGTTAGAGATTTACCCAAAATAAGAAGACCTCAAAACATAATCTGTGCACCCTATCAACATGGAAAGCAAACTAGGACAACCTTTAAGTCAAAAGGATATATGTCATCTGAGCCATTGAGCCTAATACATACTGATCTATGTGGTCCTACCAGAACACAAAGTATTCAGGGTGATAGCTACTTTATACTGTTTATAGATGATTATTCCAGAATGGTTTGGGTGGCCTTCCTAAAAGAGAAGTTAGAGGCCTTTGAAAAATTCAAAGCATTTAAGGAATTGATTGAAAATGAAACTGGAAAAAGGATTAAATGTCTGAGATTTGATAGAGGAGGAGAATTTACTTCAAATGAATTTGTAGAGTTTTGTGAACAACATGGGATCAAGAGAGAGTACTCAGAAGCAAGAACTCCTCAACAAAATGGGGTAGTTGAAAGGAAAAATAGGACTGTTGAAAATATGGCTAGGGCTATGTTAAATGAATCTAAGCTATCAGATGGTTTTTGGAGAGAATATGTAAACACAATAGTATACATAATCACTAGGGCTCAAATGAGGGTAAATCATCACAAGACTCCATATGAGCTTTGGAAAGGAAGACCTGCCATTGTAAAACACTTCAAAATTTTTGGAAGCAAATGTTACATAAGATGGGAAGATCAAAACTTAGGCAAGTTTGATCCAAGATGTGATGAGGGAATTTTTCTTGGTTATTCCACAAGGAGTAAAGCCTACAGATGCTTCAACAAAAGAACATGCACTATGGTGGAAAGTATGAATGTAACAATTGATGAGAAGATAGATTCAAGAGAACCAGTTCAACAAATTGTGTATCAAGAAGATGGATGTTGTCAAGAAGAATTTTGTGAGGAATCAGATAAAGAAGAAGAAGAAACACAAAGACTTCTTCCCAAAACTCCATCCAGGTATGTACAGAAGCATCATCCAAAAGAGCAGATCATCGGGAATCCAGATGAAAGACAGACAAGGAGAAGAATAATAAAACCATCTCAACAAGCAAATTTTTCTTTGCTATCTAAGATTGAGCCAAAAGACTTCACTCAGGCAAGTGAGGATAAATTTTGGATTAAGGTAATGGATGAAGAATTAGATCAGATAGAGAAAAGAAAAACTTGGGAACTTGTTCCAAGACCAAAGGACAAAAATGTGATCGACACAAAATGGGTATTCAGAAATAAGTTAAATGAAGATGGACAAGTGGTCAAAAATAAAGCAAGGTTAGTATGCAAAGGTTATGCACAGGTAGAAGGAATTGAATTTGATGAGACTTTTGCTCCAGTTGCATGGCTTGAAGCTATAAGGATATTTTTAGCTTTCTCAAGTTTCAAGAACTTCAAGGTATATCAGATGGATGTCAAGTCAGCATTTCTAAATGGTGTTCTAGAAGAAGAAGTTTACATTGAACAACCAGAGGGATTCATACTAATAGATAAACCAGATCATGTATGCAGATTGAAAAAGGCACTGTATGGTCTAAAGTAGGCTCCAAGAGCATGGTACTCAAGATTGGATAAGTATCTTCAGGAACAAGGATTCATAAAAGGAATAGCAGACAGTAATTTATATATCAAAAATGAAGGGAGTGATCTACTAATAGTGGTTGTTTATGTTGATGATATCATTTTTGGAGGAAACAATGATAAGATGTGTAAATAATTTTCTAAGAACATGCAAAATGAATTTGAGATGTCTATGCTTGGTGAATTGTCCTTCTTTCTTGGACTTCATATTTCACAATCAGAAAGGGGAGTGTTTCTCTCACAAGCCAAGTATATAAAATAAATGTTAAATAAATTTAGGCTAGAATATTGTAAACCAGTAAGTACCCCCATGGTCACAGGATGCAAGTTGAGTAAGGATGATGAATCTCTAGAGGTAGATCAGAGATTGTACAGATCTATGATTGGCATTTTATTGTATGTTACCGCTACAAGACCAGACATTGTACAGTTAGTGGGATTAGTGGTAAGGTTTCAGGCAACACCTAAAGAAACACATGTGGCAGCAGTAAAAAGAATTTTTAGGTATCTAAAAGGGACTATGGATTTTGGGCTTTGGTATCCCAAAAGTGATAGTTTTACTCTGACAACATATACATATGCGGATTGGGCTGGTAGCATTGATGATAGAAAAAGCACAAGTGGAGGAGCATTCTTTCTTGGAGATTGTTTAGTCTCTTGGCTAAGTAAGAAGTAGGTTTCAGTATCCTTATCCACAGTAGAAGCAGAATACATTGCAGTAGTAGCCAGTTGTACACAGGTGTTATGGATGAAGAGAACTTTGGAAGACTTCAAGATAAAACATGATCATCCTATTCCCATACTATGTGATAATACAAGTGCTATAAACATCTCAAAAAATCCAGTGATGCATTCCAGGACAAAGCACATTCCGATTAAGTATCATTTTTTGAGAGAACAGGTGACAGATAAATAGGTCAGGTTGGAATATATTTCTACAAAGGAACAAATAGCAGATATTTTCACCAAGCCACTTCCAAAGGAAACCTTTGAGTATCTTCGAGGAATATTGGGAGTGAGACTCCCACCCCAGAATTAACCACCTCAAGAGGAGGTGGGGGAGGGGCTAAGCTAAGAGGCTCATTCTTAGCCCCGAGCCCCAAAGGTGACCCTTTGCCATTGATGTCAAAGGGGGAGAGATTTGAGTAAGGGGGAGAGATTTGGTATTTGAGAAAAGAGGAGAGAGCATTGAGCCAAGGGGAGCAGAACAAAGGAAAGGTCAAGTTTTTGGTAAAAATAAGTTGGGTTGCCATCAATGACAAAGGGGGAGATTGTTGGACATTTTGAGCTCATTTAGTTGTCATTGATGTCAAGGTGAAAAGTTGTCATTGATGCCAAAGTGAACACATGAAGCTATCATTAACACCATGGAGTACATCATCATTAACACCAGGAAGCAATGCAAAGAGATGGAGAAAAGTTGTCCAAATATGTTTTTATAAGGGTTTTTGTTAAAACCATGGTGGCACATTAAAAGGTTTTTTATTAAAACCATAATGATAGTTCTCTAATATTGTGATGGCATAATTAAGGTTTTTATTAAAACCAAGGTGGCAAAATTATTTTTCATCAACCTAGTGAAGTGCAAATGACAATTTGATATTAACTCAAAGAGGGCTTTAATTTTTTATTAAAGTCTAAAGTTTATAAATTAAATTTATAATATTTAAATTCTTTTGAATTTAAATTAATTATAAATTATAATTTATACAAGTCGACGTCATCAAGTTGAATCATCCGCCGATGTTGTATGCAAAGCAAATGAAGGGTATTTAAACCCTAAGATGAACCTTAGGAAAATGCATCCTTCAAATTTGAGAAATGGAAAAAAATCTGAAGCCTCCAAAAATGTAAAAGAGAGATATTGCAGAGAAGGGCAACACATTGCATTTGAAGGAGCACATCATGTTCGAGCAAGGATCGAGGTAGAAGGTACAGCGCTCATGGTCTAGCTTGGCGCTAGATGTAGGAGAAGGCCAAAGGCTTTGAAGCCTTTGTGAAGAGGCTTAAGCTACCTTAGGGCTTAAGCTAAGCACGTGGAGCACTTAGCTCACATGGCTAGCAAGCCACAGCTAAGGCACCAACTAAGGGAGAAGGCATAGGTTCGAAACTCCGAAAAATGTGGAAGGGGGTTTCACCAAAGGTTTTTATAATTTAATTTTAATTTTTGCATAATACTAAGGTTTAGGAGGCATAAGGGAATATTTATGATATTTGATTAATTGTGCTAAGGTTAGGGAGTTATAAGGTGATATTAATTTATTTACCTAAGTGGTAAATAGGTGCTTTATTAAGGTAAATATTATTTTACCTTAGGAGATAGAAATTAAGTTGGAATATCAATTTTGTGAAATTGAGAAATTGAAGGTGTGTTTTGAAAAGGAAATTTTTTGTGAAGATATTATTGTCAAATATTGCTATTGAGATGGAGTGATAAGGTGTATTATGAAATTGAGCTATACATGTATTTTGTGAGAAACATATTATCTTCTAACCTCTTTGAACTTGGTATAGAAGTGTTTATGGTTGTGGCAGATTTATGAAGATCATCCTCCATCATCAAGAAAAAGGTATGAGCACATTCTTCCATAGTTGAATTGATTGATTGGTTTTCTGGAAAATAAGTTTGGAGTGAAAAGGACTTGGTTAGGGTTTCCTATTGAGTGTGTTGAGTGATTGCTTCAAGGTTTTCTGGAATAAAGAAGTGTGGTTAAAACCTTGTTTGATAAGCATTGTTGTTGAAGCCATTGATTGAGTAAAGAACTTGAACTAGGGTTTGAAAAGAACATGAGTATCATTGTTATGTGAGAGTTTTTTTGTAGTTTTTGTAAGCCATTGATGAGTGAAGAACTTGAACTAGGGTTTGAAAAGAACATGAGTATCATTGTTATGTGAGATTGGTTGTTGAGCATTGTTGGAAATATTTTGAGTAAGTGATCATATGCTTGGACTAGGGTTTGTGAGCAAGGATTATCTCATTGAGTGATTGGTTGAGTAGAGTTGGTTGAGCCTAGTCAAGTGGATGTGTGAAGTGATTGTTCAAGTTCCATAAAACAAACTATTCTATATTCTAAATTGAGTTGAGGAAAGTGATTGAGCATTGAGTTGAATTTGAAGCATATTGAGTCTCTAACAATTCTCCTTATGTTTCTATGATATTGGACAAGTTATGTGTGGAATTATTGAGCATATTTGAGGCAAGTCTTTGTGTGGACTTGTTGAGCATATTTGAGCAAGTTCTGAGTGGACTTGTTGAGCAGATTTGAGCAAGTTCTGAGTGGACTTGTTGAGCAGATTTGAGCAAGTTTTGTGTGGACTTGTTGAGCAAATTTGAGCAAGTTCTGTGTGGACTTGTTGAGAAGATTTGAGCAAGTTTTGAGTGGACTTGTTGAGCATATTTGAGCAAGTTCTATGTGGACTTGTTGAGCATATTTGAGCAAGTTATACATGGATTTGTTGAGAATATTTGAGCAAGTTGTGCTATATGGACTATGTTTAGTGCAAATTTGAGACAGAGCTTTGGAGGTGACAAAGAAGAGAGGACAGTAGTCTCCAATGGATAGAGATCCATCAGCCAGGGTAGTGAGGATAGGTCTTCCGAGTGGGGATAAGAGTCTTCAGTGGAGAGAGATCCACAACCCAGTGCAGTGGAGGCAGTAGTCTTCTAGAGGATCACCAACCAGAGCAGAGGAGAAGGAGTTCTCCTATGGATAGAGATCCACGAACTTGATTTAGGGGATTGGTATCTCCTTTGGATAGAGGTCCATAAATATTGTAGGGAAAGGATTCCCAAGAGAATTTATTTGAGAAAATTTATAAGAAATATTTTCTCCATGGAAGTAGCCATCTTTGGGTGAACCACGTAAAATCATGTCTCTCATATGTGTGATGCTTTATGTGATGTTTACTGCTTTAATACTATTGATGATGTCATTTGGATTAAAAAGCAAAAATTTTTATTATATACTGTTCACCCCCCTCTCAGTATAAGCACATGTTCTATAATTGGTATCAGAGCGGGTCCCTCCATGAAAATACTAACAACTTGGAGGAGGATCCATCAGTAGTACACATGACTTTAGAATATGAATAAGAGACTATGTTTGACATAAAAGAAGAATTCTTTGTTGCTCTCAGAAAATTGGAAAAAATTAGAGAAAATAATTCAAGCTTAAAGGAACAAGTTTAATAAGATGAAGAAACAAGAATGTAACTTATACAAATTCTAACAGAACTCAAGATTAGGGTGGAAGAAGGAAAGAATATTGAGTAGGACATGACCAATATTTTTAGATCCAAGGAAACTTAATGTGAAAAATTGGAAGCAGAAGTTGTCTACCTAAGGAATGAAGTTGAAATGACCAAGGTACTACAAGATGTAGAATATGAGAAATAAAAATAGGAATCAAGTCTTCAAAAAGCAGAAACCTCAAACAAGGATAATCAAGAAAAGGATATAAGAAAGGAAGAAAGAAAAGAATAACCATAGATAAGAGTTAATAACAATAGGAATATTACTTCACCACAAACTTCAAGACATCCAAACAGGTTACATAATTTCTTCCATGGTCATTATTTTTCTTGTAATAAATATGGTCATAGAGTTGTACATAATTTCAATTCCTTTGCACCTCTCATGGATGATGATATTACATATTACAAATACAATAATTTTGGGCACAATGATAGATGGTGTAAAATGATGTTTCTTGAGTCTAGAAAAGCAATTTCAACAACTAGGAAAGATGAAAGAGAAAATGTTAAGGTTAGATCAATGTTAGATCAAACAACCCTTCATGCTCAGGATAAATAAGAATAATGGTATCTTGATAGTGTTTTCTCTAGTCACATGATAGGAGACAAATACAAATTCATTATTCTAAAAGAAACTAATAGAGGATCAGTATGTTTCGGTGATAATGGATCAACAAAGATTGGTGGAAGAGGAACTCTAAGTTTAGATAATGGGAAAACAAAAACAGAAAATGTATTGTATGTTAAAGGGTTAAAACACAACCTACTGAGTATAATTCAAATTTGTGATCAAGGGTACATGGTTACTTTCCATACAGATAGATGTGAGATAAGAAAATCATAAACTAGGAAAATTATTGCCAATGCAAGAAGAAACCCAAACAACTTATACATGCTCAATGAGATCAAAGGGGAAAAGTGTTTTCTATCACAAGAGGATGAGATTTGGCTATGGAATAGAATATTGGTTCACTTGAATTTTGAAAATATAGTCAACATAATCAATAAACAAGTGGTCAGATATTTACCCAAAATAAGAAGACCTCCAAACATAATCTGTACACCCTATCAGCATGGAAAGCAAACAAAGACAACCTTTAAGTCAAAAGGATATATGTCATCTAAACCTTTGAGCCTAGTACACACTGATCTATGTGGTCCTACCAAGAAACAAAGTATTTAGGGTGATAGCTACTTTATACTATTTATAGATAATTATTCTAGAATGGTTTGGGTGGCCTTCCTAAAAGAGAATTTAGAGGCCTTTGAAAAATTCAAAGAATTTAAATAATTGATTGAAAATGAAACTATAAAAAGAATTAAATGTTTGAGATCTGATAGAGGAGGATAATTTACTTCAAATGAATTTGTAGAGTTTTGTGAACAACATGGGATTATGAGAGTACTCAACAGCAATAACTCCTCAATAAAAGTGTGTAGTTGAAAGAAAAAAAGGACTGTTAAAAATATGGCTATGGCTATGTTAAATGAATCTGAGCTATCAAATGATTTTTGGAGAGAAGCTGCAAACACAGAAAAATACATAATCACTAGGTCTCAAATGAGGGTAAATCATCACAGGAATCCATACGAGCTTTGGAAAGGAAGACCTGCCATGGTAAAACACTTCAAATGTTTTAGAAGTAAATGTTACATAATACAGGAAGATCAAAACTTAGGCAAGTTTGATCCAAGATGTGATGAGATAATTTTTCTTGGTTATTCCACAAGGAGTAAAGCCTAAAAATGCTTCAACAAAAGAACACACACTATGGTGGAAATTATGAATGTGACAATTGATGAGAAGATAGATTCAAGAGAACCAGTTCAACAAATTGTGTATCAAGAATATGGATGTTGTCAAGAAGAATTTTGTGAGGAATTAGATAAAGAAGAAGAAGAAACACAAAGACTTCTTCCCAAAACTCCATCCAGGTATGTACAAAAATATCATCCAAAAGAGTAGATCATCGGGAATTTATATGAAATACAGACAAGGAGAAGAATAATAAAACCATCTCAACAAGAAATTTTTTTTTACTATCTAAGATTGAGCCAAAAGACTTCACTCAAGCAAGTGAGGATAAATTTTGGATTAAGGCAATGGATGAAGATTTAGATTAGATAGAGAAAAGCAAAACTTGAAAACTTGTTCCAAGACCAAAGGACAAAAATGTGATCAACACGAAATGGGTATTTAGAAATAATTTAAATAAATATGGACAAGTGGTCAGAAATAAAGCAAGGTTAGTATGCAAAGGTTATGCATAGGTAGAAGGAATTGAATTTGATAAGACTGTTGCTCCAGTTGCACGGCTTGAAGCTATAAGGATATTTTTAGCTTTCTCAAGTTTCAATAACTTCAAGGTATATTAGATGGATGTCAAGTCAGCATTTCTAAATGGTGTTCTAGAAGAAGTTTACATTGAACAACCAGAGGGATTCATACTAACAAATAAACTAGATCATGTATGCAAATTGAAAAAGGCATTGTATGGTCTAAAGCAAGCTCCAAGAGCATAGTAATCAATACTGCATAAGTATCTTCAAGAACAAGGATTCTAAAAAGGAATAACAAAAATTAATTTATATATAAAAAATGAAGGGAGTGATCTACTAATAGTGGTTGTTTATGTTGATGCTATCATTTTTGGGGGAAACAATGATAACATGTGTAAAGAATTTTCTAAGAACATGCAAAATGAATTTGAGATGTCTATGCTTGGTGAATTGTCCTTCTTTCTTGGACTTCAGATTTCATAATCAGAAAGGGGAGTGTTTCTCTCATAAGCCAAGTATATAAAAGAAATGTTAAAGAAATTTAGGCTAAAATATTGTAAACTAGTAAGTACCCCCATGGTCACAGGATGCAAGTTGAGTAAGGATGATGAATCTCCAGAGGCAAATCAAAGATTGTATAAATCTATGATTGGTAGTTTATTTTATGTTACCGCTACAAGACCAAACATTGTACAGTTAGTGGGATTAGTGGTAAAGTTTTCGGCAACACCTAAAGAAACACATGTGGTAGCAATAAAAAGAATTTTCAGGTTTCTAAAAGGGACTATGTATTTTGGGCTTTGGTATCCCAAAAGCGATAGTTTTACACTGACAACATATACAGATGCAGATTGGGCTGGAAACATTGATGATGGAAAAAGCACAAGTGGAGGAGCATTCTTTCTTGGATACTATTTAGTCTATTGGTTAAGTAAGAAGCATGTTTTAGTATCCTTATCCATAGTAGAAGCATAATACATTGTAGCAGTAGCCACTTGTACATAGGTGTTATGGATGAAGAGAACTTTGGAAGACTTCAAGATAAAACATGATAATCCCATTCCTATACTATGTGATAATACAAGTGCTATAAACATCTCAAAAAATCCAGTGATACATTCCAGGACAAAGCACATTCTGATTAACTATCGTTTTCTGAGAAAATAGGTGATAGATAAACATGTCAGGCTGGAGTATATTTCTACAAAGGAAAAAATAGTATATATTTCCACCAAGCCACTTGCAAAGGAAACCTTTGAGTATATTCAAGGAATATTAGGAGTGAGATTCCCACCCTAGAATTAACCACCTCAAGAGGAGATTGGGAAGGGACTAAGCTAAGAGGCTTATTATTAGCCCCGAGCCCCAAAGGTGACCCTTTGCCATTGATGTCAAAGGGGGAGATATTTGAGTAAGGGGGAGAGATTTGGTATTTGAGAAAAGAGGAGAGAGCATTGAGCCAGGGGGAGCATTATCCCAGAGGGAGCAGAACAAAGGAAAGGATAAGTTTTCGGTAAAAATAAGTTGGGTTACCATCAATGACAAAGGGGATATTGTTGGAAATTTTGAGCTCATTTAGTTGTCATTGATGTCAAGGTGAAAATATGTCATTGATGCCAAAGTGAACAAATGACGTTATTATTAACACCATGGAGTACATCATCATTAACACCAAGAAGCAATGCAAAGAAATGGAGAAACATTATCCAAATATATTTTTATAAGGGTTTTTGTTAAAACCATGATGGCACATTAAGAGGTTTTTATTAAACCGTAATGATAGTTATCTAATATTGTGATGGTAGAATTAAGTTTTTTATTAAAACCAAGGTGGCAAAATGATTTTTAATCAACCTAGTGAAGTGCAAATGACAATTTGATATTAACTCAATGAGGGCTTTAATTTTTTATTAAAGTATAAAGTTTATAAATTAAATTTAAAATATTTAAATTCTTTTGAATTTAAATTAATTATAAATTATAATTTATACAAGTCGACATCATCAAGTCGAATAATCCATCGACGTTGTATGCAAAGCAAATGAAAGGTATTTAAACCCTATGACAAACCTTAGGAAAAGGCATCTTTCCAATTTGAGAATTGGTGAAAAATCCAAAGCCTTTGAAAATGTAAAATAGAGATATTGCAGAGCAAGGTAGCGCATCGTGTTTGAATAAGCACATCGTGTTTGAGCAAGGATCGAGGCAAAATGTATAGTGCTCGTGATCTAGCTTGGCGCTAGATGTAAGATAAGGTCAATGACTTTGAAGCCTTTTTGAAAGGCTTAATATACCGTTACACTCCAAACCTAGCCGTCGGCTAGGTATTCCAAGAGTTCATTTATTCATATATATAAGTAGATTAGACTTTGGATAATTATCATCGATTTTTATTTTATTCTCTGCATTCTCGAATTTGCCTTCACGGCGGGGACGTGCCCTCCCTGAGTGGCGATCGATTCCCATTTACTTAAATTCATTTTGGCTGTGTGTAATTTTGTTATTGTCTTATCTTCGCATTGAATATAGTGTTCTTAATTTACTAACGAACGCAGAAAGCGCATTCCACTACCTTAGTGCTTAAGTTAAGCATGTGGAGCACTTAGCTCACACAGCTAGCAAGCCATAACTAAGGCGCCAACCAAGGGAGAAAGCGCAGGTTTGAAACTCTGAATTCGTGGCAGGGGGTTTTACCAAAGGTTTTTATAATTTGATTTTAATTTTTGCATATTGATAAGGTTTAAGAGGCATAAGAGAATTTTTATGATATTTTATTAATTATGCTAAATATTAGGGAGTCATAAGGTTATATTGTTTTATTTACCTACGTGGTAAATAGGTGCTTTATTGAGGTAAATATTGTTTTACCATAGTTGATAGAAATTAAGTTGGAATATCAATTTTGTGAAATTGAGAAATTGAATGTGTGTTTTGAAAAGGAAATTTCTTGAAGATATTATTGTCAAATATTGCTATTAATATGGAGTGATAAGGTGTAATTGAGTTTTACATTATATTGTGAGAAAGATTTATCTTCTAACTTCTTTGAGCTTGGTATAGAAGTGTTTGTGGTTGTGGCAGATTTATGAGATCCCTTCATCATCAAGAAAAAGGTATGAGCACATTCTTCCATGATTGAATTGATTAATTGGTTTTTTGGAAAATAAGTTTGGAGTGAAAAGGACTTGGTTAGGGTTTCCTATTGAGTGTGTTGAGTGATTGCTTCAAGGTTTTTTGGAATAAATAAGTGTGGTTAAAACCTTGTTTGATAAAAAAATTTTTTGAAACCATTTATTGAGTGAAGAACTTGAACTAGGGTTTGAAAAGAACATGAGTATCATTGTTATGTGAGAGTTTTTTTGTAAGCATTGTTGTTGAATCCATTGATTGAGTGAAGAACTTGAAATAGGATTTGAAAATAACATAAGTATCATTGTTATGTGAGACTTGGTGTTGGGCATTGTTGGAAATATTTTGAGTAAGTGATCATATGCTTGAATAGGGTTTGCGACCAAGGGTTGTTTCATTGAGTAGATTTGAGCAAGTTCTGAGTGGACTTGTTGAGCACATTTGAGCAAGTTCTGAGTGGATTTGTTGAGCATATTTGAGCAAGTTCTATGTGGACTTGTTGAGCTGTTTGATAAATTTCTATGTGGACTTGTTTAGCAAATTTGAGCAAGTTTTGAGTGGACTCATTGATCATATTTGAGAAAGTTCTATGTGGACTTGTTGAGCAGATTTGAGCAAGTTCAGTGTGGACTTGTTGGGCATATTTGAGCAAGTTTTGTGTGGATTTGTAGTACAGATTTTAGATAAATATTTGGAGGTAACAAAGCAGAGAGGATAGTAGTCTTATAGAGGATCATTAGCTAGAGTAGATGAGAAGGAGCTCTCCTATGGATAGAGATCCATGAATTTGATTTAGGGTATTGGTATCTCCTTTGCATAGAGGTCCATAAATATTGTAGGGAAAGGATTCCCAAGAGAATTTATTTGAGAAAATTTATAAGAAATATTTTCTCCATGGAAGTAGCCATATTTGGGTGAACCACGTAAAATCATTTCTCTCATATGTGTGATGCTTTATGTGATGTTTACTGCTTTAATACTACTGATGATGTCATTTGGATTAAAAAAAAAAGTTTTATTATATACTATTCACCCCCCCTCTCAGTATAAGCATATGTTCTACATTACTTCATTTCTTCCTTCAAATCATTTATCTTAACTATATATACCATTCCACCTTTTTTAATGGATTTTTTAAGTTGTAGAGCTAAGAGAATTTGTGTTTGGAAAGCCCCATGTAGGCTATTCACACTTTGAACCAACCTGTAAACATCTATATAATCTATTCAACAGTATTGTAAATTAATGACTACAATATGCTTGCAACCAATCCATTCCTATAAATATGTTAAAGGCATGCAATGGTGCAACATATAAGCATCCTATGGTTGTTCTACTAGGAAAATCAATGACCTCCCTATGATAGCACTGATTTATAGAGTAGGCTTATCCTGAACCATACTCAACCTTCCACCCATGCATTAAGAATATTGGCCTTTCATACATATGTTTAATTAAATTAGTGTAAATATAGTTGTCAGTAGCACCACTATCAAATAGTATTCTAACACTTCTACTAAGAATTTTACTTTTTATTACCAAAGGAGTGGTCTGTCCATCCAAATTTTGGTTTTATGTAGCTGCATATATTATGTGCGCTCGTTCCTTAGGTGCAGTTTATTTTTTCATTAGTTCCTTCCCATTCAAACTCAACCCTGCTCTTTGTAGATAATTCATGGCATAATGAGCTCCCTTACAAACAAAACATCCTTCCTTGGGTTCTGGATGTTGTTTTTGTTTCAACTCTCCTATTGTTCCCTCTTCCTTGGTAAGGTTAGCATGTCTCTGTGGTGATCTATTACCATAGTTTCAACAATCATCATGTTTGCACTTCCTTCCTCAAAACCTACTTCTAAATTTCCCTTGGATACTATCTCCCTTTCCATTCTTCTTAGGAACACTCTTACTATATTGCTCACATTCCCACTTTATGAGCCCTAAACTATTTATTTTTCTTAGTGCCTATTTACCTTGCTCATCTAACCTCTCATAGTCAAAGTAGGGTTTGAGGTATGTCTCAACTTTCCTTACCAACTCATAGGAATTTTGCAATGTTTTGGCTTCTCATATGTCCACCTCCTATCCTATCCTTGGATCTATTCCAAGTATAAACTTGTGAATCTTCATTTTATCAATATATGTAGGTACATACTTCACCAACTTAACAAAATTTTAATAATATTTTTCCACTATTCTAATTTCCTGATGAAGTTTAGTGAATTCGTTGTACTTTTGAGAATAGAAGTTTTCGGTAAGAAACCTTTATTTGAAAGCTTTAATAAACTCTTCCAATTTCAATTCAACTGTAGCTACTAAATTTGGTTCCTCATTAAGTGTTTCCCACCACACTAAACCATATCCTTGAAAATGTAGAGTAGCATAAGATGTTCGAGTGCCTAAAAAAAAATTCTTCATGATGCAGTATGTCTCTATCTCTTTCAACCAAGCCTCGACCTTATCCCCATATTCATCTCCATTAAAATTGGAAGACTTAAGATATTTTATTTTCTTGCCCAACTCAACTTCCAATCAAACTCTTTCCAACTATACCTCAGTAAGTGGTTCATCTTCTTGTCCCCTTATCAAAATATTAGTCTGTATTTCATGACTCAACACAACCTCCAAAAGCTGGTTTTGGATTTCCACTTGCTCATGAAGTAGAACCACTATTTTAGTAAGATTTTCACTTCCATTGGGGTTTTCTAATACAACATTAGGTGCTCTATTTTTTACATTGTTTCCTCGAGTTACCCTTGTTTATGGGACAACACTCCATATTTTTATTTTTTATGGCATTATCCCCTGATCATACACAAAGAGGTATTAGGAGTCATTTTTCCAGTCTTCTTTGGAATTTTCTCCTACCGACTAATTCCTAAATTAACAGTTGTTTTTTTACCCTTTCCTAAAAACAAACATAGTAAACCTACTACTAAACATACTCAAATAATTTTGCATAATGAATCAATTTCCCTTTTGAACCATGCTATGATACCAATTGTAATAATCCAAAATTCCACACTCTTCTTTTTACAAATAGCTTAAGGACATTATCCCTCTTAAGACAACATGAAACTCACAACCACATTATCCCTCAGATAAAATAGTTAGGTTTTATTTAGAAATTTTATCATTTCTTTTGGTCATTTACGGATTGCCACCTTCCCATTTCTTTCCACTAAAAATGGATTTCTTGAGTAGGACCTTTTCCCTACATATGTATTTTAATGTAGGAGCTTCTCTTTACCCTCCTTTGAAAGGAAATGCCTTGCTCACTATACTACATAGGTCACTTACTATAAATTTTCTGCCTATTCAATCCATCAAAAGGGTTTGTTTATAACTTTGCATACCTCATAAGTCATTCAATGGGTTGCATAATGCAAGCAATCACTACTTTCCCATTTTTCAATCAAGGGTTAACTTAAATGGTAACAACCATCCATACTTAACACAATAGAAATGGAACGATAGTCATAGTCAGTAGTTTTACTCGTGGGTCCCAAAATTATTAATGTCATAAGCTTCATTACTTTAACAAAATGTCCTCATAGCTCAAGAGAGTGGCTACCAAGTACAAAAATACACGTTAGCTCAGATAAGCCATATGAGTCTAACTTAGAAAACTTAGCTAAGCCTTACACAATCCAAGTGTATACTTAGTTCACGGGTAAATTTATGCTCTCTCAAAATCTCCAAAGTCGTCCAAATTCAAATAAACTCAAACATGAGACATTACTCTACTAGAGTACTTGTTAACGTTATACCTTTAACGCCAACCTCCAAGGCAACAAGGCAAGAAAATATAGGTGAAATTCTATCATTTTTCTTTCCCATACATTATTTTATACATAAAAAAACATGAATTCATTATGACATATTTAAAATCTGAATGAAGTTAAAACATTCTCTAAGTCCTTCCTTAACGCTCAAGAACAATAATTATTCCACGATAGTAAACACAGGGTATCAAAAATAAACTAAACATCCATTTCCATTTTAGCAAATGTACCATAAAGCAAAGCATAGATAGAACATAAGATTTTTCTTCCATTTAAAACCAATTTTGCCATATACCACATGGCATAATTGCATTACAAGCAAAGAGGTTCAAAATTATCCTCTGTCTTGGAGATTACATAAAATATTTTCACAACAATAAATTATAAGCTTCTATTTTCTCTTCACTCCATGACGTAGTCTTCCATTTATCACTCATTTACCAAGGAGTTTTCTGGTGCTACAGTGCATGGTAGTATAAAGCTTCCCTGTTTCATCATCGACGGGTTCAAACTGCAAATATACCTAGACTTGCCTCTGGTAATACACTATCCATTATTGTTTGTCATTGTCTAAAAATTTTATTTGTCATGCCAAAAATGATTTATTGATGGTTACGAGAAAATGATTTTTCATGCCCAATATCAAATACAACACCCAAAAGAATGATTTCAAAGTCTATCACATATTCATATTTGAAAGTGTAACATGCTCACCACAACCATGCCCAACTTCATTCTGTTGAATCTTTCCAAATAATAATAACATAACTCATGAAACATTCTATTTCAAATATCTCACAACACAGAACATGATAATAACTAAAAATATTTTATACATATTTAATCCTACGTTCACTACTGTTTCTTCTAACAATCAAAGCAAAACTATGCATACAAAAACTTCCCATTCAATATGCACATTGAATTTTACCAGTATGCACCTCAAAATAATTTTAATGAAAAATAATTATGTTCAAAGGACACAAAGTCCATCCTATGTCTTCCAGTAATATAGCTATGTTTCCAATGGGGTCACTCTTCAAGTTTTCTCAACAACTAGTCAATTTTTCCTTTGTTGGAAAAACCTCTACTCTTCATAACATTAGAGCAAGATTTTATGTACTTGGGTTTGTCAAACACAAATGTCAAGCGTTATATAGAATTCAACAAGGAATATAATCTAGAGTCAACATTCAATTTCAAAACCAGTTTCACTCTTGAAGAAACAAGCACAGAAAGTAAGTTCCATTAACTCTCCTCAAGCTCTAAACTAAAGGAAACCATTAATCATAAAACACTTCTAGAAGAAAACTAATACTCATGGTTTCAGAAAGAACACGGTATGGTAAAAATTCCATATTTAAAGAAATAAACAAGCAATAACTTCAGTCCCAAGGCTACCCAAACCCTAGGTCAAGCACACAAGTTTATTTTTTCATAACAGTAAAAATGAAATATTTATCCATAATTTTTAATAGTAGATGCAACAATAATTCTTCCCATAGAAACAAATAATTTAAACATAATTCATTAAACCAGTTTGCATTCCTCAATGGGTTCTAGCTATTAATCAACATCAATCATTCACACCTTCCACATGCAACTCCAACTTCCTTCATTGCCATATGGATTCTTTCCTTTTGCACTCCCAAAGATAAATTTTCTTTTTTTTTTTCAAAAAATCCAAAGACACACGTTTCTCTATTTTTCTTTCTTACCAGATCGCTCCACCTTTTTCGAACCTCCCACTCCCAAGAACATCATTCACCTTTCTTGACATGTTTTCTCCTTCGTCTTCCCGCTAGGGTATTCAACTGAATTTCCATTAAGAGCAGTGGTAGTGTAAATAATACAACATAGTTCTCATGATTTCTCACTCGACAACCAACCACAAAATATGGATATAAGTTTATGTCTTTAAGTGGAATAATTTTCACCAGCATAAATATGTCATAACAACCACAAAACAAAAAAATTATCAAAAAAACCATTCTAAAAGAAACAAGCTTTCTTTTCTTTTCTTTCTTTTTTTTCAAAATCAAGGGAATCACATACAACACTAACACCTTACCAATAAACACAATTTTTTTTTCGAAGCACTTTACTAGGAATATATATATATATATACTTTAAAAACAAAGCACATGTTTCCTTTCCCTAGAAAGATCAACAATGAGCAAACAATTCCATAGCCACTTATCAATTTTAATCAAAACAACCATTTAATGATAAGCATTTCTTTAGCTAAAGATCAACATGATTAGTTCCTTTTATGCAAGTCATGTTATGCATTCTCCATGAAGGAAGCACTCATTCATGTTTCTTATGAATACTTCACCAAATAACCCATTACATCATTTATCGTAGATAATTCCCTTTCTTAGTGACCAATTCTTTTTACCACCAATAGCAACTTTTCCTGCAAAAAGTGATGTTCCATTAGTAGCATATTATTCTTTTAAAAAAATGAGTTTACAAGGAAGTAAACATAAGAATATGATCAATCAAAACACCACATAATTTCATCAATCCACATATTTATTTCATGATAAATAAATAGATAGTCCATAATATTATCAAAAGTAGCACAAGCACATCATGAAAACATTATCAAACCATAAAGCTAAAATTTTGCCAAGGGAAGGTCATAACAAGAACCAATGAATCCTCCAGTTCCTATCACACATATAGTCTCTTATCTCATTGTTTTGATATTCTAAGACAATATTAAAGATATCCTTTGAGACTTCCAACTTCTCATTATTATTACTTGGATGCAACACCCTTCGAACTTTGAATTTCCTTTTCAAACTCTTCCCAACTAGTGCTTATTTCTAAATTTTACTCCTCATGGTCAAAGCATTTAAGGCTTGCACATTTTTCCTCTTGAGAATTACTTCTCAATTTATCTTAGCATGGAAAAAATCTATATTCAAACAAGAATTCCTAAATTATTTCCTCTTTTTTCAAAAACTTCTGCACATAGCTCTATATTTTTACCTACAATAAGACCTTGAAGAAACTCTCTAAAAAAGTATGTATCTTAGAGTGGAAAAAATCTATATTTAGACAAACACTAAATTCAAAACATTTTGCTTAAATTATTTCCTCTCTTTTCAAAACTTTTGCACATATCTCTATATTTTTACCTCCAATAAGACCTTCAAGAAACTCTCTAAAATCTTATCTATATCAGCATGGTAAAAATTTATATTTAGACAAGAGTTAAATTCAAAACATCCTGTTTACATTATTTCCTCTTTTTCAAAAACTTTTACCTACAATAAGTCCTTGAAGAAACTCTATCTTTTTTATGAAAGTAACATTGCATTTGAATAAACAAGTGTCACTTTTTAAAAGTAGTAAACAAATGCATATAAGCAATTTTTCTAAAAATGGTCTAGAAATATTAGTAGAGAAAGCACTTTCATTCTCTTTAGATGCTTTAAAAGAAAAAATCTCCAAAATCTTGGAAAAAGCCTCTAATAGATCAAGAAAGCATTTCTAATATTATGGAAATATCTCAATATATTGAAAATGCATGTATATTTACTTCCAATACATATTATTTTTAGACCTATTTAATTCTTTACTCTACTTACCTTCTTGCAATATTTCACTATATACTAGTTTCTATAGACAATATTTCACCCAAAAACTAGATGGAATCTTAACAAATGTCTACAGAGCTTCTATAGGGCAAGAAATCTAATTTGAAATATTTTATGGTGTCTCAATTATCTCTAAAGATAATAGTCTTGTGAGACATCAACATATTATAACAACACTCTTGTAGTCTATGTATGACAATGTTCAATTGTACATTATGTCTAATTGTATAACAAACAAATTCAATTGTACAACAAGCAAGTTCAATTTGTATGATAATTACTTTGAATGATGAGACTTTCTTATTTGAATAATGGACTAATTCCCCTTGGGATGACAATATTTTTGAAGGGTACACCCTTGTTGAAGTGTAATTAATAATGTGTTTGAATAACACTGTTGAAACTTGAATGTTTCTCTTTAAATAATAACAACTCATTACTCATGTTTACTTGGGCATCCTCGTTGTCTTCACTTGGATGACATCTCATCTACCAACTAAACAACATATATTTTAAAGGATAGGCTTTCCCTTGAATGGTGACTTTCCTGAATGATAGTTGAGTTTAACGACAATAAATTTACCAATTGAACAATGACCCCTTTCTCACTTGATTAGTTCTTCCAAAACCAAATGATAATATGCAATTTTACTCGAACAATAATAACTCTTCACAAGAAAATAATTACTTAAATGATGGAACTTATTTGCACAATAATAGTCACCTGAGTGACAATTATTAGATGAATGCCAAGGATTCATAAGAACGACTGTGTAACCTTACATGAAAATGCCCTAAATAGAAATATCTACAAGTAACTCAAGCAATGCACTGGTCCTTAGCTATTTTCCTCCACCTTGCGCAACAATATCTCACATGGTGGCTAATCCTATAAACTTATAATATACACCCAACAATATTATACAAATTTATAATCCAATAACACCAGGTATTCCACACTTTAACATATGCACACAAAACAAATTAGGGAAAGAGAAATAACTATTAATCAAAATCCTACTAGACTCTTATAAAATAACAATGCTAGTTATAGGAAAAATCCTTGTTTTGGCTATCTGTCTCTATGCCTTCTCTTGCACTTGTTCACAATTAGACCTATAGTTTGTCCTCTTCTCTTCTCTTCTCTATTATGCTTATCGACCTTCTTTCAATTCTCCTCTACTCTTATTTCTCTATGCATGTTGCTTTCGCTTCTTTTTGTTTTTATTTCATATTACTTTTCATATATTACTTCTTCCTCACACATGTTGCTCTTTTTCCTCTCATGCACGGAAAATGTGCCCTTTTGCATGACATGGCAATTAAAAAATGTGTGATGTTTAACTTTCCTATAACCATTTGGATGCTCCAACATCATACTCACTAGATAAGAGGAAATGTTTCATGAGTTGGAGCTAATGAAAAATAATTGCTCTTCCAGGCTATTATCATTTTAACTTATTTTTCTTTACAAGGTCCTCTTTGTTGTCATGTCCTTACCTTTATCTGAGAACAAAACCTCATTTTATAGAAAGCACTCAATATTTGTTTGACTTTGTTCCATTCCATCACATCAATCCAACCATAATCAACATGTATTTTGTTGGTTAATTTCTCTTGGTTCCAACACCTTATTTTGGAGTGATTATGTCCTTCATAACTCTTACAAGGATGTAGGTTCCAACACCTAGTTACAACGAGTTCAAATATTCCACATTAACTACAACAACCCATCCTAGGATCTTCATCCTTTGTACCAATCACTCTTTGTACAAATCTAGTTCCACTACTTCTTGTTTGACCTGTATATCCAAGGTCTTCATTCCTTGGCCTAATTTTTGGTATTATGGGTATTTTAATACCTTTTCTATATACTCCAAAACCCTTTCCATTAGATGTAATTCTTCTAATTAACTTATAACCAATATTTTTAGTGTACCTTTCAAAGCACCCAATTTCTTCATCATCATTCTAATCTATATCATCATTATTCAAATACCACACACTATCATAGTGTCCTTCACCACACTCTAAAGTACCATTGTTGCTATCAAATTGGGCAACATGGCCTTTGTCATGAGAATCATGACATTTAGCTTCCTCTCTTATATATTTGTTCTTTTATCTTTCTCTTTATATGCAATAGGAATCATTGTACCATTGTATTCATTGTCACTACTACTGGTGACTTGGGTCAACCACATCTTCTCCATGTGTATTCTCTTACTTATGTATGCCTTTGTAGACATGGAAAATTGACCCACTTTGAGTGGGAAATCTTCCTTAGTGCCCCTAAGAGGCCCTCAACCCCTACCAAGAGCAAGGGAAGACCTCTTTGCCTCATTTTTTTAATTTGTTTATCTTTTAGTGAAATCGCACCCCATATTTATGAGGCGTGACTTCACGCAAGCGATATCGTGCCCCGTCAGGATGGGACGTGACTTCACTGTTTTTAACCTAATTTTTAATTTAATTTAATTTTATTCTTTTGAGCCCACTTAGACCCAAGTTTAAACCCTCCAACGTGTTTTGGCATCGGCTTTGGGTTTATTTTTCCCACCTTTTTCCCTCTGATTTTGTCTATAAAAGGAAGAATGTTCTTGCCTAATAATATGCAAGTTTTTAATGTGCAATCTTAGTGCAAAATTTTGATTATTTATTAAGCTCAAAATATTTATGATAGTTTGTTCTTCTTCCTTTATTTTCTCTACTGCAAGCTAACCCCGAAGTGCAAATTTCAGATTTGATCTTCTATTGCATGGATTGGATTGATTTGTTGTGTGACTTGGTGGATCCGTGGTGTAGTTCGGAGAGATAGAGTGCCCATTCGGATACTTCAATCTTCTCTACCTACTTCTGCGATGTCCATTAGGGTTTTCTTACTTTGTTTTTGGCATTTATTTCATCTTCTACACTTGCTTTTTATTTTTCATTAGTCTGCAGTGATATCACACCTAGCATTAGCGAGGCATGACTTCGCTTGCCCTAATTAGGGTAAATTAGTCTACAGAAGCGAAATCATGCCCCGTCCAGGTAGGGTGCGACTTTGCTACTGCGTTATCGCACCCGCTCCAAGCGAGGCATGATTTTGCCCTAGGGTACACCGAGGGAAATTTCTAGATTCTATTTTCACTGTTGCATTCCATTTTGCTTCTAGATCATACTACTGCATTCTATTTTCTATTCTCTATTACTGTATTTCTATTTTATGATTAATTCTCCAAAGGTCAATTTCTACTTTTGTATTAAAAGGTCATCTAAAAGGACCTAGGGGGCTTGATTGTTACGCCTCCAAGATCTGTTACATAATGGCCTAAGCAGGTCCCCTAATGCTAATTCTATTTTTTAGTGTTTCATGAGTGATCTTGCAGAAACATGTATTCTTGATATCATTGGACAAGAGGCAAAAAAAACTAAATCAACCACTGGTCTAGATAAGTGCTCTAATCATTCTATTGGTTGAAGATCTAATTTAATTATTGATTCCTAGGCATCTGAAAGTGAAAGGCATTTAGTTTGCATCTAGGGATAATTTTTGTGCATCTATTTTGTATATATCTGCTTTAAAGGTTTTTTGAAATAAACCCTAGGTTAGTGAGCATCCAAAATAAAGAATCATTTTTAGGCTAGCTCTTGTATGCCTGCATTCTATTTTCAGCTATCCTATTCTATTTTCTACATTGTCCTTTATATTTTCTAGCTTAGATCTAGAAAGGCCAAACTTAGGTGTTTGTCTTGAAACTAAATACATCAAACTATCCCAAATATCCCGAGGACTTGGAGCGAGTCCTTAAACCATTCCTGGTGAACCCTCCCCCTAGCACCGAGTGTAGAGAACAACATACCCCCGTGGTTCACCCCACAAAGGTTCTCTCCTTGCGGATCCAACCTTTTGTTTGGGAATTGTATGTGGTAGGGCAGTTTTCCCCCTCTACATATTTGGTGAACCCGACGTGAACACCTCCTTTTCTTTCAAACACTAAGAAAGATCATTAATTATGTTTGAAAAATATTTAAGTAATTAAAATTTGTTTGTTAGTGGTTTCTCCTATTTGTTTTTCACTACTTCTAATGGCTCCTTTCCTTAGAAGTCAGAGGAAACAATTAGAGTCTGATTATGTTCCTTTGGAAGATGATCAGATTGATAGGGAAGACCCTAATGTAGATCCAGAAGAGCAAGAAGAGGTAGACATGGAAACTAAAACTAATCCTGATCCTTTTGCTAGACCTAATGGAAGTTATATATTTTCATCATTTGATCACATTTGGGAATTCATGAAAGCTCATAAGGAAAAACTATTGGAATGTGTGGAGCGAGAAGCTCGTATTGAAAAAGAGGATGCTACTCCTTCCCCTCCCAATAGGTCTCCTTTGCTTCATCATGGCATTCCTACATCCCAATACTTGCATCAAAATAATTTTAAGAACCAAGTAACTTGTGCCATTACTAATACCACCAATGTTGGAGGGAATCTACAAGTCCCTCTAACTAGTAGTGGCCCAAAAATTTATTCTCAATTTCCTCCTTCATCCTCTAATGTCAATACTATTGCTTCTGTTCCACCAAATGTAAGTTATCCTCAAAATACCACATACAACCAAGGTATCCAAAGTTTGAATCCAACATCAGGGTTTCAACATACATACATTCCTCCTTTGGGAAGTCTAGGGAACACACATAATAATTCAAAAATACAGAATTTGACAAGTGTTGTGAATCAATTGGTTTCAAGGATGGATATGATTCAACCTTTAGGGTTTACATACAACTATAAAGAAATGTGTAGTCAGCCATTGGATCCTATTGTTGCTGCTAGACCTTATCCTAAGCATTTTTCTATGCCAGTTTTGCCAATCTATAAAGGGACTAAAGATCCAATAGAGCATTTGAGAGGATTTAGGATAGCTTATCATGATCTTATTTATGATGATATGCTCTTATTGAAAAAATTTCCAAAGAGTCTTGTTGGAGTGGCATTAGAGTGGTATTATCGATTTCCCAACTATTCTTTGAAAAGTTTTGAGAAGACTGCAGAGATGTTTGTTCATCAGTTTAGTTCTTATATTGAGAAGGAAGTGACTATGAGAGATTTATATGATTTAAATAAAAGTAAAGAAGAAATTTTTTCAAAATTCTTAGCTCGTTGGAGAAGTTTAGTTGGTCGATTAAGACAACTTGTGTCTCAGAAAGATATGCTTGATATATTTATTGGTAATTTACAAGAACAATTATCTTATGCTCTAGAAACTACTACTGTCACATCTTTAGATCAAGAAATTGAGTTAGCAAGAAAAGTGGAACAAGCTCTCATTAGAAGAGGTCAACTCAAGGTTAAATAAGATAAGCCAATTAAGTCTCAACCTAAGAATAAGCATATAGGAGGTAATAGTGATAGTAGGCTTGTTAACAATGTCAATAACAACCTACAAAAGATTGTACTTCAGAAACCTCCTCAAAGGAACTTCACAAGACTTAATATCCCTATGGAAGCAGTTTTGAAGCAACTATTGGATGCTAAAGCAATAGAATTACCTCCAGTAAGATAGCCAGATACTACAGCTCATTGGTATAAGGTAGGTCAATATTGCACTTATCATAGGGTAGAAGGACATTGGATGAACACTTGTAAGAAGTTGAAGCATGTGGTTCAAGACTTGATTGATGCAGGATGCATTGATTTAGGAAATCTCCAATCAACAAATAATCAAACTCCTACTCAACAAGTTCCAACAACGAATCAAGATATGGGGATATTTAAGGATCCCCTACCTAAGCATGAGCAACAAGCAACCAACCAGGTGGCTCATCAAGATGATTCCCTACGCCATAGCAATGTGGTTGGTATGGTTGGGGTGACTACAAGGAAATAGGCTCAGAATCAGCAACATCAACAAGGACAGAGTTCAGTATCTCAGCCCAGTTCAGTTTTAAAGGAGAATCAGAGAAGAGATTCAGCTACAAGGATTCCACCTATAGTGTTGAGGCCACAGTCACAAGTTTCATTTGATCTTCAGAAGTAGTTAGCTAGTACGCCAACAAAGATATCAGTGTTAGAGATTTTGCAGACATCTCCCGATCACATAAATGCTTTAATGAAATTTTTACAACAATCTATTTCCCCAGACATCCCTCCTGATGCCATAGTCGACACCGTAGGTTCTTTTGGGATACATCATGTCTCATTCTCGGATGATGATAAACCTTCCTCAAACTTACATGGAGATTCATCACTTTACATCACCACACTTATTGGGGATACCCTTATCAAGCGAGTTTTGATTGATAATGGTTCATCCCTCAATTTGTGTACATATCAATTCTTTCAAAAATTTGGATTAAAAGAGGAAGATTTAACAAAAACTGATATCATCATTAAAGCTTTCAACAATGAGTCCCAAGAGGCCTGTGGTGTCATATCTCTCCCCTTAAAAGTAGGGCCGAGAATATTGGATACTTTGTTTTATGTGGTACATTGTCCTGCATCTTTTAATATTCTTCTTGGGTGACCTTGGATCCATGCAATGAAGGTCATCCCTTCTACTTTTCATCAGTGTCTCAAGTTTGAATTCAAGAATCAAGTTATCACCATTTCGGGCGACCCTCGACCATTTGAATTTTGTTCAAATATAGAGTTAGCTCAAATCGATTCTTATTCTTGTCCTTCTATTTCTTCAAAAATTTCTCCATGTTCCTCATCTCAAATTTCTGAGCATTTTCAAAGTTTAAAAGTGAGTGAGGAACATAAGACCCATTCTCTCTCCTTGGATCATGATAATCAATTTCTTCAAGAGCCTCTTCTGGATCTAGCCAAGCTACCACCTTCACCCCAAACTATGGGCTTGCCTCATAAGAAGGGTGATGTTGTACACATTGGCACGTGTGCTTTTATCTTCAGAGGTATGGCTTCCGAAGAGAAGCTTCATGGTAGCAACCCATCTCTCAATGAGCACTCTTTTGCTCAATGCTATCTCACTAATGATTATCCCCTTCCTAAGAAGATCCTGTCCGGTATGGGATATGCAGGTAAAGGATTGGGACCACAATAGAAGGGTATTCAAGAGCCCTTGGATGTTGAGATTTGGCCTGGGAGATGTGGTATAGGTTTTATACCTAATAAGAATGAACCTTTACCTTTTGAGGATGATGACCATCTTATGACTTATGCAGAATACATGGAATATCAAAAGTTGTCAATAGATGATAATAAAAGTGTTAATTTTTCTTTTCCTTCAAATATAATATCTTGTAATATGGTTGGCTCTATCTATTCTAAAGATAACTTTGCTTTTGTGCTAGAGAATGATGAATCTTTGTATGATGTCTTTTATGCTAAAAGGAATGGTGCTATTAGAAAATATTGTGATTATCGTGCCATGAATGTTGAACGAAGAGCCTTAAAAGAGCTTCTCTGTGATTTTGAGGATGTCTTCGATCCAACACCTCATGGCACACCCATTTATTTTGATAAGATGTATGGTGCATTTAGGCTTTGCATTGATTTTAACTCTCCATAAAAAATATATATATATATAAAAAATAAAAACAACCAAAAACTTTCATATAGTTGCATCTTCATTTTCCATTGCATTTTTCTCTTGCTTGCTCATATTGCATTATTTTCTTGTCATCCTTGCATGATTGCTTGACATCTAAACTAAACACCTTGCATGTCTTCTTGTCATAAATGCATGATTGATTGTTCATGACTACTTGCTCATATAGATTTTGGGGATCTTGTGATAATGGCATGTGATGATACCTAGTTAGGTCATAGCTCACATGCATTGCACTTCTCACTAGGACTCTGATGCCTAGCAAGATCCCCCCTAGGGATTCTTTTCTTCCTTCTTCTTTTCTTCTTATGATCACCTCTTCTCTTTTCTCGATTTCTTCATGATGTTGACAATTCTTATTACACCAAAAATATTTCTCAAAGTCCCAATATGGGATAGCACTTGCATACTATTTTTACACATATTACACCCCATATGGGATACTTATACATCCTAGTGGGTATTGCACTATTCATGATCTTCTATCGGGTCATACTCTCTTTTGACTCAACAGGCTCAACACCCCATTATAGGATAAGCTCCTTGGTCATTTTTAGTAGACCTCGACATACATCCTAGCAGGTAATCACCTCACAGTAGTCAATAAGGGAGCAACCACCCATAGTGGGTCAAACCTCCACACACTTTTTCACATTGATGCAAGTGCTACACCCATAGTGGGTCTAGCTACCTCATTTATCTGATCCATAGTGTCTGGCTACACTGGTTCACTACAACCTATGCTAGCCTTATACTTTGGATCGTTCATTCTTCTCCTTTTATGGTTGACCTTTGGACCTCTTCTTCTCTTTCTTCTCTCTTTCTTTCTCTTTATTTTATTTCTTCTTCCTTCTCTCTTTCTCTTTTTCTCTTCTTTATTTCTCTTGCTTGATCTTGTTTCTCCTTCCTTCTTCTCCTTGTTCTTCTTCTTTTGCATTCATTCATCCTCATGTAGTGTGCATTAGGATAGTTTGCATTCATAAAAACACTTAAAATAAACAAGAAAAACATATAAAAACATGCATTAACACATTACACATAGAACACATAAAATCACAATAAATCCATAGCTATGTATTACTCATAGGAAAAGAGTACATCGTGTGAGGTTGGTGTACCACAATCCAGACTTGGTACACTCAACCTAGGGATGCACACCACAATAAAAAATTGGTGCATCATCCCGATCCCTAGCCTATCCTATCCTAGCTCTAAGAGCCAGCTCCCTCTGGCCCTCCCTAGGGTGGAGGCAATCTCAGCTATGCCACCAACTACTAAGATGTCATCGGTGCCCATGATTGGGATCGTGACCTACTCACTGACTGAAGGGATGGAGGAAGCTCCATCCTCCACTTTGGAGGGATAGCTACGTAGTAAGCCATCTCAAAAAATATGGCTCTCTAGATGGCTATCTCCAACCTATCATTGGTACACCATAACTCCACTTGAAGGAGTTGCACCACATCCCCTACCTGGTTGCTCCCAATAGTAGCCATCCCCTCAACCCTAGCCCACTAGTGCTCTCCATCCAAATGGGCCACCTCTCCCTGTAGTCGGGTAACCTCTACTAGTGTAGTGTCCCTCTCAACCTGTAGTTGGGCCATCTATGTCTGTAGAGAAGCTAGTTGTACCCATAACTCCTCTATCCCCTGGCTCTAGCCTCTCCACATTGTTGATGTGGATGCCACCCTAGGGTCTCTAACCTATGGCCCCTCTACCTATGTGGGGGTATCTCTCACCCCTCCCTCTCTGGTCCCTACTCTTGGGATGGTCTCCTCTACCACCCGGATCCGAACCTATGTCAACCTCTGTCTCGGCATGGTAGGAGCCTATTGTGCCCTCTTTGTGGCCCTACGAGCTACCTCTCATAATACCCATTGCATGCCTAGGTCCATCACCTGGTGCCTCTATACTGGTATGAGTAAGGAGATCCTCTAGGGTATAACTCCTCTGTACCACCACCTGTACCCGATGGCCACCCCTACATCACCTACCCCTGGGTCGATGTAAGGAGGATCATCTATGTCCTCCTCGGCCCATCTGGTGAGGTTTGGCTCACCTTCAACCCCTATTGGATCCTGGGTCACCCTCTGGTACTAGTAGTCCCCTAGGTCTAGGATTCCCTATAAGATCCTGAACTACCATAGGACTCGATCGAACTTGAGTACCTCTGGCTCTCCCCTATCTGACCTTAGCCATCTGATCCTCCTCACCCTCTCTAGCTCTGTCCTGTACTCTGCCTAGCTAGGGTGAAGCCTCCATGGTCTCTAGATGAGTTACGTATCCTAAAACTCATCGATCACCCACCTCGCTAGTGGTAGGTTCCCTGCATAGGCCCTTGCGGTCCTCTCTAGGGATCTCGACCATCTATATGTTGTTGGCCACTCTGGGTTGGGTGATGGTCCTGGTAGTGCTAATGGTCTCTATAATGTGATGTGCTCCCAACACCACACCTGGAGCAAATTCGTATACACCAGTCATGTACACCGCTTATACATGATGTTGTACAACATCCTGTATAGGTGGGCCAACACATAAGGGCCCCATGCGAATCGAACCCCCTGATATCGCATGTCTATCACTACTCCTACCAGTGCCCATGGCAAGTGTCATCTGCTAGTGTGGTAGGTCAAGAGACCAGCCACAACCCCTGAGAGCACTGCATGATCAGAGGGTCCACTCTATAGTGGTCGACCAGGTCATCAACTGCTATGGTGCCCTCTCGCACCTGGTGGGTGAAACCTATGGAAAACTATTGTAGAGTGGCTGCCTTCCCATGGGCCCTATAAACCTCATTCCTCCTTGATGGGGATCCTCAAGATCCACCACACATCCTCCAGTGTGATGGTCATCTCCCCTATCGGTAGCCAAAAAGTAGAAGTCTTCGGATACCATCGCTCTGCTAGGGTGATCAACATAGCCCTATCTGTCTCTATCCATGGCATCCTCACCACGTGATCCAGCCCCACCACCTCCAGTCTAGCCCTCTCTACCTACCCTAGAGCATCTAGCTCTACCAAATCCCCTACTCACCACTCTCGACTCTCGAGAATACCTAGCTACATTCACCAAACAAAATAAAATTTAATCAGTTCCATCATAAAGTTAAAGAAATTAAAATTAATTCAACATCATTTATTAAGCATATGGAAATTACAATTCAAAATTTACACTTCGGGTTTTACTTGTTTGCTTTCTTTTCTTCCTTTTTATCTTTTTCTTTTTATTTTCTTCTTTTCCTTAGTTTTCATGAAATCGCATCCCCTTTTTAAGGTATGCGACTTCACTTTCACGAAATCGCGCCCATTGTTTTTTGGGCATGACTTCGTGAAGTTGCCTGGTTTCTACCAAGCATGATTTCACTATATTTCACCCAAGGTAAAATCATGCCTAGGCCACAAAGTCATGCCCAGGTCGTGGCACAAAATTCATCGATTTTTATGGTGATTTCCTTTGAAAATTCCTCAAAACCCTAATCGAATCATGAAAAACAAGGTAAAATAAAGTGAAAGGAGGGTCAAAAGCAATCCTTACCCATTCTCGAGCCCTGACCTCACCTCTCACAATCACCACTCGTGAATACATTTTTTTTCTCCTAGAGCTCTATTTTCTCTCCTCCTCATAGTAAAAATGAATTAGGGTTTTACCCCTGTTTACCTTTTTAACCCTATTTTTTTTTTTCTCTCCCCTTTTTTTTCACTTTGTTTTTGCTCTTTCTCTCTCTCTTCTTCTACATCAGTTCTTTCAAGTTTTTATGAAACATCACTTTTTCATAAAAACTCGAGGGGGCACCTCGGCCTATAGAGGCATTAATGTCCCTAATGCCTCGATTTACATGTAAATTAAAAAGTGTCCGGAATGACACCATTTTTGCACCACTCCTTTCTTCTAACCCGACCACCCCATTTTTACTTGTTATTTTTTCCCAGTGTGTGCCTACATCCTTTCTTTGATGTATTTAATAGGCCATAAATGCATCAAAGAGGGGGCAAAATGTAGACATAAAAAATTGACCCACTTTGAGTGGGTAATATTCCTTGTAACCCCTAAGAGGCCCTCAACCCCTGCCAAGAGCAAGGGAAGACCTCTTTACCTCTCTTTTTTAATTTATTTTTCTTTTAGTAAAATCGTGCCCCATCTTTACGAGGTGTGACTTCGTGCAAGCGATATCGTGCCCTATCAGGATGGGGCACGACTTCGCTATTTTTAACCTAATTTTTAATTTAATTTTATTTTATTCTTTTGAGCCTGCTTAGACCCAGGTTTAAACCCTCCAACATGTTTTGGCATCGGCTTTGGGTTTATTTTGCCCACCTTTTTCCCTTCGATTTTATCTATAAAAGGAAGAATGTTCTTGCCAAATCATAATGCAAAGTTTTTAAGTGCAATGTGAGTAATGCAAAATTCTGATTATTGATTAAGCTCGAAATATTTATGATAGTTCATTCTTCTTCCTTTGTTTTCTCTACTGCAAGCTAACCCCGAAGTGCAAATTTTGGATTTGATCTTCTATTGCATGGATTGGATTGATTTGTTGTGTGACTTGGTGGATCCGTGGTGTAGTTCGAAGAGATAGAGTGCCCGCTCGGATACTTCAATCTTCTCTGCCTACTTCTGTGACATCCATTAGGGTTTTCTTACTTTGTTTTTGGCATTTATTTCATCTTCTACACTCACTTTTTATTTTTCATTAGTCTGCAGTGATATCACACCCAGCATTAGCGAGGCATGACTTCTCTTGCCCTAATTAGGGCAAATTAGTCTGCAGAAGTGAAATCGCACCCCATCCAGGCAGGGCATGACTTTGTTGCTGCGTTATCATGCCCGCTCCAAGCGAGGCATGATTTTGCCCTAGGGCACACCGGGGCAATTTTCAGATTCTATTTTCACTGTTGCATTCCATTTTGCTTCTAGATCATACTGCTGCATTCTGTTTTCTGTTCTCTGTTACTGTATTTTTGTTTTATGATTAATTCTCCAAAGGTCAATTTTCGCTTTTGTATTAAAAGGTCATCTAAAAGGACCTAGGGGGCTTGACTACTATGCCTCCAAGATCTGTTACACAATGGCCTAAGCAGGCCCCCTAATGCTAATTCTATTTTTTAGTGTTTCATGAGTGATCTTGTAGAAATAGGTATTCTTGATATCATTGGACAAGAGGCAGAAAAAGCTAAATCAACCACCGGTCTAGATAAGTGCTCTAATCATTCTATTGGTTGAAGATCTGATTTAATTATTGATTCCTAGGCATCTAAAAGTGAAAGGCATTTAGTTTGCATCTAGGGATAATTTTTGTGCATCTATTTTGTATATCTCTGCTTTAAAGGTTTTCTAAAATAAAACCCTAGGTTAGTGAGCATCCAAAATAAAGAATCATTTTTAGGCTAGCTCTTGTATGCTTGCATTCTATTTTCAGCTATCCTATTCTATTTTTTGCATTGTCCTTTATCTTTTCTAGCTTAGATCTAGAAAGGCCAAACTTAGGTGTTTGTCTTGAAACTGAATACATCAAACTATCTCGAATATCTTGAGGACTTGGAGCGAGTCCTTAAACCGTTCCTGGTGAACCCTTCCCCCCTAGCACCGAGTGTAGAGAACAACATACCCCCGTGGTTCACCCCACAAAAGTATCTCTCCTTGTGGATCCAACCTTTTGTTTGGGAATTGTATGTGGTAGGGAAGTTTTCCCCCACTACAGCCGTTACCTCCACTTGTTTTACATCGTCTCTCAACATTACCCTTTTTTCCTTCAACTTTATCTTATAACCCTACAAGAATTATTTTTTTGTACTCAAGCACACTATAGGACTATTGTTCACCCTTTCTCCTTTTATCTTCAATGAAATTAATTTGTACTCCTTGCCATCATTTTCAATAGTGTAGGTGTTCACCCTACCATCATGTAATGCCTTTCTATCAAATTACCTTGACCTTCACAACAAGACATGATAAACATCCATAGGTATAAAATCAAATAGTATGTCATATTTGTAAGAAAAAATTGATAGTTTACTATGCATTGTTCACTTACCAAAATTTGATATCCCTTTTGGAACCAAAAGATCTTATATGGATTTTGATGTTCAATCCTCTTCGACCTAAGATTTTCTATCGTTTATAGACACTAAATTGTCTATACTCCCATTGTCTATAATTATCTTGCAATATTTCCTCCTAGATTTACAAATTATTTTAAACAAACTCCTTTGCACAAGTTCATTCACATCCTTTATGGGTTTTAACAACACCCTCTTCATCATAAGTGTCTCTCCTTATTTTGGTTCCTCCATGTGCTTTGGTGAAACAATACTCTCTTCATATGTCTGTACAACTTGGTTATAGCTTTCTCTCCATGCCTACTTGTTTACTATGCATGAGGACACTTGTATTATCTATGTCCTTATTCCAAGCATCTATAACACTTTCTAGAAAAACTACATCCTCTACCTCTACCAAATCCACCTCATCCTCTTGATGATTCACACTTTTCCTTAGTTCTTTAGCTGAAATATCTTGGAGAAGTACTGACTTCTCCTTACATATGTTGACCTCTACCATTATTTTATTTCTTTCTTGTTTTAGATATTTGTCCTCTTTCTCTAGAATTGTTTTATTTCTTACAAGTCAACTTTTCTTCTACCCTGAGTGCATATTGCTATGCCTCTTCAACTGTCCTAATTTGAAGCATACCAATTTCATCTTGTATGGACAACCTTAGTCTATTTATATATCTCGTAATTTTCTCCTCATCATCTTCATTGTGACTAGCTCTTATGGCCAATTTATATAATTTTTTAGTATATTCTTTCACTCCAAACTCTTGCTTGAGGTTTTGAAGTCTTCTAAACAACTTAATTTAATAATTAGCAAGTAGAAATTTTGATTTTAATTTGGCAACAAATATTTCCCATGTTTGGATTTTATCCTTATCTTTTTGTTGCCTTTTTGTTTGCAGAAGATCCCACCAAATCGAATCATGTCCCTTCAATCATGTACAAGCAAATTTGAAAAATTTTGGATATTCCATAGATTCATAATCAAATAATCTTTCCATGTCCTTTATCCAATCTATTAATTCTTTTGGGTTTAAGCTTCCACTAATATTGGAAGCATCAATATTTGGTTTGCATCCAATGTTTGAGATTTCTCAAGTCGACTATTGCTTTGGTTCATCTCCTTGATCTGCATCTCAAGCTTTTGCATGACTATTTTCCTCCTCTTTATAGTCACTAATATCCTCATGATGAATACCTCTCCTTTGCATAGTCTCAATCGCATCTAACTTGATGGTAATTCCTCTTAGCATTTTTACTACACTCGCAAGTCAGGTTCCTAGACCACAAGGTCTTCCTCTTTCTCATTGTGTCATCTTCCTTCAATATGTATCACAAACTTGCTTTGATACCATTTGATGTAGACTAGAAAAATGAGGTTCTAGAGAAATACTACCTCTTCAAGTAGCCCAAACATCTCTACACAAGCACACACATAAAACTAGTAAACAAAAACAATATATTTATATTTCTCACTATAAAAATTACAAGAAGCTTACACTTCCATTGTTGGTCTTGCCAACTTCTCATGGATCTTTGCCAATTTCCTTACTGGTCCTTGTCGGTCCCTTGCCAACTCTACTGATTCTTGTTGATCTCTTACCAACTCGTTGCAAATTTATCTCGTCATTTTTACTTGTTAGAATTAGTAGTTACACCTTCACTTATGTCTTTTTAACAATAAAAACAACCGAGAAAAAATAAAAAACCACACCCCTTCCTCTTCATTTGGCAGTTACAAAAACTGCTCCAATTTTAATTATTCTCTTTTCCTAAATGCTTTGCATAAAAACATCAGTAAGTGAAAGAAAAACAAGGGTACAAACACTGAAAGAAACCATTTTTTACAAAACTGAACCAAAATTATTTCTTGGAAGATTCGAAATTTGAGGAGAACTATATTTAGTATAGAGTTTTTTTTTTAAACAATAAAATTTTAATATTATTCTTTAAATTGTGAAAGGAAGATTATATTGAGGTATTTATTAAGCTTAGGGTTTCTTATCAATCCACATAATACTACAAAGGCACTTACTAAGAAGAGATCTAAGTTCAAATATTGGTGGTCCCTGTTAGCAAAGGAAGTAATCTCATCTGATTCGTCTGAGTGATGCACATAGGAAGTAGTCTGATCTGATTCATCTAAGTGAAACACCAGACTGACTACAATACAAAAACCGAACGACCGACGGTCACCATATCACGCCGAGTTAACGTAAACCAGATGCCGCATGGGTTATAGAGGGCAGCCCAAGATTCGAACCCAACTTGATAATAAAAAATGACTGTTAATGTAACCGACTCCTTTGTGTTAACCAACAAAATTTGAGGAGAACTCATAAAGCATGATCTCCCTATGCCTTCGATGGAACCGTCACGTGGAAGTGTACAGTCATTCATTCCAAACGGGTTAGCACACTGCTGATGGAATCTTAATTAAAAAGTCAATGAATTTGTTTATGCCTTCCATCCAATCAACTTATGTACTAAGATCATACCCAATGCTTAAATATTATGCAATTGGCTAAACTTGCAGTAACTACAAGTGGCATCTATACATGAGAAGATTATGTCATGTGTCTTCAAAAGTCACTATCACCTATTGGTCCGTGGAGAAGGTATTCAACAGCTATAGCACGTGGAGGAGAAGATGTAATACACGACTAGACTAATTAATCCCAAATCTAATGTACAAACCTTCAACGTACATGTAATGTGTACAAAAGCAAACGGCTCTACATGCAAAAGCCGTTTGACTATCTAGCCAATGGGAGGGTGGCATCGTTTGTAAATGCAAGTTGAGGCTATTTGTCAACCGTATTTTGAGTGCCATTATTTTAAAAACATCTTGACAAAATAATAAGTGAAAGCTTTTATTATGAACAGATCAATTTTTTTTGTCACCGACGTTGCCACAATGTCTCTTTAGTGTGATGTCCCTCGTCCATACGTTAACGTTAAAAAAAAAAACAAACACACAAATTTTAAATTACTCCATGTTAACATTTTTTTTTTTTTTTTTTTTTTTTTGGTCCCTTCTACTTTAAAAGTTTCAACTATTTCGTCTTAAAAATAAATTACCCACCGAAGTAAACTTCTTTGAACTTACTGAGGAGTTTCAGGCACAGGACTATGCAAATGCAGGCTGGACAGCACAATATAACAATCCGCTTATGATTGACTTGGAAAGGTTTCGTTTTAACTTGATGGAAGCATTATTTACAAACAAAAATTTGGCACTAAAATTTTAAGAAATATTACAACTGATATGTAAATTGGTTGAGTTAATGTAAAGGAAAATCCTATCTGCTTGTTGTGGTGCAGTGGTAAATGCCCTGGGTGCTGGTAGAGGTCGACCCAGGTTCCATTCCCCTTGTCTCCATCTTGCAGATATATGGTATAGTTAGGAATGTCCTATGTGTTGGTAGAGGCCGACAAGGCTCCATTCCTCCTATGCCCAACCTGTTGAAAGTGGCACCTCGAAAGGGGTGTTTTCCACTATAAATTCGTTTTTTTGATAATATTTTAGGACGTTTTTCGCAGGACTGCCCAAACTGTCGAACTCGTTTCGGCCATATCTCACTCATCCGGATTCGGATTGAGCTGAAATTTTGAGGGTAGATGCCTGAAACACCATAGAACATCTCCACCAATTTTCATATCATTTGGAGCAACACAGATCCTAGCGCATCCCTATGTGTGAACGATATATTTGGCAAGCGGCTATGCGAGGGTTTCATCCGGGTTGAGTGCAAGCAGCTCCAGAGGTTGGTTTTTAGGGCCTTCGGGCCCTAGCGGCCAATATTTTTGTGGTTTATGCTCAATATTTTAGCAAGAAATATTGCAGGGGATACAAGATGGGCTAGAAATTTGTCTTTCAACAGATCATACTGTGAACTTGAGTGACAACGGCTTCCAATTTGCTGCACAAAAGAAAAGTGAAAACCATACCTTTCCACGACGTCTAGGGCAAGGATTAAAGAGACCACGAAATAAGTTTCAAGTAGTTGATCAAAAAATGGCTCATATCTCAAGTGAATCCGGTGCTAAGGTGCACCCACAAAATAATTCTACTTGTGAAAACCCATGTCAAGGGTAAGAATTTTGAAGACTCAGTCCCAAAAATGAATTTTAGGGATGCCCTTCGTGGTGGACAGCCTCAACCCAATGCTAATATCAATACTAGGGCTTCTCATAAACCTCTAAGAATGCCTAAGATTGATCCCAGGAAAACGGATTCAGGATGTCTTAAAGCAGCTGATGAAACTCCTATTGTTAAGCTTGATATGGGTAACATTCGGATCGGCATTGAAGATTTGGAAAAAAGAGGACTAATTTGTCGGTTCGTGGGTTTTCGTCCGAGTCTATCCGCTTTCAAATTCTGGGTTGCAAAAAGTCTGGAAAACTAAAGGTGAGTTACAAATCTCTATTTATCCAAATGGTTATTTTCTTGTTTTATTTGCTAATAATGAAGATAGAGAGAAAACTTTTCAAGGGGGTCCTTGGTTTTTTGGAAGGGCGGGGCTTTTCATGAAGCCCTGGCATACTAAATTTAAAGCCGAAGAAGAGATGCCTTCTATAGCTTCCGTGTGGGTTAGACTCTTTGGCCTCCCTATTGAATTTTGGAATCCTACTGTTTTTTCTTCAATTGGAAACTCTTTAGGAACTTTTATGATGATTGCTAATTGTACTCAAAATTTTGAACATATTATTTATGCTCGAATTTGTGTTTTAATGGATTTTGACAAACCCCTACCTAAAAAGATCACATTACAATTTGGGGAAGACACTTGGGAGCAAGTAGTAGACTATGATAACATTCATTTTCGTTGTAGAATTTGCCATGAATATGGTCATTTGGCCAGTGCTTGCCCAAATAAAATTCCTGATCAAAAGAAAGAAGATATAAACTCAGCGAGGTTTCCAAATACCTAAGAAGAAGAACACTCGAAAAAACCAGGTAATGAAGGATCAATCAAAGTCATTTGCTAATATGTTTGAAATCCTTTCCACAAATGATGTCCCAAGTGAGGAAGAGGAAATAATGGAAACTAAAATCTTAGAAACACAAGTTTAAATATGAAGGAAAGAACTCGAGAGACAAACCAACAAATCAAAGGTTTTCAATAGAAAAAAAAGGAGAAAATTTACACAAGAAAAACAATATTTCAAATGTCAAAACTTCAAATAATGCAGGTCCCAATATAGACTCCATTGAACCATCTAGTAAAATTTTGGCCGTGTATGAGCATTCTTCAAGGTTAGAAGCCATCTCGGATTCAATTGGAATAAGTCAAGAAACAGGGAAAAAAAATTGAAGATGGATTCTAATTAAAAAGTAGGTCGCAAGACCAATCAATATCATATGGTAAAAGAAGGTGAAAATCTTGTAGAGGAAGGTAAGATTAATGCCCTTCCCAACATTTTTAGCCCTGGTATTAATGAAGATCATCACTTGGAATATTAGAGGACTCAAAGGGAGTCTTTCAAAACAAAATGAAATTAGAAGAATGATTTAGATAAATCATCTACATCTTGTTTTCCTTCAAGAAACAAAAATGTCAATGAAGGATATGGACTTAATTGCCAGTAAAATTTGGCCAGCTGGAAAAGTGGTTTCCCTCAGTTCCCAAGGGACTTTGGGTGGCATTGCTTGTCTTTGGGACCCAAAAGAGGTAGTTATTCACCATATGGTTTGCAGTTGGGGTTTGTTGGCTATAGCTATTCAAAGTAGACATTCCAACCAGATTATGCTCTGCATTACTGTTTATGCCCCGACTTCTTTGGAGGAAAAAAGAAGACAGTAGAAGGATATTACTCATATTATCTCTCATTTTCCTAAAGCTTGGATCTTGATCGGAGGAGATTTCAATACCATCCTCTCTCTAGATGAGAAAACGGGGGAAATAGAAATTTGGACAAAAGTACTGACCTCATGAGCGAATATATTGCAAACCTCCATCTTATGGATATCCAACCGAGATAATGGCCTTATGACTTGGTCTAATAGAAGGCAAGGCTTAGCTTGTATAATGGAGAGATTGGATAGGTTTTTGCTCTCTAAAAATTTCTTAATCCATGGTCACATTCCTAAAGTGAAGACTCTTAATAATGTTGGTTCGGATCATTGGCCAGTAATGGTGGAAATGTAGAAAACCAATGTGAGTTTCTCTCCTTTTTGTTTTCAATTAATGTGGCTTAGAGACATTTCCTTCAGACCTCGTGTGCAACAATGGTGGAAGGAAGGTAAACCTAGGCATGGGACTAAGATGTTCTGTTTTGCCAAAAGACGCAATACATTAAATCCAAAATCAAGACTTGGAACTGGAAAGAGTTTGGGGATGTTCATAAAAAAAAACATGAAGTTATTGCTCATCTTGAAAATTTGAATAAGAAAATCCGTTTAGATGGCCTCACAGAGAAGAGAAGTGCAGATGAAATTAAACTCACAACTCAGTTAGAGGAATGGGAAAAAAGAGAAGAAATCTTATGGAAGCAAAAATCTAGAATTCAATGGCTCAAAGAAGGAGATCGAAACACAAATTTCTTCCACAAATCTCTTCTAGCTTGAATATCTCACAACTTTATTTCTTCCTTAAAATTAGATTCTGGAGATGTTGTTTATACTTGGGATGGCATGAACTCTATTGTTGTTGATTACTTTTCCAATCTTTTTGCTGCTACTCCTCTTGACTCGACTTCTCAACAAAATGTTCTTCAAGCAATCCCTTCTCTTATCACTTTTGAGGAGAACTCTATTTTGACTGCTCCTGTTACTATCAATGAGCTTCAACAAGTAGTTTTTAAAATGCAAAAAGGAAAACCCCAGGTCTTGATGGTTTTCCTATTGAGTTCTACCAAGAGTTTTGGGATATCCTTCATGTTGATTTATTAGAGGTGGTGGAAGAAGCCAGGAAATCCAAAGAAATTTTGAAGGTTATCAATAAAAATTATATTACTCTTGTTCCAAAAGCTCAAGAGGTTGATCATATCTCAGCTTTTAGACCTATTGCTTTATGTAATGTTCTTCTCAAAATTATTACTAAAATCATGGCAGAAAGGTTGAAGCCTCTTTTACATAATATTATTTCCCCAGAGCAAGGGGGATATGTGGAAGGACTTCAGATAGTAGATGAGATAGTTCTTGCTCAGGAAGCCATCCATTCCATGGATATGCAAAATTCTCCTTCTATGTTCATCCGGTTAGACTTATCCAAAGCTTATGACAGAGTGGATTGGCACTTCCTTATCAAAGTTTTGAGGCAATTTGGTTTCTCTAAGGATTGGATGGATTGGATTATGGGATGTATCTCTTCAGTTTCCTACTTACTTCTTATCAATGGCAGGCCTTCTCAGTGTTTCCCAGCTTCCAGAGGTATCAGGCAAGGTGACCCGCTATCCCCTTATTTATTCATCATTCTTGTTGAATGCTTGGGTAGGGCTATAACCAAAAAGAGGGAAAACAAAACCCTTGAGGGAGTTACCATTGCTCATGGAGCTAGACCTATCTCTCATCTTAAATTTGTGGATGACTCTACCCTTTTAGGTAAAGCTATAGTTAAGGAAGCTTCTAATTTTAAGCAAATCATTAGCTATTTTTCTAAGTCTAATGGGCAGTTGATCAATGAAGACAAATCTAAAGTTATTTTCTTTCACTGCTCTGCTAGACAGGAAGCCATGGTCTTGGATAAATTAATATATAAGAAGACCTCTCTTCCAATCACTTCTTTAGGTATTCCCATAAATATTCAAAGGCAGAAAAATAAAGATTGGAATTGGTTGTTGGACAAAGTCAAGAAGAAAATTGGAAAGTGGACCAACAAGTGGCTTTCTTCCGGGGGTAGAATCACCTTGGTAAAATCAGTCCTTCAAGCTATTCCTATTTATGTTTCTTCCGTTTTGAATATCCCAAAGGTTGTTCTTCGAGAATTGGATCAAATCAGTCATCGTTTCCTTTGGAGTGGTACTAAGGAGAAAAGAAAATGGGCCTTGGTGAAATGGGATACTTTATGTCTTCCTAAGAGTGAAGGGGGGTTAGGATTCCGGTATTCAATTAATAAAAACAAAGCTTTATCTGCTAAATTATATTGGAGGATGTTGCATAACCCCAATGCTCTTTGGGCCAATAATCTTCGTGCTAAATATGCTGAGAACAAAAGTCCTGAAGACCTTGTTCGCTATCAACTTCCTACCAAAGGTTCTCCCATTTTAGCAATTCTTAAGACTCGGTGAGGATTTGATAAAGAAAAAATTATTTTGGATCATTCATAATGGTCAACATGCAAATTTTTGGACAGATTCTTGGGATGGTCACAAGCCTTTGATAACTCAGTTTCCCGATTGGAGGCCTTGGATGGAGGAGTTTCACCGAGCTAATTGGATAAAGGTGGCTAATTATTGTTGGTACCATACTTGGTAATTCAAAGGTTGGTAGATATTGGATCCCTATTGAGGACTGGCCTATTCAAATCCCAGAAAGGCAAAGACAAGATATCCAAGGCATCCTTCATATGAGATCCCTCTCTTGGTCCCATGAAAAATATTGTTTTGGATGGAACGACACTACTAAGGGTGAGTATTCAGTTGCTCAAGGTTATTTGACCTTATGCCATAATAATCCCAACCATTCTTCTGACATATTTTCTCAATTGTGGGCTCAAAAGATCTGCCCTAAGGTGAGGTTCTTTAATTGGCTTTTATTGCATCGTAGGGTGCTTACTGGTGAGCAACTTATGAAGCATGGTTTTCATGGCCCTTTTATATGGAAAAATGTGTTAGTTGAGTCTGACTCTCAACTTATGATTAATCTCTTGAAGACTCCTTCTAAGAATAATAAGGTGGATTGGAAAATAAAAAGAATTATTGAGAAAATTCAGTTAATCTAGATGGGATTTTTGAAAGTTGATTACAATCATGTGGTCAGAGATCAAAAAAAGAGTGTTGATGCTTTAGCTAATTGGGCTTTGGACAAAGGTGATCTTACTTGTTATGGCCACCCTCCTATATGGTGGGCTTCTCAAATTAGGGAAGCTCTTCTTTCTATCATTTCTTTGGATGGCTCCAGTTCTGAAGGTACCTAGTTTCTTCTTGTTTTTTTTGTTTCTCTTTGGTTCCTTCAGTTTTCTTAGTTCCCTAGCTCATTCTATTCTTTATTTTGTTTCCTCTGTTGATTCTTGCATTAATAGTCTTCTGGTATAGATAGGTCATTGTTTTGTTCATTTTTTTTCTTTTGTCTTCTTTGTTTTTTTGTTTAGTTTTTTAAGGTGGGTGGGTTCTTTTGTGCATTAATAGTCTTTTGGTCTAGATAGGTCATTAATACCAAAAAACCTTGTACAATTGCTTCCTAAATCTACTATTCATCAAATTCATGAAATTTATTAACGCATTCATTAAACCAAATGGTAATACAGTAAATTTATAATTCCCATAGTGGGTCTTAAAAGTTGTCTTATGAGTGTCCACATCTCGGATCCTAAGTTGATGATATCTAGATTTCAAGTCAATCTTTGAATAGATTGTGGTATCCTTGAGTTGATCAAAGAGATCTTCAATTCTGGGTAAAGGATATCTATTTTTAACAGTTGCTTTATTCAACATCTGGTAGTCAATGCATAGTCTTAGAGAACCATCCTTCTTTTCCACAAATATAACTGGTACACCCCAAGGTGACACACTTGGTTTTATTAGTCCTTTCTCTAACAAACCTTGAAGTTGAACCCTCAATTCTTGTATTTCAATAGGATTCACTCTTTAGGGATCCCTATGAATAGGCTCAGTTCTTGGTTGAAGTTCAATAGAAAAGTCAAATTCTCTTTTAGGAGGTAATCCAGGTAAATCTTCTAGAAAAACATCTTTAAACTCTTGAAGAACATGATGTGTTCTAAACACCTCTTTGTTGGATATTTTGAGCTCATTTAGTTGTCATTGATGTCAAGGTGAAAATTTTTCATTGATGCCAAAGTGAACACATGACACTATCATTAAAACCATGGAGTACATCATCATTAACACCAGGAAGCAATACAAAGAGATGGAGAAAAGTTGTCCAGATATGTTTTTATAAGGGTTTTTGTTAAAACCATGATGGCACATTAAAAGGTTTTTTATTAAAACTATAATGATAGTTCTCTAATATTGTGATGGTAAAATTAAGGTTTTTATTAAAACCAAGGTGGCAAAATTATTTTTCATCAAACCAGTGAAGTGCAAATGACAATTTGATATTAAATCAATGAGGGCTATAATTTTTTTTTTTTATTGGTAGAAAGGGTGTTGAAAGGTCCCTGAACCTTGTACAAGAGTTTTACATGATTTCCAGATCGACCGAGGTGGTCCAAGAACTAAAGATCAAAGAACGAGAAAAACGCCACACGAGGAAAGGTGTCACGAAATCGCGACCAGTTTGGAAATGATGTCGCGAAATCGCGACATGTTGCACCGTTGCATCCAAGAGAGGAAGAGAAGTCACGAAATCGTGACAAGAAGCGGCATCGGAGCCGAAGGAGAGAAAGTGTCGCGAAATCGCGACATGTTGCAAGGTTGCTGCCAGAAGAAAAGAAGTGTCGCGATATCGCGACATGTTGCAAGGTTGGTGCCAGAAGAGAAGAAGAGTCGCGAAATCGCGACAAGCAGCGTTATCGCGACCAAAGAAGAAAAAGTGTCACGAAATCGTGACAGATTGCAAAAACGCGGCCGAAGAGAGAAAGGTGTCGCGAAATCGTGACATGTTGCAAAATCGTGGCCGAAGAGAAAAAGTGTCACGATATCGCGACATGCTGCATCATCGAGGCCGAAGAGAAAAAGTGTCACGATATCGCGACATGTTGCAAGATCGCGACCGAAGAGAAAAAGTGTCGCGATATCGCGACATGATGCAAAACCGCGGTTGGACAGAAAAGGTGTCGCGATATCGCGACAAGAAGAGACATCGCGGCCGAAGAGAAAAGGTGTCGCGAAATCGCGACATGATGGAAGACCGCTGTCGAAGAGAAAAAGTGTCACGATATCGCGACATGATGGAAGACCGTTGCCAAAGAGAAAAAGTGTCGCGATATCGCGACAAGATGGAAGACCGCTGTCGAAGAGAAAAAGTGTCGCGATATCGCGACATGATGGAAGACCGCCGAAGAGAAAAAGTGTCGCGATATCGCGACATGATGGAAGACCGCTGTCGAAGAGAAAAAGTGTCGCGATATCGCGACATGATGGAAGACCGTAGCCGAAGAGAAAAAGTGTCGCGATATCGCGACATGTTGCAAGACCGCGTCGAAAGAGAAAAAGTGTCGCGATATCGCGACATGTTGCAAGAACGCCCGAAGAGAAAAAGTGTCACGATATCGTGACATGTTGCAAAAGCGTGGCCAAAGAGGAAAAGTGTCGCGATATCGTGACATGTTGCAAAATCGCGGTCGAGGAGAAAAAGTGTCGCGATATCGCGACATGTTGCAAAAACGCGGCCGAAGAGAAAAAGTGTCACGATATCGCGACATGTTGCAAGACCGCGTCGCGATATCGTGACATGTTGCCAAAACGTGGCCGAAGGAGGAGAAGAAGGAAGAAATGACGCGAAAACTCGACCAGTTCCATGAGCAAACTAAACCGGTCCCCTGCCAACCACTCACATTGTGCAAACATTGACACTTATAGAATCGTTCCTTAGGCCAATGGGGAAGGAGTCTCTCCAAACATGAATGTCAGGTTCGCCTACACCCTTGTTAGCAAGCCAGTCCGTAGCTTTGTTTCCTTCTCGATACTGATGCTTAATGACTAATTCTGGGTACTTGCCAATTAGAGCCTTGCAGTCTTGGAAAATCGAAGCAAGGGCCCAGGGAGGCACAGAAGTCCCATTGAGCCAGTTGATACAGTGCAGCGAGTCTCCTTCTATGATAAGTTTATTGATGGTCAAACCCTCCAAGAGGATCAAGCTTTGGAGCAGAGCCCGAGCCTCTGCCATATTGTTAGATTGAATTCCCAGGTTCTGGGCAAAGGCCAAAATTATTTCTCCTCTGTGATTTCTGAGAATTCCTCCTCTGCCAGCCGCTCCTGGGTTGCCTTTGGCCGCACCATCGAAATTGAGCTTGTGCCACCCAGTAGGTGGTAAGACCCACTTGATGACAGACCTGTCAACAGAAGTACGGGCCATGGCAGAGAAATTAGAAAGATTGAAAAGTTTTGTTAGGTCCGATTCAAGGCCGGGAGGGGGGTTTGGAAGACGAAACAAGAGAGGCATTCTCCGTGAGCAAGGGCCAAGATTTTGGCAACAATAATCTTCTTATCGAGTGGCTTGGTTTTTGAAAATTTTGGCATTTCTCTCGAGCCATATCTGCCACAGGAAAAGGTGGAGGCAAGCTTGCCACATGAATTTAAGTTGATTGCTCTTGAAAGGTCGGGGCCATTGTTGAAAAAGGAGGGGAATGGAATGAGGGAGGGCTGCGGAGATGTCGAAGGTGTTAAGAACCTGGTTGAGAACTGCTAGAGAGAAGGGACATTCCAAAAAAACATGCGAAGTTGACTCACAGGCATTTTTGCATAGGATGCACCAATTGGGAATGAGTAACCCTCTGGTTATCAAGTTGTCAGTGGTGAGGATTCTATTTTGGATGGCCAACCAGCAAAAGAATTTGACCTTGGGAATGATCTTGGGAACCCAGACCTGATTAGATAAGTCCCGACCATCATTGGGAGTTTCTTGACTGTAGTAAGCTGATTTAACAGTGAAATTCCCTGAATCTTCAAGGTTCCAGACCATGGAATCATCTTTGTGTGAGTTGGGGATGATGCAAGTCCTCAACAAGTTTTGTAACCGCCTGAGCACCTCGGTGATATGCCTAGGCCCGTTGAGAGCCAGGTGTTTCCATTCAGGTCTTGTGATACCTGGGTTAATGAAATGGCACACCTTATCTCCAAAGGTGGCTTCGATAACCGTCTTGAGCACTGCAAGATGCGGATCTTGGCTGAGAGGTTTATCACGGATCCACGGGTCATCCCAGAAATGAATGTTCATTCCAGTTCCAAGACACCACCTTAAGCCTTCCATGATGATCTTCCTTGTTTTGGTGACGCCATTCCAGAAATGAGATCCGCTAGGAAGGTTGTGCTCTCCAAGAAAGGAAACCTGATGGAGGTACTTAGCTTTGATGATGTCAATCCAAGTGACTTTTTCATTGATGGTAAGTCTCCAGGATTGCTTGGCAATGAGGGCCATGTTCATCCGCTTGATGTCTCTGAATCCGAGTCCTCCATCCTTTTTCTTGGAACAGACCCTATCCCAGGCAACAAGTGAAAATTTATTCTTGTTTTCGTTTCCCGCCCAAAGGAATCTACGTTGAATTTGCTCAATTCTTTGGCGGATGGAAGCTGGAGCTTTGAAGATGGATAAGAAAAAAATGGGAATACTTTGCGGGCAAGCCTGGACCAGAGTGGCTTTGGCTGCTCGATCGAGCATTGAGCTTTTCCAACCTGCAAGTTTCTTGTTGAGGCGATCTAAAACAGGGTTCCACATAGCCGAGACAGATCTGCCGTGGAAAAGCGGTAATCCAAGATAAGTAGTTGGAAGGCTCCCAATGATGCACCCAAGGATCTCAGCAATCCTATTTTGCCTGTGAATGGGAGTATTGAGAAAGTATAGCTTGCTTTTGCGGTAATTGACTTTTTGGCCAGCCGCCTCTTCATAAGAATCAAGAATGTTCTTAATGATTTTTGCTTCGGGAACGGAAGCATGAGAGGATAGAATAGTATCATCCACAAACTGTTGGTGGGATATGGCATTGGTTGTTGAGGCTGGTTTGATCCCGGAGATGAGACCACTGTTGCAGGCATATGTAAGGGTTCTTCCAAGGGTTTCGGCCAAAATGATGAAGAGAAAGGGGGATAGAGGGTCCCCTTGATGGATGCCTTTGAAACTTTGGAAGAAACCTACGGGTGAACCATTGATAAGAACAGAGAACCATGCAGTCGAGATACATTCATGAACCATCTTGATCCATTCTTTGTGAAACCCAAACTTCTCTAGGACCTCGAATAGGAATTTCCAGGAAACCCGATCAAAAGCCTTGTTCATGTCAAGCTTAAGGAACATGCTGGGTTTTTTATTTTTATATGCCGAGTGGGCCAATTCATGGACGGTTATCACTCCATCAGCAATGAATCTGCCTTTGACCGAGCTCCCTTGGCATTGGTCGATGATGGAGGGAAGGATGTCTTTCAACCTGTTTGCCATAACTTTGGTGATAAGTTTGTAGATGACACTACGAGAGACTAATAGGTCTGAAGTCAGAGAGAGAAGCACGATCATTGGACTTGGGAATTAAAACAATGAAGGTGGAATTGGCCTCTCTCGGCATCTTTTTGGCTCTCTGGAAGAATTTAACCGCAACAACGACATCTGGGCCCACAATATCCCAAAAGTGTTGAAAAAACCGGGGTGGGAAGCCATCGGGTCCAGGGGCCTTATCAGGTTCCATTGCAAACAGAGCTTCTTTGATCTCCTCTTCAGTGAAGCATTGAAGCAATTTCCCATTATCATCGTTAGACACCAACTTTGGGATGTTCTGAAGTAGAGAACTTGCTGTGCGGGGATGGCAGTCAACGCTTGGACCTAAGATTTCCTGGAAGTGGCGCACAGCTTCCTGTCTGATAGCTTGGATGTCAGAGACAATGGATCCATCAGCCTTGGTCAACTCAAAGATTTTATTTGAGCCTTTGTGATGCATGGTGGAAGCATGGAAAAACTTCGTGTTGGTGTCTCCTTCTTTGAGCTAGAGGTTTCCGGATTTTTGCCTCCAGTAGGACTCTTCCTTAGCCAAGGCATTGTGAAAGTTTGAAAGGAGGCTTTTTTCTTCCATGAAAGTTTTGACCCTCAGATCTCCTCCCTGAATCAGATTTTCCACCCTTTTCAGCTCATCCATCAGAATCTTTTTCTCGGTAAAGAGGTTGCCAAAAACCTCCCTATTCCAGCATTTTAGCTTGAGTTTGACCGCTTTGAGTTTGAGGAACAGATTCGTGAGAGGGTTTGGACAAAGGTTTTGCTGCCACCATTGTCGAATACACCGACCTAAATCTGGATGGGTGAGCCACATATTTTCAAACCTGAAAGGGGTTTTGAAGATTTGTTGGGGGCGGGAACAATCCAGAATTAAGGGGTTGTGATCGGAGCCAATTTTTGGGTGGCTATGAAGCCTGCCATCGCCAAAAATAGGAATGAGTTCTTTGGATAAGAGAAATATGTCAAGCCAGATTTGGATGTGATGGATGCCCGCACGTCTGTTGCTCCATGTGTAGTTGGATCCTTGGAGCGGCATGTCCATTAGCTCGTTGTGGTTGACAAAATCATTGAAATCTTCTATGCAGCTGCTGGTGATCGGATTGCCTCCTTGCTTGTCAAACAGGTGAAGGGGAGCATTGAAATCACCACAGAGCATCCATGGAAAGTCAGCAAAGTTGTTGCGCATTGCTGAAATGTTATCCCACAGCAGTCTTCTGTTGACAGGACTGTTAGGTCCATAAACATTGGTGGCGATCCATTGGAGGTTAGTGACTTTATTGGTAAACAAAATGTTGATGGTTCTGTCAGAGACTGAAAGAACCCTTCCATCAATGGTTGTCGGATCCCACAAACAAAGGAGACCCCCAGATGCCCCTGAGGAGGGACAAAAGGCAAAATTGTTGTTTTCCCAGATTAGCTTGCAAACTTGAGTGCTGCTATTCTCGTCAAGTTTGGATTCTTGAAGGAACATGATATTTGGTTTTAGGTTTTTTCTTACTGATTTAACAGTCCTCTGTTTAGCAGTTCCATTGAGGCCTCTGACATTCCAGGAGACGAACTTCATCGAGTTGATTTGGGGTTTGCTTTGCGGCCTCTGCCTCTCCCTTGAGACGGAGTAAGTTTGGGTCTAACTTCATCCTCATCTTGGTGGTTGGGGTGTTCGGAAATAGGGCCCAAGGAGGTAGGCACTGAGCCATCAGCCAATTCGATCTCAGCTACTTTGGCAAGCTTTTCTGCATTTGACGGTCGTCCCCTTCTCTGTTCTTTGTTGACGTCAGCTTTGGGTGCGGGAATGGGAGATTTCAGTGGGCTGGATGTTTGGAGAATATCGGTGGAATCAGTCCCAAGGGCAGGCCGGTGGGGGGATGGAGAGCGGGGAGATTGGCACAGGGCAACAGACTCAGGGGAAAGGGAAAGAGGATGGTTCTGAGTCGGGGGAAGGGGTGGGAAGGGAAGAGGAAGGTGAGAGGGACCAAAATCGGTGGGTGAGTTTGGAAAGGTCATTGCAGACTTTCCTTTGGACAAGGGAGACTGAATCAAAGTGGGTGTGGACGAGACGGTTAGATCTATGGGAAGGTCATCGGAGATGTCCTCTCTAGTATGAAGATTGTTTAAGGGAGCAAAATGATTAGAACGAGAAGGCAGAGCACTTACATTGTTGGGTTTGCCATGATTTGAAGCAGAGGTTTTAGGAGGACCTACAGATCGGCCACGACCCCGGCCAGAAGCCTTTTTTTGGGTGTTCAGGATCTGAGAATCCTTCTTTCGGCCCGAATCGTTGGGGATTTCTTTTTTTTGGGAAGGGCATTGAGAAGCCAGATGGCCCTGAGTATTGCACTCCAAACAAAAAGTGGGCTTGTTCTCATACTCAACTCCTTGACGTCTTCTGTAGCTCCCATAGTTGATGTCGATGCAGGTAGGCAGAGCCGAATCTAGATTAGCCATGACACAGACACGAGCATAGGTCATTCTAGTTTTGGCTCGGGTAGCAGGGTCAATGGCGACCAAATCTCCAATCGGTTGAGTGATGCCTTTGAGTGCATCATTGTAGAAGAACTATGGGGGAAGCCCATGGAGTTTGATCCAAATCAGAGCGATGTTGATAGACTAAGTCTCAGGGTCAAAGTCTTCCCCCCATCTCCATAGAAACAGGCTGCGACGGCCGAAAAACCAAGGTCCTCCAGTAAGAATGCGGTGGGTGTCAAGGGCATTGTTTAGCCTTATCATGAAAAACCCCCTAGGAAAGGCCACTAACTCCAAGCTGCCCGAAAGCCGCCATTTGGAAAGAGCCCACTCGCGGATAGTTTCCATATCAGGTCGGGCATCGACAAATTTCCCAACAAGAGAGAGAGACTCTTGGAATATTAGTGGCTCCATAACCTCACTCGAGAAAGAGACTTCAGTGCCCGAAACAGAGAAGGGCAAAGGAGTTTGGAAAGAAAATGCTCCTGACGAAGACCTAACTTTGTCCGCAAAGGATAAAGACCAAGGAGGTGCTTTGGAAGGAGAGGAGGGTGAAACCCTAACGTTATCAGATGTCGGTTTCACCATGCCGTTTGGGTCTTCACCGCGAATCTTGCTGAGTGGGCTTGCAGAAGGCCCAACACCACCTACAGGGCCCGAGGACAAACCTGCCACACCAGCTCTCTCCAACGTCCCTCCAACGTCGCCATCGCCATCGCCATCGTCCACCGTCGCTCCCGCTCCCGTTCCCTCCATCGCTCTCGTCTCTTCAAAAATCTATTAAAATGAGGGCTATAATTTTTTATTAAAGTCTAAAGTTTATAAATTAAATTTATAATATTTAAATTCTTTTGAATTTAAATTAATTATAAATTATAATTCATACAATCCGACGTCATCAAGTTGAATCATCCGCCAACTTTGTATGCAAAGAAAATGAAGGGTATTTAAACCCTAAGATGAACCTTAGGAAAAGGCATCCTTCGAATTTGAAAAATAGAAAAAATATGAAGCCTTCGAAAACGTAAAGGAGAGATATTGTAGAGCAAGGATGCACATCATTTTTTAAGGACATTGTGTTCGAGCAAGGATCAAGGTAGAAGGTACAATGATCGTGGTCTAGCTTAGCGCTAGACGTAAGAGAAGGTCAAAGGCTTTGAAACCTTTGTGAAATGCTTAAGCTAAATTCGTGCTTAATCTAAGCACATGGATCGCTTATCACACATGGCTAGCAAGCTATAGCTAAGGTGCCAGCTGAGGGAGAAAGCACAGGTTCGAAACTCCGAATTCGTGACAAGGGGTTTCACCAAAGGATTTTATAATTTAATTTTAATTTTTGCATATTGCTAAGATTTAGGAGGCATAAGGGAATGTTTATTATTTTTGATTAATTGTGCTAAAGGTTAGGTAGTCATAAGGTGATATTGGTTAATTTACCTAAGCGGTAAATAGGTGCTTTATTAAGGTAAATATTATTTTACCTTAGGAGATAGAAATAAAGTTGGAATATCAATTTTGTAAAATTGATAAATTGAAGGTGTATTTTGAAAAGGAATTTTTTGTGAAGATATTATTGTCAAATATTGCTATTAAGATGGAGTGATAAGGTGTAATTGAGTTTTAAATTATATTGTGAGAAATATTTATCTTCTAACCTCTTTGATCTTGGTATAGAAGTGTTTATGGTTGTGGCAGATTTATGAGATCCCTTCATCATCAAGAAAAAGGTATAAGCACATTCTTCCATAGTTTAATTGATTGATTGGTTTTTTGGAAAATAAGTTTGGAGTGAAAAGGACTTGGTTAGGGTTTCCTATTGAGTTTGTTGAGTGATTGCTTCAAGGGTTTCTAGAATAAAGAAGTGTGGTTAAAACCTTGTTTGATAAGCATTGTTGTTGAAGCCATTTATTAAGTGAAGAACATGAATTAGGGTTTGAAAAGAATATGAGTATAATTGTTATGTGAGAGTTGTTTTGTAAGCATTATTGTTGAAGCCATTGATTGAGTGAAGAATTTGAACTAGGATCTGAAAAGAACATAAGTATCATTGCTATGTGAGACTTGGTGTTGGGCATTGTTGGAAAATATTTTGCGTAAGTGATCATATGCTTGGACAAGGGTTTGTGATCAAGGGTTTTTTCATTGAGTGTTTGGATGAGTAGTGTTGGCTGAGCCTAGTCAATTTTGTGTGTGAAGTGATTGTTCAAGTTACATAAAACAAATTATTCTATATTATGATTTGAGAAAGTGATTGAGCATTGAGTTGAAATTGAAGCATATTGAGTCTCTAAAAATTCTCTTTATGTCTCTATGATATTGGACAAGTTTTGTGTGGACTTGTTGAGCAGATTTGAGCAAGTTCTGTGTGGAATTTTTGAGAAGATTTGAGAAAGTTTTGAGTGGACTTGTTGAGTAGATTTGAGCAAGTTTTGAGTGGTGGACTTGTTCAGCATATTTGAGCAAGTTCTATGTGGACTTGTTGAGAAGATTTAATCAATTTTTGTGTGGAATTGTTGAATATATTTGAGCAAGTTCTGAGTGGACTTGTTGAGCATATTTGAGCAAGTTTTGTGTAGAATTGTTGAGAAGATTTGAGCAAGTTCTGTGTGGACTTGTTGGGTAGAATTGAGCAAGTTCTGTGTGGACATGTAGTGCAGATTTTAGACAGAGCTTTGGAGGTGATAGAGTAGAGAGTACAAGAGTCTCCAATGGTTATATATCCATAAGTCAGGGTAGTGAGGATAGATCTTCTTAGTGGGGACAAGAGTCTTTAGTGGAGAGATATCCATAATCCAGTGTAGTGGAGGCAATAGTTTTCTAGAGGATCTTCAGCCAAAGCAGAGAAGAAGGAGTTATCCAATGGATAGAGATCCATGAACTTGATTTAGAGGATTAGTATCTCCTTTGGATAGAGGTCCATAAATATTATAGATAAAGGATTCCTAAGAAGAATTTATTTAAGAAAAATTATAAGAAATATTTTCTCCATGGAAGTAGCCATCTTTGGGTGAACCACGTAAAATCATGTCTCTCATATGTGTGATGATTTATGTGATGTTTACTACTTTAATAATACTGATGATGTCATTTGGATTAAAAATAAAAAAGTTTTATTATATACTGTTCACCCTTCCTCTAAGTATAAACACATGTTCTAAAATTGGTATCATAGCGGGTCCCTCTGTGAAAAGACTAACATCTTGGAGGAGAATCCATCAGTAGCACACATGACTTTAGAAGATGAAGAAGAGACTATGTTTTACATAAAATAATAATTATTTGTTACTGTCAGAAAATTCAAAAAATTGATAGAAAAGAATTCAAGATTGAAGGAACAAGTTCAAGAATATGAATAAGCAATAATGAAACCTATACAAATTCTATCAGAACTCAAGATTCGGGTGGAAGAAGGAAATAAAATTGAGCAGGACATGACCGATCTGTTGAGATCCAGGGAATCAAAATGTGAAATATTCAAAGCAGAAGTTGTCCACCTAAGGAATAAAGTTGAAAGGACCAAGGTACTACAAGATGCAGAATATGAGAAACAAAAAGAGGAATCAAGTCTTCAAAAAGAAGAAACCTCAAACAATGATAAGCAAGCAAAGGATATAAGAAAGGAAAAAATCAAAGAAGAACCCTAGATAAGAGTTAATCACAAGAGGAAGATTACTTCACCATAAACTTCAAGACATCCAAACAGGTTACATAATTTCTTCCATGGTCATTGTTTTTCTTGTAATAAATATGGTCATAGAGCTGTACATTGTGCAAGAAACAATGTCAATAGAAATTTCAATTCCTTTGCACCTATCATGGATGATTATATTACATGTTACAAATGCAATAATTTTGGGCACAAGGCTAGATGGTGTAAAATGATGTTTCCTGAGTCTAGAAAAGCAATTTCAACAAATAGGAAATATGAAAGGGAAAATGTTAAGGCTATATCAATGATAGTTCAAACAACCCTTCATGCTCAAGATAAAGACAAATAATGGTATATTGATAGTGGTTTATCTAGTCACATGACAGGAGACAAATACAAATTCATTGTGCTAAAATAAACAAATAGAGTATCAGTAATTTTCAGTGATAATGGATCAACAACGATTGGTGGAAGAGAAACTATAAGTTTAGATAATGGGAAAACAAAAATATAAAATGTATTGTATGTTAAAGGGTTAAAACACAACCTGTTGAATATAATTCAACTTTGTGATCAAGGGTACATGGTTATTTTCCATCCAGATAGATGTGAGATAAGAAAATAAGAAAGTGGAAAAATCATTGCCAATGCAAAAAGAACCCCAAACAACTTATACATGCTCAATGAGATCAAAGGAGAAAAGTGTTTTCTATCACAAGAGGATGAGAGTTGGCTATGGCATAGAATATTGGATCACTTAGATTTTGACAACATAGTCAACATAAGCAATAAACATGCGGTCAGAGATTTACCCAAAATAAGAAGACCTCAAAACACAATATGTGCACCCTATCAACATGGAAAGTAAACTAGGACAACCTTTAAGTCAAAAGGATATATGCCATATGAACCATTGAGACTAATATATACTGATCTATGTGGTCCTATAAGAACATAAAGTATTCAGGGTGATAGTTACTTTATACTATTTATATATGATTATTCTAGAATAGCTTGGGTGACCTTCCTAAAAGATAAGTCAGAGGCCTTTGAAAAATTAAAAGCATTTAAAGAATTAATTGAAAATAAAACTGGCAAAATGATTAAATGTTTGATATTTGATAGAGGAGAAGAATTTACTTCAAATGAATTTGTATATTTTTATGAACAACATGGGATCAAAATAGAGTACTCAGCAGCAAGAATTCCTCAATAAAATGGGGTAGTTGAAGGGAAAAACAAGACTATTGAAAATATGTCTAGGGCTATGTTAAATGAATCTAAGCTATCAAATGGTTTTTGGAGAGAATATGTAAACACAACAGTATACATAATCACTAGGGCTCAAATGAGGGTAAATCATCACAAGACTCCATATGATCTTTGGAAAGGAAGACCTGCCATGGTAAAACACTTCAAAATTTTTGGAAGCAAATGTTACATAATACGGGAAGATCAAAACTTAGGCAAGTTTGATCCAAGATGTGATGAGAGAATTTTTCTTGGTTATTCCACAAGGATTAAAGCCTAGATATGCTTCAACAAAAGAACATGCACTATGGCGAAACGTATGAATGTAACAATTGATGATAAGATAGATTCAAGAGAACCAGTTCAGCAGATTGTGTATCAAGAAGATGGATGTTGTCAAGAAGAATTTGTGAGGAATTAGATAAAGAAGAAGAAGAAACACAAATACTTCTTCCCAAAACTCCATCCAGGTATATATTGAAGCATCATCCAAAATAGCAGATAATCAGGAATCTAGATGAAAGATAGACAAGGAGAAGAATAATAAAACCATCTCATCAAGTAAATTTTTATTTACTATATAAGATTGAGCCAAAAGACTTCACTCAGGTAAGTGAGGATAAATTTTGGATTAAGGTAATGGATGAAGAATTAGATCAGATAGAGAAAATAAAAACTTGGGAACTTGTTCCAAGACCAAAGGACAAAAATGTGATCGACATAAATGGGTATTCAGAAATAAGTTAAATAAAGATGGACAAGTGGTCAAAAATAAAGCAAGGTTAGTATGCAAGGGTTATGCACAGGTAGAAGGAATTGAATTTGATGAGACTATTGCTCCAGTTGCATGGCTTGATGCTATAAGAATATTTTTAGCTTCCTCAAGTTTCAATAACTTCAAGGTATATTAGATGGATGTCAAGTCAGCATTTCTAAATGGTGTTATAGAAGAAGTTTACATTGAACAACGAAAGGGATTCATACTAACAGATAAACTAGATCATGTATGCAAATTGAAAAAGGCACTGTATTGTCTAAAATAGGCTCCAAGAGCATGGTACTCAAGATTGGGTAAGTATCTTCAAGAAAAAGGATTCAGAAAAGGAATAGCAGACTGTAATTTATATATCAAAAATGAAGGAAGTGATCTACTAATAGTGGTTGTTTATGTTGATGATATCATTTTTGGAGGAAACAATGATAAGATGTGTAAATAATTTTCTAAGAACATGTAAAATGAATTTGAGATGTCTATGCTTGGTGAATTTTCCTTCTTTCTTGGACTTCATATTTCACAATCAGAAAGGGCAGTGTTTCTCTCACAAGCGATGTATATAAAAGAAATGTTCAAGAAATTTAGGCTAGAATATTGTAAACTAGTAAGTACCCCAATGGTCATAGGATGCAAGTTGAATAAGGATGATAAATCTCCAAAGGCAGATCAGAGATTGTACAGATATATGATTGGCAATTTATTGTATGTTACCGCTACAAGACTAGATATTGTACAGTTAGTGGAATTAGTGGTAAGGTTCCAGGCAACACCTAAAGAAACACATGTGGCAGCAGTAAAAATAATTTTTAGGTATCTAAAAGGGGCTATGGATTTTGGGCTTTGGTATCCCAAAAGTGATAGTTTTACACTGACAACATATACATATGTGGATTGGGCTGGTAGCATTGATGACAGAAAAAACACAAGTGGAGGAGAATTCTTTCTTGAATACTGTTTAGTCTCTTGGTTAAGTAAGAAGCAGGTTTTAGTATCATTATCCACAATAGAAGTAGAATACATTGCAGTAGTAGCCAATTATACACAGGTGTTATGGATTAAGAGAACTTTGGAAGACTTCAAGATAAAACATGATAATACCATTCCTATACTATGTGATAATACAAGTGCTATAAACATCTCAAAAAATCCAGTGATGCATTCCAGGACAAAGTACATTCCTATTAAGTATCATTTTTTTATAGAACATGTGAAAGATAAATAGGTCAGGTTGGAGTATATTTCTACAAAGAAACAAATAGCAGATATTTTCACCAAGCCACTTCCAAAGGAAACCTTTGAGTATCTTCGAGGAATATTGGGAGTGAGACTCCCACCCCATAATTATCCACCTCACGAGGAGGTGAGGGAGGATCTAAGCTAAGAGGATCATTCTTAACCTCGAGCACCAAAGGTGACCCTTTGCCATTGATGTCAAAGGGGGAGAGATTTGAGTAATGGGGAGATATTTGGTATTTTAGAAAAGAGGAGAGAGCATTGAGCCAAGGGGAGCAGAACAAAGGAAAATATAAGTTTTTGGTAAAAAGAAGTTGGGTTGCCATCAATGACAAAGGGGGATATTGTTGGAAATTTTGAGCTCATTTAGTTGTCATTGATATCAAGGTGAAAAGTTGTCATTTATGCCAAAGTGAACACATGACGCTATCATTAACACTAGGAAGCAATACAAAGAGATGGAGAAAAGTTGTCCAATATGTTTTTATAAGGGTTTTTGTTAAAACCATGATGACACATTAAAATGTTTTTTATTAAAACCATAATGATAGTACTCTAATATAGTGATGGCAGAATTAAGGTTTTTATTAAAACCAAGGTGGCAAAATTATTTTTCATCAACCTAGTGAAGTGTAAATTACAATTTGATATTAACTCAATGAGGGCTTTAATTTTTTATTAAATTATAAAGTTTATAAATTAAATTTATAATATTTAAATTCTTTTGAATTTAAATTAATTATAAATTATAATTTATACAAGCCGACATCATCAAGTCGAATCATCCGCCAACGCTGTATCAAATGAAGGGTATTTAAACCCTAAGACAAACCTTAGGAAAAGACATCCTTAGAATTTGAGAAATGGAAAAAAATACAAAGCCTCCAAAAACATAAAAGAGAGATATTGTAGAGAAAGGCAACACATCGTGTTTGAAGGAGCACATCATGTTTGAGCAAGGATCGAGGAGAAGGTATAATGCTCATGGTATAGCTTGGTTCTAGACGTAAGATAAGTTCAAAGGCTTTGAAGCATTTGTGAAAGGCTTAAGCTACATTAGTGCTTAAGCTAAGCACATGGATCACTTAGCACACACGGCTAGCAAGCTGTAGCTAAGGCACCAGCTGAGGGAGAAAGCACAGGTTCAAAACTCTGAATTCGTGACAAGGTGTTTCACCAAAGGTTTTTATAATTTGATTTTAATTTTTGAATATTGCTAAGGTTTATGAGGCATAAGAGAATGTTTATGATAGATGATTAATTGTGTGAAAGGTTAGGGAGTCATAAGGTGATATTGGTTTATTTACCTAAGTGGTAAATAGATGCTTTATTAAGGTAAATATTATTTTACCTTAGGAGATAGAAATTAAGTTGGAATACCAATTTTGTGAAATTGAGAAATTGAAGGTGTGTTTTGAAAATGAAATTTTTGTGAAGATATTATTGTCAAATATTGCTATTAATATGGAGTGATAAGGTGTAATTGAGTTTTAAATTATGTTGTGAGAAATATTTATCTTCTAACCTCTTTGATCTTGGTATAGAAGTGTTTATGGTTGTGGCAGATTTATGATATCCCTTCATCATCAAGAAAAAGGTATGAACACATTATTACATAGTTGAATTGATTGATTGGTTTTCTAGAAAATAAGTTTGGAGTGAAAATGACTTGTTTAGGGTTTCCTATTGAGTGTGTTGATTGATTGCTTCAATGTTTTTTGGAATAAAGATGTGTGGTTAAAACCTTGTTTGATAAGCATTGTTGTTGAAGCCATTGATTGAGTAAAAAACTTGAACTAGGGTTTGAAAAGAACATGAGTATCATTCTTATGTGAGAGTTTTTTTGTGAGAATTTTTGTTGAAGCCATTGATTGAGTGAAGAACTTGAACTAGGATTTGAAAAGAACATAAGTATCATTGTTATGTGAGACTTGGTGTTGGGCATTGTTGGAAATATTTTACGTAGGTGATCATATGCTTGGACTAGGGTTTGTGAGCAAGGGTTGTTTCATTGAGTGTTTGGATGAGTAGTGTTGGTTGAGCCTAGTCAATTTGGTGTGTGAAGTGACTGTTCAAGTTCCATAAAACAAATTATTCTATATTATGATTTGAGAAAGTTATTGAGAATTGAGTTGAAATTGAAGTATATTGAGTCTCTAACAATTATCTTTATGTCTCTATGATATTGGAAAAGTTATGTGTGGACTTGTTGAGCAGATTTGAGCAAGTTCTGTGCGGACTTTTTGAGCAGATTTGAGCAAGTTCTGAGTGGACTTGTTGAACAGATTTGAGCAAATTCTGAGTGGACTTGTTGAGTAGATTTGAGCAAGTTTTGTGTGGACTTGTTGATCTAATTTGAGCAAGTTTTGTGTGGAATTTTTGAGAAAATTTTAGCAAGTTCTGAGTGGAATTTTTGAGAAGATTTGAGCAAGTTCTATGTGGAATTGTTGAGTATATTTGAGCACGTTCTGTGTGGATTTGTTGGGAAGATTTGAGCAAGTTCTGTATGGACTTGTAGTGCAGATTTTAGACAGAGCTTTAGAGGTGATAAATAAGAGAGGACAGTAGTATCCAGTGGATAGATATCCATCAGCCAAGGTAATGAGGATAGGTCTTCTGAGTGGGGATAAGAGTATTTAGTGGAGAGAGATCCATAACCCAGTGCGGTGGAGGCAGTATTCTTCTAGAGGATCATCAGCCAGAGCAGAGGAGAAGGAGTTCTCCTATGGTTAGAGATCCATAAAATTGATTTAGGGGATTGGTATCTCCTTTGGACAGAGGTCCATAAATATTGTAGGGAAAGGATTCCCAAGATAATTTATTTGAGAAAATTTATAAGAAATATTTTCTCCATGGAAGTATCTATCTTTGGGTGAACCACGTAAAATCATGTCTCTAATATGTGTGACGCTTTATGTGATGTTTACTGATTTAATACTACGGATGATGTCATTTGGATTAAAAAGCAAAAATTTGTATTTTATACTATTCACCCCCATCTTGGTATAAGCACATGTTCTATAATTGGTATCAGAGCGGGTCCCTCCATGAAAATACTAATAGCTTGGAGGAGGATCCATCAGTAGCACACATGAATTTAGAAGATGAAGAAGAGACTATGTTTGAAATAAAAGAAGAATTCTTTGTTGCTCTCAGAAAATTGGAAAAAATTAGAGAAAATAATTCAAGCTTGAAGGAACAAGTTTAATAAGATGAAGAAAAAAGAATGTAACTTATACAAATTCTATCAGAACTCAAGATTAGGGTGGAAGAAGGAAATAATATTGAGTAGGACATGACCAATCTGTTGAGATCCAAGGAAACATAATGTGAAATATTGGAAGCAGAAGTTGTCCACCTAAGGAATGAAGTTGAAATGACCAAGGTACTACAAGATGCAGAATATGAGAAATAAAAAGAGGAATCAAGTCTTCAAAAAGCAAAAACCTCAAACAAGGATAATCAAGAAAAGGATATAAGAAATGAAGAAAGAAAAGAAGAACCGTAGATAAGAGTTAATAACAATAGGAATATTACTTCACCACAAACTTCAAGACATCCAAACAGGTTACATAATTTCTTCCATGGTCATTATTTTTCTTGTAATAAATATGGTCATAGAGCTGTACATAATTTCAATTCCTTTGCACATCTCATGGATGATGATATTACATATTACAAATACAATAATTTTGGGCACAATGATAGATGGTGTAAAATGATGTTTCTTGAGTTTAGAAAAGCAATTTCAACAACTAGGAAAGATGAAAGAGAAAATGTTAAGGTTAGATCAATGTTAGATCAAACAACCCTTCATGCTCAGGATAAATAAGAATAATGGTATCTTGATAGTGGTTGCTCTAGTAACATGATAGGAGACAAATACAAATTCATTATTCTAAAAGAAACTAATAGAGGATTAGTATGTTTCAGTGATAATGGATCAACAAATATTAGTGGAAGAGGAACTCTAAGTTAGATAATGGGAAAACAAAAATAAAAAATGTATTGTATGTTAAAGGGTTAAAACACAACCTACTGAGTATAAGTCAACTTTGTGATCAAGGGTACATGGTTACTTTCCATCTAGATAGATGTGAGATAAGAAAATCAAAAACTAGGAAAATTATTTCCAATGCAAGAAGAAACCCAAACAACTTATACATGCTCAATGATATCAAAGGGGAAAAGTGTTTTCTATCACAAGAGGATGAGATTTGGCTATGGAATAGAATATTGGTTCACTTGAATTTTGAAAATATAGTCAACATAATCAATAAACAAGCGGTCAGATATTTACCCAAAATAAGAAGACCTCCAAACATTGAGCCAAAAGACTTCACTCAAGCAAGTGAGGATAAATTTTGGATTAAGGCAATGGATGAAGATTTAGATTAGATAGAGAAAAGCAAAACTTGAAAACTTGTTCCAAAACCAAAGGACAAAAATGTGATCGACACGAAATGGGTATTCAGAAATAATTTAAATAAAGATGGACAAGTGGTTAGAAATAAAGCAAGGTTAGTATGCAAAGGTTATTCATAGGTAGAAGGAATTGATTTTGATGAGACTGTTTCTCCAGTTGCACAGCTTGAAGCTATAAGGATGTTTTTAGCTTTCTCAAGTTTCATGAAGTTCAAGGTATATTAGATGGATGTCAAGTTAGCATTTCTAAATGGTGTTCTAGAAGAAGTTTACATTGAAAAACCAGAGGGATTCATACTAACAGATAAACTAGATCATGTATGCAAATTGAAAAAGGCACTGTATGGTCTAAAGCAATCTCCAAGAGCATAGTAATCAATATTGGATAAGTATATTCAAGAACAAGGATTCTAAAAAGGAATAACAGACATTAATTTATATATAAAAAATGAAGGGAGTGATCTACTAATAGTGGTTGTTTATGTTGATGATATCATTTTTGGAGGAAACAATGATAACATGTGTAAAGAATTTTCTAAGAACATGCAAAATGAATTTGAGATGTCTATGCTTGGTGAATTGTCCTTCTTTCTTGGACTTCAGATTTCATAATCAGAAAGGGGAGTGTTTCTCTCATAATCCAAGTATATAAAAGAAATGTTAAAGAAATTTAGGCTAGAATATTGTAAACTAGTAAGTACCCCCATGGTCATAGGATGCAAGTTGAGTAAGGATGATGAATCTCCAGAGGCAGATCAAAGATTGTACAAATCTATGATTGGTAGTTTATTTTATGTTACCGCTACAAGACCAAACATTGTATAGTTAGTGGGATTAGTGGTAAAGTTTCAGGTAACACCTAAAGAAACACATGTGGCAGCAGTAAAAAGAATTTTCAGGTTTCTAAAAGGGACTATGGATTTTGGGCTTTGGTATCCCAAAAGTGATAGTTTTACACTGACAACATATACAGATGTATATTGGGCTGGAAACATTGATGATAGAAAAATCACAAGTGGAGAAGCATTCTTTCTTGGATACTATCTAGTCTCCTGGTTAAGTAAGAAGCATGTTTTAGTATCCTTATCCACAGTAGAAGCATAATACATTGTAGCAGTAGCCACTTGTACACAGGTATTATGGATGAAGAGAACTTTGGAAGACTTCAAGATAAAACATGATAATCCCATTCCTATACTATGTGATAATACAAGTGCTATAAACATCTCAAAAAATCCAGTGATACATTCTAGGACAAAGCACATTCTGATTAACTATCATTTTATGAGAAAATAGGTGATAGATAAACATGTCAGGCTGGAGTATATTTCTATAAAGGAAAAAATAGTAGATATTTTCACCAAGCCACTTGCAAAGGAAACCTTTGAGTATATTCGAGGAAGATTAGGAGTGAGATTCCCACCCTAGAATTAACCACCACAAGAGGATATGGGGGAGGGACTAAGCTAAGAGGCTTATTATTAGCCCTGAGCCCCAAAGGTGACCCTTTGCCATTGATGTCAAAGGCGGAGAGATTTAAGTAAGGGGGAGAGATTTGGTATTTGAAAAAAGAGGAGAGAGCATTGAGCCAGGGGGAGCATTATCCCAGAGGGAGCAGAACAAAGGAAAGGATAAGTTTTCGATAAAAATAAGTTGGGTTACCATCAATGACAAAGGGGATATTATTGGAAATTTTGAGCTCATTTAGTTGTCATTGATGTCAAGGTGAAAATGTCATTGATGCCAAAGTGAACACATGATGTTATTATTAACACCATGGAATACATCATTATTAACACCAAGAAGCAATGCAAAGAAATGGAGAAACATTATCCAAATATATTTTTATAAGGATTTTTGTTAAAACCATGATGGCACATTAAGAGGTTTTTATTAAACCGTAATGATAGTTATCTAATATTGTGATGGTAGAATTAAGGTTTTTATTAAAACTGTTGGCAATTTTGGGTTTGAGATCCTAGACTCTTGTCTATGAGTTGTCATTGATGTCAAAAGGAAATGGCATTAATGTTAAGAGGATGTGTTGGCTTCAAAGGTGGAAGATTCCAAGAGAATCCAGAGAGATTCCATTGGCAAGGGTTTTTCATTAAAACCAATAGGATTTTTATTAAAACCAAGTTAAATGGTTTTTATTAAAACCAATGGAGGTTCTCTTTATTATTTATTTAATTATTATTTAAAACCCTTCAAGGTTTTAATTAATTAATTATTTAATTAATTAAGGGAGAAATTATTTTTAATTTATTAAAAATACTTAAAGGTTTTTAAACCTTTTTTTATTCTTAATTTATTAAAATTATTTAAGGGTTTTTAAACCCTTTTTGTAAATACTTTTGATTAATTTCGAAATGGTCCTTATTTTCGCCGACGTCAAGGTGTCTTCGAAGAGACTGTTTCTTCTCCAACTCCTAAGGTTGGAAGGCTAATGCATTCAAAATTTCTCGAATGCAATTTGTGGTGTTTGTGCTCTGTATTCACTACGATCGAAGGAAGACTTAGAAGCACGTGCGGTTGAAAAGTCTTTGAGAGTTTTTTTTAAGGGTGAAGTGGAGGGAAGTTCACTTGTGAACTTCATAGCCCGCATGGGCTAGTGGCAGCGAAGGCTGTTGTTGGGCGCTGCATTGGCAGAGGTCTCCGTTTTGAGTCTCGCGGGGGTGCTTTGCTAGAGTAACACACGTTTTTATTAAACCGTATTTATGCCGTGAAATTCGGAGTTTCTTGGACAACGATTTATAAGGTGTGATTAAATTTTATGAGTTTTGGTTTTTGTGATTAGCATTGAATAAAAGCTTAGGAGAAATAAGGGCATATTTCTTTGGATGTATTTTTAAGATTATTCTTTGCTATGCTAAAATTAAAAATGGAGGTATAAGGTGTGAGTCTGTGATTGTTGGTTTATTGGCATGATATGGTGGTTGTGTTTAAAGAAGTGGAGCTAAAAGGTGTAATAAAGGAAGTTTATATTATTGCTCATTTCTTTTTATTCTAACCCTAACTTGGTTGGAAGTTTGAGAGTTGTGTGTGGTGACAGCTTGAAGGTTCAATTATCTTCTACTCATATAAGGTATGGGCACATTCTTCTTATGAGTATGATTGGTGTATGTTTTCTGAAATAAGGTTGGAGTGAAAAGGTATTCTACTAGGTATCCTTTGGCTAGGTGTAAATCTTATTTTTTGGTTTGTTGAAGACTACTTATGCATTGTTATCCTTAAGGAGATTTTTTGGTGAATGCATAATTTCTGGTTTGAGATAGTGGAAGCTTTGTGCACTAGGGTTTATATTTGTGAGTCTAGCTACTTGCATTGAGTTGGTGGAACCCTTGGTTGGCTGTTTTGAGTTTAATGGTTGAGTTGCTTCCATAGAGGTTGTTTGATCAAGTTATTGCTTTACTTGATTCATGATATTGGGCTTACTCCATTGAGTTGATTTGAGCAAGTTATTCTTTGCATTTGGTGATATTGTGTTGGTGGTTGTTTTGTTCAAATATCTTTGGAGGGAAAAGGATTTCTACTTATTTTCTTTTCTTGTGATGATTGGTTGAATGCTTCAAGGTTGATGTTGAGTTGAACGGTGTTGTTTGGTTAAGCCTTGTTGATAAGCATTGTTGTTGAAGCCCTATTTGGTTGTGAAAGAGTATTTGGTTGTGAAAGATTGATTGGTTGAGAAAAGTTATTTGGTTGTGGAAAGAACATGAGTATCATTGTTATATGAGATCTTGCATGGTTGGTAATTGTTGGGTTGTGTTTCATGTTCTTGATAAATGCAAACTTCATTCTATCTTATTCTTCTGAGATTTAGTTGAGGTTGAGTTGAGTTGAGATTGAGATTAGGGGTTGAGTATAGAACATATTGAGTCTCTAACAATTCTCTTTATGCTTCTATGAGTTTGACAAATCACATTGGGTCTCTAACAATTCACCTTGTGATTTCCTACTAAGAAAGTTTTTCTTGGTGAGCTTGATGAGGTTTTGGACAGGTTTTGGTGGGGACTTGTGAGCAGATTTGGACAGGTCCTAGCAGAGGACTTGTGAGTTGAGTTTGTTAGTTCTATCAGAGAACTTGAGGATAGAGGTGCATTGGTTCTATGAGAAGAACCTGAGGACAGATTTGGCAAGTCTTTGAGAAGGCTTGTGTGGAGAGGATTGATTTGTTCAAGAGTTGGACAGATCTGACAGACAAAGGAAGACTTGTACTAGACCAACTGACTGTGTTTGGTACAGGTTGCTGAGCTACTGTGGACGTGATCATAGAAGGAAAAGGTCTCTTAGGCTAAGCATTGAGGATAGGAGGTCTTCGGTGGAGAGGAGTTCCATGTGCTAGCAAGAGGTAGAGGCAGTTGATCTTCTGAGGGATCATTTCCAGAGCAGAGGGGAAGGTATCTCCTTTGAGTAGAGGCTCACAAATTTTGATTGGGGGAAGGTATTTCCTTTGAGCAGAGGCTCATAAATTTTGATTGGGGGAAGGTATCTCCTTTGGGCCAAGGCTCATAAACATTGTAATTGGGAAGGATTCCCAAAGAACTTTGAGATAACTTTTAGAGAAAAGTTTTGTGGATGTAGCCCAACCATTTTGGGTGAACCACGTTAAAATTGGTGTCACTTTGTGGATGATATTGTGCATTTCTTTGATATTTCTTTGGGTATATTTCTTTACTATTTTGAAGTATAAAGGAAAAATTAAAAAGAGGTCTTATACTGTTCACTCCCCCTCTTAGTATAAGCTTGTGTTCTTCAATTGGTATCAGAGCAGGTGCCTTCGAAAACTTTAACAACTTGAAGTAAAATCTAGTAAAGAACACAATGGATCATTCAAGTGGCAATGTAGCACCTATTCTTGATGGGTCAAATTTTTGTCTTTGGAGTGCAAGGATGAAGGTTCATCTAATGGCACTTGGGAATGAAGTTTTGGAAGTGATTGAATATGAGTACACCATTCCTGAACATGGTCCTAATACTAAAGAAGAAAGACTCCTACATCACAGCAATTCAAAAGCAATGAATGCAATCCTGAAAGGCTTACATAAAGCAGATCTCACCAAAGTGATTCACTACAAGACAACTAGTGAAATGTGAAAACAGGTTGAAGGTGGTTCATACAGGTGATACAAATGTCAGAAAGGCCAAGTTGAGACACTTCAAAGGTATGTTTGAACAACTCAAGATGAATGATGATGAAAATATTAGAGACTACATGCTTCGTATGGATGAGGTTGTTAACTCCATGAAAGACTTAGGTCTTGAGCTTGCTGAAAATGATGTTTGTGATAAGATTTTAAGATCTCTTCCTAATAGATTTAGTGAAAATATTTCTGCTATTGAGGAAGCTAAATATTTGGATAAGTTGAAAAATGATGAGCTCCATAGTATACTTGCAACATTTGAGTTGAGAACTCAAGTGAAGGTTGATGTCAAGAAAGAGGCGACTTTCAAGGCTACCAAGAAATCCAAGGGTAAACAGCTTCAAGATAGTGATGAGTCTTCTAGTGATGAAGAGGCATATTACAACAAGAAAGGCAAGTTCTCTAGAAAGCACAAAAGTATGAAAAATGTAAGATGTTTCAATTGTGGAAAGTTTTGTCATTATGCTACTGACTATACTGTTCCCAAGAATGAAAGTGATGAAGATAAACAGGATTCTAAGGGCAAGGATTCTGAAAAGCACAAGCATCAATCAAGGAAATAGGTATAATCATAAGCACAAGAAAAGTTTCTACCTAGACAAAGCAAGTAAGTGTTCTAGTAGTGATAGTGAAATTTTTTCAAGTGATAATGAAAATGAGATGTTGTTCATATCAGAAAAAGAGGAAGAACCGAAACATAGATTCATTATCATGAAATGTCTTAGATGTGGAAATTTTGGTCACCTTGAGGATGATTGCACAAATAATGATTTTGTTTCTAGTATGTATGAGGATGCTTCATAAAACTATAAGGAAGATGCATGTATGGTTTTTGAAAAGGGTAGCACCTCTAGTGATAAGAAATCTGAAAAAGGCCTTGATGATTCAAAAAGCAAACAAATAGAGGAAGATATAGAGGAAGGTGAAGTAGATCTTGAAGGTGAACTTATTAGTGCTCTTAGTGCTTTGAAAAAGGAAAGAAAGAAGAATGCTAGACTCAAGGATAAGTTAGATGAATGTTGTATGGAGAGAGATGATCTTATAGAAATTCTTGACTTCTCTATAGCTAAGACACAAGAACTCAAGGATGAGTTAGAGTCTAAGGTTCTTGAGTATAGTGAGTTAGAACATAAAATGGCTTCTTTGAAAGAGGAAACTAAAGAGTACAAGGATAAGCTTTACAGGTTCCAAGATAGCTCCAAAAATGTTAAGTCACTCATCAAAGGTCAAAGAAAGACAACAGTTAAAACAGGCCTTGGTTTTGTTAAGCCACATAAGGAACAAGTTGGAGAGTCTAGTAAGAGACTCCAAAAGGAAGAGAGTTCTGATGAGGAAAGTATTTCAGAAAAGGAGTCCTTGAATGATAGATGCACAGAAATAGAAAAAAAAATTCAGAATAAGAAGAAGTTTTTAGAACCTAAGAGGTCAATTAAAGGAAAGTTTCAAGGCAGATGTTTTGCTTGTCACGGGTTTGGTCACATGGCTTCACATTGCATGGCTCAAGTGAAGGAGGTAAATGACAAGTTCAAAAGTGCTAGTTACTTTCAAGGGTATTGCTAGTCTTGTAAACAGTTTGGGCATAAGGAAATTTACTGTAAGGCTAATAACAGGAACAGGGTTAGTCAGAATAGGTGGATTCAAAGAACAAGCATGCCTCAAAGAAATAACATTGTTACTTTTTATAAGTGCAACAATGAAGGTCACATAGCTAGATAGTGTAGAGCTGAACTTCCAAGGTATAGGAATAGAATCAATGGTATGAATAGGTCCAAGGATAAAGGCATGGTTAAGAATAGGAACAGTGACAGGAATAGGAACAGGAATATGGACAAGGAGAATAAGAGAAGACATGGTAAGGCAGCTATAGACGCTGATGATGATCAGTGCCTAATGGGAGTTTTACTCCCACCCCAGAATTAATCACCTCAATAGGAGGTGGGGGAGGGAATAAGCTAAGAGGCTCATTCTTAGTCTCGAGCCCCAAAGGAGACCCTTTGCCATTGATGACAAAGGGGGAGAGATTTGAGTAAGGGGGAGAGCCTCAAGACAGGGGGAGCTGTTTATGTTGAGTTTTTGTGTTGTTGAGAAGCATGGTTTGCCATCAATGACAAAGGGGGATATTGTTGGCAATTTTGGGTTTGAGATCCTAGATTCTTGTCTATGAGTTGTCATTGATGTCAAAAGGAAATGGCATTAATGTTAAGAGGATGTGTTGGCTTCAAAGGTGGAAGATTCCAAGAGAATATTTTTAAGAGAACCGGAGAGATTCCATTGGCAAGGGTTTTTCATTAAAACCAATAGGGTTTTTATTAAAACCAAGTTAAATGGTTTTTATTAAAACCAATGGAGGTTCTCTTTATTATTTATTTAATTATTATTTAAAACCCTTCAAGGTTTTAATTAATTAAGGGAGAAATTATTTTTAATTTATTAAAAATACTTAAAGGTTTTTAAACCTTTTTTTATTCTTAATTTATTAAAATTATTTAAGGGTTTTTAAACCCTTTTTGAAAAGACTTTTGATTAATTTTGAAATGGTCTTTATTTCTACCGACGTCAAGGTGTCTTCGAAGAGACTATTTATTCTCCAACTCCTAAGGTTGGAAGGCTAATGAATTCGAAATTTCCCGAATGCAATTTGCGGTGTTTGTGCTCTGTATTCGCTGCGATCGAAGGAAGACTTAGAAGCACGTGCGGTTGAAAAGTCTTCGAGAGTTTTTTTTAGGGTGAAGTGGAGGGAAGTTCACTTGTGAACTTCATAGCCCGTGTGGGCTAGTGGCAGCGAAGGTTGCTATTGGGCATTGCATTGGCGGAGGTCTCCGTTTCAAGTCTCGCGAGGGTGCTTTGCTAGAGTAACACACGTTTTTATTAAAACGTCTTTATGCCATGAAATTCGGAGTTTCTTGGACAATGATTTATAAGGTGTGATTAAATTTTATGAGTTTTGGCTTTTGTGATTAGCATTGAATAAAATCTTAGGAGAAATAAGGGCATATTTCTTTGGATGTATTTTTAAGATTATTCTTTGCTATGCTAAAATTAAAAATGGAGGTATAAGGTGTGAGTCTGTGATTGTTGATTTATTGGCATGTTATGGTGGTTGTGTTTAAAGAAGTGGAGCTAAAAGGTGTAATAAAGGAAGTTTATATTATTGCTCATTTCTTTTTATTCTAACCCTAACTTGGTTGGAAGTTTGAGAGTTGTGTGTGATGACAGCTTGAAGGTTCAATTATCTTCTACTCCAATAAGGTATGGGCACATTCTTCTTATGAGTATGATTGGTGTATGTTTTTTGAAATAATGTTGGAGTGAAAAGGTATTCTACTAGGTATCCTTTGGCTAGGTGTAAATCCTATTTTCTGGTTTGTTGAAGACTACTTATGCATTGTTATCCTTAAGGAGAGTTTTTGGTGAATGCATAATTTCTGGTTTGAGATAGTGGAAGCTTTGTGCACTAGGGTTTATATTTGTGAGTCTAGCTACTTGCATTGAGTTGGTGGAACCCTTGGTTGGTTGTTTTGAGTTTGATGGTTGAGTTTCTTCCATAGAGGTTGTTTGATCAAGTTATTGCTTTACTTGATTCATGATATTGGGCTTACTCCATTGAGTTGATTTGAGCAAGTTATTCTTTGCATTTGGTGATATTGTGTTGGTGGCTGTTTTGTTCAAATATCTTTGGAGGGAAAAGGATTTCTACTTGTTTCCTTTTCTTGTGATGATTGGTTGAATGCTTCAAGGTTGATGTTGAGTTGAATGGTGTTGTTTGACTAAACCTTGTTTGATGAGCATTGTTGTTGAAGCCCTATTTGGTTGTGAAATATTGATTGGTTGAGAAAAGTTATTTGGTTGTGGAAAGAACATGAGTATCATTGTTATGTGATTCTTTACATAGTTGGCAATTTTTTGGTTGTGTTTCATGTTCTTGATAAATGCAAACATTCATTCTATATTGATTCTTCGAGATTGAGTTGAGAGTTGAGTTGAGTTGAGATTTGAGATTGGGAGTTGAGTATAGAACATATTGAGTCTCTAAAAATTCTCTTTATGCTTCTATGAGTTTGAAAAATCACATTGGGTCTCTAACAATTCACCTTGTGATTTCCTACTAAGAAATTTTTTCTTGGTGAGCTTGCTGAGGTTTTGGACAGGTTCCGGTGGGGACTTGTGAACAAATTTGGACAGGTCCTAGCAGAGGACTTGTGAGCTGAGTTTGTTAGTTCTATCAGAGAACTTGAGGACATAGGTGCATTGGTTCTATGAGAAGAACCTGAGGATAGATTTGGCAAGTCTTTGAGAAGGCTTGTGTGGAGAGGATTGATTTGTTCAAGAGTTGGACAGATCTGACAGATAGAAGAATACTTGAACTAGATCGACTGACTATGTTTGGTACAGGTTTCTAAGCTATTGTGGACGTGATTATAGAAGGCAGAGGTCTCTTAGGGTAAGCATTGAGGACAGGAGGTCTTCGATGGAAATGATTTCTAGGTGCTGGCAAGAGGTAGAGGCAGTTGATCTTCTGAGGGATCATTCCGAGAGCAGAGGGGAAGGTATCTCCTTTGAGCGAGAGGCTCATAAATTTTGATTGGGGGAAGGTATCTCCTTTGAGCGAGAGGCTCATAAATTTTGATTGGGGGAAGGTATCTCCTTTGGGCCGAGGCTCATAAACATTGTAATTGGGAAGGATTCCCAAAGAAATTTGAGATAACTTTTAGAGAAAATTTTTGTGGACGTAGCCCAGCCATTCTGGGTGAACCACGTTAAAATTGGTGTCACTTTGTGGATGATATTGTGCATTGCTTTGATATTGCTTTGGGTATATTGCTTTACTATTTTGAATTATAAAGGAAAAAGTAAAAAGAGGTCTTATACTGTTCACCCCCACCTCTCAGTATAAGCTTGTGTTCTTCAATTGGTATCAGAGTAGGTGCCTTCGGAAAGTTTAACAGCTTGAAGGAAAAGCTAGTAAAGAACACAATGGATCATTCAAGTGGCAATGCATCACCTATTTTTTATGGGTCAAATTTGGGTATTTGGAGTGCAAGGATGAAGGTTCATCTAATGGCACTTGGGAAACATAGATTCATTATCATGAAATGTCTTAGATGTGGAAATTTTGGTCACCTTGAGGATGATTGCACAAATAATGATTTGGTTTCTAGTATGTATGAGGATGCTTCAGAAAACTATAAGGAAGATGCATGTATGGTTTTGAAAAGGGTAGCACCTCTAGTGATAAGAAATCTGAAAAAGGCCTTGATGAAGGTGGTTCATACAGGTGATACAAATGTCAGAAAGGCCAAGTTGAGACACTTCAAAGGTATGTTTGAACAACTCAAGATGAATGATGATGAAAATATTAGTGACTACATGCTTCGTATGGATGAGGAATAGGAACATGAATATGGACAAGGAGAACAAGAGAAGACATGGTAAGGCAGCTATAGACGTTGATGATGATCAGTGCCTAATGGGAGTTTTACTCCCACCCCAGAATTAATCACCTCAATAGGAGGTGGGGGAGGGACTAAGCTAAGAGGCTCATTCTTAGTCCCGAGCCCCAAAGGTGACCCTTTTCCATTGATGACAAAGGGGGAGATATTTGAGTAAGGGGGAGAGCCTCAAGACAGGGAGAGTTGTTTATGTTGAGTTTCTGTGTTGTTGAGAAGCATGGTTTGCCATCAATGACAAAGGGGGAGATTGTTGGCAATTTTGGGTTTGAGATCCTAGCTTCTTGTCTATGAGTTGTCATTGATGTCAAAAGGAAATGGCATTAATGTTAAGAGGATGTGTTGGCTTCAAAGGTGGAAGATTCCAAGAGAATATTTTTAAGAGAATCCGGAGAGATTCCATTGGCAAGGGTTTTTCATTAAAACCAAATAGGGTTTTTATTAAAACCAAGTTAAATGGTTTTTATTAAAACCAATGGAGGTTCTCTTTATTATTTATTTAATTATTATTTAAAACCCTTCAAGGTTTTAATTAATTAATTATTTAATTAATTAAGGGAGAAATTATTTTTAATTTATTAAAAATACTTAAAGGTTTTTAAACCTTTTTTTATTCTTAATTTATTAAAATTATTTAAGGGTTTTTAAACCCTTTTTGAAAAGACTTTTGATTAATTTCGAAATGGTCTTTATTTTCGCCGACGTCAAGGTGTCTTCGAAGAGACTATTTATTCTCCAACTCCTAAGGTTGGAAGGCTAATGAATTCAAAATTCCTCGAATGCAATTTGCGGTGTTTGTGCTCTGTATTCGCTGCGATCGAAGGAAGACTTAGAAGCACGTGCGGTTGAAAAGTCTTCGGGAGTTTTTTTCGAGGGTGAAGTGGAGGGAAGTTCACTTGTGAACTTCGTAGCCCGTGTGGGCTAGTGGCAGCGAAGGCTGCTGTTGGGCACTGCATTGGCGGAGGTCACCGTTTTGAGTCTCGCGGGGGTGCTTTGCTAGAGTAACACACGTTTTTATTAAAACGTCTTTATGCCGCGAAATTCGGAGTTTCTTGGACAGCGATTTATAAGGTGTGATTAAATTTTATGAGTTTTGGCTTTTGTGATTAGCATTGAATAAAATCTTAGGAGAAATAAGGGCATATTTCTTTGGATGTATTTTTAAGATTATTCTTTGCTATGCTAAAATTAAAAATGGAGGTATAAGGTGTGAGTCTGTGATTGTTGATTTATTGGCATGTTATGGTGGTTGTGTTTAAAGAAGTGGAGCTAAAAGGTGTAATAAAGGAATTTTATATTATTGCTCATTTCTTTTTATTCTAACCCTAACTTGGTTGGAAGTTTGAGAGTTGTGTGTGGTGACAGCTTGAAGGTTCAATTATCTTCTACTCCAATAAGGTATGGGCACATTCTTCTTATGAGTATGATTGGTGTATGTTTTCTGAAATAAGGTTGGAGTGAAAAGGTATTCTACTAGGTATCCTTTGGCTAGGTGTAAATCCTATTTTCTGGTTTGTTGAAGACTACTTATGCATTGTTATCCTTAAGGAGAGTTTTTGGTGAATGCATAATTTTTGGTTTGAGATAGTGGAAGCTTTGTGCACTAGGGTTTATATTTGTGAGTCTAGCTACTTGCATTGAGTTGGTGGAACCCTTGGTTGGCTGTTTTGAGTTTGATGGTTGAGTTGCTTCCATAGAGGTTGTTTGATCAAGTTATTGCTTTACTTGATTCATGATATTGGGCTTACTCCATTGAGTTGATTTGAGCAAGTTATTCTTTGCATTTGGTGATATTGTGTTGGTGGCTGTTTTGTTCAAATATCTTTGGAGGGAAAAGGATTTCTACTTGTTTCCTTTTCTTGTGATGATTGGTTGAATGCTTCAAGGTTGATGTTGAGTTGAATGGTGTTGTTTGATTAAGCCTTGTTTGATGAGCATTGTTGTTGAAACCCTATTTGGTTGAGAAAAGTTATTTGGTTGTGGAAAGAACATGAGTATCATTGTTATATGAGATCTTGCATGGTTGGCAATTGTTGGGTTGTGTTTCATGTTCTTGATAAATGCAAACTTCATTCTATCTTATTCTTCTAATATTGAGTTGATGTTGAGTTGAGTTGAGATTGAGATTGGGAGTTGAGTATAGAACATATTGAGTCTCTAAAAATTCTCTTTATGCTTCTATGAGTTTGACAAATCACATTGGGTCTCTAACAATTCACTTTGTGATTTCCTACTAAGAAAGTTTTTCTTGGTGAGCTTGCTGAGGTTTTGGATAGGTTTCGGTGGGGACTTGTGAGCAGATTTGGACAGGTCCTAGCAGAGGACTTGTGAGTTGAGTTTGATAGTTCTATCAGAGAACTTGAGGACAGAGGTGCATTGGTTCTATGAGAAGAACCTGAGGACAGATTTGGCAAGTCTTTGAGAAGGCTTGTATGCAGAGGATTGATTTGTTCAAGAGTTGGATAGATCTGACAGACAGAGGAAGACTTGTACTAGACCGACTGACTATGTTTGGTACAGGTTGTTGAGTTGTTGTGGACATGATCATAGAAGGCAAAGGTCTCTTAGGCTAAGCATTAAGGACAGGAGGTCTTCGGTGGAAAGGAGTTCCACGTGCTGGCAAGAGGTAGAGGCGGTTGATCTTCCGAGGGATCATTTCCAGAGCGAGAGGGAAGGTATCTCCTTTGAGCAGAGGCTCATAAATTCTGATTGGGGGAAGGTATCTCCTTTGAGCAAAGGCTCATAAATTCTGATTGGGGGAAGGTATCTCCTTTGGGCCGAGGCTCATAAACATTGTAATTGGGAAGGATTCCCAAAGAACTTTGAGATAACTTTTAGAGAAAAGTTTTGTGGACGTAGCTCGACCATTACGGGTGAACCACGTTAAAATTGGTGTCACTTTGTGGATGATATTGTGCATTGCTTTGATATTGCTTTGGGTATATTGCTTTACTATTTTGAAGTATAAAGGAAAAAGTAAAAAGAGGTCTTATACTTGTTCACCCCCCCTCTCAGTATAAGCTTGTGTTCTTCAATTGGTATCATAGCAGGTGCCTTCGAAAAGTTTAACAACTTGAAGGAAAAGCTAGTAAAGAACACAATGGATCATTCAAGTGGCAATGCAACACCTATTCTTGATGGGTCAGATTTTGGTCTTTGGAGTGCAAGGATGAAGGTTCATCTAATGGCACTTGGGAATGAGGTTTGGGAAGTGATTGAAGATGAGTACACTATTCTTGAACATGGTCCTAATACTAAAGAAGAAAGGCTCCTACATCATAGCAATTCAAAAGCAATGAATGCAATCTTGAAAGGCTTACCGAAAGCAGATCTCACCAAAGTGATTCACTGCAAGACAGCTAGTGAAATGTGGAAACAGTTGAAGGTGGTTCATACAGGTGATACAAATGTCAGAAAGGCCAAGTTGAGACACTTCAAAGGTATGTTTGAACAACTCAAGATGAATGATGATGAAAATATTAGTGACTACATGCTTCGTATGGATGAGGTTGTTAACTCCATGAAAGAATTAGGTCTTGAGCTTGCTGAAAATGATGTTTGTGATAAGATTTTAAGATCTCTTCCTAATAGATTTAGTGAAAAGATTTTTGCTATTGAGGAAGCTAAAGATTTGGATAAGTTGAAAAAGGATGAGCTCCATAGTATACTTGGAGCATTTGAGTTGAGAACTCAAGTGAAGGTTGATGTCAAGAAAGAGGCAGCTTTCAAGGCTACCAAGAAATCCAAGGGTAAACAACTTCAAGATAGTGATGAGTCTTCTAGTGATGAAGAGGCATATTACAGCAAGAAAGGCAAGTTCTCTAGAAAGCACAAAAGTATGAAAAATATAAGATGTTTCAATTGTGGAAAGTTTGGTCATTATGCTACTGACTGTATTGTTCCCAAGAATGAAAGTGATGAAGATAAATAGGATTCTAAGAGCAAGGATTCTGAAAAGCACAAGCATCACAGGAAAAACAAAGATGAGCACAACAATCAAGGAAAGAGGTATTCTCACAAGCACAAGAAGAGTTTCTACCTAGACAAAGCAAGTAAGTGTTCTAGTAGTGATAGTGAAAGTTCTTCAAGTGATAATGAAAATGAGATGTTGTTCATATCAGAAAAAGAGGAAGAACCGAAACATAGATTCATTATCATGAAATGTCTTAGATGTGGAAATTTTGGTCACCTTGAGGATGATTGCACAAATAATGATTTGGTTTCTAGTATGTATGAGGATGCTTCAGAAAACTATAAGGAAGATGCATGTATGGTTTTTGAAAAGGGTAGCACCTCTAGTGATAAGAAATCTGAAAAAGGCCTTGATGATTCAAAAAGCAAACAAATAGAGGAAGATATAGAGGAAGGTGAAGTAGATCTTGAAGGTGAACTTATTAGTGCTCTTAGTGCTTTGAAAAAGGAAAGAAAGAAGAATGCTAGACTCAAGGATAAGTTAGATGAATGTTGTATGGAGAGAGATGATCTTATAGAAAGTCTTGACTTCTCTATGGCTAAGACACAAGAACTCAAGGATGAGTTAGAGTCTAAGGTTCTTGAGTATAGTGAGTTAGAACAGAAAATGGCTTCTTTGAAAGAGGAAACTAAAGAGTACAAGGATAAGCTTTACAGGTTCCAAGATAGCTCCAAAAAGGTTAAGTCACTCATCAAAGGTCAAAGAAAGACAACAGTTAAAACAGGCCTTGGTTTTGTTAAGCCACACAAGGAACAAGTTGGAGAGTCTAGTAAGAGACTCCAAAAGGAAGAGAGTTCTGATGAGGAAAGTATTTCAGAAAAGGAGTCCTTGAATGATAGATGCACAGAAACAGAAAACAAAATTCAGAATGAGAAGAAGAAGTTTTCAGAACCTAAGAGGTCAATTAAAGGAAAGTTTCAAGGCAGATGTTTTGCTTGTCACAAGTTTGGTCACATGGCTTCACATTGCATGGCTCAAGTGAAGGAGGTAAATGACAATTTCAAAAGTGCTAGTTACTTTCAAGGGTATTGCTACTCTTGTAAATAGTTTGTGCATAAGGCAATTTACTACAAGGCTAATAACAGGAACAGGTTTGGTCGGAACGAGGTGGATTCAAAGATCAGGTATACCTCGGAGAAACAACATCGTCAAGTGTTTCAAGTGCAACAATGAAGGTCACAAAACTAGACGAGTGTAGAGCTGAAATTCCAAGGTACGAGAAGAGGAACAGTGGCATGATCAGGTCCAAGGATCAAGGCATGACAAGAATAGGGATGAGAACAAGAGACAAGAAGATAGGAACAAGAATATGGACAAAGAGTTCAAGAGAAGGCCCTGCAAGGAAGTTATAGACGTTGATGATGATCAGTGCCTAATGGGAGTTTTACTCCCACCCCAGAATTAAACACCTCAATAGGAGGTGGGGGAGGGACTAAGCTAAGAGGCTCATTCTTAGTCCCGAGCCCCAAAGGTGACCCTTTGCCATTGATGACAAAGGGGGAGAGATTTGAGTAAGGGGGAGAGCCTCAAGATAGGGGGAGCTGTTTATGTTGAGTTTCTGTGTTGTTGAGAAGCATGGTTTGCCATCAATGACAAAGGGGGAGATTGTTGGCAATTTTGGGTTTGAGATCCTAGCTTCTTGTCTATGAGTTGTCATTGATGTCAAAAGGAAATGGCATTAATGTTAAGAGGATGTGTTGGCTTCAAAGGTGGAAGATTCCAAGAGAATAAGGAGAGATTCCATTGGCAAGGGTTTTTCATTAAAACCAATAGGGTTTTTATTAAAACCAAGTTAAATGGTTTTTATTAAAACCAATGGAGGTTCTCTTTATTATTTATTTAATTATTATTTAAAACCCTTCAAGGTTTTAATTAATTAATTATTTAATTAATTAAGGGAGAAATTATTTTTAATTTATTAAAAATACTTAAAGGTTTTTAAACCTTTTTTATTCTTAATTTATTAAAATTATTTAAGGGTTTTTAAACCCTTTTTGAAAAGACTTTTGATTAATTTCAAAATGGTCTTTATTTCTACCGACGTCAAGGTGTCTTCGAAGAGACTATTTATTCTCCAACTCCTAAGGTTGGAAGGCTAATGAATTCAAAATTCCTCGAATGCAATTTGCGGTGTTTGTGCTCTGTATTCACTGCGATCGAAGGAAGACTTAGAAGCACGTGCGGTTGAAAAGTCTTCGGGAGTTTTTTTTGAGGGTGAAGTGGAGGGAAGTTCACTTGTGAACTTTGTAGCCCGCGTGGGCTAGTGGCAGCGAAGGCTGCTATTGGGCGCTACATTGGCGGAGGTCACCGTTTCGAGTCTCACGGGGGTGCTTTGCTAGAGTAACACACGTTTTTATTAAAACGTCTTTATGCCACGAAATTCAGAGTTTCTTGGACAACGATTTATAAGGTGTGATTAAATTTTATGAGTTTTGGCTTTTGTGATTAGCATTGAATAAAAGCTTAGGAGAAATAAGGGCATATTTCTTTGGATGTATTTTTAAGATTATTCTTTGCTATGCTAAAATTAAAAATGGAGGTATAAGGTGTGAGTCTGTGATTGTTGATTTATTGGCATGTTATGGTGGTTGTGTTTAAAGAAGTGGAGCTAAAAGGTGTAATAAAGGAAGTTTATATTATTGCTCATTTCTTTTTATTCTAACCCTAACTTGGTTGGAAGTTTGAGAGTTGTGTGTGGTGACAGCTTGAAGGTTCAATTATCTTCTACTCCAATAAGGTATGGGCACATTCTTCTTATGAGTATGATTGGTGTATGTTTTCTGAAATAAGGTTGGAGTGAAAAGGTATTCTACTAGGTATCCTTTGGCTAGGTGTAAATCCTATTTTCTGGTTTGTTGAAGACTACTTATGCATTGTTATCCTTAAGGAGAGTTTTTGGTGAATGCATAATTTTTGGTTTGAGATAGTGGAAGCTTTGTGCACTAGGGTTTATATTTGTGAGTCTAGCTACTTGCATTGAGTTGGTGGAACCCTTGGTTGGTTGTTTTGAGTTTGATGGTTGAGTTGCTTCCATAGAGGTTGTTTGATCAAGTTATTGCTTTACTTGATTCATGATATTGGGCTTACTCCATTGAGTTGATTTGAGCAAGTTATTCTTTGCATTTGGTGATATTGTGTTGGTGGCTGTTTTGTTCAAATATCTTTGGAGGGAAAAGGATTTCTACTTGTTTCCTTTTCTTGTGATGATTGGTTGAATGCTTCAAGGTTGATGTTGAGTTGAATGGTGTTGTTTGATTAAGCCTTGTTGATAAGCATTGTTGTTGAAGCCCTATTTGGTTGTGAAAGAGTATTTGGTTGTGAAATATTGATTGGTTGAGAAAAGTTTATTTGGTTGTGGAAAGAACATGAGTATCATTGTTATATGAGATCTTGCATGGTTGGCAATTGTTGGGTTGTGTTTCATGTTCTTGATAAATGCAAACTTCATTCTATCTTATTCTTCTGAGATTGAGTTGAGGTTGAGTTGAGTTGAGTTTTGAGATTGGGATTTGAGTATAGAACATATTGAGTCTCTAAAAATTCTCTTTATGCTTCTATGAGTTTGATAAATCACATTGGGTCTCTAACAATTCTCTTTGTGATTTCCTACTAAGAAAGTTTTTCTTGGTGAGCTTGCTGAGGTTTTGGGACAGGTTTAGTGGGGACTTGTGAGCGATTTTGGACGGTTCCGGTGGGGACTTGTGAGCTGATTTGGACAGGTCCTAGCGGAGGACTTGTGAGCTGAGTTTGATAGTTCTATCGAGAGAACTTGAGGACAGAGGTGCATTGGTTCTATGAGAAGAACCTGAGGACAGATTTGGCAAGTCTTTGAGAAGGCTTGTATGCAGAGGATTGATTTGTTCAAGAGTTGGACAGATCTGACGGACAGAGGAAGACTTGTACTAGACCGACTGACCATGTTTGGTACAGGTTTTTGAGCTACTGTGGACGTGATCATAGAAGGCAGAGGTCTCTTAGGCTAAGCATTGAGGACAGGAGGTCTTCGGTGGAAAGGAGTTCCACGTGTTGGCAAGAGGTAGAGGCAGTTGATCTTCTGAGGGATCATTTCCAGAGAAGAGGGGAAGGTATCTCCTTTGAGCAGAGGCTCATAAATTCTGATTGGGGGAAGGTATCTCCTTTGAGCAGAGGCTCATAAATTTTGATTTGGGGAAGGTATCTCCTTTGGGCCGAGGCTCATAAACATTGTAATTGGGAAGGATTCCCAAAGAACTTTGAGATAACTTTTAGAGAAAAGTTTTGTGGACGTAGCCCGACCATTCTGGGTGAACCACGTTAAAATTGGTGTCACTTTGTGGATGATATTGTGCATTGCTTTGATATTGCTTTGGGTATATTGCTTTACTATTTTGAAGTATAAAGGAAAAAGTAAAAAGAGGTCTTATACTGTTCACCCCCCCTCTCGAGTATAAGCTTGTGTTCTTCAATTGGTATCGGAGCGAGGTGCCTTCAAAAAGTTTAACGAGCTTGAAGGAAAAGCTAGTAAAGAACACAATGGATCATTCAAGTGGCAATGCAGCACCTATTCTTGATGGGTCAGATTTTGGTCTTTGGAGTGCAAGGATGAAGGTTCATCTAATGGCACTTGGGAATGAGGTTTGGGAAGTGATTGAAGATGAGTACACTATTCCTGAACATGGTCCTAATACTAAAGAAGAAAGGCTCCTACATCACAACAATTCAAAAGCAATGAATGCAATCCTGAAAGGCTTACTGAAAGCAGATCTCACCAAAGTGATTCCCTGCAAGACAACTAGTGAAATGTGGAAACAGTTGAAGGTGGTTCATACAGGTGATACAAATGTCAGAAAGGCCAAGTTGAGACACTTCAAAGGTATGTTTGAACAACTCAAGATGAATGATGATGAAAATATTAGTGACTACATGCTTCGTATGGATGAGGTTGTTAACTCCATGAAAGACTTAGGTCTTGAGCTTGCTGAAAATGATGTTTGTGATAAGATTTTAAGATCTCTTCCTAATAGATTTAGTGAAAATATTTCTGCTATTGAGGAAGCTAAAGATTTGGATAAGTTGAAAAAGGATGAGCTCCATAGTATACTTGCAGCATTTGAGTTGAGAACTCAAGTGAAGGTTGATGTCAAGAAAGAGGCAACTTTCAAGGCTACCAAGAAATCCAAGGGTAAACAACTTCAAGATAGTGATGAGTCTTCTAGTGATGAAGAGGCATATTACAACAAGAAAGGCAAGTTCTCTAGAAAGCACAAAAGTATGAAAAATATAAGATGTTTCAATTGTGGAAAGTTTGGTCATTATGCTACTGACTGTACTATTCCCAAGAATGAAAGTGATGAAGATAAACGAGATTCTAAGAGCAAGGATTCTGAAAAGCACAAGCATCACAGGAAAAACAAAGATGAGCACAACAATCAAGGAAAGAGGTATTCTCACAAGCACAAGAAGAGTTTCTACCTAGACAAAGCAAGTAAGTGTTCTAGTAGTGATAGTGAAAGTTCTTCAAGTGATAATGAAAATGAGATGTTGTTCATATCAAAAAAAGAGGAAGAACCGAAACATAGATTCATTATCATGAAATGTCTTAGATGTGGAAATTTTGGTCACCTTGAGGATGATTGCACAAATAATGATTTGGTTTCTAGTATGTATGAGGATGCTTAAGAAAACTATAAGGAAGATGCATGTATGGTTTTTGAAAAGGGTAGCACCTCTAGTGATAAGAAATCTGAAAAAGGCCTTGATGATTCAAAAAGCAAACAAATAGAGGAAGGTGAAGTAGATCTTGAAGGTGAACTTATTAGTGCTCTTAGTGCTTTGAAAAAGGAAAGAAAGAAGAATGCTAGACTCAAGGATAAGTTAGATGAATGTTGTATGGAGAGAGATGATCTTATAGAAAGTCTTGACTTCTCTATGGCTAAGACACAAGAACTCAAGGATGAGTTAGAGTCTAAGGTTCTTGAGTATAGTGAGTTAGAACAGAAAATGGATTCTTTGAAAGAGGAAACTAAAGAGTACAAGGATAAGCTTTACAGGTTCCAAGATAGCTCCAAAAAGGTTAAGTCACTCATCAAAGGTCAAAGAAAGACAATAGTTAAAACAGGCCTTGGTTTTGTTAAGCCACACAAGGAACAAGTTGGAGAGTCTAGTAAGAGACTCCAAAAGGAAGAGAGTTCTGATGAGGAAAGTATTTCAGAAAAGGAGTCCTTGAATGATAGATGCACAGAAATAAAAAACAAAATTTAGAATGAGAAGAAGAAGTTTTCAGAACCTAAGAGGTCAATTAAAGGAAAGTTTCAAGGTAGATGTTTTGCTTGTCACAGGTTTGGTCACATGGCTTCACATTGCATGGCTCAAGTGAAGGAGGTAAATGACAGTTTCAAAAGTGCTAGTTACTTTCAAGGGTATTGCTACTCTTGTCAACAGTTTGGGCATAAGGCAATTTATTGCAAGGCAAATAACAGGAATAGGGTTAGTTAGAACAGGTGGATTCAAAGATCAGGTTTACCTCGGAGAAACAACATCGTCAAGTGTTTCAAGTGCAACAATGAAGGTCACAAAATTAGACAGTGTAGAGCTGAAATTCCAAGGTATAGGAACAGGAACAGTGGCATGATCAAGTCCAAGGATCAAGGCATGGACAAGAACAATAACAGTGACAATGGAATAGGAACAGGAATATGGACAAAGAGTTCAAGAGAAGGCCTGGTAAGGAAGTTATAGACGCTGATGATGATCAGTGCCTAATGGGAGTTTTACTCCCACCCCAAAATTAAACACCTCAACAGGAGGTGGGGGAGGGACTAAGCTAAGAGGCTCATTCTTAGTCTCGAGCCCCAAAGGTGACCCTTTGCCATTGATGACAAAGGGGGAGAGATTTGAGTAAGGGGGAGAGCCTCAAGACAGGGGGAGCTATTTATGTTGAGTTTTTGTGTTGTTGAGAAGCATGGTTTGCCATCAATGACAAAGGGGGAGATTGTTGGCAATTTTGGGTTTGAGATCCTAGCTTCTTGTCTATGAGTTGTCATTGATGTCAAAAGGAAATGGCATTAATGTTAAGAGGATGTGTTGGCTTCAAAGGTGGAAGATTCCAAGAGAATATTTTTAAGAGAATCCAGAGAGATTCCATTGGCAAGGGTTTTTCATTAAAACCAATAGGGTTTTTATTAAAACCAAGTTAAATGGTTTTTATTAAAACCAATGGAGGTTCTCTTTATTATTTATTTAATTATTATTTAAAACCCTTCAAGGTTTTAATTAATTAATTATTTAATTAATTAAGGGAGAAATTATTTTTAATTTATTAAAAATACTTAAAGGTTTTAAAACCTTTTTTATTCTTAATTTATTAAAATTATTTAAGGGTTTTTAAACCCTTTTTGTAAAGACTTTTGATTAATTTCGAAATGGTCTTTATTTTCGTCGATGTCAAGGTGTCTTCGAAGAGACTATTTATTCTCCAACTCCTAAGGTTGGAAGGCTAATGAATTCGAAATTCCCCAAATGCAATTTGCGGTGTTTGTGCTCTGTATTCACTACGATCGAAGGAAGACTTAGAAGCACGTGCGGTTGAAAAGTCTTCGGGAGTTTTTTTTAGGGTGAAGTGGAGGGAAGTTCACTTGTGAACTTCGTAGGCCGCATGGGCTAGTGGCAGCGAAGGCTGCTGTTGGGCATTGCATTGGTGGAGGTCACCGTTTCGAGTCTCGCGGGGGTGCTTTGCTAGAGTAACACACGTTTTTATTAAAACGTCTTTATGCCATGAAATTCGAAGTTTCTTGGACAGCGATTTATAAGGTGTGATTAAATTTTATGAGTTTTTGCTTTTGTGATTAGCATTGAATAAAAGCTTAGGAGAAATAAGGGCATATTTCTTTGGATGTATTTTTAAGATTATTCTTTGCTATGCTAAAATTAAAAATGGAGGTATAAGGTGTGAGTCCGTGATTGTTGATTTATTGGCATGTTATGGTGGTTGTGTTTAAAGAAGTGGAGCTAAAAGGTGTAATAAAGGAAGTTTATATTATTGCTCATTTCTTTTTATTCTAACCCTAACTTGGTTGGAAGTTTGAGAGTTGTGTGTGGTGACAACTTGAAGGTTCAATTATCTTCTACTCCAATAAGGTATGGGCACATTCTTCTTATGAGTATGATTGGTGTATGTTTTCTAAAATAAGGTTGGAGTGAAAAGGTATTCTACTAGGTATCCTTTGGCTAGGTGTAAATCCTATTTTCTGGTTTGTTGAAGACTACTTATGCATTGTTATCCTTAAGGAGAGTTTTTGGTGAATGCATAATTTCTGGTTTGAGATAGTGGAAGCTTTGTGCACTAGGGTTTATATTTGTGAGTCTAGCTACTTGCATTGAGTTGGTGGAACCCTTGGTTGGTTGTTTTGAGTTTGATGGTTGAGTTGCTTCCATAGAGGTTGTTTGATCAAGTTATTGCTTTACTTGATTCATGATATTGGGCTTACTCCATTGAGTTGATTTGAGCAAGTTATTCTTTGCATTTGGTGATATTGTGTTGGTGGCTGTTTTTTTCAAATATCTTTGGAGGGAAAAGGATTTCTACTTGTTTCCTTTTCTTGTGATGATTGGTTGAATGCTTCAAGGTTGATGTTGAGTTGAATGGTGTTGTTTGATTAAGCCTTGTTGATAAGCATTGTTGTTGAAGCCCTATTTGGTTGTGAAAGAGTATTTGGTTGTGAAAGATTGATTGGTTGAGAAAAGTTATTTGGTTGTGGAAAGAACATGAGTATCATTGTTATATGAGATCTTGCATGGTTGGAAATTGTTGGGTTGTGTTTCATGTTCTTGATAAATGCAAACTTCATTCTATCTTATTCTTCTGAGATTGAGTTGAGGTTGAGTTGAGTTGAGATTGAGATTGGGAGTTGAGTATAGAACATATTGAGTCTCTAAAAATTCTCTTTATGCTTCTATGAGTTTGACAAATCACATTGGGTCTCTAACAATTCACTTTGTGATTTCCTACTAAGAAATTTTTTCTTGTTGAGCTTGTTAAGGTTTTGGACAGAGGTTTCGGTGGGGACTTGTGAGCAGATTTGGATAGGTCCTAGCGAGAGGACTTGTGAGCTGAGTTTGATAGTTCTATCGGAGAACTTGAGGATAGAGGTGCATTGGTTCTATGAGAAGAACCTGAGGACAAATTTGGCAAGTCTTTGAGAAGGCTTGTATGCAGAGGATTGATTTGTTCAAGAGTTGGATAGATTTGACAGACAGAGGAAGACTTGTACTAGACCGATTGACTGTGTTTGGTATAGGTTGTTGAGCTACTGTGGACATGATCATAGAATGCAGAGGTCTCTTAGGCTAAGCATTGAGGACAGGAGGTCTTCGGTGGAAAGGAGTTCCACGTGTTGGCAAGAGGTAGAGGCAATTGATCTTCCCGAGGGATCATTTCCAAAGCAGAGCAGAAGGTATCTCCTTTGAGCAGAGGCTCATCAATTTTGATTGGGGGAGGTATCTCCTTTGAGCAGAGGCTCATAAATTCTGATAGGGGGAAGGTATCTCCTTTGGGCCGAGGCTCATAAACATTGTAATTGGGAAGGATTCCCAAAGAACTTTGAGATAACTTTTAGAGAAAAGTTTTGTGGACGTAGCCCAACCATTCTGGGTGAACCACGTTAAAATTGGTGTCACTTTGTGGATGATATTGTGCATTGCTTTGATATTGCTTTGGGTATATTGCTTTACTGTTTTGAAGTATAAAGGAAAAAGTAAAAATAGGTCTTATACTGTTCCCCCCCTCTCAGTATAAGCTTGTGTTCTTCAATTGGTATCAGAGCAGGTGCCTTCGGAAAGTTTAACAGCTTGAAGGAAAAGCTAGTAAAGAACACAATGGATCATTCAAGTGGCAATGCATCATCTATTCTTGATGGGTCAGATTTTGGTCTTTGGAGTGCAAGGATGAAGGTTCATCTAATGGCACTTGGGAAACATAGATTCATTATCATGAAATGTCTTAGATGTGGAAATTTTGGTCACCTTGAGGATGATTGCACAAATAATGATTTGGTTTCTAGTATGTATGAGGATGCTTCAGAAAACTATAAGGAAGATGAATGTATGGTTTTTGAAAAGGGTAGCACCTCTAGTGATAAGAAATCTGAAAAAAGGCCTTGATGTAGGTGGCTCATATAGGTGATACAAATGTCAGAAATGCCAAGTTGAGACACTTCAAAGGTATGTTTGAACAACTCAAGATGAATTATGATGAAAATATTAGTGACTACATGCTTTGTATGGATGAGGTTGTTAACTCCATGAAAGACTTAGGTCTTGAGCTTGCTGAAAATGATGTTTGTGATAAGGTTTTAAGATCTCTTCCTAATAGATTTAGTGAAAATATTTCTGCTATTGAGGAAGCTAAATATTTGGATAAGTTGAAAAAGGATGAGCTCCATAGTATACTTGCAGCATTTGAGTTGAGAACTCAAGTGAAGGTTGATGTCAAGAAAGAGGCGGCTTTCAAGGCTACCAAGAAATCCAAGGGTAAACAGCTTTATGCCGCGAAATTCAGAGTTTCTTGGACAACGATTTATAAGGTGTGATTAAATTTTATGAGTTTTTGTTTTTGTGATTAGCATTGAATAAAATCTTAGGAGAAATAAGGGCATATTTCTTTGGATGTATTTTTAAGATTATTCTTTGCTATGCTAAAATTAAAAATGGAGGTATAAGGTGTGAGTCTGTGATTGTTGGTTTATTGGCATGTTATGGTGGTTGTGTTTAAATAAGTGGAGCTAAAAGGTGTAATAAAGGAATTTTATATTATTGCTCATTTCTTTTTATTCTAACCCTAACTTGGTTGGAAGTTTGAGATTTTTGTGTGGTGACAGCTTGAAGGTTCAATTATCTTCTACTCCAATAATGTATGGGCACATACTTCTTATGAGTATGATTGGTGTATGTTTTCTGAAATAAGGTTGGAGTGAAAAGATATTCTACTAGGTATCCTTTGGCTAGGTGTAAATCCTATTTTCTTGTTTGTTGAAGACTACTTATGCATTGTTATCCTTAAGGAGAGTTTTTTGTGAATGCATAATTTCTGGTTTGAGATAGTGGAAGCTTTGTGCACTAGGGTTTATATTTGTGAGTCTAGCTACTTGCATTGAGTTGGTAGAACCCTTGGTTGGTTGTTTTGAGTTTGATGATTGAGTTGCTTCCATAGAGGTTGTTTGATCAAGTTATTGCTTTACTTGATTCATGATATTGGGCTTACTCCATTGAGTTGATTTGAGCAAGTTATTCTTTGCATTTGGTGATATTGTGTTGGTGGTTGTTTTGTTCAAATATCTTTGGAGGGAAAATGATTTCTACTTGTTTCCTTTTCTTGTGATGATTGGTTGAATGCTTCAAGGTTGATGTTGAGTTGAACGGTGTTGTTTGATTAAGCCTTGTTGATAAGCATTGTTGTTGAAGCCCTATTTGGTTGTGAAAGAGTATTTGGTTGTGAAATATTGATTGGTTGAGAAAATTTATTTGGTTGTGGAAAGAACATGAGTATCATTGTTATATCAGATATTGCATGGTTGGCAATTGTTGGGTTGTGTTTCATGTTCTTGATAAATGCAAACTTCATTCTATCTTATTCTTCTGAGATTGAGTTGAGGTTGAGTTGAGTTGAGATTGAGATTGGGAGTTGAGTATAGAACATATTGAGTCTCTAAAAATTCTCTTTATGCTTCTATGAGTTTGAAAAATCGCATTGGGTCTCTAACAATTCACCTTGTGATTTCCTACTAAGAAAGATTTTTTTTGAGCTTGTTCAGGTTTTGGACAGGTTTCGGTGGGGACTTGTGAGCAAATTTGGATAGGTCCTAGCAGAGGACTTTTGAGCTAATTTTGTTAGTTCTATCAGAGAACTTGAGGATAGAGGTGCATTGGTTCTTTGAGAAGAACCTGAGGACAAATTTGGCAAGTCTTTGAGAAGGCTTGTGTGCAGAGGATTGATTTATTCAAGAGTTGGATAGATTTGACAGACAGAGGAAGACTTGTACTACATCGACTGACTATGTTTGGTATAGGTTGCTGAGCTACTGTGGACATGATCATAGAATGCAGAGGTCTCTTAGGCTAAGCATTGAGGACAGGAGGTCTTTGATTGAAAGGATTTCCATGTGTTGGCAAGAGGTAGAGGCAATTGATCTTCTGAGGGATCATTTCCAAAGCAGAGCAGAAGGTATCTCCTTTGAGCAGAGGCTCATAAATTTTGATTAGGGGAAGGTATCTCCTTTGAGCAGAGGCTCATAAATTCTTATTGGGGGAAGGTATCTCCTTTGGGCCGAGGCTCATAAACATTGTAATTGGGAAAGATTCCCAAAGAACCTTGAGATAACTTTTAGAGAAAAGTTTTGTGGACGTAGCCCAACCATTCGGGTGAACCACGTTAAAATTGGTGTCACTTTGTGGATGATATTGTGCATTGCTTTGATATTGCTTTAGGTATATTGCTTTACTTGTTTTAAAATATAAATGAAAAAGTAAAAAGAGGTCTTATGTTGTTCACCCCCCTCTTAGTATAAGCTTGTGTTCTTCAATTGGTATCGGAAGCGGTGCCTTCGAAAAGTTTAACGACTTGAAGGAAAAGCTAGTAAAGAACACAATGGATCATTCAAGTGGCAATGCATCATCTATTCTTGATGGGTCAGATTTTGGTCTTTGGAGTGCAAGGATGAAGGTTCATCTAATGGCACTTGGGAAACATAGATTCATTATCATGAAATGTCTTAGATATGGAAATTTTGGTCACCTTGAGGATGATTGCACAAATAATGATTTGTTTTCTAGTATGTATGAGGATGCTTCAGAAAACTATAAGGAAGATGAATGTATGGTTTTTGAAAAGGTTAGCACCTCTAGTGATAAGAAATCTGAAAAAAGGCCTTGATGAAGGTGGCTCATACAGGTGATACAAATATCAGAAATGCCAAGTTGAGACACTTCAAAGGTATGTTTGAACAACTCAAGATGAATGATGATGAAAATATTAGTGACTACATGCTTTGTATGGATGAGGTTGTTAACTCCATGAAAGACTTAGGTCTTGAGCTTGCTGAAAATGATGTTTGTGATAAGATTTTAAGATCTCTTCCTAATAGATTTAGTGAAAAGATTTCTGCTATTGAGGAAGCTAAATATTTGGATAAGTTGAAAAAGGATGAGCTCCATAGTATACTTGCAGCATTTGAGTTGAGAACTCAAGTGAAGGTTGATGTCAAGAAAGAGGCAGCTTTCAAGGCTACCAAGAAATCCAAGGGTAAACAACTTTATGCCGCGAAATTCGGAGTTTCTTGGACAACGATTTATAAGGTGTGATTAAATTTTATGAGTTTTGGTTTTTGTGATTAGCATTGAATAAAAGCTTAGGAGAAATAAGGGCATATTTCTTTGGATGTATTTTTAAGATTATTCTTTGCTATGCTAAAATTAAAAATGGAGGTATAAGGTGTGAGTCTGTGATTGTTGGTTTATTGGCATGTTATGGTGGTTGTGTTTAAATAAGTGGAGCTAAAAGGTGTAATAAAGGAATTTTATATTATTGCTCATTTCTTTTTATTCTAACCCTAACTTGGTTGGAAGTTTGAGAGTTGTGTGTGGTGACAGCTTGAAGGTTCAATTATCTTCTACTCCAATAAGGTATGGGCACATACTTCTTATGAGTATGATTGGTGTATGTTTTCTGAAATAAGGTTGGAGTGAAAAGGTATTCTACTAGGTATCCTTTGGCTAGGTGTAAATCCTATTTTCTGGTTTGTTGAAGACTACTTATGCATTGTTATCCTTAAGGAGAGTTTTTTGTGAATGCATAATTTCTGGTTTGAGATAGTGGAAGCTTTGTGCACTAGGGTTTATATTTGTGAGTCTAGCTACTTGCATTGAGTTGGTAGAACCCTTGGTTGGTTTTTTTGAGTTTGATGATTGAGTTGCTTCCATAGAGATTGTTTGATCAAGTTATTGCTTTACTTGATTCATGATATTGGGCTTACTCCATTGAGTTGATTTGAGCAAATTATTCTTTGCATTTGGTGATATTGTGTTGGTGGCTGTTTTGTTCAAATATCTTTGGAGGGAAAAGGATTTCTACTTGTTTCCTTTTCTTGTGATGATTGGTTGAACGCTTCAAGGTTGATGTTGAGTTGAACGGTGTTGTTTGATTAAGCCTTGTTGATAAGCATTGTTTTTGAAGCCCTATTTGGTTGTGAAAGAGTATTTGGTTGTGAAAGATTGATTGGTTGAGAAAATTTATTTGGTTGTGAAAAGAACATGAGTATCATTGTTATATCAGATATTGCATGGTTGGCAATTGTTGGGTTGTGTTTCATGTTCTTGATAAATGCAAACTTCATTCTATCTTATTCTTCTGAGATTGAGTTGAGGTTGAGTTGAGTTGAGATTGAGATTAGGAGTTGAGTATAGAACATATTGAGTCTCTAAAAATTCTCTTTATGCTTCTATGAGTTTGAAAAATCGCATTAGGTCTCTAACAATTCACCTTGTGATTTCCTACTAAGAAAGATTTTCTTGTTGAGCTTGTTCAGGTTTTGGACAGGTTTCGGTGGGGACTTGTGAGCAAATTTGGATAGGTCCTAGCGAGAGGACTTTTGAGCTAAGTTTGTTAGTTCTATCGGAGAACTTGAGGATAGAGGTGCATTGGTTCTTTGAGAAGAACCCGAGGACAAATTTGGCAAGTCTTTGAGAAGGCTTGTGTGCAGAGGATTGATTTGTTCAAGAGTTGGATAGATTTGACAGACAGAGGAAGACTTGTACTACATCGACTGACTGTGTTTGGTATAGGTTGCTGAGCTACTGTGGACATGATCATAGAATGCAGAGGTCTCTTAGGCTAAGCATTGAGGACAGGAGGTCTTTGATTGAAAGGATTTCCACGTGTTGGCAAGAGGTAGAGGCAATTGATCTTCTGAGGGATCATTTCCAAAGCAGAGCGGAAGGTATCTCCTTTGAGCAGAGGCTCATAAATTTTGATTAGGGGAAGGTATCTCCTTTGAGAAGAGGCTCATAAATTCTTATTGGGGGAAGGTATCTCCTTTGGGCCGAGGCTCATAAACATTGTAATTGGGAAAGATTCCCAAAGAACCTTGAGATAACTTTTAGAGAAAAGTTTTGTGGACGTAGCCCAACCATTCTGGGTGAACCACGTTAAAATTGGTGTCACTTTGTGGATGATATTGTGCATTGCTTTGATATTGCTTTAGGTATATTGCTTTACTGTTTTGAAGTATAAATGAAAAAGTAAAAAGAGGTCTTATACTGTTCACCCCCCTCTTAGTATAAGCTTGTGTTCTTCAATTGGTATCAGAGCAGGTGCCTTCGAAAAGTTTAACAGCTTGAAGGAAAAGCTAGTAAAGAACACAATGGATCATTCAAGTGGCAATGCATCATCTATTCTTGATGGGTTAGATTTTGGTCTTTGGAGTGCAAGGATGAAGGTTCATCTAATGGCACTTGGGAAACATAGATTCATTATCATGAAATGTCTTAGATGTGGAAATTTTGGTCACCTTGAGGATGATTGCACAAATAATGATTTGGTTTCTAGTATGTATGAGGATGCTTCAGAAAACTATAAGGAAGATGAATGTATGGTTTTTGAAAAGGGTAGCACCTCTAGTGATAAGAAATCTGAAAAAAGGCCTTGATGAAGGTGGCTCATACAGGTGATACAAATGTCAGAAATGCCAAGTTGAGACACTTCAAAGGTATGTTTGAACAACTCAAGATGAATGATGATGAAAATATTAGTGACTACATGCTTTGTATGGATGAGGTTGTTAACTCCATGAAAGACTTAGGTCTTGAGCTTGCTGAAAATGATGTTTGTGATAAGATTTTAAGATCTCTTCCTAATAGATTTAGTGAAAAGATTTCTGCTATTGAGGAAGCTAAATATTTGGATAAGTTGAAAAAGGATGAGCTCCATAGTATACTTGCAGCATTTGAGTTGAGAACTCAAGTGAAGGTTGATGTCAAGAAAGAGGCAACTTTCAAGGCTACCAAGAAATCCAAGGGTAAACAACTTTATGCCGCGAAATTCAGAGTTTCTTGGACAACGATTTATAAGGTGTGATTAAATTTTATGAGTTTTTGTTTTTGTGATTAGCATTGAATAAAAGCTTAGGAGAAATAAGGGCATATTTCTTTGGATGTATTTTTAAGATTATTCTTTGCTATGCTAAAATTAAAAATGGAGGTATAAGGTGTGAGTCTGTGATTGTTGGTTTATTGGCATGTTATGGTGGTTGTGTTTAAATAAGTGGAGCTAAAAGGTGTAATAAAGGAATTTTATATTATTGCTCATTTCTTTTTATTCTAACCCTAACTTGGTTGGAAGTTTGAGAGTTATGTGTGGTGACGACTTGAAGGTTCAATTATCTTCTACTCCAATAAGGTATGGGCACATTCTTCTTATGAGTATGATTGGTGTATGTTTTTTGAAATAAGGTTGGAGTGAAAAGGTATTCTACTAGGTATCCTTTGGCTAGGTGTAAATCCTATTTTCTGGTTTTTTGAAGACTACTTATGCATTGTTATCCTTAAGGAGAGTTTTTTGTGAATGCATAATTTCTGGTTTGAGATAGTGGAAGCTTTGTGCACTAGGGTTTATATTTGTGAGTCTAGCTACTTGCATTGAGTTGGTAGAACCCTTGGTTGGTTGTTTTGAGTTTGATGATTGAGTTGCTTCCATAGAGGTTGTTTGATCAAGTTATTGCTTTACTTGATTCATGATATTGGGCTTACTCCATTGAGTTGATTTGAGCAAGTTATTCTTTGCATTTGGTGATATTGTGTTGGTGGCTGTTTTGTTCAAATATCTTTGGAGGGAAAAGGATTTCTACTTGTTTCCTTTTCTTGTGATGATTGGTTGAACGCTTCAAGGTTGATGTTGAGTTGAACGGTGTTGTTTGATTAAGCCTAGTTGATAAGCATTGTTGTTGAAGCCCTATTTGGTTGTGAAAAAGTATTTGGTTGTGAAAGATTGATTGGTTGAGAAAATTTATTTGGTTGTGGAAAGAACATGAGTATCATTGTTATATCAGATATTGCATGGTTGGCAATTGTTGGGTTGTGTTTCATGTTCTTGATAAATGCAAACTTCATTCTATCTTATTCTTCTGAGATTGAGTTGAGGTTGAGTTGAGTTGAGATTGAGATTGGGAGTTGAGTATAGAACATATTGAGTCTCTAAAAATTCTCTTTATGCTTCTATGAGTTTGAAAAATCGCATTGGGTCTCTAACAATTCACCTTGTGATTTCCTACTAAGAAAGATTTTCTTGTTGAGCTTGTTCAGGTTTTGGACAGGTTTCGGTGGGGACTTGTGAGCAAATTTGGATAGGTCCTAGCAGAGGACTTTTGAGCTAAGTTTGTTAGTTCTATCAGAGAACTTGAGGATAGAGGTGCATTGGTTCTTTGAGAAGAACCTGAGGACAAATTTGGCAATTCTTTGAGAAGGCTTGTGTGCAGAGGATTGATTTATTCAAGAGTTGGATAGATTTGACAGACAGAGGAAGACTTGTACTACATCGACTGACTGTGTTTGGTATAGGTTTCTGAGCTACTGTGGACATGATCATAGAATGCAGAGGTCTCTTAGGCTAAGCATTGAGGACAGGAGGTCTTTGATTGAATGGATTTCCACGTGTTGGCAAGAGGTAGAGGCAATTGATCTTCTGAGGGATCATTTCCAAAGCAGAGCAGAAGGTATCTCCTTTGAGCAGAGGCTCATAAATTTTGATTAGGGGAAGGTATCTCCTTTGAGCAGAGGCTCATAAATTATTATTGGGGGAAGGTATCTCCTTTGGGCTGAGGCTCATAAACATTGTAATTGGGAAAGATTCCCAAAGAACCTTGAGATAACTTTTAGAGAAAAGTTTTGTGGACGTAGCCCAACCATTCTGGGTGAACCACGTTAAAATTGGTGTCACTTTGTGGATGATATTGTGCATTGCTTTGATATTGCTTTAGGTATATTGCTTTACTATTTTGAAGTATAAATGAAAAAGTAAAAAGAGGTCTTATACTGTTCACCCCCCCTCTTAGTATAAGCTTGTGTTCTTCAATTGGTATCAGAGCAGGTGCCTTCGAAAAGTTTAACAACTTGAAGGAAAAGCTAGTAAAGAACACAATGGATCATTCAAGTGGCAATGCATCATCTATTCTTGATGGGTCAGATTTTGGTCTTTGGAGTGCAAGGATGAAGGTTCATCTAATGGCACTTGGGAAACATAGATTCATTATCATGAAATGTCTTAGATATGGAAATTTTGGTCACCTTGAGGATGATTGCACAAATAATGATTTGGTTTCTAGTATGTATGAGGATGCTTCAAAAAACTATAAGGAAGATGAATGTATGGTTTTTGAAAAGGATAGCACCTCTAGTGATAAGAAATCTGAAAAAAGGCCTTGATGAAGGTGGCTCATACAGGTGATACAAATGTCAGAAATGCCAAGTTGAGACACTTCAAAGGTATGTTTGAACAACTCAAGATGAATGATGATGAAAATATTAGTGACTACATGCTTTGTATGGATGAGGTTGTTAACTCCATGAAAGACTTAGGTCTTGAGCTTGCTGAAAATGATGTTTGTGATAAGGTTTAAGATCTCTTCCTAATAGATTTAGTGAAAAGATTTCTGCTATTGAGGAAGCTAAATATTTGGATAAGTTGAAAAAGGATGAGCTCCATAGTATACTTGCAGCATTTGAGTTGAGAACTCAAGTGAAGGTTGATGTCAAGAAAGAGGCAGCTTTCAAGGCTACCAAGAAATCAAAGGGTAAACATCTTCAAGATAGTGATGAGTCTTCTACTGATGAAGAAGCATATTACAGCAAGAAAGGCAAGTTCTCTAGAAAGCACAAAAGTATGAAAAATGTAAGATGTTTCAATTGTGGAAAGTTTGGTGATTATGCTACTGACTGTACTGTTCCCAAGAATGAAAGTGATGAAGATAAACAAGATTCTAAGAGCAAGGATTCTGAAAAGCACAAGCATCACAGGAAAAAAAAATATGAGCACAACAATCAAGGAAATAGGTATTCTCATAAGCACAAGAAGAGTTTCTACCTAGACAAAGCAAGTAAGTGTTCTAGTAGTGATAGTGAAAGTTCTTCAAGTGATAATGAAAATGAGATGTTGTTCATATCAGAAAAAGAGGAAGAACCGAAACATAGATTCATTATCATGAAATGTCTTAGATGTGGAAATTTTGGTCACCTTGAGGATGATTGCACAAATAATGATTTGGTTTCTAGTATGTATGATGATGCTTAAGAAAACTATAAGGAAGATGCATGTATGGTTTTTGAAAAGGGTAGCACCTCTAGTGATAAGAAATCTGAAAAAGGCCTTGATGATTCAAAAAGAAAACAAATAGAGGAAGATATAGAGGAAGGTGAAGTAGATCTTGAAGGTGAACTTATTAGTGCTCTTAGTGCTTTGAAAAAGGAAAGAAAGAAGAATGCTAGACTCAAGGATAAGTTAGATGAATGTTGTATGGAGAGAGATGATCTTATAGAAAGTCTTGACTTCTCTATAGCTAAGACACAAGAACTCAAGGATGAGTTAGAGTCTAAGGTTCTTGAGTATAGTGAGTTAGAACAGAAAATGGCTTCTTTGAAAGAGGAAACTAAAGAGTACAAGGATAAGCTTTACGGGTTCCAAGATAGCTCCAAAAAGGTTAAGTCACTCATCAAAGGTCAAATAAAGACAACAGTTAAAACAAGCCTTGGTTTTGTTAAGCCACACAAGGAACAAGTTGGAGAGTCTAGTAAGAGACTCCAAAAGGAAGAGAGTTTTGATGAGGAAAGTATTTCGGAAAAGAAGTCCTTGAATGATAGATGCTCAGAAACATAAAACAAAATTTAGAATGAGAAGAAGAATTTTTCAGAACCTAAGAGGTCAATTAAAGGAAAGTTTCAAGGCAGATGTTTTGCTTGTCAAAGGTTTGGTCACATGCCTTCACATTGCATGGCTCAAGTGAAGGAGGTAAATGACAAGTTCAAAAGTGCTAGTTACTTTCAAGGGTCTTGCTACTCTTGTAAACAGTTTGGGCATAAGGCAATTTACTGCAAGGCTAATAACAGGAACAAGGTTAGTCAGAATAGGTGGATTCAAAGAACAGGTATGCCTCAAAGAAATAACATTTTTACTTGTTATAAGTGCAACAATGAAGGTCACATAGCTAGACAATGTAGAGCTGAACTTCCAAGGTATAGGAATAGAAACAGTGGTATGAACAGGTCCAAGGATCAAGGCATGGTTAAGAACAGGAACAGTGACAGGAATAGGAATAGGAATATGGACAAGGAGAACAAGAGAAGACATGGTAAGGCAGCTATAGACACTGATGATGATCAGTGCCTAATGGGAGTTTTACTCCCACCCCAAAATTAAACACCTCAACAGGAGGTGGGGAAGGGACTAAGCTAAGAGGCTCATTCTTAGTCCCGAGCCCCAAAGGTGACCCTTTGCCATTGATGACAAAGGGGGAGAGATTTGAGTAAGGGGGAGAGCCTCAAGACATGGGGAGCTATTTATGTTGAGTTTCAGTGTTGTTGAGAAGCATGGTTTGCCATCAATGACAAAGGGGGAGATTGTTGGCAATTTTGGGTTTGAGATCCTAGCTTCTTGTCTATGAGTTGTCATTGATGTCAAAAGGAAATGGCATTAATGTTAAGAGGATGTGTTGGCTTCAAAGGTGGAATATTCCAAGAGAATCCAGAGAGATTCCATTGGCAAGGGTTTTTCATTAAAACCAATAGGGTTTTTATTAAAACCAAGTTAAATGGTTTTTATTAAAACCAATGGAGGTTCTCTTTATTATTTATTTAATTATTATTTAAAACCCTTCAAGGTTTTAATTAATTAATTATTTAATTAATTAAGGGAGAAATTATTTTTAATTTATTAAAAGTACTTAAAGGTTTTAAAACCTTTTTTTATTCTTAATTTATTAAAATTATTTAAGGGTTTTTAAACCCTTTTTGTAAAGACTTTTGATTAATTTCGAAATGGTCTTTATTTTAGTCGACGTCAAGGTGTCTTCGAAGAGACTATTTATTCTCCAACTCCTAAGGTTGGAAGGCTAATGAATTCAAAATTTCCCGAATGCAATTTGCAGTGTTTGTGCTCTGTATTCACTACGATCGAAGGAAGACTTAGAAGCACGTGCGGTTGAAAAGTCTTCGAGAGTTTTTTTTGAGGGTGAAGTGGAGGGAAGTTCACTTGTGAACTTTGTAGCCCGCATGGGCTAGTGGCAGCGAAGGCTGCTATTGGGCATTGCATTGGCGGAGGTCACCGTTTCGAGTCTCGCGGGGGTGCTTTGCTAGAGTAACACACGTTTTTATTAAAACTTCTTTATGCCCCGAAATTCATAGTTTCTTGGACAATGATTTATAAGGTGTGATTAAATTTTATGAGTTTTGGTTTTTGTGATTAGCATTGAATAAAAGCTTAGGAGAAATAAGGGCATATTTCTTTGGATGTATTTTTAAGATTATTCTTTGCTATGCTAAAATTAAAAATGGATGTATAAGGTGTGAGTCTGTGATTGTTGGTTTATTGGCATGTTATGGTGGTTGTGTTTAAAGAAGTGGAGCTAAAAGGTGTAATAAAGGAAGTTTATATTATTACTCATTTCTTTTTATTCTAACCCTAACTTGGTTGGAAGTTTGAGAGTTATGTGTGGTGACGACTTGAAGGTTCAATTATCTTCTACTCCAATAAGGTATGGGCACATTCTTCTTATGAGTATGATTGGTGTATGTTTTCTGAAATAAGGTTGGAGTGAAAAGGTATTCTACTAGGTATCCTTTGGCTAGGTGTAAATCCTATTTTCTGGTTTGTTGAAGACTACTTATGCATTTTTATCCTTAAGGAGAGTTTTTGGTGAATGCATAATTTTTGGTTTGAGATAGTGGAAGCTTTGTGCACTAGGGTTTATATTTGTGAGTCTAGCTACTTGCATTGAGTTGGTAGAACCCTTGGTTGGTTGTTTTGAGTTTTATGGTTGAGTTGCTTCCATAGAGGTTGTTTGATCAAGTTATTGCTTTACTTGATTCATGATATTGGGCTTACTCCATTGAGTTGATTTAAGCAAGTTATTCTTTGCATTTGGTGATATTGTGTTGGTGGTTGTTTTGTTCAAATATCGTTGGAGGGAAAAAGATTTCTACTTGTTTCCTTTTCTTGTGATGATTGGTTGAATGCTTCAAGGTTGATGTTGAGTTGAACGGTGTTGTTTTATTAAGCCTTGTTGATAAGCATTGTTGTTGAAGCCCTATTTGGTTGTGAAAGAGTATTTGGTTGTGAAATATTGATTGGTTGAGAAAAGTTATTTGGCTGTGGAAAGAACATGAGTTTCATTGTTATATGAGATCTTGCATGGTTGGCAATTATTGGGTTGTGTTTCATGTTCTTGATAAGTGCAAACTTCATTCTATCTTATTCTTCTGAGATTGAGTTGAGGTTGAGTTGAGTTGAGATTGAGATTGGGAGTTGAGTATAGAACATATTGAGTCTCTAAAAATTCTCTTTATGCTTCTATGAGTTTGACAAATCACATTGGGTCTCTAACAATTCACCTTGTGATTTCCTACTAAGAAAATTTTTCTTGGTGAGCTTGTTGAGGTTTTGGACAGGTTCCGATGGGGACTTGTGAGCAAATTTGGATAGGTCCTAGCAGAGGACTTGTGAGCTGAGTTTGTTAGTTCTATCAGAGAATTTGAGGACAGAGGTGCATTGGTTCTTTGAGAAGAACCTGAGGATAGATTTGACAACTCTTTGAGAAGGCTTGTGTGCAGAGGATTGATTTGTTCAAGAGTTGGACAGATCTGACAAACAGAGGAAGACTTGTACTAGACCGACTGACTAAGTTTGGTACAGTTTGCTGAGCTACTGTGGACATGATCATAGAATGTAGAGGTCTCTTAGGCTAAGCATTGAGGACAGGAGGTCTTCGGTGGAAAGGATTTCCACATGCTGGCAAGAGGTAGAGGCAGTTGATCTTCTGAGGGATCATTTCCAGAGTAGAGGGGAAGGTATCTCCTTTGAGCAGAGGCTCATAAATTTTTATTGCGGGAAGGTATCTCCTTTGAGTAGAGGCTCATTAATTTTGATTGGGGGAAGGTATCTCCTTTGGGCCGAGGCTCATAAACATTGTAATTGGGAAGGATTCCCAAAGAAATTTAAGATAACTTTTAGAGAAAAGTTTTGTGGACGTAGCCCAACCATTCTGGGTGAACCACGTTAAAATTGGTGTCACTTTGTGGATGATATTGTGCATTGCTTTGATATTGCTTTGGGTATATTGCTTTACTGTTTTGAAGTATAAAGGAAAAAGTAAAAAGAGGTCTTATACTATTCACCCCCCTCTCAGTATAAGCTTGTGTTCTTCAATTGGTATTAGAGTAGGTGCCTTCAAAAAGTTTAACAGCTTGAAGGAAAATCTAGTAAAGAACACAATGGATCATTCAAGTGGCAATGCATCATCTATTCTTGATGGGTCAGATTTTGGTCTTTGGAGTGCAAGGATGAAGGTTCATCTAATGGCACTTGGGAAACATAGATTCATTATCATGAAATGTCTTAGATGTGGAAATTTTGGTCACCTCGAGGATGATTGCACAAATAATGATTTGGTTTCTAGTATGTATGAGGATGCTTCAGAAAACTATAAGGAAGATGCATGTATGGTTTTTGAAAAGGGTAGCACCTCTAGTGATAAGAAATCTAAAAAAGGCCTTGATGAAGGTGGTTCATACAGGTGATACAAATGTCAGAAAGGCCAAGTTGAGACACTTCAAAGGTATGTTTGAACAACTCAAGATGAATTATGATGAAAATATTAGTGACTACATGCTTCGTATGGATGAGGTTGTTAACTCCATGAAAGACTTAGGTCTTGAGCTTGCTGAAAATGATGTTTGTGATAAGATTTTAAGATCTCTTCCTAATAGATTTAGTGAAAAGATTTTTGCTATTGAGGAAGCTAAATATTTGGATAAGTTGAAAAAGGATGAGCTCCATAGTATACTTGCAACATTTGAGTTGAGAACTCAAGTGAAGGTTGATGTCAAGAAAGAGGCAGCTTTCAAGGCTACCAAGAAATCCAAGGGTAAACAGCTTCAAGATAGTGATGAGTCTTCTAGTGATGAAGAGGCATATTACAGCAAGAAAGGCAAGTTCTCTAGAAAGCAAAAAAGTATGAAAAATGTAAGATGTTTCAATTGTGGAAAGTTTGGTCATTATGTTACTAACTGTCACTGTTCCCAAGAATGAAAGTGATGAAGATAAATAGGATTCTAAGAGCAAGGATTCTGAAAAGCACAAGCATCACAGGAAAAAAAAATATGAGCACAACAATCAAGGAAATAGGTATTCTCACAAGCACAAGAAGAGTTTATACCTAGACAAAGCAAGTAAGTGTTCTAGTAGTGATAGTGAAAGTTCTTCAAGTGATAATGAAAATGAGATGTTGTTCATATCAGAAAAAGAGGAAGAACCGAAACATAGATTCATTATCATGAAATGTCTTAGATGTGGAAATTTTGGTCACCTTGAGGATGATTGCATAAATAATGATTTGGTTTCTAGTATGTATGAGGATGCTTCAGAAAACTATAAGGAAGATGCATGTATGGTTTTTGAAAAGGGTAGCACCTCTAGTGATAAGAAATCTGAAAAAGGCCTTGATGATTCGAAAAGCAAAAAAATAGAGGAAGATATAGAGGAAGGTGAAGTAGATATTTAAGGTGAACTTATTAGTGCTCTTAGTGCTTTGAAAAAGGAAAGAAAGAAGAATGCTAGACTCAAGGATAAGTTAGATGAATGTTGTATGGAGAGATATGATCTTATAGAAAGTCTTGACTTCTCTATAGCTAAGACACAAGAACTCAAGGATGAGTTAGAGTCTAAGGTTCTTGAGTATAGTGAGTTAGAACAGAAAATGGTTTCTTTGAAATAGGAAACTAAAGAGTACAAGGATAAACTTTACAGGTTCCAAGATAGCTCCAAAAAGGTTAAGTCACTCATCAAAGGTCAAAGAAAGACAACAGTTAAAACAGACCTTGGTTTTGTTAAGCCACACAAGGAAGAAGTTGGAGAGTCTAGTAAGAGACTCCAAAAGGAAGAGATTTCTGATGAGGAAAGTATTTCGGAAAAGGAGTCCTTGAATGATAGATGAACAGAAACAGAAAAAAAAATTTAGAATGAGAAGAAGTTTTCAGAACCTAAGAGGTCAATTAAATGAAAGTTTCAAGGCAGATGTTTTGCTTGTCACAGGTTTGGTCACATGGCTTCACATTGCATGGCTCAAGTGAAGGAGGTAAATGACAAGTTCAAAAGTGCTAGTTACTTTCAAGGGTATTGCTACTCTTGTAAACAGTTTGGGCATAAGGCAATTTACTGCAAGGCTAATAACAGGAATAGGGTTAGTCAGAATAGGTGGATTCAAAGAACAGGTATGCCTCAAAGAAATAACATTGTTACTTGTTATAAGTGCAACAATGAAGGTCACATAGCTAGACAGTGTAGAGCTGAAATTCTAAGGTATAGGAACAGAAACAGTGGTATGAACAGGTCCAAGGATCAAGGCATGGTTAAGAAAAGAACAGTGACAGGAATATGGACAAGGAGAACAAGAGAAGACATGGTAAGGCAGCTATAGACGTTGATGATGATCAGTGCCTAATGGGAGTTTTACTTCCACCCCAGAATTAAACACCTCAACAGGAGGTGGGGGAGGGACTAAGCTAAGAGGCTCATTCTTAGTCCCGAGCCCCAAAGGTGACCCTTTGCCATTGATGACAAAGGGGGAGATATTTGAGTAAGGGGGAGAGCCTCAAGACAAGGGGAGCTATTTTTGTTGAGTTTCTATGTTGTTGAGAAGCATGGTTTGCCATCAATGACAAAGGGGGAGATTGTTGGCAATTTTGGGTTTGAGATCCTAGCTTCTTGTCTATGAGTTGTCATTGATGTCAAAAGGAAATGGCATTAATGTTAAGAGGATGTGTTGGTTTCAAAGGTGGAAGATTCCAAGAGAATCCGTAGAGATTCCATTGGCAAGGGTTTTTCATTAAAACCAATAGGGTTTTTATTAAAACCAAGTTAAATGGTTTTTATTAAAACCAATGGAGGTTCTTTTTATTATTTATTTAATTATTATTTAAAACCCTTCAAGGTTTTAATTAATTAATTATTTAATTAATTAAGGGAGAAATTATTTTTAATTTATTAAAAATACTTAAAGGTTTTAAAACATTTTTTTATTCTTAATTTATTAAAATTATTTAAGGGTTTTTAAACCCTTTTTGTAAAGACTTTTGATTAATTTCGAAATGGTCTTTATTTCCGCCAACATCAAGGTGTCTTCGAAGAGACTATTTATTCTCCAATTCCTAAGGTTGGAAGGCTAATGAATTCGAAATTTCTCGAATGTAATTTTGTGATGTTTGTGCTCTGTATTCGCTACGATCGAAGGAAGACTTAGAAGCACGTGCGGCTAAAAAGTCTTCGGGAGTTTTTTTCAAGGGGAAGTGGAGGGAAGTTCACTTGTGAACTTTGTAGCCCGCATGGGCTAGTGGCAGCGAAGGATGCTATTGGGCACTGCATTGGTGGAGGTCGTCGTTTCAAGTCTCACGGGGGTGCTTTGCTAGAGTAACACACGTTTTTATTAAAACGTCTTTATGCCACGAAATTCGGAGTTTCTTGGACAACGATTTATAAGGTGTGATTAAATTTTATGAGTTTTGGTTTTTGTGATTAGCATTGAATAAAATCTTAGGAGAAATAAGGGCATATTTCTTTGGATGTATTTTTAAGATTATTCTTTGCTATGCTAAAATTAAAAATGGAAGTATAAGGTGTGAGTCTGTGATTGTTGGTTTATTGGCATGTTATGGTGGTTGTGTTTAAAGAAGTGGAGCTAAAAGGTGTAATAAAGGAAGTTTATATTATTGCTCATTTCTTTTTATTCTAACCCTAACTTGGTTGGAAGTTTGAGAGTTGTGTGTGGTGACAACTTGAAGGTTCAATTATCTTCTACTCCAATAAGGTATGGGCACATTCTTCTTATGAGTATGATTGGTGTATGTTTTTTGAAATAAGGTTGGAGTGAAAAGGTATTCTACTAGGTATCCTTTGGCTAGGTGTAAATCCTATTTTCTGGTTTGTTGAAGACTACTTATGCATTGTTATCCTTAAGGAGAGTTTTTGGTGAATGCATAATTTTTGGTTTGAGATAGTGGAAGCTTTGTGCACTAGGGTTTATATTTGTGAGTCTAGCTGAAAGCAAGAGATTTCGGAATAAAGAAAACAGTGTTCAGATGTAATAAAAATAGAACCAGATTTATACGTGAAATGACACGGATACAATCAAATTAAAAGAACAGGAGCACAGCCCCTTTTATTAATAAAATTCCAGCCCGGTTACAATAAATCTCTTTAATGCAATATTCTTAGTTACACCGGATGAACGGTGATCTCTTTCCGCATGCCCACATTTGAAACGAACGGGCTGAGAGTGTTGCCGCCGCTGGTGTAAGTGAGTCTTCAGTTGCTGCTGTTCTTCCTGCGTCTAAAGAAACAATCAACTGTTAGTAGCACCTGCGTAAGAAAACATAACTTTTGACTTTAAAATCCATGAGAAATACATGTAAAGGTTGGTCAAATACGTGAATAAAACAGCTCTATGTAACCTCGCAACTTTCACGAAAAACAGCATACATAATCGAAAACAGCATATATCATGGAATCATAGACTGTTTTAATCATATTTGAAGGTAGCATGTATTCTGAAAGCATTAAAACTTGAACTGTGCTTCAATATACTTGAAAGATATATATATTTTAAAACATAAACATAAGCTATTTTAAAACTCCTGTAGACAACATATATCGCTTTTAACTAAAGCATGCGAGGAAATGCGTAGGATGCCCCAAGCGGGCCGACCCGGTAAAGCTTGATCTCGATGCCAACCCACTGGGAATGGGCCCGAAATATCTAAAGCAAGAGTTGTCGTCGAATTGATGGATTAAGGTAATCCAATGCCGGAATTGCAAGTTCAGATGAATACATTCGGATATTCAGTTTAACAGCACTTCGTTATGTTTCCAGAAAAATATTTCGTAACCTCCCTATTATGTATCGAGCCGGATTTTTTTATAGAGGGTTCGGCCTCTGGAACATTAATTTTCAAAACCCTAAATCCGTAAGGGCCACTCAGTTTTGATCCTTATCGGGCCATTATGGGACATGGCTCTCACTGACAGATCACAGTTATGAGGCGTGGCCTCGGATCGGATATTCTGCTAACACCGCTTGTCTCATTAATGTTCGTCGTTTAATCCGCCATAGAGCCATGGGGTCTCTTCGAGAAGGGACACGTAGAGGTGCCACGTGGCGGTCGTTCCTTGGATGGTTGAATGCATGCTTTTGACTTTGGTGACGTGTCGGCTTGAGGCCCAAAGTGTCGCGATATCGTGACGCTTTGGGCCGGCTTTGGCTCGGGGCCCAAAGTGTCGCGATATCGCGACGCTTTGGGCCGGCTTAGCTCGGGGCCCAAAGTGTCGCGATATCGCGACGCTTTGGGCCCCACTTTGGGTCGGGGCCCAAAGTGTCGCGATATCATGACACTTTGGGCCCTCTTTGGGTCGGGGCCCCAAAGTGTCGCGATATCGCGACACTTTGGGCCCACTTAGTCGGGGCCCAAAGTGTCGCGATATCGCGACACTTTGGGCCGGCTTGGTCGGGGCCCAAAGTGTCACGATATCGCGACACTTTGGGCCCGCTTTGGGTCGGGGCCCAAAGTGTCGTGATATCGCGACACTTCGGCCAGGGCTTGGTTTTTGACAAAAGGTTTGGCGCGGATAAAGGCTTTGAAGTTTGTTAAAGGCTCTAGAACGACCGACTTTGCTCTGCTCATTTTCCGATCTTTTAAACTGTTGTGCGAGTGGTTAAGACCACTATTTGACCTCTAAGGGCTGCCCTAAAAGCTATGATATCAATGTGATCAATGTTTGTAATCACTTAATCGAAATGGTGCTGTTTTGGTGTCTACAGATGCCCCTTTTTGGGAAGCGCTACGGGTGACGCAGTGCTGAGCAAAAATATATGACCAAAGCACTAATGATTAGGGTTTCTTGGTAATCTAACCAACTTTTAATGCCCCAAGTATGGAAAGGGCATGCATTCTTGAATCCTTGCTTCTGACGAGCTAAGGAATTTGATTTCAAGTGTTAACCTATTTTTGTGAGGTGTGACTTGAGCTTGGACATTGATCAGTCATGATTAGGCAAAGGGCGCAACCTTTTATCCATAGGGGAACCTTGTGTTCATGCTTCGGGAATGCCAAGTGTTTAATCAGTTTGTGATAATTGCTTGTTTGCTGCCCCAAGCAGGAGCGTGATTGTCTTTGTCAATGATTCTTTGAATGCATGTCATTGCCTTTATTGGGTGTGTGCTTGTTGATTGGTGACTAAGTGTGACTACCCCCTCAAGCGACGAATCGATGAGGGAATGACCTTCATGAGAAAAGCGACGAGTCGCTTGACCCAAGATGACTTAGGTTAGGGTGTCTTTAGATGTTTTTCCATTTGAGCACATGCAATTTCCCGACATTTGGACCTGTTTTTGGTGGGTGTTAACCCTTTTGGTGATGCCATAATGGGGTGAAATCATCAAAAACCCGTCTTCCCATGGAGCGGTCCAGCTATGATAGCCTTCTTAGGAAAGTAGGAGAATGAGAATTTGAGCCCCGACATCGATTTTATATGCCAATAGGTTGAGTGCAATAGCACTCGTGTCCGGAAATGCTTATTGCTTCTTTTTGTGTTGCATTTTTGTGATGTTTTTGTTGTTTTGATTTTCTTTCTTTGCGTATATGTCATGATTTTATGCACAATGATTGATGTTGGTGGATGCATGCTACTTGATATGGATGGATGCATATGGTATGATAATTACCAATGTTGTATGTTGATTTAGTTTGATGGATGCATGAGGAATGTAAATGCATGTGATATGCAGAAATGAAATGGATGTATGGACTTGGTGATATTTGGTTATGGCACCATAGACTGTTTAGAACTCCATTATTTGGCTTTTTACACATGTGGGGTTTCTTCTTTTTGTATTTTTTGATGGTATTGCAAGGATGAAAAGTAGTGTAATTGGTTTAAAAATGTAGCTAAGGTTTTCTGAGACTCAGACAGTTTTAACTCACTAGCCATGACTGTACTTTATCTTATAAGACTTTTGAACAAGGTATGAATCGGACTTGTTTTTGACCAAGCTATTTCACATCCATGTGTGTGCAATTGAGTTCATTTATGTGGTATTTGTCAGGATACCGCCAGATGCAGATGGGCTTTCAACCGAACCTGTCATCGAGGATCACCTAATTAGCTCCACTAACTCCTTTGTTGTATGTAGTTAGATTAATCTGCGGTGTTCTCCAGGATACCATAAGCTAGCTCATCCACATGCAAACATTGATCTGTACATAAGTTAATGTGACAAATATATCGGCATGCGAGAAGTTTACCGCCAGTGACCGATAGGCTATCAACCAAACCGTGCTCGAGGCTTGCCTCATGACCTGTCGGAATCGTTGAGAGTTCCAGGGATTCAAGGTCAACTCCCTTCTTTTCTTCAATTGTATTGGGATACTTGCTCGTTATAGTGATAATAATCACTGTTTATTTTGATTTGTTTTTTTTTTCTCTTGAACAAGGGATATGGAGTGACGATAATCACTATTCTTTGTGCTTTTTGAGATGTGCACTGTAGGGTGTCAAATTTTGAAGTTTTGACATTTTGCAAATTCTTGACGTTTTGCAACTTTGGGATTCTTAGGGAATTGGGTAGGGAGGATGTTTGTCCTTTTGCCAACTCTCAGCATTCTTGGGGTCATTCGCACGGGGGATGAGCAAGATAACCGTTTCGCTTATGGTAACCTGGATTACTGTGCAGGGTTCATCCTTCGTTCACACAACTCGAGAATTTTTGATGTGTTTTAATTTGTGTTGGGATGTTACGTAACAAGGTGTATTGCAAGTGTAACTCTACCTTCGTAAAATCTATTTGATTTGATACATTTCATTGCTAAAAAGCAAAATGATGACTGAATCACGAAAAACTCTTGATACATTAAGAGACCACTGACTCTAGTGTGGTAAAGTGCATGGTGTTTTTGCTGTTTTTGTAAGATGGAACAGTGTGGAACAAGATGGACTAGTAGAATCATGACAGCCTATGGTGCCTTTTGACCTATGCGACCATGAATATGCAATGTATGGATGCAATGCTTGGATGCAACTATGTATTTTTGTATTTTTGATGGATTGATTTTGGTGAATATGAAGATGAATTGCGAGAAGAACTCTCTATTTGATGAATTTGAATATGCCTAGAAATGAGATGCAAATTTTTGTTATTTTTGGTGATTTTTGTTGTTGTTGAATTTTCTTGATTTGTGACCAAGTGATTGTGGAAATCCTTGGAGCGTTTTGGGATTGACCAAGCGATTGCAAGAATCCTTGGAGCCTTTGGGATTGACCAAGCGATTGTGATAATCCTTGGAGCATTTTGGGGGATTGACCAAGCGATTGTGATAATCCTTGGAGCATTTTGGGGGTGACCAAGAGATTGCGATAATCCTTGGAGCTTGTTGGGATTGACCAAGCGATTGCGATAATCCTTGGAGCTTTTGGGGTGACCAAGAGATTGCGATAATCCTTGGAGCTTGTTGGGATTGACCAAGCGATTGTGATAATCCTTGGAGCTTTTGGGGTGACCAAGAGATTGCGATAATCCTTGGAGCTTTTGGTGTGATTGACCAAGCGATTGCGATAATCCTTGGAGCTTTTGGGGTGACCAAGAGATTGCGATAATCCTTGGAGCTTTTTGGGGTGACCAAGAGATTGCGATAATCCTTGGAGCTTTTGGGGTGACCAAGAGATTGCGATAATCCTTGGAGCTTTTGGGCTTGACCAAAGGGTTTATGAACACCTTTGGAGCATTTGGTGTAATCCACTTGCTCTTCAGGGAATAGAGGTACCCCCAGCTTGACAATCTTTGTGCACCAAATCTGGCTCTGTAGGAATTGGCACGAATGGATCGGCATTATGCACGGATAGGAAGACAGGGTCTACCTTCGACACTGATGGTGCTATGATATCTCTGGGTGGAAGTTGCTCGCGACCTTCCCCAAGGAGTGGGATCGACATGTGATGCTGGTAGGCTGGGTCTATGCGCCACTCATGCCCTAGTATTATGTTTATCATTTGACATGCTTCATCGATATTTATGGGATGTCGATGTTGTCGTATGTGATTGCTTTGAGCTATCTCTGTTTCATCCTCACCTTCGGACAATGTGTATAGCTCATCAAAATCTAGAGATTCTGAGATATGGAGGACTGCATCATCAGGTAGTCCTACAACCAAGGGTTGATCCTCTTCGAAAAGAGCCTCATGTAAGTTGGGCATTGGGAGCTCCAAAATCTTGGTCTCTAGTGACTCTAAGTGCTCCAATGTTTTGCATGTATCAGGGGATTTGAGCTCCTCCTCTTTGGTTTGTTCTTGTTGAGGAACTTGGGGTTCATGGAGGGGTAGCTGAATAGTACCCCCTATGTCTTGGTGGGGCTGTTCATCCCGCTCTTCTTCTTGTTCTGATTCCTCAGAAGCTTCGAACAATGTGTATAGCTCATCAGGATTTGTAGATTCTGAGATATGGAGGACTACATCATCAGTGAGTACAGTTAGAGGTTGATCCTCTTCGAAAAGAACCTCATGTAAGTTGGGCCTTGGGAGCTCCAAAATCTTGGTCTCCACCAACTCTAAGTGCTCTAGCTCTTTGCATAGATCGGGAGATTTGAGCTCCTCCGCTTTGATTGGTTCGTGTTGAGAACCGGGGACCTATGGAGGGGTAGTTGAATAGCACCCCCCATGTCTTGGTAGGGCAATTCATCCAGCTCTTCTCTTTGCTCTGATTCCTCAGAGGCTTCTTGGTGACTTTCTAAGGGTGGCCCATAAACTTGAGTGGGTTCCTGAGGAAGGCACTCGTCATTGTTTATAGGAGTAGCCTCCTGCTCATGTCTAAGAGGCATTGGGGGTGATGCTTGATAAGGTCACAGAGACTCGTCTCGCACCTGGGGGTTGTGCTCCTCATACTGTTGTGCTCTTTGGATGCAAGGGGTTGGCGCCTTCTCAGGTAGTTTATAGCGTAACTTATCCGCTTTGCGTTGCATGTATAAGTTTTCTAACTCCTAGAGACCTTGTTCAACCTAAGTTATTTGAGCTTGGCGGACGACTTTTACGCGACTGCCGGGTCGATGTGGTCTACCCTATTTTGCTCAAGAGGTTCGGATTTGTGCCTCTCATAATTTTTTGTCTTATGTGTGTGATGGGTTGGAGTCCTTTCCTGCATAGTGTGTTGGAACAACTCATCCTTCTGGCACTGAAGGTGCTCTTCGTTAATATGGTACAGTTCCGCTAACGATAGTCGGTCTCGCTCACGTTGCGTGAGTTGCACCCGATGTGCGAAATGCTTGACAGGCTCTAAGATAGTTGGTCTTGTCACCTCATGTGTAGAAGGCCTAGATGCCTCTCTGACATATCTATCTTGTTCGTAGTGATCCAAGATCTCTAGAGGCCATCTCTCTCTGATGGGGGTAGTGGCATTTATCTGAGGCGCTGGCCTCAGAGTGCGACCATGATATTTAGCAGGTGCAAAGGCGTATTGCACCCACGATGTGTATTGTTTATGAGGAAGGTAGGAATCTTCCTCATGCTCTCTTTCATAAGTGAGCACAATTTGGCGGACGAAGTTGGCTTGGCCTGCCTGAGGAGCCTTGTGCTCTGAATTTGTCCTTGCAGTCCTGACAACTGGAGGGGTTGAAAGAGGGATAATGTAACCATGTGGTTTCTCTCGTCGAACCCTAGGTTGACTCAGCGCTTCATCGCACGGTGATCGCTCATAACGAGCATCTAAGGTAGCTCTCCTATGGATGTACCCCTCATGGAAGGGTGTGTGTCGAGTGTTATGTTGAATAGGAGTGCTCTCAGAAGGGGTACCCCCATAGTCCTTATCTGTTAGGGTGTGGAGGGGACCACCTTGTGTGTTAGGCCGCCAAGGTGGTATGACAAAATCCTTGGGGTTAAAGCGAAGGCGACTGGCGCCCTCCCTTTGTGCACCTTCCACAGCGTCCGCCGTTGATTGGGCTTGGCTACGGGTGTACACCATTGTGTTGCTTCTCTACTATCTAAGCAGATTTTATCTCGTTTATGATGATTTGTCCTTTTGTCTACACTGAGCAGAAATGAACACACGCATACACAAAACCGTGATTATCTCTTTTAAGGATTGATAGTGTGTCCTAAACTGGTTTAGTGCATTTTGATATTTTGTTTTGTTTTTGCAATTTTGGAAGAACATTTAAATGCATAATGTTGGCTCATATGACTCCCATAAATGGTTGCCCCTTCAATATACCATTGCCGGACCGATATACCAACCTCTCTATATACCCGCCCTTACGTGAGGGAGACTATAGGTACGTGAGAGCAGATGGTACGTGGAACATAGGCGGTACGGAAGGGGAATCGCTCTGTTTATGACACCTACCATAGAAGACTTATCCTCACGTGCATGGGAATCACCCCAGCAACACTCGGTCAGCTTTCGTCAGGATTTACGTCTAGCAATAGTCGCGATCGAGGTAATGGATGCAATATCTCAAGCCAAAGTGATAATGGAATCCACCTTTGGTCTTGCTCAAGGGTTGGGGTTTTACGACCAACGCCTTGGTTTAAAGTACCGTGATCGCCACTGAAAGCAAGAGATTCTAGAATAAAGAAAACAGTGTTCAGATGTAATAAAAATAGAACCAGATTTATACGTGAAATGACACGGATACAATCAAATTAAAAGAACAGGAGCACAGCCCCTTTTATTAATAAGATTCCAGCCCGGTTACAATAAATCTCTTTAATGCAATATTCTCGCATACACCGGATGAACGGTGATCTCTTTCCGCATGCCCACATTTGAAACGGACGGGCTGAGAGTGTTGTCGTCGCTGGTGTAAGTGAGTCTTCAGTTGCTGCTGTTCTTCCTGCGTCTAAAGAAACAATCAACTGTTAGTAGCATCTGCGTAAGAAAACATAACTTTTGACTTTAAAATCCATGAGAAATACATGTAAAGGTTGGTCAAATACGTGAATAAAACAGCTCTATGTAACCTCGCAACTTTCACGAAAAACAACATACATAATCGAAAACAGACATATATCATGGAATCATAGACTGTTTTAATCATATTTGAAGGTAGCATGTATTCTGAAAGCATTAAAACTTGAACTGTGCTTCAATATACTTGAAAGATATATATATTTTAAAACATAAACATAAGCTATTTTAAAACTCCTGTAGACAACATATATCACTTTTAACCAAAGCATGCGAGGAAATGCATAGGATGCCCCAAGCGGGCCGACCCGGTAAAGCTTGATCTCGGCGCCAACCCACTGGGAATGGGCCCGAAATCTCTAAAGCAAGAGTTGTCGTTGAATTGATGGATTAAGGTAATCCAATGCCGGAATTGCAAGTTTAGATGAATACAGTCGAATATTCAGTTTAACAGCACTTCGTTATGTTTCCAGAAAAATATTTCGTAACCTCCCTATTACGTATCGAGCCAGTTTTTTTTATAGAGGGTTCGGCCTCTGGGAACATTAATGTTAAAAACCCTAAATCCGTAAGGGCCGCTCAGATTTGATCCTTATCAGGCCATTATGGGACATGGCTCACACTGACAGATCGCAGTTATGAGGCGTGGCCTCGGATCGGATATTTTGCTAACACCGCTTGTCTCATTAATGTTCGTCGTTTAATCCGTCGTTTTACAGAGCCATGGGGTCTCTTCGAGAAGGGACACGTAGAGGTGCCACGTGGCGGTCGTTCCTTGGATGGTTGAATGCATGCTTTTGACTTTGGTGACGTGTCGGCTCGGGGCCCAAAGTGTCGCGATATCGCGATGCTTTGGGCCGACTTTGGATCGGGGCCCAAAGTGTCGCGATATCGCGACGCTTTGGGTCGGCTTTGGCTCGGGGCCCAAAGTGTCGCGATATCGCGACGCTTTGTGCCGGCTTTGGCTTGGGGCCCAAAGTGTCGCGATATCACGACGCTTTGGGCCAGCTTTGGCTCAGGGCCCAAAGTGTCGCGATATCGTGACGCTTTGGGCCAGCTTTGGGTCGGGGCCCAAAGTGTCGCGATATCGCGACGCTTTGGGTCGTCTTTGGGTCGGGGCCCAAAGTGTCGCGATATCACGACGCTTTGGGCCCGCTTTGGGTCGGGGCCCAAAGTGTCGCGATATCGCGAGGCTTTGGGTCGGGGCCCAAAGTGTCGCGATATCGCGAGGCTTTGGGTCGGGGCCCAAAGTGTCGCGATATCGCGAGGCTTTGGGTCGGGGCCCAAAGTGTCGCGATATCGTGACACTTTGGGCCCTCTTTGGGTCGGGGAAAGCGGGCCCAAAGTGTTGCGATATCACGACACTTCGGCCAGGGCTTGGTTTTTGACAAAAGGTTTGGTGCGGATAAAGGCTTTGAAGTTTGTTAAAGGCTCTAGAACGACCGAATTTGCTCTGCTCATTTTATGATCTTTTAAACTGTTGTGCGAGTGGTTAAGACCACTATTTGACCTCTAAGGGCTGCCCTAAAAGCTGTGATATCAATGTGATCAATGTTTGTAATCACTTAATCGAAATGGTGCTGTTTTGGTGTCTACACTAGCTACTTGCATTGAGTTGGTAGAACCCTTGGTTGGTTGTTTTGAGTTTGATGGTTGAGTTGCTTCCATAGAGGTTGTTTGATCAAGTTATTGCTTTACTTGATTCATGATATTGGGCTTACTCCATTGAGTTGATTTGAGCAAGTTATTCTTTGCATTTGGTGATATTGTGTTGGTGGTTGTTTTGTTCAAATATCTTTGGAGGGAAAAGGATTTCTACTTGTTTCCTTTTCTTGTGATGATTGGTTGAATGCTTCAAGTTTGATGTTGAGTTGAATGGTGTTGTTTGATTAAGCCTTGTTGATAAGCATTGTTGTTGAAGCCCTATTTGGTTGTGAAAGAGTATTTGGTTGTGAAAGATTGATTGGTTGAGAAACGTTATTTGGTTGTGGAAAGAACATGAGTATCATTGTTATATGAGATCTTGCATGGTTGGAAATTGTTGGGTTTTTTTTCATGTTCTTGATAAATGCAAACTTCATTCTATCTTATTCTTCTGAGATTGAGTTGAGGTTGAGTTGAGTTGATATTGATATTGGGAGTTGAGTATAGAACATATTGAGTCTCTAACAATTCTCTTTATGCTTCTATGAGTTTGACAAATCACATTGGGTCTCTAACAATTCACCTTGTGATTCCTACTAAGAAAGTTTTTCTTGGTGAGTTTGCTGAGGTTTTGGATAGGTTCCGATGGGGACTTGTGAGCAAATTTGGACAAGTCCTAGCAGAGGACTTGTGAGCTGAGTTTGTTAGTTCTATCAGAGAACTTGAGGACAGAGGTGCATTGATTCTTTGAGAAGAACCTGAGGACAGATTTGGCAAGTCTTTGAGAAGGCTTGTGTGGAGAGGATTGATTTGTTCAAGAGTTGGACAGATTTGACAGACAGAGGAAGACTTGTACTAGACCAACTAACTGTGTTTGGTACAGGTTGTTGAGCTATTGTGGACATGATCATAGAAGGTAGAGGTCTCTTAGGCTAAGCATTGAGGACAAGAGGTCTTCGGTGGAAAGGAGTTCCACGTGCTGGCAAGAGGTAGAGGCAGTTGATCTTCTAAGGGATCGTTTCCAGAGTAGAGGGGAAGGTATCTCCTTTGAGCAGAGGCTCATAAATTATGATTGGGGGAAGGTATCTCCTTTGAGCAGAGGCTCATAAATTATGATTGGGGGAAGGTATCTCCTTTGGGCCAAGGCTCATAAACATTATAATTGGGAAGGATTCCCAAAGAACTTTGAGATAACTTTTAGAGAAAAGTTTTGTGGACATAGCCCAACCATTCTGGGTGAACCACGTTAAAATTGGTGTCACTTTATGGATGATATTGTGCATTGCTTTGATATTGCTTTGGGTATATTGCTTTACTGTTTTGAAGTATAAAGGAAAAATTAAAAAGAGGTCTTATACTGTTCACCCCCCCTCTCAGTATAAGCTTGTGTTCTTCAAAAACCAAGGCGGCAAAATGATTTTTTATCAACCTAGTGAAGTGCAAATGATAATTTGATATTAACTCAATGAGGGCTTTAATTTTTTATTAAAGTATAAAGTTTATAAATTAAATTTAAAATATTTAAATTCTTTTGAATTTAAATTAATTATAAATTATAATTTATACAAGTCAACATCATCAAGTCGAATCATCTGTCGATGTTGTATGCAAAGCAAATGAAAGGTATTTAAACCCTAAGACGAACCTTAGGAAAAGGCATCTTTCAAATTTGAGAAATGGTGAAAAATCCAAAGCCTTTGAAAATGTAAAATAGAGATATTGCAGAGCAAGGCAACACATCGTGTTTGAATAAGCACATCGTGTTCGAGCAAGGATCAAGGCAAAATGTATAGTGCTCGTGGTCTAGCTTGGCGCTAGATGTAAGATAAGGTCAATGAATTTGAAGCCTTTTTGAAAGGCTTAATCTACCTTAGTGCTTAAGTTAAGCATGTGGAGCACTTAGCTCACACGGCTAGCAAGCCACAACTAAGGCGCCAACCAAGGGAGAAAGCGTAGGTTCGAAACTCTGAATTTGTGGCAGGGGGTTTTACCAAAGGTTTTTATAATTTGATTTTAATTTTTGCATATTGATAAGGTTTAAGAGGCATAAGGGAATTTTTATGATATTTTATTAATTGTGCTAAAGGTTAGGGAGTAATAAGGTGATATTGTTTTATTTACCTAAGTGGTAAATAGGTGCTTTATTGAGGTAAATATTGTTTTACCATAGGAGATAGAAATTAAGTTGGAATATCAATTTTGTGAAATTGAGAAATTGAATGTGTGTTTTGAAAAGGAAATTTATGTGAAGATATTATTGTCAAATATTGCTATTAATATGGAGTGATAAGGCGTAATTGAGTTTTACATTATATTGTGATAAAGATTTATCTTCTAACCTCTTTGAGCTTGGTATAGAAGTGTTTGTGGTTGTGGCAGATTTATGAGATCCCTTCATCATCAAGAAAAAGGTATGAGCACATTCTTCCATAATTGAATTGATTGATTGGTTTTCTGGAAAATAAGTTTGGAGTGAAAAGGACTTGGTTAGGGTTTCCTATTGAGTGTGTTGAGTGATTGCTTCAAGGTTTTTTGGAATAAATAAGTGTGGTTAAAACCTTGTTTGATAAATTTTTTTGTTGAAGCCATTTATTGAGTGAAGAACTTGAACTAGGGTTTGAAAAGAACATGAGTATCATTGTTATGTGAGAGTTGTTTTGTAAGCATTGTTGTTGAAGCCATTGATTGAGTGAAGAACTTGAAATAGGATTTGAAAATAACATGAGTATCATTGTTATGTGAGACTTGGTGTTGGGCATTGTTGGAAATATTTTGAGTAAGTGATCGTATGCTTGAATAGGGTTTGCGACCAAGGGTTGTTTCATTGAGTAGATTTGAGCAAGTTCTGAGTGGACTTGTTGAGCATATTTGAGCAAGTTCTGAGTGGATTTGTTGAGCAGATTTGAGCAAGTTCTATGTGGACTTGTTGAGCCGTTTGAGCAATTTCTATGTGGACTTGTTTAGAATATTTGAGCAAGTTCTGAGTGGACTCGTTGATCAGATTTGAGAGAGTTCTATGTGGACTTGTTGAGTAGATTTGAGCAAGTTCAGTGTGGACTTGTTGGGCAGATTTGAGCAAGTTCTGTGTGGACTTGTAGTGCAGATTTTAGATAAAGCTTTGGAGGTAACAAAGCAGAGAGGATAGTAGTGTCCAGTGGATAGAGATCCATTATCCAGGGTAGTGAGGACAGGTCTTCTAAGTTGGAACAAGAGTCTTTAGTGGATAGAGATCCACAACCCAGTGCAGTGGAGGCAGTAGTATTATAGAGGATCATCAACTAGAGTAGATAAGAATGAGTTCTCCTATGGATAGAGATCCATGAATTTGATTTAGGGTATTGGTATCTCCTTTGCATAGAGGTCCATAAATATTTTAGGGAAAGGATTCCCAAGAGAATTTATTTGAAAAAATTTATAAGAAATATTTTCTCCGTGGAAGTAGCCATATTTGGGTGAACCACGTAAAATCATGTCTCTCATATGTGTGATGCTTTATGTGATGTTTAATGCTTTAATACTACTGATGATGTCATTTGGATTAATTTTTTTTATTATTATATACTATTCACCCCCCCTCTTAGTATAAGCATATGTTCTACATTATTTCATTTCTTCCTTCAAATCATTTATCTTAACTATATATACCATTCCACATTTTTTGATGGTTTTTTTAAGTTGTAGAGCTAAGAGAATTTGTGGTTGGAAAGCCCCATGTAGGCTATTCACTCTTTGAACCAACCTGTAAACATCTGTATAATCTATTCAACAGTATTGTAAATTAATTACTACAATATGCTTGCAACCAATCCATTCCTATAACTATGTTAAAGGTATGCAATGGTGAAACATATAAGCATCCTATGGTTGTTCTACTAGGAAAATAAATGACCTCCCTATGATAGCACTGATTTATAGAGTAGGTTTATCCTGAACCATACTCAACCTTCCACCCATGCATCAGGAATATTGGCCTTTCATACATATGTTTAATTAAATTAGTGGAAATATAGTTGTCAGTAGAACCACTATCAAATAGTATTCTAACACTTCTACTAAGAATTTTACTTTTTATTACCAAAGGAGTGGTCTGTCCATCCAAATTTTGGTTTTATGTAGCTACATATATTATGTGCACTGGTTCCTTAGGTGCAGTTTATTTGTTCATTAGTTCCTTCCCCTTCAAACTCAACCCTGCTCTTTGTAGATAATTCATGGCATAATGAGCTCCCTTACAAACAAAACATCCTTCCTTGGGTTCTGGATGTTGTTTTCATTTCAACTCTCCTATTGTTCCCTCTTCCTTGGGAAGGTTAGCATGTCTTTATGGTGATCTATTACCATAGTTTCAACAATTATCATGTCTGCACTTCCTTCCTCAAAACCTACTTCTAAATTTCCCTTATATACTATCTCCCTTTCCATTCTTCTTAGGAAAACTCTTACTATATTGCTCACATTCCCACTTTATGAGCCCTAAACTATTTATTTTCTTGGTGCCTATTTACCTTGCTTATCTAACCCCTCATAGTCAAAGTAGGGTTTGAGGTATGTCTCAACTTTCCTTACCAACTCATAGGAATTTTGCAATGTTCTGGCTTCTCATATGTCCACCTCCTATCCTATCCTTGGATCTATTCCAAGTATAAACTTGTGAATCTTCATTTTATCAATATATGCAGGTACATACTTCACCAACTTAACAAAATTTTAATAATATTTTTCCACTATTCTAATTTCCTGATGAAGTTTAGTGAATTCGTTGTACTTTTGAGAATAGAAGTATTCGATAAGAAACCTTTATTTGAAATCTTTAATAAACTCTTCCAATTTCAATTCAAATGTAGCTACTAAATTTGGTTCCTCATTAAGTGTTTCCCACCACACTAAACCATATCCTTGAAAATGTAGAGTAGCATAATATGTTCGAGTGCCTAAAAAAAATTCTTCGTGATGTAGTATGTCTCTATATCTTTCAACCAAGCCTCGAACTTATCCCCATATTCATCTCCATTAAAATTGGAAGACTTAAGATATTTTATTTTCTTGCCCAACTCAACTTCCAATCAAACTCTTTCCAACTATACCTCAGTAAGTGGTTCATCTTCTTGTCCCCTTATCAGAATATTAGTCTGTATTTCATGACTCAACACAACCTCCAACAACTGGTTTTGGATTTCCACTTGCTCATGAAGTAGAACCACTATTTTAGTAAGATTTTCACTTCCATTGGGGTTTTATATTACAACATTAGGTGCTCTATTTTTTACATTGTTTCCTCGAGTTACCCTTGTTGATGGGACAACACTCCATATTTTTATTTTTTATGGCATTATCCCCTGATCATACACAAAGAGGTATTAGAAGTCATTTTTCCAGTCTTCTTTGGAATTTTATCCTACCGACTAATTCTTAAATTAACAGTTATTTTTTTACCCTTTCCTAAAAACAAACATAGTAAACCTACTACTAAACATACTCAAATAATTTTGCATAATGAATCAATTTCCCTTTTGAACCATGTTCCGATACCAATTGTAATAATCCAAAATTCCACACTCTTCTTTTTACAAATAGCTTAAGGACATTATCCCTCTTAAGACAACATGAAACTCACAACCACATTATCCCTCAGATAAAATAGTTAGGTTTTATTTAGAAATTTTATCATTTCTTTTGGTCATTTACGGATTGCCACCTTCCCCTTTCTTTCCACTAAAAATGGGTTTCTTGAGTAGGACCTTTTCCCTACATATGTATTTTAATGTAGGAGCTTCTCTTTACCCTCCTTTGAAAGGAAATGCCTTGCTCACTGTACTACATAGGTCACTTACTATAAATTTTCTGCCTCTTCAATCCATCAAAAGGGTTTTTTTATAACTTTGCATACCTCATAAGTCATTCAATGGGTTGCATAAAGCAAGCAATCACTACTTTCCCATTTTTCAATCAAGGGTTAACTTAAATGGTAACAACCATCCATACTTAACACAATAGAAATGGAACGATAGTCATAGTCAGTAGTTTTACTCGTGGGTCCCAAAATTATTAATGTCATAAGCTTCATTACTTTAACAAAATGTCCTCATAGCTCAAGAGAGTGGCTACCAAGTACAAAAATACACGTTAGCTCAGATAAGCCATATGAGTCTAACTTAGAAAACTCAGCTAAGCCTTACACAACCCAAGTGTATACTTAGTTCACGGGTAAATTTATGCTCTCTCAAAATCTCCAAAGTTGTCCAAATTCAAATAAACTCAAACATGAGACATTACTCTACTAGAGTACTTGTTAACGTTATACCTTTAACGCCAACCTCCAAGGCAACAAGGCAAGAAAATATAAGTGAAATTCTATCATTTTTCTTTCCCATACATTATTTTATACATAAAAAAACATGAATTCATTATGACATATTTAAAATCCGAATGAAGTTAAAACATTCTCTAAGTCCTTCCTTAACGCTCAAGCACAATAATTATTCCATGATAGTAAACATAGGGTATCAAAAATATAAACTAAACATCCATTTCCATTTTTGCAAATGTACCATAAAGCAAAGCATAGATAGAACATAAGATTTTTCTTCCATTTAAAACCAATTTTACCAAATACCACATGGCATAATTGCATTACAAGCAAATAGGTTAAAAATTATCCTATGTCTTGGAGATTACATATAATATTTTCACAATAATAAATTATAATATTCTATTTTCTCTGCACTCCATGATGTAGTCTTCCATTTCTCACTCATTTACCAAGGAGTTATCTCGTGCTACAGTGCATGGTAGTATAAAGCTTCCCTGTTTCATCATCGACGGGTTCAAACTGCAAATATACCTAGACTTGCCTCTGGTAATACACTGTCCATTATTGTTTTTCATTGTATAAAAATTTTATTTGTCATGCCAGAAAGGATTTATTGATGGTTACGAGAAAAGGATTTTCCATGCCCAATATCAAAGACAACACCCAAAAGAACGATTTCAAATTCTATCACATATTCACATTTGAAAGTGTAACATGCTCACCACAACCATGCCCAACTTCATTCTGTCGAAGCTTTCCAAATAATAATAACATAACTCATGAAACATTCTATTTCAAATATCTCACAACACAGAACATGATAATAACTAAAAATAATTTATAAATATTTAATCCTACGTTCATTGTTTCTTCTAACAATCAAAGCAAAACTATGCATACAAAAACTTCCTATTCAATATGCACATTGAATTTTACCAGTATGCACCTCAAAATAATTTTAATGAAAAATAATTATGTTCAAAAGACACAAAGTCCATCCTATGTTTCTTCCAGTAATATAGCTATGTTTCCAATGGGGTCACTCTTCAAGTTTTCTCAACAACTAGTCAATTTTTCCTTTGTTGGAAAAACCTCTACTCTTCATAACATTAGAGCAAGATTTTATGTACTTGGGTTTGTCAAACACAAATTTCAAGCGTTATATAGAATTCAACAAGGAATATAATCTAGATTCAACATTCAATTTCAAAACCAGTTTCACTCTTGAAGAAACATGCACGGAAAGTAAGTTCCATTAACTCTCCTCAAGCTCTAAACTAAAGGAAACCATTAATCATAAAACACTTCTAGAAGAAAACTAATACTCATGGTTTCAGAAAGAACACGGTATGGTAAAAATTCCATATTTAAAGAAATAAACAAGCAATAACTTTAGTCCCAAGGCTACCCAAACCCTAGGTCAAGCACACAAGTTTCTTTTTTCATAACAGTAAAAATGAAATATTTATCCATAATTGTTTAATATTAGATGCAACAATAATTCTTCCCATAGAAAAAAATAATTTAAACATAATTCATTAAACCAGTTTGCATTCCTCAATGGGTTATAGCTATTAATCGACATTAGTCATTCACACCTTCCACATGCAACTCCAACTTCCTTCATTGCCATATGGATTCTTTCCTTTTGCACTCCCAAAGATAAATTTTCTTTTTTTTTTTCAAAAAATCCAAAGACACATGTTTCTCTATTTTTCTTGCTTACCAGATGACGGGGACCGGGAAAAACTCAAACATTCACGCAATTAAAACATTCATCCTTTTCATTAAAAACTTTCGAAAATATTTACATATGCATTCTGAATTAAAAACAGCCCGCAGGCATACATTGACCGAGTTCGGCTCGGTTCTTCCACTGTCACTGCCTCTCTTTGTTCTCCGGTCCACCATCCTTTCCATTACAAATTTTTGGGTTTTTATCGAGGCCCCGTTCCTCTAGGCAATCAATGCCTCCACCTAAAAAAATTCAAATTCAAAATTTCCCCCCTCCGGGTTTTCAGATTCTCTAGCATTAATGGGCCACTGCCCGATCCACCAAGTCGCTTGCATTGATGGCCCTGCACCGCCCGCTTTGCTCAGACCGTACTCTGCACTGCCGTCTCCTCCATCCTGGCCATGCCCTGCAACAGTTATTTTTTGAAATACTTCCATAAGGTGGTTCTCCCCCTTTAATGCACGCGGCTGTCAAATTTAACTCCCGATACGTGGCCTTCATCTTTAATTTCTTACACGTAGCCAATCGTGCGTAAATCTTCCATGACTTCTCCATGTCGCAATACAAATACGGCACACGTGTCCTCCTCAACTGCCATGATACACGTGGCAGTCCACATGTCAAAAATGGCCTTGCCCGACCGTCCGCTTTCTCTTCCTTGGCCCATTTTCTTCTTGGCCGTGATATCGCGACATGTCGCGATATCGCGACCCAACTGTCGCCAAGCCCCCAACTCTGACTAATGTCATGATATCCCGACGTCGCGATATCACGACAAAACACTCCCTTGCTCTTCTCGCTGCTGTCAAGGTCGCAAAACTGTGACATGTCACGAAATCGTGACATGTCGCAATTTCGCGACCCCACCTGACCTTGCCTTTCACCTGCAATTGCCTTGCCTTCGCCTTTGGAGCCATGATCTCGTGGCTCCCCTGCACTCTTCCCTCACCACAATTGAAACCGTCATGATATCGCGACAAAAGCCATCCACTTGCCTCTTCTTTTGAAGTCGTCACGATATCGCGACGTCGCGATATCGTGACGTCATGATATCGTGACCGAAGCTGCCCTCTCACCTCTGCAGCCTTTTGGGTCATGATTTCGTGACATGTCACGATTTCGCGACCCCTCTCCAACCCTTGCCTTAGCCTTAAACAACTTACCCTCTGCTTCACAAACTTCCTCCCAAACTGGAAATTGCCTTACAAAACTCTCCCCAGGCTGAAAATAAAATGCAAAGTATTTAGAAAATCTAAAAAAAAATTGGAAGATGCACGATGGCTTTACTGTAGCCGGATGCTCCTGCATCAGACACCCGGGGTAATTGGAGAAGTGCCCTTCACTTCGTGTTGTTCGGCCCGCATCTTCTGTAACACCTCCAAACACTTATCTGTTCTTGCAACCTGCTCAAATCCTGTTTCCTGGCAAAAATTTTTGCCCTCTACCAGAAAAATTCTGGCATTACTGCACACCTTCTCATCTACTGTCTGCAATGGCTTCAACTTGTGCCGCACTCCATATTTCACCAAGGAGTAAGTATTTGCACGACCATCATGCACTGCACTCCGATCAAACTGCCATGGCCTTCCTAACAGCAAATGGCAAGCATCCATGGGGAAAACATCACACAGGACTTCATCCTGGTATCTCCCAATATTGAACGTGACTAAGCACTGTTCACGGACCCAAGCTCTGTGGTCCTTCCGCAACCACGCAATCTGGTATGGATGCGGGTGCCTCCTTCTCTCCAGCTGCAACTTAGTAACCATCTCCTCGAAAACTAAGTTGTCTGTACTCCCATTGTCTATAATGACATTACAGACTTTGCCTACACTTTTGCATCGGGTGCAAAACAGGCTTCTCCTCTGTTCAGATTTGTCTTCCTCCACCAGCATGGTCCTCACAATCATTGCTTCTCCTTTTTTAGCTTCTTCAGAATGTTCTGAATCAGCATCTTCAACTGCCACAACTGCTCTGGCAGGACCCACTTGTTTCTTGTTTACTCTTTCTCGGTGTTGTGGACACTCAAATTCCCGATGTCCTTCTTCTCCGCAGTGGAAACATGTTCCTCGAAACACTCCTCTTCCATACCCGTGTCCAGATCTACCTCTTCCTCTCGGGTAGCCATCATTCTAAACTTGCGGTTTGGGTTCTTCATCCTCTTCTTTCTGATCTCGACTGCTGCTAGTCTCCTCTTCTTTCTTCTCTTCCTTTCCTTCCCCTTTTCTTCCACCGGTCTTTCCTCCTGGTCCTTTTACTCTTTGCTTGCTCTCAAACTTCCGGTTCAATTTTTCTTCCACCTTTAAAGCAAATTGGTAAGCATCTTCAATGGTGCTTACCCGAACCAAGCTCAACTCCTCCTGAACACTGGGTCTCAACCCATTAATGTAATGGGCCACTTTTTCTTTGCTTGCTTCTAAATGCCCGGTTCTGATGGAGATTTTATAGAATTCCTTCGTATATTCTTGGATAGTTTTGTTCATCTGCCTCAAACTCTGCATTTTCCGTAGCAGGTCCAGTTCATAATCTACGGGGATAAACTACCTTTTCAATTTCTCCACCATTCTGTCCCATCTTGTTATCCGCTCCTTTCCTCTTCGGTTTCGTTCCAGCTGTACCCCCTTCCACCATATGCTGGCATGACCCTTCAGTCGGGTTTTAGCAAATCTGACCCGGTTAGGGTCTTCAACCTCCTCATATTTGAAATACTCTTCTAAATCATTTATCCAATCTATTAATTCCTTCGGATTCAAGTTCTCAAAATATGTAGAAACTTCTAACTTCGACCTCTTCCCGATCTGAGATATGGCCTTGTATAGTCTGGCTTGTGCCGGATCTACATCTTCTTCCTCTTCTTCAAATTGATTCTCCTCTTCATCAACTTCATCTTCACTGTCTGCATCTCTTCTCGGCTCATGTCCTCTGCGCAGTTCTTCTTGCAGGGCCTGAACTTGCTGCTGCAAAGCCCGAAAATCTTCCGCTACCATGCCTCTGCCACCCATAGGGTTTCTTCTCGGAGGCATCTTCTCCAACTCTCACGAGCCTTCCCACAAGTCCTAGTACAACTGCCTCTCCTTCGACGGTCTGCTATACGCTCAGGACCTACTGGCTCTGATACCACTGATGGGAACCGGGAAAAACTCAAACATTCACGCAATTAAAACATTCATCCTTTTCATTAAAAATAGCCCGTCCAGGCATACATTGACCGAGTTCGGCTCGGTTCTTCCACTGTCACTGCCTCTCTCTGTTCTCCGGTCCACCATCCTTTCCATTACAAATTTTCGGGTTTTTATCGAGGCCCCATTCCTCTAGGCAATCAATGCCTCCACCTAACAAAATTCAAATTCAAAATTTCCCCCCTCCGGGTTTTCAGATTCTCTAGCATTAATGGGCCACTGCCCGATCCACCAAGTCGCTTGCATTGATGGCCCTGCACCGCTCGCTTTGCTCAGACCGTACTCTGCACTGCCGTCTCCTCCATCCTGTTCATGCCCTGCAACAGTTATTTTTTGAAATACTTCCATAAGGTGGTTCTCCCCCTTTAATGCACGCGACTGTCAAATTTAACTCCCGATATGTGGCCTTCATCTTTAATTTCTTACATGTAGCCAATCATGCGTAAATCTTCCATGACTTCTCCATGTCGTAATACAAATACGACACACGTGTCCTCCTCAACTGCCATGATACACGTGGCAGTCCACGTGTCAAAAATGGCCTTGCCCGACCGTCCGCTTTCTCTTCCTTGGCCCGTTTTCTTCTTGGCCGCGATATCGCGACATGTCACGATATCACGACCCAACTGTCGCCAAGCCCCCAACTCTGAATAATGTCATGATATCGCGATGTCGCGATATCACGACAAAACACTCCCTTGCTCTTCTCGCTGTTGTCGAGGTTGCAAAACCGTTTCGCGACGATTTTGCGACCCCACCCGACCTTGCCTTTCACCTACAATTGCCTTGCCTTCGCCTTTGGAGCCGTGATCTCATGGCTCCCCTGCGCTCTACCCTCGCCACCATCGAAACCGTCATGATATCACGACGTCGCGATATCGCGACGTCGTGATATCACGACAAAATCCGTCCACTTGCCTCTGCTTTTGAAGTCGTCACGATATCGCGACGTCGCGATATCACGATCGAAGCTGCCCTCTCACCTCTGCAGCCCTTTGGGTTGCGATTTTGTGACCCCTCTCCAACCCTTGCCTTAGCCTTAAACAACTTACCCTCTGCTTCACAAACTTCCTCCCAAACTGGAAATTGCCTTACAAAACTCTCCCCAGGCTGAAAATAAAATGCAAAGTATTTAGAAAATCTAAAAAAAAATTGGAAGATGCACGATGGCTTTACTGTAGCCGGATGCTCCTGCATCACCAGATCGCTCCACATTTTTCGAACCTCCCACTCCCAAGAACATCATTCACCTTTCTTGACATGTTTTCTCCTTTGTCTGCCTGCTAGGGTCTTCAACTGAATTTCCATTAAGAGCAATGGTAGTGTAAATAATACAACATAGTTCTCATGATTTCTCACTCGACAACCAACCACAAAATATGGATATAAGTTTATGTATTTAAGTGGAATAATTTTCACCAGCATAAATATGTCATAACAACCACGAAACAAAAAAATTATTAAAAAAACCATTCTAAAAGAAACAAGCTTTCTTTTCTTTTCTTTCTTTTTTTTCAAAATCAAGGGAATCACATACAACACTAACACCTTACCAATAAACAAAATATTTTCTTTTGAAGCACTTTACTAGGAATATATATATATATATATATATATATATATATATATATATATATATATATATATATATATATATATATATATATATATACTTTAAAAACAAAGCACATGTTTCCTTTCCCTAGAAAGATCAACAGTGAGCAAACAATTCCATAGCCACTTATCAATTTTAATCAAAACAACCATTTAATGATAAGCATTTCTCTAGCTAAAGATCAACATGATTAGTTCCTTTTATGCAAGTCATGTTATGCATTCTCCATGAAGGAAGCACTCATTCATGTTTCTTATGAATACTTCGCCAAATAACCCATTACATCATTTCTCGTAGATAATTCCCTTTCTTAGTGACCAATTCTTTTTACCACCAATAGCAACTTTTCCTGCAAAAAGTGATGTTCCATTAGTAGCATATTATTCTTTTAAAAAAATGAGTTTACAAGGAAGTAAACATAAGAATATGATCAATCAAAACACCACATAATTTCATCAATCCACATATTTATTTCATGATAAATAAATAGATAGTCCATTTTATTATCAAAAGTAGCACAAGCACATCATGAAAACATTATCAAACCATAAAGCTAAAATTTTGCCAAGGGAAGGTCATAACAAGAACCAATGAGTCCTCCAGTTCCTATCACACATATAGTCTCTTATCTCATTGTTTTGATATTCTAAGACAATATTAAAGATATCCTTTGAGACTTCCAACTTCTCATTATTATTACTTGCATGCAACACCCTTCAAACTTTGAATTTCCTTTTCAAACTCTTCCCAACTAGTGCTTATTTCTAAATTTTACTCCTCATGGTCAAAGCATTTAAGGTTTGCACATTTTTCCTCTCGAGAATTACTTCTCAATCTATCTTAGCATGGAAAAAATCTATATTCAAACAAGAATTCCTAAATTATTTCCTCTTTTTTCAAAAACTTCTGCACATAGCTCTATATTTTTACCTACAATAAGACCTTGAAGAAACTCTCTAAAAAAGTATGTATCTTAGAGTGGAAAAAATCTATATTTAGACAAACACTAAATTCAAAACATTTTGCTTAAATTATTTCCTCTCTTTTCAAAACTTTTGCACATAGCTCTATATTTTTACCTCCAATAAGACCTTCAAGAAACTCTCTAAAATCTTATCTATATCAGCATGGTAAAAATTTATATTTAGACAAGAGTTAAATTCAAAACGTCCTGTTTACATGATTTCCTCTTTTTCAAAAACTTTTACCTACAATAAGTCCTTGAAGAAACTCTATCTTTTTTATGAAAGTAACATCGCCTTTGAATAAACAAGTGTCACTTTTTAAAATTAGTAAACAAATGCATATAAGCAATTTTTCTAAAAATGGTCTAGAAATATTAGTAGAGAAAGCACTTTCATTCTCTTCAAATGCTTTAAAAGAAAAAATCTCCAAAAGCTTGGGAAAAGCCTCTAATAGATCAAGAAAGCATTTCTAAATATTATGGAAATATCTCAATATATTGAAAATGCATGTATGTTTACTTCCAATACATATTATTTTTAGACCTATTTAATTCTTTACTCTACTTACCTTCTTGCAATATTTCACTATATACTAGTTTCTATAGACAATATTTCACCCAAAAACTAGATGGAATCTTAACAAATGTCTACAGAACTTCTATAGGGCAAGAAATCTACTTTGAAATATTTTATGGTGTCTCAATTATCTCTAAAGATAATAGTCTTGTGAGACATCAACATATTATAACAACACTCTTGTAGTCTATGTATGACAATGTTCAATTGTACATTATGTCTAATTGTATAACAAACAAATTCAATTGTACAACAAGAAAGTTCAATTTGTATGATAATTAATTTGAATGATTAGACTTTCTTATTTAAATAATGGACTCATTCCCCTTGGGATGACAATATTTTTGAAGGGTACACCCTTGTTGAAGTGTAATTAATAATGTGTTTGAATAACACTATTGAAACTTGAATGTCTCTCTTTAAAGAATAACAACTCATTACATGTTTACTTGGGCATCCTCCTTGTCTTCACTTGGATGACATCTCATCTACCAACTAAACAACATATATTTTAAAGGATAGGCTTTCCCTTGAATGGTGACTTTCCTGAATGATAGTTGAGTTTAATGACAATAAATTTACCAATTGAACAATGAACCCTTTCTCACTTGATTAGTTCTTCCAAAACCAAATGATAATATGCAATTTTACTCGAACAATAATAACTCTTCTTCACAAGAAAATAATTACTTAAATGATGGAACTTATTTGCACAATAATAGTCACCTGAGTGACAATTATCAGATGAATGCCAAGGATTCATAAGAATGACTGTGTAACCTTACATGACAATGCCCTAAATAGAAGTATCTACAAGTAACTCAAGCAATGCACTGGTCCTTAGCTATTTTCCTCCACCTTGCGCAACAATATCTCACATGGTGGCTAATCCTATAAAATTATAATATACACCTAACAATATTATACAAATTTATAATCCAATAACACCAGGTATTCCACACTTTAACATATGCACACAAAACAAATTAGGGAAAGAGAAATAACTATTAATCAAAATCCTACTAGACTCTTATAAAATAACAATGCTAGTTATAGGACAAATCCTTGTTCTGGCTATCTGTCTCTATGCTTTCTCTTGAACTTGTTCACAATTAGACCTATAGTTGGTCCTCTTCTCTTCTCTTCTCTATTATGCTTATCGACCTTCTTTCAATTCTCCTCTACTCTTATTTCTCTATGCATGTTTCTTTCGCTTCTTTTTGTTTTTATTTCATATTACTTTTCATATTTTACTTCTTCCTCACACATGTTGTTCTTTTTCCTCTCATGCATGGAAAATGTGCCCTTTTGCATGACATGGGAATTAAAAAATGTGTGATGTTTAACTTTCCTATAACCATTTGGATGCTCCAACATCATACTCACTAGGTAAGAGGAAATGTTTCATGAGTTGGAGCTCATGAAAAATAATTGCTCTTCCAGGCTATTACCAGTTTAACTTATTTTTCTTTACAAGGTCCTCTTTGTTGTCATGTCCTTACCTTTATCTGAGAACAAAACCTCATTTTATAGAATGCACTCAATATTTGTTTGACTTTGTTCCATTCCATCACATCAATCCAACCATAATCAACATGTATTTTGTTGGTTAATTTCTCTTGGTGCCAACACCTTATTTTGGAGTGATTATGTCCTCCATAAATCTTACAAGGATGTAGGTTCCAAAACCTAGTTACAACGAGTTCAAATATTCCACATTAACTACAACAACCCATCCTATGATCTTCATCCTTTGTACCAATCACTCTTTGTATAAATCTAGTTCCACTACTTCTTGTTTGACCTATATATCCAAGGTCTTCATTCCTTGGCCTAATTTTTGGTATTATGGGTATTTTAACACCTTTTCTATATACTCCAAAACCCTTTCCATTAGATGTAATTATTCTAATTAACTTATAACCAATATGTTTAGTGTACCTTTCAAAGCACCCAATTTCTTCATCGTCATTCTAATCTATATCATCATTATTCAAATACACACACTATCATAGTGTCCTTCACCACACTCTAAAGTACCATTGTTGCTATCAAATTGGGAAACATGGCCTTTGTCATGGGAATCATGACATTTAGCTTCCTCTCTTATATATTTGTTCTTTTATCTTTCTCTTTATATGTAATAGGAATCATTGTACCATTGTATTCATTGTCACTACTACTGGTGACTTGGGTCAACCACATCTTCTCCATGTGTATTCTCTTACTTATGTATGCCTTTGTAGATATGGAAAATTGACCCAATTTGAGTGGTAAATCTTCCATAGTGCCCCTAAGAGATCCTCAACCCCTACCAAGAGCAAGGGAAGACCTCGTTGCCTCATTTTTTAAATTTGTTTATCCTTTATTGAAATCGCACCCCATATTTACGAGGCGTGACTTCACGCAAGCGATATCATGCCCTGTCAGGATGGGACGTGACTTCACTATTTTTAACTTAATTTTTAGTATTCTTTTGATCCCATTTAGACCCAATTTTAAACCCTCTAGCGTGTTTTGGCATCGAATTTGGATTTATTTTCCCCACCTTTTTCCCTCTTCTTTAGTCTATAAAAGGAAGGATGTTCTTGCTTAATAATATGCAAGTTTTTAATGTGTGATATTAGTGTAAAATTTTTATTATTTATTAAACTTAAAATATTTATGATAACGTGTTCTTCATCCTTTATTTTCTCTATTGCAAGCTAACCACGAGTGTGAATTTCAGATTTTATCTTCTATTGCATGGATTGGATTGATTTGGTGTGTGACTTGGTGTATCCTTGGTGTAGTTCATAGATATAAAGTTCTCATTCAGATACTTCAATCTTCTTTTCCTACTTCTGTGAGGTCCATTAGGATTTTCTTACTTTGTTTTTGGTATTTATTTTATTTTCTACACTTGCCTTTTATTTTTTATTAGTCTGCAATGATATCACACCTAGCATTAGCGAGGCATGACTTCACTTGACCTAATTAGGGTAAATTAGTCTATAGAAGAGAAATAATGCCCCGTCCAGGAAGGGTGCAACTTTGCTATTGCATTATTGCACCCGCTCCAAGTGAGGCATGATTTTGCACTAGGGTACACCAGGGGAAATTTCTAGATTCTATTTTCACTATTGTATTCCATTTTGCTTCTAGATCATACTTCTACATTCTATTTTCTATTCTTTGTTACTATATTTCTATTTTATGATTAATTCTCCAAAGGTCAATTTCTACTTTTGTATTAAAAGGTCATCTAAAAGTACCTAGTGTTATACTTACAATGGCACTGAGAGGGGGGTGAATCAGTGTAGCTCTTTAATCATGAATTAACAGCTCTAAAAATAGCAGCAGTTAAAACTTATAAACAGATATAGCAAGTACAGCAAGAGAACATCACACAACACAAGATTTTAACGAGGTTCACCAATGTGGCTACTCCTCAAAAATGACTGCTTGGACTACCATCCAAATCTAGCCTTTGCAAAGCAACAACTTTTACAAATAGTTTACCAGCACCCACTGGAAGGAGCACCAACCCCTGATTTATCTGTACCAACAGAAAGGAGCACCAACCCCTGATTTGCCAGCACCAACTGGAAGGAGCACCAACCCCTTATGCCAAGCACCAACTTGGACTTCAAATCTGAAACTTAGAAGAATGATAGTAAGATACCTTTGCCTTTAACAAGACCTCTGATTGGTCTGCTTCACTTTTTTGTCCTGTGCGCACTCTGCTCTCTCTATGCTATCACTTCGCACAATCTATTGCTTAACTGTCGAACGTTCGTCTTCTCCCCTTTGCGCACTCTGCTTCCTTTGTGATCTTCGCACTTAGAATGATTCGACGAATTGCACTCTGCACACTACGACCGAACTTTGCACTCTGTGCACTATCTCCGAACGTCGCACTTCTCAACATTCATAACTCTTCAAAACAACCTTCCTTTTATAACAATATTTTCAAGATCAAAAACCTAATCTTAGTCGGTTGTAACCCTAATCTTAGTCGACTGCAAACCCTAATATTCGTCGGTTGCAAACCCTAATCTTTGTCGACTGCAAACCCTAATCTTCGTCGGCTAACATCGGTCTTCGTCGGCTTCAACTGCCTCTGTAACTCTTCTGTTGTTGTTGCCATGAAAACACATGTCGCGATATCGCGACACTTTTGCCTTCTTACTTTCTCTCTCCTCCTTTAGTCATGAAAATGCGACATGTCGCGATATCACGACACTTTTTCTCCTTAGCGCTTTATCTTGCCTTTGGGTCACGAAAACGCGACATGTCGCGATATCGTGACACTTTTTCTCCTTGCGCTTTCTCTTTGCCTTCGGGTCGCGAAAACCTGACATGTCACGATATCGTGACACTTTTTCTATCGGACTCTCTCTCTTGCATTATGTCGCGAAATCATGACACTTTTTCTCTCGGACTCTCTCTTCTGCAACATGTCGCGAAATCGTGACACTTTTTCTTTCGGACTCTCTCTCCTGCATTATGTCACGAAATCGTGACACTTTTTCTTTTGGACTCTCTCCCTGCAACATGTCGCGAAATCATGACACTTTTTCGTCCGTACAACCTTCCTTGCAATATGTCACGAAATCGTGACACTTTTTCATCCGTACAACCTTCCTTGCAATATGTCGCGAAATCGTGACACTTTTCCTTCTCTGCCTTCCTGCTCTCTTCAAGTCGCGAAAATGCGACATGTCGTGAAATCGTGACACTTTTCCTTCTCTGCCTTCCTGCTCTCGTCAAGTCGCGAAAATGCGACATGTCACGAAATCGTGACACTTTTCCTTCTTTGCCTTCCTGCACTTTCTGAGTCGCGATAATGCGACATGTCACGAAATCGTGACACTTTTCCAACTTGCTCTCTTTCTTTGAACTTGTCGCGAAATCATGACACTTCTTCCTGCTTTCTCTTTTTCTTCCAACATGTCACAAAATCGTGACAGTTTTTCCACTTGCCTTTTTCTCTACCAACATGTCATGAAATCGCGACAGTTTTTCCACTTGCCTTTTTCTCTGCCAACATGTCGCGAAATCACGATAGTTTTTCCACTTGCCTTTTTCTCTGCCAACATGTCACGAAATCACGATAGTTTTTCCACTTGCCTTTTTCTCTGCCAACATGTCATGAAATCGTGATAGTTTTTCACTTGCCTTTCTCTCTTCCAACATGTCACGAAATCATGACAGTTTTTCCTTCTTCTCTCTCTTCCAACATGTCATGAAATCATGACAGTTTTTCTTGCTCGCTGTATATGTCGCGATATCGTGACACTTTTCTTACTTGTCTTTTTCTTTGATCTTTTTGCAAATGGGCCACTATGGTCTTCTTGGAAACTCACTTGTCCATACTCCGAATAACCTTTGGACTCCTGTCCTCTGCATCTGAATGGCTTTTGAACTGCCTGTCCACTTGCATCATTAGATCTATTGATTGTGTTGACAACAATGACAATACTCCTTCTGCACCTTGCTCAACAATCTCCCCCTTTGGAATTGTTGGCAACACATGTGCAATTTCTTGTAACTCTTCTCCCCCTTTGACAATAATACCAAAGGGCTACTGCAGACTCCCCATGAGTCCATGCACAACATTCTCAGGCACAATTTGTTACACTTAGCACAAATTATGATCATGAGCAAAGAAATAATCAAATACTCAAATGCTCCCCCTGAGAATGTGATCCCTATAGCTAGTCAATTCTTGGGAAGTGTGACCACTCCAAATTTGTTTTGTAGGTACTCAAACACTTCCTTGGGCAATGGTTTTGTGAAGATATCTGCTACTTGTTCCGTGGTTGGAACAAAATCCAATTTAACCTCACCTTACGCAACTTTCTCCTTCAAAAAGTGATACCTGATGGCAATGTGCTTTGTGCGTGAATGCATAAGCTGGATTCTTGGAGATGTTTATGGCACTGGTGTTATCACACTTAAGCGATATTGGTTCATTAGAGCGAGATACCAAGATCTTTCAAGGTTTGTTTCATCCACAAAACCTGCGTACAACATGTTGTCGCTGCAATATATTCTGCCTCTACTATTGATAAAGAAACTGACTCTTGCTTCTTACTATGCCATGCAACCAATCTGTCTCCAAGATAGAATGCACCTCCATTGGTACTCTTTCTGTCATCTACACATCTAGCCCAATCTGCATCTGAATATGATATAAGGGTGAAGTCTTTACCTTTTGGATACCACAACCCATACTCCATAGTACCCTTGAGATACCGAAGAATCCTCTTTACTGCTGTCACATGAGTCTCTTTGGGATTGGCTTGAAAGTGTGCTACCATGCAAACTTGCCTACAAAATATCTGGTCTAGTAGGCTGTCAGGTACAGTAGGCTTCCAATCATAGATCTGTACATGGTTTGATCAACAGGTGGAGATTTGTCATCTTTGCTCAACTTGCGACCTATCGTCATGGGAGTGCTAACTGGCTTACAATCCTCCATTGTGAATTTCTTTAACATCTCTTTTACATATTTAAATTGAGAAATAAATATGCCCTTCTTACTTTGATTAACTTGCAAATAGAGGAAAAATGACTGTTCACCAATCATTGACATTTCAAATTCTTTTTGCATCTTATTCGCTAAATCTTGACATGACTCATCTTTCTTTCTTGCCAAATATGATATCATCTACATATACAACAAGAACAATAAGATGCCCATTTTTTGTTTTGACATACAAGTTACTATCCACCATACCTTTCTTAAACCTTTGTTGAGTGAGATAGTTGTCTAGTCTTGCATACCATGCTCGAGGTGCCTGTTTTAAGCCATATAAAGCTTTCTTCAACTTGCAGACAAAGTTTGGATTATCACCAAGTTGGAACCCATCTGGTTGCTCAATATAAACCTCTTCTTCAAGTTTCCCATTCAAAAATGCTGATTTCACATCCATTTGATAAACTTTGAAATTCTTGTAGACAGCTAAAGCCAGAAACATTTTGATTGCCTCTAGTCTAGCTACTGGTGCAAACGTTTCCTCAAAGTCAATGCCTTCAACTTGTGCATACCCCTTGCATACCAATCTTGCTTTATTTATGACTACCTGTCCGTCTTCATTCAATTTGTTATGAAAGATCCATTTAGTCCCGATTATGTTTTTGTTCACAGGTCTAGGTACTAACTCCCAGGTTTTGTTTTTCTCAATCTGGTCTAATTCTTCATTTATAGCCTTCATCCAACCTTCATCTTTGCTTGCTTCAGCAACATTCTTGGGCTCAATTTTGGATAATAAAGAGTAGTTACTTGCTACTCTTCTTCTTGTTTGAACACCAACTTTGGGGTCTCCAATTATTTGATCTCTAGGATGATTTTTTCTGCAACTGCTTGTTTTGAATTTATTATTCTCTTATGCTTCTGAATCACAACTTACATCATCTGAGTCAATTTTTTGTATCTTTTCAATTTCGTTTTCCTCATCTCCTTCAATAACCTCTTCATAAATTGGGTAGTTCGTTTCATGGCTAATTACTCGTTCTTTACCTTCATCAAACTTAACATCAGCACTGTCCACAATTTTCTTTAGCCTCTTGTTGTAGCATTTGTAAGCTTTGCTTCTTGGTGAGTAACCAACAAAAATACCTTCATCTGCTCTATCTTCAAACTTGCCAAGATTGTCTTCGATTCTTTTGATATAGCACTTGCTTGCCAAACACTCCGAGGTATTTTGTTGTTGCCCTTTTACCGAACCACAATTCATAAGGAGTTTTGCTTTCATGTGTTCTCAGCATGTACCTATTTTGGATATACACCGTAGTATGGATTGCTTCTTTCCAAAATATGTCTGCTACTCTGCTTTCAGCCAACATAGTTCGTGCCATTTCTTGCACAGTTCTGTTCTTTCTTTCTACCACCCCATTTTTTTGAGGTGTCCTTGCTGCTGAGAACTGTCTCCTAATACCGTATTTTTCACGGTATTCTGCAAACTCCTCTGAAATGAATTCTCCACCTCTGTCTGATCTTAAGCATTTGATCCTCTTTCCTATTTCATTCTCAACCTGGTTTTTGAAGATCTTGAACATATCAAAAGCTTCTGATTTATGCTTCAAGAAGAATATCCATGTCATTCTGGAATAGTCATCAATGCACAACATAAAATATTTGTCACCATTTATGCTTTGTGTTCTCATGGGTCCACATAAATCGGTGTGTATTAGTTCCAGTGGTTTGCTTGTGTAGTATTCTTTAGTTTTGAATGTGACTCTAGTTTGCTTCCCCTTTTGGCATGAAGCACAAATGTTGTTTGCGAGGTTTGTTGATGGTGGGAATATCTCTTACGACCCCTTTTGAGGTGATTTTCACTAGATTATCAAAATTGATATGACCAAGTCTCTTGTGCCACAGCCAATTTTCTTCTTCCTGTCCAATAAAGCAAGCTCCTTTTGAAGTCTTTGAGAGCGTATATAGGTTACCATAAGTTCTTGACCCTATTGCTATCAATTTTCCACTATTGGCTTTTCTGACTTCACAACCCTGCTTCATAAATACTACTTCATGACCTTTATCACAAATCTGACTTACACTCAATAAATTATGTTTCAATCCATCCACAAATAAGACTTCTTCTGATTTAATCCTTCCATCACTAATTTTGGTGAGCCTTTGCCGACTATCTTGGCTCCATCATTATTTCCAAATTTTATTGATCCTCCTTCATATTTCTGTAACTTATCAAATTTTTGTTTGTCACCTGTCATATGATTGGAGCATCCACTATCTAGTATCCATGGTACATATTTATTCTGTGCTTTGAAAGCAGTTTGAATGATTAAGGATTCCTTTTCTTCCTTCAGTCGTTCTTTCCCTTTCCACATTGTTTTGATAGTAGTTTTGGGCTCTTGTTTTGTTTTTCCCTTATCAGCGACTTGTGCATGTTTTACGGAAGTTTCCTATTTTGTCTCATCATGTTTGGTTGAACTTTTCTTCCCTGAAACTGATTTGATGAAAATGTGCTTCTACAGTTTCTTGCAATGTGCCCAAAATTGTGACAGTTATAACATTCTATTGTGTAATTCATCAAAGGAGAAAAAGCATTTCTACTTGGTGAAATTCCTTGGTCTAACATTGTACTTGCGGTCTGAGATTTTATGTCCATAGCCATTGCATTTAAAACAAAAACCGGAGAAGGGATAATTGAACCTGGGAGATGGTCTTTGCCATGTTGTCGTAGGAGCCATAGGTCTTCTTCTTCTTTGATGTGTGACATTGGTGAATCCATTATTGTTAGTTCTCCTTTCGTGCCTGGCATTATTGCTTTCTTTTGCATGAGGCAATTTCCCTTGATCAACTTGTTTCTTATCTTCATTCTTTGTGGATTCTACATTTTTGGCCTTTGATCCACTTGATGATTCTCCTTCGATAAAACCCATACCAAACCTGATGCCTGCAGGTCTTTGGTCATTTATGATCTTATCGAGATTCATAGAAATTTCTTCACGTTTGTGATAACAAGCTGATTTTCTTGTTCATCTCTTCTAGCTGCATTCTTAGACCAATAGTCTCTTCCTCTAGCTTGCTGCAATAGTCTATTCTCATGGTTATTTGAACTTTGAGATCTTCGGAGATTTTCTTAGATTCTTCTATCTGAACTTTTAAGTTGGTTATGATTCCATTTGCATCCTCAAGCTTTCTTGATAGTTTCTTATTCTTTTTCTTTTCTATCTCCCATTATTCAAGTGCGAGATATCAACTCACCTTCTAAGTCTACTTCAGCCTCGAGATTTTCACCACAAACTTCAGAGGTCACTCCTTCTTTTTCTGATTTAACTTCTTCAAATGCCATAAAAAGAGCTTCATCTCTTTCTTCTTCAGACTCTTCACCGGAGTTGTTTTCTGATGAACTAACATTCTTGGAGATGAAACTTTTCTTTTTGAAGTTGCCTTTTCTAAAATTTGCTTTCATCTTCCAGTCACTTCTTTCTTGGTGGGATCCTTCATCATTTTTGTTCTTCTCTTTCAGTGGACATTTAGTTGCAAAATGCCCAATGCCTCCACAATTGAAACATTTGAATGGAAGCTTCCCTCTATATTTTCCTTTCCCCTTTTTCAATTTTCTAACAAAGTTTGCTTCCATTTCATCTGATGTCTCTTCTTCCTCGGACTCTTGTTTTGTGTTTTTATTTTTAAGGGCTTTGAAAGTTGCTTCTCTGTCAGTGGGTTTAGATCTTCCTATCCTCATCTCATATGCGGTTAAAGAACCATACATTTCATCTATACTAAAATAATTTAGATTTTTAGCTTCTTCTATTGTTGAGACTTTGGAATCAAACCTTTGAGGAAGAGATCTTAATACCTTTTTCATGATAGCAGAGTCATCGATATTCTCGTCGAGTCCTCTGATTGCATTGATGATTCCATTAACTCTCAACATGAATGCCTCAATGTTTTCATCGTCATTCATCTTCAATGCTTCGAACTGAGCTCGATGTGTCTGTAACTTGGCTTCTTTGATCTTATCATCTCCTTCATGAACACTCTTCAATTTGTCCCATATTTCTTTTGCCGATTTATGAGTTCATGACCTTTACTAGTTCACTGTCTGCTAATCCACACAAGATGGCATTCTTTGCTTTCGAATTATTTTCAAATAGTTTCTTTTCATCCGCTTCTTTTGGAGGAATGATGGGAATTGTGTATCCACTAACTACTGAATCCCAGATGTCATATCCCAAAGCACGGAGATATGTCTGCATCCTACTCTCCAGAATGCATAATTAGATCCGTCAAACAATGGTGCTTTGTTTGATGAGAAACCTTCACCACCTGCCATTGTGTTATTTCCAAGATCACCCTAGCTGGTTAAGATTGTACAGGGACTTAGCTATGATACCAATTGTTATACTTACAATGGCACTGAGAGGGGGTGAATCAGTGTAGCTCTTTAATCATGAATTAACAGCTCTAAAAATAGCAGCAGTTAAAACTTATAAACAGATATAGCAAGTACAGCAAGAGAACATCACACAACACAAGATTTTAACGAGGTTCACCAATGTGGCTACTCCTCAAAAATGACTGCTTGGACTACCATCCAAATCCAGCCTTTGCAAAGCAACAACTTTTACAAATAGTTTACCGACACCCACTGGAAGGAGCACCAACCCCTGATTTATCTGTACCAACAGAAAGGAGCACCAACTGGAAGGAGCACCAACCCCTTATGCCAAGCACCAACTTGGACTTCAAATATGAAACTTAGAAGAATGATAGTAAGATACCTTTGCCTTTAACAAGACCTTGATTGGTCTGCTTCACTTTTTCATCCTGTGCGCACTCTGCTCTCTCTGCGCTATCACTTCGCATAATCTGCTGCTTAACTGTCGAACGTTCATCTTCTCCCCTTTGTGCACTCTGCTTCCTTTGTGATCTTCGCACTTAGAATGATTCGATGAATTGCACTCTGCACCCTACGACCGAACTTCGCACTCTACGCACTATCTCCGAACGTCGCACTTCTCAACATTCAAAACTCTTCAAAATAACCTTCCTTTTATAACAATATTTTCAAGATCAAAAACCTAATCTTAGTCGGTTGTAACCCTAATCTTAGTCGGTTGCAAACCCTAATCTTTGTCGACTACAAACCCTAATCTTTGTCGATTGCAAACCCTAATCTTCGTCGGCTAACATCGGTCTTCATCGGCTTCAACTGCCTCTGTAACTCTTCTGTTGTTGTTGCCGCGAAAACACATGTCGCGATATCGTGACACTTTTGCCTTCTTACTTTCTCTCTCCTCCTTTAGTCACGAAAATGCGACGTGTCACGATATCACGACACTTTTTCTCCTTAGCGCTTTATCTTGCCTTTGGGTCGCGAAAACCTGACATGTCGCGATATCGCGACACTTTTTCTCCTTGCGCTTTCTCTTTGCCTTTGGGTCATGAAAACCCGACATGTCGCGATATCATGACACTTTTTCTATCGGACTCTCTCTCCTGCATTATGTCGCGAAATCGTGACACTTTTTCTCTCGGACTCTCTCTTCTGCAACATGTCACGAAATCATGACACTTTTTCTTTCGGACTCTCTCTCCTGCATTATGTCACGAAATCATGACACTTTTTCTTTCGGACTCTCTCCCCTACAACATGTCATGAAATCGTGACACTTTTTCGTCCGTACAACCTTCCTTGCAATATGTCATGAAATCGTGACACTTTTTCGTCCGTACAACCTTCCTTGCAAACCTTTTCCTTCTCTGCCTTCCTGCTCTCTTCAAGTCATGAAAATGCGACATGTCACGAAATCGTGACACTTTTCCTTCTCTGCCTTCCTGCTCTCTTCAAGTCGCGAAAATGCGACATGTCACGAAATCGTGACACTTTTCCTTCTTTGCCTTCCTGCACTTTTTAACATGTCGCGAAATCGCGACACTTTTCCAACTTGCTCTCTTTCTTCGAACTTGTCATGAAATCGTGACACTTCTTCCTGCTTTCTCTTTTTCTTCCAACATGTCACGCGAAATCTGCACGGGTTTTCCACTTGCCTTTTTGTCTGCCAACATGTCGCGAGAATCGTGACAGTTTTCCACTTGCCTTTTTCTCCTGCCAACATGTCGCGAAATCACGATAGTTTTTCCACTTGCCTTTTTCTCTACCAACATGTCGTGAAATCGTGACAGTTTTTCCACTTGCCTTTTTCTCTGCCAACATGTCGTGAAATCGTGACAGTTTTTCCACTTGCCTTTTTCTCTGCCAACATGTCGCAAAATCATGATAGTTTTTCCACTTGCCTTTTTCTCTTCCAACATGTCACGAAATCACGACAGTTTTTCCTGCTTCTCTCTCTTCCAACATGTCGCGAAATCGTGACAATTTTTCTTGCCTGTTGTATATGTCGCGATATCGCGACACTTTTCTTACTTGTCTTTTTCTTTGATCTTTTGCAAATGGGCCACTATGGTCTTCTTGGAAACTCATTGTCCATACTCTAAATAACCTTTGAACTCCTGTCTCTCTGCATCCGAATGGATTTTGAACTGCCTGTCCACTGCATCATTAGATCTAACTGACTGTGTTGACAACAATGACAATACTCCTGCTGCATCTTGCTCAACAATAGGGGCTTGATTGTTACGCCTCCAAGATATGTTACATAATGACCTAAGGAGGTCCCCTTATTCTAGTTCTATTTTTTAGTGTTTCATGAGTGATCTTACAGAAACATGTATTCTTGATATCATTGGACAAGAGGAAAAAAAAGCTAAATCAACCACTAGTCTAGATAAGTGCTTTTATCATTCTATTGGTTGAAGATCTAATTTAATTATTGATTCCTAGGCATATGAAAGTGAAAGAAATTTAGTTTGCATCTAGGGATAATTTATGTGCATCTATCTTGTACACATATGCTTTAAAAGTTTTTTGAAATAAACCCAAGGTTAGTAAGAATCCAAAATAAAGAATCATTTTAGGCTAGCTCTTGTATGCCTGCATTCTATTTTCACCTGTCCTATTTTAGTTTCTACATTGTCCTTTATATTTTATAGCTCAGATCTAGAAAGGCAAAACTTAGGTGTTTGTCTTGAAACTAAATATATCAAACTATCCTAAATATCCTGAGGACTTGGAGAAAGTCCTTAAACCATCCCTGGTGAACCCTCCCCCTAGCACCGAGTGTAGAGTACAACATACCCCCGTGGTTCACCCCACAAAAGGTTCTCTCCTTGTGGATCCAACCTTTTGTTTGGGAATTATACGTGGTAGGGTAGTTTTCCCCCTCTACATATTTGGTGAACCCGATGTGAACACCTCATTTTTTTCAAAACTAAGAAAGATCATTAATTATGTTTGAAAAAATTTTAAGTAATTAAAATTTGTTTGTTAGTGTTTCTCCTCTTTTTTTTTCACTACTTCTAATGGCTCCTTTATTTAGAAGTCAGAGGAAATAATTAGAGTCTGATTATTTTCCTTTAGAACATGATCATATTGATAGGGAAGACCCTCATGTAGATGTAAAAGATCAAGAAGAGGTAGACATGGAAACTAAAAATAATCCTGATACTTTTGCCTAAGGACCTATGGAAGTTTTATATTTTCATCATTTGATCACATTTGGGAATTCATGAAAGCTCATAAGGAGAAACTATTGGAATATGTGGAGTGGGAAGCTCGTATTGAAAAAGATGATGCTACTCCTTCTGCTCCCAATAGGTATCCTTTGCTTCATCACGACATTCCTACAACCCAATATTTGCATCAAAATAATTTTAAAAACCAAGTAACTTGTGCCATTACTAATACCACCAATGTTGGAGGGAATCTACAAGTCCCTCTAACTAGTAGTGGCCCAAAAATTTATCTTTAATTTCCTCCTTTATCCTCTAATGTAAATACTATTGCTTCTATTCCACCAAATGTAAGTTATCCTCAAAATACCACATATAGCTAAGGTACCCAAAGTTTGAATCCAACATCAGGGTTTCAACATACACACATTCCTCCTTTGGTAAGTCTAGGGAATACACGTAATAATCCAAAAATACATAATTAACAAGTGTTGTGAATCAGTTGATTTCAAGGATGGATATGATTCAACCTTAAGGGTTTACATACAATTATAAAAAAAATGTGTAGTCAGCCATTGGATCCTATTATTTCTGTTAGACCTTATCCCAATGCCATTTTTACCAATCTATAAAGTGACTAAAGATCCAATAGAGCATTTGAGAGGATTCAGGATAGCTTATCACGATCTTATTTATGATGATATTATCTTATTGAAAAAATTTCCAAAGAGTCTTGTTGGAGTAGCATTAGAGTGGTATTATCAATTTCCCAACTATTCTTTGAAAAGTTTTGAGAAGACGCTAGATATGTTTGTTCATCAGTTTAGCTCTTATATTGAGAAGAAAGTGACTGAGATATTTTTATGATTTAAATAAATGTAAAGAAGAAAGTTTATCAGAATTCTTAGCTTAGTTGGTCGATTAATACAACCTGTGTCTCAGAAATATATGCTTGACATATTTATTGGTAATTTACAAGAACAATTATCTTATGCTCTAGAAACTACTACTATCACATATTTAGATCAACAAATTGAGTTAGCAAGAAAAGTGGAACAAGATCTCATTAGAAGAGGTCATATCAATGTCAAATAAGATAATCCAATTAAGTCTCAACCTAAGAATAAGCATATAGGAGGTAGTAGTGATAGTAGGTTTGTTAACAATGTCCATAACAACCTATAAAAGACTGTACTTTAGAAACCTCCTCAAAGAAACTTTACAAGACTTAATATCTCTATGGAAGCAGTTTTGAAACAAATACTGGAAGCTAAAGCAATAGAATTACCTCCTATAAGACAACCAAATATTATAGATCATTGGTATAAGGTAGGTCAATATTGCACTTATCATAGAGTAGGAATTTGGATGAACATGTGTAAGAAGTTGAAGCATGTGGTTCAAGATTTGATCGATGCAGTACGTATAGATTTAGAAAATCTCCAATAAATAAATAATAAAACTCCTACTCAACAAGTTATAACATTGAATAAAGATATGGGGATATTTAAGGATCCTCTACCTAAGCATGAGCAATAAGTAACCAACTAGGTGGCTCATCAATATGATTCCTTACTCCATAGCAATGTGGTTGGTATGGTTGGAGTAACTACAAGGAAACAGACTCAAAATCAGCAACATCAACAAAGACAGAGTTTAGTGTCTCATCCCAGTTCAGTTTTAAAGGAGAATAAGAGAAGAGATTCATCTACAAGGATTCCACCTATAGTGTTCCATCTATAAGAGAAGAGATTCATATAGTTGCATCTTCATTTCCCTTTGCATTTTTCTCTTGCTTGCTCATATTGCATTATTTGTTTTTCATCATTGCATGATTGTTTGATATATAAACTAAACACCTTGCATGTATTCTTGTCATAAGTACATGATTTATTATTCATGACAACTTGCTCATATAGATTTTTGGGATCTCGCGATAATGGTATGTGATGATACCTAGTTCGTACATAGCTCACATGCATTGCACTTCTCATTAGGACTATGATGCCTAGAAAGATACCCCCGAGGGATCCTTTTTTAATTCTTATTTTCTTATTATGATCACCTCTTCTCTTTTCTTGATTTCTTCATGATGTTGACAATTCTTATTACAACAAAAATCTTTCTCAAAGACCCAATCTGGGATAGCACTTGCATACTATTTTTACACACATTACACCCCATATGGGATACTTATACATTCTAGAGGGTATTGCACTATTCATGATCTTCTATCAGGTCATACTCTCTTTTGACTCAGTGAGCTCAACACCCCATTATAGGATAAGCTCCTTGGTCATTTTTAGCAGACCTCGACATACATCCTAGCGGGTAATCGCCTCACAAAAATCAATAAGGGAGCAACCACCCATAGTGGGGCAAACATCCACACACTTTTTCACATTAATGCAAGTGCTACACCCATATCGGGTCTAGCTACCTCATTTAGCTGATCCATAGTGTCTGGCTACACTGGTTTACTACAACCTACGTTAGCCTTATACTTTGGATCGTTCATTCTTCTTCTTTTCCTTCTCTTCTTCTCTTTCTTCTCTCTTTGTTTCTCTTTATTTTATTTATTCTTCCTTCTCTCTTTCTCTTTTTCTCTTATTTATTTCTCTTGGTTGATCTTGTCTCTCCTTCTTTCTTCTCCTTGTTCTTCTTCTTTTGCATTCATTCATCCTCACGAAGTGTGCATTAGGATAGTTTGAATTCATAAAAAAATACTTAAAATAGACATGAAAAACATATAAAAACATGCATTAACATAGAACACATAATATCATAATGAATCCACAACTATGTATTACTCGTAGGAAAAGAGTACATCGTGTGAGGTTGGTGTACCATAATACAGACTCAATACACTCAACCTAGGGATGCAAACCACAATAAAAAACTAGTGCATCATCCTGATCCCTAGCCTATCCTATCCTAGCTCTAAGAACCAGCTCCCTCTGGCCCTTCCTAGGGTGGAGGCAATCTTAGCTATGTCATTGACTACTAATATGTCATCGGTGCCTATGATCGGGATCGTGACCTACTCACTGAATGAAGGGATGGAGGAAGCTCCATCCTCTGCTTCATAAGGATATCTACGTAGTAAGACATCTAAAAAAATATGCCTCTCTAGATGGCTATCTCCAACCTGTCACTAGTACACCGTAAATCTGCTTGAAGGAGCTGCACTACATCCCCTACCTGGTTGCTTCCAATAGCAACCATCCCCTCAGACCTAGTCTACTAGTGCTCTCCATCAATTTGGGCCACCTCTCCTTGTAGTCGGGTAACCTCTACCAGTGAAATATCCCTCTCAACCTGTAGTTGGACCATATATGTTTATAGAGAAGCTATTTATACCTGCAAATCCTCTATACCCTAGCTCTAGTCTCTCGACATTGTTTATGTGGATGCCACCCTAGGTTATCTAAATTATGGCCCCTCTACCTATGTGGGGCATCTCTCACCCCTTCCTCTCTGGTACATACTCTTGGGATGATCTCCTCTACCACCTGGATCTAAAATTATGTCAACCTTTGTATAGGCATAGTAGGAGCTTGCTATGCCCTCTTTGTGGCCCTACAAGCTACCTCTCAAAATAGCCACTAAATACGTAGGTCCATCACCTGGTGCCTCTGTAATGTTATGAGCAGGGATATCCTCTGGGGTACAACTCCTCTGTACCACCACTTGTACCCGATATCCACCCTTGCATCACCTACCCCTGGATCGACATAAGGAGGATCATTCATGTCCTCCTCAGACCATTTTATGAGGTCTGGCTCACCTCCAATCCCTGTTAGATCCTAGGTCACCCTATGGTACTAGTAGTCTCTTAGGTATAGGATTCCTTGTAAAATCCTGAACTACCATAGGACTTGTTTGAACTTGAGAACCTCTAGCTCTCCCCTATTTGACATTAGCCATCTTATCCTCCTCACCCTCGCTAGATCTGTATTGTTATCTGCCTAGCCAGGGTGAAGCCTTCATGATCACCAAATGAGTTACGTATCCTCCAATTCATTGATCACCCACCTCGCTAGTTGCAGGTTCGTTGCACAGGCCCTTGCGATCCTCTCCAAGGATCTTGACCATCTGTATGCTGCTGGCCACTCCGAGTTAGGATATGGTCATAGTAGTGCTAAAAATATCTATAATGTGATGTCCTACCAAAACCACACCTAGAGCAAAGTCGTACACACTAGTCATGTACACCACTTATACACAACATTGTACAACATCCTGTATAGGCGGACTAGCACATAAGGTCCCCATGCGAATGGAACCCCCTGATACCACATGTCTATCACTACTCCTGTTAGTTCCTATGGCAAGTTTCATCTGCTAGTTTGATAGGTCAAGAGACCAACCACAACCCCTAGGAGTACTGCAGTCAGAGGGTCTACTCTCTAGCAGTTGATTAGGTCATCAACTGCTATGGTGCCCTCTCGCACCTGGTGGGTGAAACCTATGGAAAACTGTTGTAGAGTAGATACCTTTCCATAGGCCCTGCAAACCGCTTTCTCCCTTATGGGGATCCTTAAGATCCACCACACATACTCTAGTGTGATAGTCATCTCCCCTATTGGTAGCAAAAAATTATAAGTCTTTGGATACCATCACTCTGCCAGGGTAATCAGCATAGCCCTATCTGTCTCAATCCATGGCATCCTCGCCACGTGGTCTAGCCCAAACACCTCCAGTCTAACCCTCTCCACCTACCCTAGAGTATCTAGCTCTACCAAATATCTTACTCACCACTCTCTACTCTTGATACTACCTAGCTACATTCACCAAACAAAATAAAATTTAGTTAGTTCCATCATAAAGTTAAATAAATTAAAATTAATTCAACATCATATATTAAGTGTATGGAAATTTCAATTTGAAATTTACACTTCAAAATTTACTTGTTTGCTTTCTTTCCTTCATTTTTATCTATTTATTTTTATTTTATTCTTTTTTCCTTAGTTTCACAAAATTGCATCCCATTTTTAAGGCATGCAACTTCGCTTTCGCGAAATCGCGCCCATTGTTTTTCGGGTGTGACTTCGCGAATTGCCTAGTTTCTTCCAAGCACAATTTTGTTGTGTTTCACCTAAGGTAAAATTGTGCCCAGGACACAAAGTCGTGCCCATGTCGTGGCACAACATTCATCAATTTTTACAATTATTTCCTATGAAAAATCTTTAAAACCCCAATCGAATCACAAAAAACAAGAAAAAATAACATGAAAGGAGGGTCAAAGACAATACTTACCCATTCTAGAGCCATGACCTTACCTTTCGCATTCACCGCTCAGTTTTCTCCCAGAGCTCTATTTTATCTCCTCATAATAAAAATGAATTAGGGTTTTACCCATGTTTACCCTTTTTAACCATGTTTTTTGTTTTTTCTCTCCCCATTTTTTTCACTTTATTATTGCTCTTTCTGTATCTCTTCTTTTGCGTCAATTATTTCAAGTTTTTATGACACGTCATTTTTTCATAAAAACTCGAGGGGGCACCTCGGCCTATAGATGCATCAATGTCCCTAATGCCTTGCTTTACATGTAAATTAAAAAGTATTCGGAATGACACCGTCTTTGCACCACTCCTTTCTTCTAACACAGCCACCCCATTTTTGCTTGTTATTTTTTCCCAGTGTGTGCCTACATTATTTCCTTGATGCATGTAATATGCCATAAATGCATCAAAGAGTAGGTAAAATGTAGACACAAAAAATTGACTCACTTTGAGTGGAAAATATTACTTAATGCCCCTAAGAGGTCCTCAACCCCTTACAAGAGCAAGGGAAGACCTCTTTACCTCTTTTTTTTTTAATTTATTTGTCTTTTAGAAAAATCGTACCCTGTCTTTACGAGGTGCGACTTCGTGCAAGCAATATCGTGCCCTATCAAGACGGGCCGCGACTTCTCTATTTTTAAGCTAATTTTTAATTTAATTTAATTTTATTCTTTTGAGCCTGCTTAAACCCAGGTTTAAACCCTCAGCGTGTTTTGGCATCGACTTTGGGTTTATTTTGCCCACCTTTTCCCCTTCGCTATCATCTATAAAAGGAAGGATGTTCATGCTTAATCATATGCAAGTTTTTAATATGTAATCTTAGTGCAAAATTCTGATTATTGATTAAGCTTGAAATATTTATGATAGTGCATTCTTATTCCTTTATTTTCTCTACTGCAAGCTAACCCCAAAGTGCAAATTTCATTATTTATCTTCTATTGCGTGGATTGGATTTATTTTGTGTGTGACTTGGTGCATTCGTGGTGTAGTTCAAAGAGATAGAGTACCCTATTGGATACATCAATATCCTTTGCCTACTTTTGTGACATCCATTAGGGTTTTCTTACTTTGTTTTTGGTATTAATTTCATCTTCTGCACTCACCTTTTATTTTTCATTAGTTTGTAGTGATATCCCATCTAGCATTAGTGAGGCATGACTTCTCTACCCCTAATTAGGTCAAATTAGTCTGCAAAAGTGAAATCGCACCCCATCTAAGTAGGGCATGAATTTGTTGTTGCGTTATCATGCCCGCTCCAAGTGAGGCACAATTTTACCCTAGGACACACCGAGGGCAATTTTCAGATTCAATTTTCACTATTGCATTCCATTCTGCTTCTAGATCATTCTTCTACATTCTGTTTTCTATTCTTTGTTACTGTATTTTTGTTTTATGATTAATTCTCCAAAGATCATTTTTTTCTTTTGTATTAAAAGGTCATCTAAAAGGACCTAGGGGCTTGACTACTCTGCCTCCAAGATCTGTTACACAACAGCCTAAGCAAGCCCCCTAATGCTAATTCTATTTTTTATTTTTTCATGAGTGATCTTGCAGAAATAAGCATTTTTGATATCATTGGACAAGAGGCAGAAAAAACTAAACCAACCACCGGTCTAGATAAGTACTTTTATCATTCTATTGGTTGAAGATCTGATTTAATTATTGATTCCTAGGCATCTAAAAGTGAAAGACATTTAGTTTGCATCTAGGGATAATTTTTGTGCATCTATCTTGTATATATTTGCTTTAAAAGTTTTCTGAAATAAACCCTGGGTTAGTAAGCATCCAAAATAAAGAATTATTTTAGGCTAGCTCTTGTATGCTTGCATTCTATTTTTAGCTATCCTATTTTGTTTTTTTGCATTGTCCTTTATCTTTTCTATCTTAGATCTAGAAAGGCCAAACTTAGGTGTTTATATTGAAACTGAATACATCAAACTATCTTGAATATCCTAAGGACTTGAAGCGAGTTCTTAAATCATTCCTGGTGAACCCTCCCCCTAACACCAAGTGTAGAGTACAACATACCCACTTGTTTCACCCCACAAAAGTAACTCTCATTGTGGATCCAACCTTTTGTTTTGGAATTGTAGTGGTAGGGAAGTTTTCCCCCACTACAGCCGTTACCTCCACTTGTTTTACATCGTCTCTCAACATTACCCTTTTTTCCTTCAACTTTATCTTATAACCCTACAAGAATTATTTTTTTGTACTCAAGCGCACTATAGCACTATTGTTCACCCTTTCTCCTTTTATCTTCAATGAAATTAATTTGTACTCCTTGCAATCATTTTCAATAGTGTAGGTGTTCACCCTACCATCATGCAATGCCTTTCTATCAAATTACCTCGACCTTCACAACAAGACATGACAAACATCCATAGGTATAAAATCAAATAGTATGTCATATTTGTAAGAAAAAATTGATAGTTTACTATGCATTGTTCACTTACCAAAATTTGATATCCCTTTTGGAACCAAAAGATCTTATATGGATTTTGATGTTCAATCCTCTTCGACCTAAGATTTTCTACCGTTTATAGACACTAAATTGTCTATAGTCCCATTGTCTATAATTATCTTGCAATATTTCCTCCTAGATTTACAAATTATTTTAAACAGACTCCTTTGCACAAGTTCATTCACCTCCTTTATGGGTTTTAACAACACCCTCTTCATCATAAGTGTCTCTCCTTATTTTGGTTCCTCCATGTGCTTTGGTGAAGCAATACTCTCTTCATATGTCTGTACAACTTGGTTATAGCTTTCTCTCCATGCCTACTTGTTTACTATGCATGAGGACACTTGTATTATCTATGTCCTTATTCCAAGCATCTATAGCACTTTCTAGAAAAACTACATCCTCTACCTCTACCAAATCCACCTCATCCTCTTGATGATTCACACTTTTCCTTAGTTCTTTAGCTGAAATATCTTGGAGAAGTACTGACTTCTCCTTACATATGTTGACCTCTACCATTATTTTATTTCTTTCTTGTTTTAGAGATTTGTCCTCTTTCTCTAGAATTGTTTTATTTCTTACAAGTCAACTTTTCTTCTACCCTGAATGCATATTGCTATGCCTCTTCAACTGTCCTAATTTGAAGTATACCAATTTCATCTTGTATGGACAACCTTACTCTATTTATATATCTCATAATTTTCTCCTCATCATCTTCATTGTGACTGGCTCTTATGGCCAATTTATATAATTTTTTAGTATATTATTTCACTCCAAACTCCTCTTGCTTGAGGTTTTTAAGTCTTCTAAACAACTCAATTTAATAATTAGCAAGTAGAAATTTTGATTTTAATTTGGCAACAAATATCTCCCATGTTTGGATTTTATCCTTATCTTTTTGTTGCCTTTTTGTTTGCAGAAGATCCCACCAAATCGAATCATGTCCCTTCAATCATGTACAAGCAAATTTGAATAATTTTGGATATTCCATAGATTCATAATCAAATAATATTTCCATGTCCTTTATCCAATCTATTAATTCTTTTGGGTTTAAGCTTCCACTAATATTGGAAGCATCAATCTTTGGTTTGCATCCAATGTTTGAGATTTCTCAAGTGAAATATTGCTTTGGTTCATCTCCTTGATCTGCATCTCAAGCTTTTGCATGACTAGTTTCCTCCTCTTCATAGTCACTAATATCCTCATGATGAATACCCCTCCTTTGCATAGTCTCAATCGCATCTAACTTGATGGTAATTCCTCTTAGCATTTTTACTACACTCGCAAGTCAGGTTCCTAGACCACAAGGTCTTCCTCTTTCTCATTGTGTCATCTTCCTTCAATATGTATCACAAACCTGCTTTGATACCATTTGATGTAGACTAGAAAAATGAGGTTCTAGAGAAATACTACCTCTTCAAGTAGCCCAAACATCTCTACACAAGCACACACATAAAACTAGTAAATAAAAACAATATATTTATATTTCTCACTATAAAAATTACAAGAAGCTTACACTTCCATTGTTGGTCTTGCCAACTTCTCATGGATCTTTGCCAATTCCCTTACTGGTCCTTGTCAGTCCCTTGCCAACTCTACTGATTCTTGTTGATCTCTTACCAACTCGTTGCAACTTTATCTCGTCATTTTTACTTGTTAGAATTAGTAGTCACACCTTCACTTATGTCTTTTTAAAAATAAAAACAACCGAGAAAAGATAAAAAACCACACCCCTTCCTCTTCATTTGGCAGTTACAAAAACTGCTCCAATTTTAATTATTCTCTTTTCCTAAATGCTTTGCATAAAAACATCAGTAAGTGAAAGAAAAACAAGGGTACAGACACTGAAAGAAACCATTTTTTTACAAAACTGAACCAAAATTATTTCTTGGAAGATTCGAAATTTGAGGAGAACTATATTTAGTATAGAGTTTTTTTTTTAAACAATAAAATTTTAATATTATTCTTTAAATTGTGAAAGGAAGATTATATTGAGGTATTTATTAAGCTTAGGGTTTCTTATCAATCCACATAATTCTACAAAGGCACTTACTAAGAAGAGATCTAAGTTCAAATATTGGTGGTCCCTGTTAGGAAAGGAAGTAGTCTCATCTGATTCGTCTGAGTGATGCACATAGGAAGTAGTCTGATCTGATTCATCTAAGTGATGCACCAGACTGACTACAATACGAAAACCGAACGACCGACGGTCACCATATCACGCCGAGTTAACGTAAACCAGATGCCGCATGGGTTATAGAGGGCAGCCCAAGATTCGAACCCTGCTTGATAATAAAAAATGACGGTTAATGTAACCGATTCCTTTGTCTTAACCAACAAAATCTGAGAACTCATAAAGCATGATCTCCCTATGCCTTCGATGGAACCGTCACGTGGAAGTGTACAGATTCATTCCAAACGGGTTAGCACACTGCTGATGGAATCTTAATTAAAAAGTCAATGAATTTGTTTATGCCTTCCATCCAATCAACTTATGTGTACTAAGATCATACCCAATGCTTAAATATTATGCAATTGGCTAAACTTGCAGTAACTACAAGTGGCATCTATACATGAGAAGATTATGTCATGTGTCTTCAAAAGTCACTATCACCTATTGGTCCGTGGAGAAGGTATTCAACAGCTATAGCACGTGGATGAGAAGATGTAATACACGACTAGACTAATTAATCCCAAATCTAATGTACAAACCTTCAACGTACATGTAATGTGTACAAAAGCAAACGGCTCTACATGCAAAAGCCGTTTAACTATCTAGCCAATGGGAGGGTGGCATCGTTTGTAAATGCAAGTTGAGGCTATTTGTCAACCGCCCGCGTTCAGGGCTACGTATTTTGAGTGCCATTATTTTAAAAACATCTTGACAAAATAATAAGTGAAAGCTTTTATTATCAACAGATCAATTTTTTTTGTCACCGACGTTGCCACAATGTCTCTTTAGTGTGATGTCCCTCGTCCATACGTTAACGTTAAAAAAAAAAAACAATCCGCTTATGATTGACTTGGAAAGGTTTCGTTTTAACTTGATTGAAGCATTATTTACAAACAAAAATTTGGCACTAAAATTTTAAGAAATATTACAACTGATATGTAAATTGGCACAAGTATAGTTGAGTTAATGTATAGGAAAATCCCAAGGCCAACCAACATAGAAAAACTTTGCACACAGAATCGCCTTGAGCAGAGTTCGTATCCAAATGTGAATACGCAAATAGAGGTTGATTTTCGACTATTGGGTCTTTCCAATCAAAATATGCGTATCGTGCTAGATGAAATCTGTGACTAGAATAATAATCTATACCAAAGTTTTCAGATACCTTATTGAAGTCGAGCTTGCATAAAAAGAGGTTCATTTTTTGAATTCATAATATATGGCCGGCACGTTGGCTTTATGATTAATAGTTTGCACGACACTTAATTTCTTTGGCCGAGTAGTCTTCCAAGTGCTAATGGAGTTGCAACTGCCTTAGTATGTTCTTCAAAAGCTACTTCAACAAACTTGGCGCATACTTCCAGAATGAATATGCCTTTGCCTTTGAAGTGATGTTATAATTGATAAGGATAATGTTTAATGTTTATGATTTTAGAAATTACTTGTTTATTTTTATTTTGGGTGTTAAACTTTTTAATAAAATTGTTCTTATCCTCTTTGAAAATTTTAATTAATGAATAAAAAATAGTGTTTTGCTATAATTTGTGTAATTTTTTAAAAACTATTTGTTATGTATTTTTCTTTTAAAACCAAAATTTGGTATGAGAGAGTTGTGAAGAGAGCAGAATTTTTGCAGTGTTTAATCTAATATTACAATTGTTTTGGTTCTGGTATCACAAATACATTTCTATGGTTGTTTTCTATGAGAGGGTTGTGAAGAGAGCAGAATTTGTGCAGTGTTTAACCTAGTATTACAACCTTATTACAACCTTTTTGGTCCTGGTATCACAAATACATTTCTATTTTTATGGTTGTTCTAGAAAGGACCATGATTTCATTGATGAATTTATCCATCTACTCTTAGTAAGCTTTTGGAAGAGCTCTTAGTTTGGATAAATACCAACTTAGAGAATTTGGGCATTGTAAATACAAATAAGAATATATTTTTTTTGTTTTTTTTGATATGAAGTTAAAATTATAAAATATTTTTATAATATGAATACTAGTAGGAGGAGTTTAAATTTCTCTAAGTGTCATGTTTCTCGGTTTAATAAGGAGAATTATGATTTTTGGAACATTGAGATGGATATATTTTTTATTTTTCAAGATTTGTGAGATTTGGTTGAAAGTGGTTACGCGAAACTTATAGATGCACACATTCTTGTCAATTCGACTTAAGCACAATAAGACCAGCTAAATAAGAATAGAAAGGACTCAAAAGCACTTTTTTGATTCAACAAGTAGTAAATATGTTATTTTTTCCAAGAACTATTGCAATAACAAGATAAAAATAGGCATGGGATATGCTACAAAATGCTTATCAAGGAACATAAAAGGTAAAAATTATCAAACTTCAAATGCTTAGAAGAGATTTTAAAATGCATTTTCGTGAAATACTTTGAATCCACGCAAAAATGTTTTGCTTGAGTGTTGGGCTTAGTAAATCAAATTAGATCTTATAAAAAGAATTTAATTGATCAGAAGATAGTAATTTTTTTTTTAGAATCATTTCTCCATGCTTTGATCACATTGTGGTTGCTATTGAAGAACCTAAGGATCTAACTTTATTATTAGTAAATGAGGTTATGGTATCTCTTCAAACTCGTGAGTAAAGGATGAATAGATCCACTAAAAATTTTGTTAAATAAGATTTTCAAACAAAGCTAAATATTTCAAAGAATAAAGGAAAATAATTTGAAGAATATTCTAAAGGAATAGAAAATTTTGAAGGAAGAGTATGACTAAGTAATGGACATGGAAGAGGCAACAATAACAATAATAGAGGAATAGGTAGCCATAACAATGAATGAGGTGGTCAAAACCTTGACAAATCACAAGTTCAATGTTATTATTATAAAAATTTTAGTCACTATGGATGTGATTGCTAGAAAAGCACATGTGCTCTTTTTTGAAGGAAAAGAAGAAAAAAGCAATTTATTTTTTGATTGTGATATTTGTTGGTATTTAAGCCTTCTTACCACAAAATATCATAGGTCCCAATAGAAAGAAGCTATAATATTAAAGGTCGAAACATCAATAATGAACATTAGAATAATATATGAGCAATTTAATATGTATACCTAGGCAAATATAATCCTAAAAATAACATTCACTTATATAATCAAATATGAATGTAAATGACCTATGTCATTCATGAACTATGCATGAAAAAAATTTACAATATTAATTGTTCAAAAATTATTATATAAGATTTATTTCTTTTCATCCTCTTACAATCAAATTATAGGATATTCGTATTTTTCATACTTTCTTATGGAGAATTATCTCCATAATATAGCCATAGTAATATGAATATTCAAGTACTTGACTATTGCTCTCCATATGACAAGTCCCATGACCTTTGGCTTATCATATTACCACTTGCATACTAGACTCTTCATTTTCTTCTTGCATGCACACTTAAATCTATGACACTTGCACACTTCTACAAGACTCTTACACTTATACATGCACTCCTAATTTAAGAAACTTGTGCACATATTCATATTACATATTTTCACACTTACATACATGATAATTATGCACATTGAAGAACACTAGCTTATACTGAGAGGGGGGGGGTGAATAGTATAGTGCCCACTTTTTATTTTCTTTCCAAACCAATATCAATTAATGTCCTTAATTGTAATAACCAAATATAGCAGTGTGCATTAATAACTCAGATAGCAATAAGAAGCAAGAGCACAAGTCACAACACACAATTGAGACACAAAATTTAACGTGGTTCCCCCAATGTGGGGTCCTCCACAAGATAATATCCTTATAATATTTCACATAGAAATAAGGATCCTTATCCAATATAATGATTACTTTGATATGCTCAAAGCTAAGCAATGCATTGATATGCTCAGTTAGGTAATCCACTGATCTACTCAGCTAGGCAACACACTAATCTGCTCAGGTAGGCAATCCACTGATCTACTCATCTAGGCAACACAAGGATCTGCTCAGCTAGGAAACACACTAATCTACTTAGGTAGGCAATCCATTTATCTGCTCATCTAGGCAACACACTGATATGCTCAGGTAGATAACACACTAATCTGCTCAGGTAGGCAATCCACTGATCTACTCAGCTAGGAAAAACACTAATCTACTCAGGTAGGCAATCCACTGATCTGCTTAGCTAGGCACTCCAATGATCTGATCAACAAGCTCACACAAAAATTATACAATTTTTCTCAACAATTTCACACAAAACTTGTCTAAATCTTCTCAACAATCTCACATAGAACTTATCCAAATCTACTCAACAAGCTTACATACAACTTGTCTCATTCTGCTCAACAAGATCACACAGAACTTGTCAAAATTTTCTCAACAAGCTCACTAAGAACTTGCTCAGAATCTGCTCAACAAGTTCACTAAGAACTTGCTCAAAATATGTCAAAAAACTTTCCACAAATTTATCCCAAAATCCTTCTCAAGGCTCAATCAATCATGCATAAAAACTACCACAAACCTATCCAAAAATCTATCCCAAAGACCTTCTCAAAGGCTCAACCAATCATGCTCAAGTAGCATTCAAATCTCATACACAAATCTACAAAGACAAGGCTCAATTATGAACTCAACAATGAATGGCAAAGCACTCTACAATGGATGACAACAATGATCCACAATTATCTCAACTAAAATAAATCTCAACTCAACTCAACTCAACTAATAGAAGCATAAAGAGTATTTTTAGAGACATTTTTTTTTTTGCTAAAAATGAACTATGGCAATGGAATCAAAATGTGTAACAAGAAAACTTAATAATTATGGATATAGAATTAGATGCTTCACCTTATTACACTAGCCCAAGCAATATCTCAAGTTATACTTCCACTTCTTCATCAAGTTCAACATCTCCTTTATCTAGCCCTCTTTCAAGTCCAAGTCCTTCTCTAAGAAAGCTAAAAACTCTCAAATAATTTTTTTAAGGAACTACTAGTTTTAATTCAATTATAAATTTTGCTTTATTATCTCATACTCAAGTAGAACCAAGAAATTTTGAAAAGGTAATGAAGCATGACGTTTATTATAAATCTATTAATTAGGATATGGATACTATAGAATGTAATACAACATGGGAATTAGTAGATTCACCACTAAAAAATGATGTCATTGGAATAAAGTGGGCCTACAAAATAAAATTTAAAGTTAATGGATCCGTTGAAAGATACAAAGCTAAAGGATTCTCACTATAGTCTGGTATTAATTATAGTGAAACCTATGCTTCTAATACATGATTGGATATCATAAGAATTGTTTTGATATTGGAAACACAATTTAAATGGTTAATATATCAATTTGATGTTATATCAACTTTCTTGAATGGTTTCTTGGATGAAGAAGTAGTTGTAAACCAGCTAAGTTATAAAGTTGTAGGACAAGCTCAAAAATATTTATAAGTTGAAGAAGGCTTTTTAGGGACTCAAAAAAGCACCAAGCACATCATATAGTAGCATAGATTGGTATATTACAATAATAAATTATGTAGGAGTGAAAGTAAACCCACACTCTATGTCAAATATAAAGGTACTAATGATTTACTTATTGTATTTTTTTGTATCAATGGTTTTATTTACACTCGAAATAGCAAAGTGTTAATAGATGAATTTAAAAACACCATAAAGAATGATTATGAAATGACACATTTAGATTTGGTGATTAATTATTGTTTGAGTACATTATATTATTTGGTACATGCTAATGTACTCCCATGGTACCTTCATGGTACATCTTGTAAATATTAGATTAGGGTTGAGCCTTAGTTTAGAGTGTGTGTTATATTTTTATAATGTAATAATATGCAAGAAATGCACAAGTGTTATGCGTGTATGCGAAGGAAATGCACAAGCATCATGTGAGTATGTTTGCAAGTGTAATGTGAGTATATGAGCATAATTGTATTATATGTAAGAGTGCACACGTATATTTAGATTAAATTGTGCTAAATGAAGAGTCATGTGTTTGCAAGTGTCAAGTAGGAAAGCCAAGAGTCATGAGACTTGGCATAAGGAAAGGAATATTCAAGTATTCAAAGAGTCATTATAGAATGACTACTCCATGGAGGATAATTAGAGATATAGAAGAAGTTATAAATATCATCATTGTAATGATCAAGATTCAAGTGCTATATTTGTAATAGAAATATGAGTAATAAATATTACATATATTTTGAGCAATTCATATTGTAGGTCATGCTGCGTGATTTATACATGTGTGATTTAGGCTATTTGCATTCATATTTTTGCTTATTAATGAATGTTACTTGATATATTATAATCCTTGATTTACATATTAATTGAATCATATTATTCTACTTATATCATTATCTTGATCTTACTATATTATCGATATCTTATATTTGATCCTAAAAAAATCATCCTATGATTTTTATATTAACATTAAGGCTTAAAACGCCATTGGTGGTATTAGAGATACTACAAGTAAATTCTTGTATAGGTTGAATTTATTTAGTTACATATAAAATCAATTTTGTCTAGTTTGATAAAAATTTATTTAGAGTTTATCTACTTTAAAGGGAGTTAGACATGGACTTTATTGTAAGATCAAAATAAGTAGAAATACTAGAGTCTTTCCATAGTTGTAGAAACAACTAGTGAAGACTAAGACTCAACTACAAAGTCTTTCCACGGTTGTAGAATAACTAGTGAAGACTAAGACTCATCTATAGGGTTTTTCCATGGTTATAACCAATGAAAATGAGGACTCATCTATTGGAGGGTGAATCAACTTTAAGGTAGTTTATCATTACAATGAACAACTCACCCTTGATATTATTTTTAGATAAAGATATATTAAAAACTTAGATAATCTTTGATACTATTTTCTATCAACTTACAACGAGGTTGAAGAATTTAGGAAAATCAAGTCATCTTGAATTTGATTGTGACATTAGTGAAATTTGAGTTACCTTAATATTATTTGGGTTCTTAGGTGTGATATAAAATATTATTGTAGCAGATATTGATTAACAGAAGATTTTTAAGCTTCCTACAACATATAGATAAGAATATCATCTTCCAACACAAAAGTAAGAAAAAAAGGAAAAGAATTTATCAAGAACTGATATATCTATCTAAATGTAATATTTTATCAAGTGAATATTAATTTAAGTTGTAGAGTATTAAGGATTAAAGTCTTGAATATAGACCTTGACATAAAGGAATTTTAGGTCTTGAAGTGAGGCCTTGACATAAAATAAAGTTTGAGGTCTTGTAAATAAACCTTGACATATAAAAGGATTCAACAATATTTTAGGTTATTGATCTTGATAGAGTTAGAAGAGCAAGAAAATATAGAGGTTACCTATTCTGAAATATTATTTGGAACATAGACCTTGATAAAGTTATAGGAAGAATCATGTCATTAGATATTGACCTTGAAAATAGCCTTGACATTGGAAGCCATCTAAAGATTTAGTGAAGAAGATTCTAAAGTGCATAGAGTAGTTACTAGAAAGCATCAAAGAGTAGAAGGAGATCTTTTAGAATAGAAGAAAGAGGGTCAAATAAAAAATAATAAAAAAATAGAGGCCTGAGGTACATACAAAGAGCATAGTTCAAAAAGAGCTCTAGATAAAGGAGAGGTTTGTGTATTAAGATAGAAGAAGAGGTATTCAAAGATAGTAGTAGAAAGATGTGATTCAAGTCTAGAAAATAAGGCTCTAAGAATCCATATTGTAGTTAGAGTATCGTTAAAAGGAAACATAGCATAAAGGAAAGGCCAAGGTAAATAGAAGGCAACCAACATAAACCAAAGCTAAAGAGTTAAAGTTTTTTAAGTTTTTTAAGTAGTCCATTATAAAAGGTCTCATGTTATAATCACCAGGTAGCACATGCTATAACAACCAGAGACAACCATGTAGCCTACATAAAGCATCGAATACCAACAACATTAATTACCAATAATATCAAGACAAGAGTAATTAGACTTGCAACATAATAGAGTGATAAATACATTAGAACCAACAAGCAAGCAATCATCACACAACTAAAGCATCAATTAATGTAGTCCAAGTAATCTAGCAATGTTACATTGGAAGTAGAAGTGAAGGTAAGTTCTTAAGTGATATAAAAGATAAACCAAATTGCATCTGTGGAAGATTGAGCATTGGAGTGTAATGCATGATAATGATTCATTCCCACCTTAGTCATATGCCATTATGAGGAATAAGTAACATCAATCTTAGAAACATCTCCAAAACATCTCGCATAGCACAATAATCATTATACCTAAAGGAAATTTATTTTCCATGTATGCAAGCATTTTATATTCCATCTAAGGAAGAATAGCTTGAGGATAGTAATGTTTGGCAGACTTGTTAAAGTTAGTGTGCATGAGTAGAATGCATTTATTCTTGCAATCATTGAAATTAAGATAAGGTGTGTATATTTTTGAAAGATAATTTCAAAGTGTTTTTAGGGTTTGAAATAATATAGGAGTGATAAGGTAGGATTAAATTAGAAGCTTAAAGTTTGATTTATTAGAGGAATAAGGTTTATTTATTGGTTATTTTATATATTTTAAATGGAGTGATAAGTATTTTATCTAGAAGTAATTTTTTAAAATTTAATTTATTATTGGAGTTATAAGGTTCATTAATTAATGTTTTTAAATTTATTTGAAATAAATTTTTATTGCAAATTTAGTTAATATTGGAGTCAAAAGGAGTTCAAATTCAAACTTGGTAAAATTAAATTTGCAAAATTATTAGTTTCTACAACCTAGGAAGATATAATATATTCTACATCAAAAAGAGTATATTGCTAATATCATTTGCATATTATTGAAGAAATTGTTTAGAGTGCTTTCAATAATGAAGATATAGAAAATAAACTAAAAGGCTATTTTCAAAAATTATAGAAGACTTAGATAATAAGAAGAAATTAACAAGATTGCAAAATAGTCAAGAGAACACTCAATTGGATCTTGTTACTACAAAACCTTATTCTAGTAGTTCTCCAATCTCAAAAATAGAAACTACTAAAAATATTGAAGACTTTCATCATCTACTATTTATCTACATGGAAAATAAGGAGAGAATAGCTTTGGTTGTACATAAATAGTTATGCTATTTTATTAAGAAGAAATATGAACTTGAAGATTTAATAATGATGAATAAAGCAATAAAAATATTAATAAAGCAATAAAAATATTATCAAGATGTGTCTATTGCAATAGAATTGGTCATGAAAAATAAATTTTTTGGAGTCTTCATCCATGTAAATATTGTGGAAGAAAATCTCATTCATCTATTTTCTATTACTACAAGGAGAAGTATTGTAATATATTTGAAAGAGAATTGATATTTAGAATATATTGTATTTTTCAAATACTAATTTCTAAAGCATCTTCTAATAATGGATTCAAGTGTGCAATTTTTGAAGTACATGAAGAGAAACCATTCAAAAAACAAGGAAAATAAAAAT